>CM028130.1:181867500-183067500 GCA_016271365.2 Neoceratodus forsteri | reverse complement strand
TCTCCAGCTGTACCGCCACTACTTTCTCAATAACCTTCCCTATAAAGGGAAGGTTCAAGATTGGTCTGTAGTTAGCTAGAATGTCAGGGTCCAAGGAAACTTTCTTCAGGAGGGGTGTTACCACCGCCTCTTTCAGGGAGCTTGGAAACTCACCTGAATCTAAGGAGCACCAGACTATCTGAGCCAGGACTGGGCCGATAGTATCACAACAACCCATAATCAGAGAAGTTGGGCCCAGATCCAAACTACAGCACATAGGGTGAATACCCTGGACAATCCGCATGACCTCAATGAACTCTGGCAGGTCAAAGGTACTCCAGGAAACACGAGGTGTAGTGACCGTGTGCTGACCAACAGCATCCCCCACAGAACAAGTCAGGAGGATCTCTGACCTTATGTCAGCCACCTTATTCATAAAGAATCAAGCAAACTCATCGCACTCCATTTGCAAAAAAGTTCTTCGAAGCTGCAGACAGGCTGGTTTGCACAATCCGTCCACTGTTTGGAAGAGTTGAGCTGGTCGATTCTGAGTGGCAGCAATCTCCCCAGACAGGAATTCTGTAATCTTGTGGGAAATCACTGATTGGTAGGCCTGATAATGCTCTACCAATCTAAGGCAGTCAACCTCTAGGGCAGATTTCCTCCAGCATCACTCTAACCTTCATCCTAATCACTGTAACTCCCTCAGAAACCCATCAAACCAGCAGGCGCAAGGGTGAAGTGGGAGAGGACGAACACGGACTGGAGCAATCAAGTCCACAGCCATGGAGATAGCCTTATTATAGGCTAAGACCAAGGTCTCTGGGCCTAAGCTGGCCTCAGGAAACTCTGAGAGGTCAATTATCACCACTAGGCCTTCAGGGCTCACATCCCACAAAGGGTGGTAACTGACCATCTCTATAGGGACAGTCCTATGAAGTGGGGCACAAAAGTTGAACCTCACAGTGTAGTGATCGGACCAGCTGACCGGTTCTACCCCCAGATCAGAGCCCTCAATCCCTAGGAGAAACATCAATTCCAAGGAGTGATTGTGATTATGGGTAGCAGTGGTAACAATCTGTGTAAGGCCCAGAGATGTCATCAACTGGAGGAAGTGCTGTCCAAAGGGCGAGAGTTTGTCATTGACCCATGCACTGAAGTCACCTAGAACCATCAATCTGGGCAACTCCAACGTTATGTCGACGACGAAATCCGCTACTTCCTGTAAGAATCGCTTTTCGTCCCTGGGTGGATGGTAGACGAGAGCTATCCTACAACCCACACCTGCTACCACATTACACTCAAAAGATTCAGCTTCCTCTACTGGTACACTTGTAAGACCCAACTTGGTCTTGAAACAGACCTCTACCCCCCACCGCAGTCCAATCTCGGGTGGTATATCACTGAGTACCCAGCCAGAATTGCCGCTTCAAGCATAGGGCCAGTGTTTTCATCTAGCCGTGTCTCAGTGATGCATGCCAGATCAATTGTTCCAAGAAGATCTGCAATAATTGCAGTCTTGTTCTTAATAGATCTGGCATTGCATAACACCACTCAAGTTGGACGGGTTTCAAGAGCCACCCATATTACTTGTCCACCAAAAGAAGTGGTGCCCTTGGGTATGGGGACTAGACATGGGACATCATGTTCCAGGCTCCATTTTGCCCCAGGGCATCTTCTAGACCTAACAACCCCGATGTGAGAGACCCGCTTATTAATCCTCTGATGTCAATACATATGTACACAGACGACACAGTCCTTTACATCTCTGGCCATTCCCCCACTGATGTAGAAAGCAGACTTCAGCAGCACTTAATAATGTTCAGTGCTGGTTTTGTGAACATCAGCTCTTCCTAAATGCCAAGAAGACAGTATCTGTGACCTTCAGCACTAGGTAGAGACTCTCTAGTCTCTCCTCCCTTCCCACCTTCCATACCGTCGATGGGACAGTCCTTGAGGACACCTCCTTATTCAGATATCTGGGGGTTTGGCTAAACCAACACTTCACCTTCTCTGGCCATGTGGATGCCATCCTAAAAAAGCTGTGCCACAAGCTAGGCACTCTGTACAGGAACTGGAGTTGCATTCCTCTCCTGGCACAGTGCAATCTAGTACAGAAGGTGATCCTTCCCATCACTGACTACTGCGATGTAGTCTGCAGTATCTCTCTCAAAACCTCCCTAGCCAGATTGGACACCCTCTTCAACTCCTTCTGCTGCTTTGTTTTGGATGCTCCTCCTCTTACTCACCTCTGTCAACTCTACCACTCTCTGGCTTTCCTCTTACTATAAAATAGGCTTCTCCTTCACTGTACTAAATTCATCTCCAAATTTTGGTTTGGCTCACTCCCTACCTATCTCATCTCCTCTTTAACTGTCCCTCTCCCCCCGCCAATTCACTTAGGTCCTATGATTCCCATTCCTTAGGTATCCCTTGCTGTACATCTTTGGTTGGCCAAGCTGCCTTCTCACATCACTTCCCAAAACTGTGGAACTCACTCCACCCCAAATTTGCCACTCTTCCTCCCTCTCATCCATTTCCTCTGCATTGTGGAATTTCCTCTCTGTAAACTGCAACTGTAACTGACCTCTCCTTTCTGTATCACCAATACTCAACTATTACCCTGTATATTTGCACTCATGGTCCCTGTCAACTGCATATTCCTCAACCTAATTTTATATGTTTTGCTTGTAGCAATTTAAGAAACATTTTGTCACAGCTTAGGAGAGAAGCGGGGTTTTGGAGGTGCGGCACTGTGGGGGCCAATGGCCCCAGCGCCTTTTGAGGCTTGGCCCACTTTCCTCAATGCAGTGGCACACTGCTGCCAACACTAGTTCAGCCAACTTGCCACCACCTTGAAACATTTTTGCCGCTGCAATCAGGGGCTGCCTTGTCATTGCAGCATCAGTCATTCTGCTGCAATGAGGGAGCGACCTGTCATTGCAGGGTGGTACCTTGCCGTTCACATGCCCCTGACCCAGTTCCTTTGCCAACGGGGGAGCCCACTCCCCATCAGCATACTGTAACCCCTCCCCCTCGGCATCATGCACCCCCCCAACAGTGTTTCTTTGCCAACAGGGGGCCCAATCACTGTTGGCTTCAGTCCCCTCCTTCCCAGTTCAATTTGCTGATGGGCAAGCCCACTCCCTGTTGGCATAACGTCCCCTCCAATTTGTTGTGTGCCAAGGGGGGGTGCCCAATCCCCTTGGCTCCTCCCATATGTGCCAGCAGGGGGTGCCCAATCCTCCGTAGCTGCTGCAGCCCCCAAAAATTAGGCATGCTGGGAGCCCACCCCAGCATGCCAAATGTCCCTGTTAAAAAAAAAAACATCCTGCAATGTTTTTCATTTTTTTTTTTAAACCTTTAAAACAGAAAGCAGTCCCTCGTTGAGTTTGGTGGCCCCTCCCCCAATTCATGCCCACCCTTTGTGCATCCTGCCTCCCCACACCCCCCTCACCTCACACCTACCTCTGGAGCTTAGTGCAATGATCTTTGGTGGACCAGAAACAGATCTTCACTCTTGAAAGCCGATGACAAAATGAAGAAATGCCGGGAAGCTGTATAATGGCATAAATAGTTTTTTTCCAACTTTGGTGCATATCTCAGGCATTTTGGGAATTTTGGCACCGAATTTTCAACATGGGGTTATTGGGACCCCTCCTCGTGAATTCAAATGCTGACATGGTATTATTCGGTCCCAAAAGGTGGTTTCGGCGTCACTGCGCTGAATCACCTTTCAGGACCGATTAATGAAATGATAGTGCTAGCATTCATGAGGTGGGCTCTCAAAAAGCCTATGTTGCAAATCTGGTGGAAAAAATCCAAAAGATTGCTGTATTACCAGCGTGCGTTATGCTGTTTCCACACATGCTCATACCTTCGCGAATTTGTAATATTTTCACTCCAGATTTTCAACATTGGCATTTTTCCACACCTTCTTATTAACAGTACAGCTGCCATTTTTCACATCCTGACTGAAATGTGTTTTCTCACTTCCAGGCTAGAGTAGCGTAGTCACTGTGGGAAATCAGTGTTTAGGACATATTGAGAAAATCACAGTGACACTGTTCATAAGCAGAGGTCCTAAAATGCCTATGTTGAAAATTTGCGATGAAAGTCCATAAATGACTGTTAAGGTACATGCATTGCGCAGTTTCACACATGACGTAATTTCGCAAATTTGTAATATTTTCACTCCAATTTTCAACACTGGCATTTTCCACACCTTATGAACAGTACAGCTATCATTTCTCAAATCCTGGCCAAAATAGTTTTTTTTTGTTTCTTTTTAGTCTTTGGTAACTGGATAAGGCCCACTAGGCACAAGTGCCTGTTTTCAGGGGCTACCTGGGAGCACTAGGAGGTTAAGTGACTTGCTCAGAGTCACACAGTATGCAAGTGGAGGTTGTGAGAATCAAACTCAGGTCTGGTCTGCTGGATGTACCAAGCTTGTTCACACCTCATTCCTCTAACATCTAGGATATACTGCAGCCCAGTTTTGCACTCCGCAGAGAATAGTGTGGTAGCTATGGGAAATCAGTGTTTGGGACACATTAAGAAAATCATAGTGACACTGTTCGTGAGCAGAGGATCTAAAATGCCTATGTTGAAAATTTGGTAACAAAAGTCCATAAAATGACTGTGTTACAAGCGTGTGTTGTGCAGTTTCCACATATGCTTGGAAGTGCACAAATCTGTAATATTTTCACTCCAGATTTTCAACATTGGCATTCTGCCACACCTCCTTATGAACAGTACGCTGTCATTTTTCATTTCCTGCCCACAATATGCGTTTGCACATCTGGTGCACAATGGAGTGGTTGCTGTGGGAAATTAATGTTTCAGACAGATTAAGGAAATCATACTGACTGTGTTCATGAGCAGAGGTCACAAAATGCCTATGTTGAAAATTTGGTGAAATAATTCCACTAAATGACTGTGGTAGAAGCATGTGTTGTGCAGTTTCCACATACGCTCGGAACCTCAAGCATTTTTAATATTTTCACTACAGATTTTCAACATTGCCATCTCTTCACACCTCCCTATAGATGGTACAGCTGTCATTCTTCACATCCTACCTGATCTGTATTTTCACACATCTGGAGCAGAATAGCATGGTCGCTGTGGGAACTCGAAGTTCGGGACACGTTAACAAAATCACACTGCCACTGTTCATGAGAAGTGGTCCCAAATGCTTTCATGAGGTGGGGGGTCACAAAAAGGCCATGTTGAAAATTTGTAGTGCAAATATCAACACACACCCGGGGCGTTAGGGTTTCTAACCATAACGTCCCACCTTGTACAGACTGACAGGCATTCGAGGTGTAACTTTAGATCACTGTAATGCTCATGTCATCCCACCCAGAAGCCAGTGACAGGCATCAAGGCGTGCCTTGCACTCTTCAGCCCCAAACATTACCCCATTCTCCTGTACTGCACCCATTTCAGTGTATGTCCTTATGAAATGGGGTGACTGTGAAGTCGAACACCTCAAGGCACACTTCAACACTTGTCGGTGTCTACAGGATAGGGTGAGGTGAAATGCCATGAGCATTATGGGCAACGACCCACAGGCACACCCCAATGCCTGTCCATCTCTGCAGGGTGGAGGTGGGATTGGCATGAGTTCAATACTTCACTGCCACTCCTATTCTGCATCTGTCTAACTCCTGCATGTCCACTGCTAATATCAACAAGCAAACATTTGACATTGACAAATGCTTGTTAATAGTTGTAGTGCTTTTGCTCTATTACTGATTGTTACCCTCCTATTGTTGGTATGAAATACCTTGTGAGAGTTACTTATTGTTGCTCTTCTACATGAAATGCTATGTATAGTGTAAGGTTATCATTGTGCTGTATGCTAATTTGTGTGTCTATTCCAACTCTCCTTTCCTCCACAATGCACCATGAGATGAGTAACTTGTTGTTCAGTGTGCCCTTCCTGGTGAAACTGTTAAATAAATAAATAAATAAATAGTGTTTTGATGCAGCACAACATGTCAAGTTTTTTTATTTTGCTAGTCCAGTCTGCATTTTAACTGTTTGACATACAAAGATGTATTGTCTCCTCTAATCAATCTCAAAGTACTTGGTGCTAAATTTGTTGGTTTGTGACATTTCAATAAAAAAGACCCTTTTCTTTTTTGAAATTCATTCTCCTTTTTAAACATACTGTATGGCTACATTATTAGAGGCTGAGCTTAAGCAAAATTTCCAGTTTTTTACTGCCACGTCTCTCATTCAAACAAGCATTTGTCATTGCCGAATGTTGTCTTGCTGGCATTGACATTGGTAGCACAGGAGTTACAGAGATGCATAATAGGAATTACAGTGAAGTATTGAACTGATGCCAACCCACCCCTACCCTGCAGAGACTGACAGGCATTGGGGAGTCCCTTTGGGTGTTGGCCATAATGCTCATGCCATTTCACCTCTCCTTATCCTGCAGACACCGACAAGTGGTGCGGTGTGCATTTGGGTCTTCGGGCTTTATGCTCACCCCAGTTCATAAGGAAATACACTGAGATGGGTGCAGTATAGGACAGTGGGGTGAACTTTGGAGCCAGAGTGTCCAAGGCATATCTTGATGATTGTCACTGGCTGCAGGGTGGGGGTGGGGGTGGAATGGCATGAGCATTACGTCCGACAATCCCAAGTCACACCCCTGACACCTGTCAGTCTCTACATATGGGTGTTCGGCACCAAATTTTCAACATAGGCATTTTAGCACCTCTGCTCATGTACAGTGTCACTGTTATTTCTTCAAAGTGTCCCAAGAAGTGATTTCGCACAGAGACCACGCTATTCTGTGCCGGAAGTGCGAAAACTCATTTGGGGCAGGATATGTGAAATGACGGCTGTACTGTTCATCAAGAGGTGTGGAAAAATAGCAATGGTGAAAATCCAGAGTGAAAATATCAAAAAATGCATGATGGTACAAGCATGCGTGCAATCTGCCAATGCACACTCGTAACACAGTCATTTTATGGAGTAACATCACCAAATTTTCAACATAGGCATTTTAGGACATCTGCTCATGAACTGTGTCACTGTCATTTTCATAATCTGGTCCAAACACTGATTTCCCATAGCAACTGCACTATTGTGCGCTGGAAGTGTGGAAATACATTTTGGGCAGGAAGTGGAAAATGACAGCTATACTGTTCACAAGGAGGTGTACAAAAATGACAATGCTGAAAATCTGGCATTAAAATATTGCGAATTCGTGAAGTTACGAGCCTGCGTAGCAACTGTGCAATGCACGCTTGTAAAACAGGCATTTGTTGGATTTTTACCACCAAATTTGCAACATAGGCTTTTTGAGAGGCCACCTCATGAACACTCACACTGTCATTTCCTTACTGGGTCCTGAAAGGTGATTTCATGCAGTGACTGCAAAATCACTTTTCAAGGCTGATTAATGCCATGGCAGTGATAGAATTCATGAGGAGGGGCCCCAAAAACCCCATGTTGAAAATTTGGTGCCAAAAGTCCAACAAATGCCTGAGATATGCAGCAAAGTTGAAAAAACCCTATTCATTCCATTATACAGCTTACCGGCATTTCCTCAGTTCGCAGTCAGCTTTGAAGAGTGCAGACTTGTTCCCAGTCCACCAAAGATCATCGCGCAACTCCAGAGGTGAGTATGGGGTGAGGGGGGTGGTGAGGCAGGGTGCGAGTGGTGGGTGTGGGTGGGTGGCAGGAGACACGTAGGGACCGCTTTTATGTTACAGGGAAGAAAAAGAAAAAAAAAATAACATCGCAGGACAGTTTTTTTAGGGCGTGGCATGCTGGGGTGGGCTCCCAGCATGCCACCTAACTGTTTTGATGGGTGCTGCAACCGACGGAATTGGGCACCCTCATCGGCAGAAAATGGGGTGAATTATGCCGACGGGGATTGGGCACCCCGCCGCACACACTGAAAGGCGGGGGGCAAGAGCTGAGTGGGGATTGGGCACTCCCGCATATAAGAAATGGGGGCTGATTTATGCCGACGGGGAGTGGGCTCCCCCATAGGTACACAATGAAAGTGGGGGGGCGCAAGAACTGAGGGGGATTGGGCACCCCCCTCGGCATATAGGAAATGGGGGGACTGCTTGTGTGGCCACAGTAAGCTGCTGGGGGATTGGGCACCCTCGAAGTTGGCCGTTGGGTTGGCGCCCACCATGCTGCTCATGTGGCGAGCACGCAGGAAAGGTCTGCTGCATCTGACGAGCTTTGCTTGGATTGCAGCTGACCTTTCCTTAGATATGCTCACCACATTAGCATGCATGGTGTGGCGCCGCTGATTGGGGAATGAGGGATGCACCCACTGATGCGTGCCCTGCATTCACCCAACAGAGGCCGCGCCTCCAAATCTGTACTACCGCAAGATGTTGACTTGCGCGCAAGCGTGGCTAGCCAACATAAAAATGACTCCCGAGATTCTAATGTCTATATGAGTTATAGATCCAGAAGCAAAGGGTTTCATACCTTTTATTGGACCAGCCTACATGTTACAAAAAAAAAACAAAGTGCCTAAGCTTTCGGACCAACCAAGACCTTTCTCGGAAACTTACTGGGAAGCTTGGCTGGTCCGAAAGCTTAGGCACTTTTTGTAACATCCAAGTTGGTCCAACAAAAGGTATCAAACCATTTGCTTCTGAATCTTTATTTTATTTATTTACTTAAAATTGATGACCGGGAGAGGCACACTGAGTCGAGGCTCATTCCCAGATTTAACCCGGGTACAAAGAATGCACAGCATTAGAGCAATGTTACAGTACAAGTAATTTACAACAATTTACAGTATAAGGAATTTACAAGAATTATAATATGGTATAGGCACAATGTATATAAAGGTAAAACACAAGTGTAATAAGGTGTGAAAAAATAGGCGTATCTAAAGGTTATATCCTGCTAACAGTTAGATCTGTTCTTAACAAGGACCAATACTGCAACTAAATTAAATCTGTTTGTCATATGGGTTATAGGTATTCCTGCTACAGTATTTCATTTGCAGAGTTCTTCTTTTCACTTCCTGTTCACATCCCAATGCTTTTCTGGTACAGTTGCAGACAAAATCAGATATTTCCTGAAAATTTGTGTACTGTAGTTGATCTTAAATGCTGATATTTTCAAAAGAGACTTCATAACCTGTTTTGCTTTTTGCCCTAATTTTGGGCTGCCGGAAGATTTAGAACGCATAGGTTTTTAGGACAAGATATTATGTCGTCGGCAGTCTAAGGGTTAATAATAGGCATACAGTATATCATCTGCATAGGCAACTATATTAAGCAAAAATTTCTGATAGCTCTATTTTTGATTTTGTGTACCTCCTCCAACTGGGTACAAGATTTTTGCAGTAAAGAAAAGTGTTAGCATGCCAGCCACGTATGGTACCAAAATAAATAAATAATACAAAGTACCATCTTTCCATTTCTCCTACCTACCAACTAATGGTCTCCAAACCAACACCTTATATGTGATTTGTGTAAAAAGGGGCTCCTTCCTGCGAGTCTCTACAAAAGACCAGAAACTATCTTCCTGCCACTAACCCTCATTATCTCTAATCCCAGGCCTTTCCATCCCTCAAGCTACACTACAGATCCCCCCATGCACTTATATGTCAATACATAGATACATAGATACATAGACAGTGTCGGCAGATAAGGGCCTATGGCCCACCCATTCTGCCCATTTGAGCTTGTAAGTTCAGTTTATGTTTTTCTAGAAGTCTGTTGCCCCTTACCCCTGACCTCCAGAATTCCTTTATGTCTATCCCATGCATTCTTAAATCCTGTGATTGTTTCAGCCTCACCACTTCCTCTGGCAGGGTGTCTCACTCTGTCCACCACCCGCTCTGTGAAGAAATTCTTCCTCATGTTTCCTCTGAATCATCCTCACTCCAACTTCATCCCATGCCCTCTAGTCCTGGTACATCTTTTTCGCTTAAAAATAGTGTATTCCTGCACCCTGTTCCTCCCTGTGAGATAGTTTTATGTATCTATCATATCCCCTCTCTCCCTCCTCTCCTCCAGGGAGTACATGTTCAGTTCCTTCAACCTGTCTTCATAGGACTTGTGATGCAATCCATGCACCATCTTTGTTGCCCTCCTCTGAACCTTCTCTACCCTGTCTATGTCCTTACGTAGGTATGGTCTCCAGAACTGTACACTGTACTCCAGGTGGGGCCTCACTAGTGTCTTGTATAGCGGAATTATGACCTCCCTTTTCCTGCTGGTGATGCCCCTGCCTATAGATCCCAGCATCCTATTTGCTTTACCTGCTGCCTTGTCATACTGTTTCCCTACCTTGAGGTCATCAGAGATGATAACCCCTGTGCTGACCCTTCTCTCTCTTCACACCTAGCCCACTTATTCTGGCATGCTCTGCCGACCCTTAACTTCCCGGCCTAATGTCCTACACTGCCTCCACTCTCTACTAATAATTTTCTTTTTCCCTCCACCTCAGCTTGGTTTCAGTTGCAATAGGATGTTTATCCAAAACAAGTACATACTTCCAATGCTATTCTGCTATGTTTACTAACCCTTTAGGCTGGTCTGTTAAGGTAACCTGTATGTCTTTATTTTGGACATTGTACCCTAATGTTATACAAAGTCACACATGCCCCCACAATGCAAAGCATCATGGGTTGCATATGCAAATCACCACAGAATGTTATGCTGGTCCAACTTTAAGCAGAAATGCATGGTGCCGAAAGGCCTCTCACACAGTTTGCAAAGGGTGCTAACAGAACCCTAATGTTATGTCTACTAAATTTACTGTATTCTTTGATTCTAAGGCTGTAAATACTGAAATGCTATAAATACTAAAATGTTGTATGCTGTACTGCTATTGGCTATTCTGTAATTATGTATACTGTGACTAATGTAAACTGCTACCTCCCTTCCCGCAGGACACATCTGTAAACAAGCAATTTTGCTTAATATGCCTTCCTTGTAAAACATTTACATAAATAAATAGATGAAAGAGCAGTCAGAAAATAAATGATGCATAGTTTAGATAATTTTTCCACAATCTGGTCTGGCAGAATTATAGTCCTGTGTGTTGTTATGCTTGTGGTTATCATTAATATTTACCCAAGAATGGCTAATTAACCACAGTGTATCCCCCATTTTAGGTGGCACTCTTTGCTTTGTAACTTGGTGTAGTATCACAATTTCTGTGCATATGTTCAGTTCATTTTAATTGCCACAGAATTTGAATCCAGATGCAGAACTGCTGCAGAATCAGCAGTTGTTCTGTTATAGAAAATACAATATTCTGCAGCAGAATGTAAGTCCACTATACCACAGTGAGCATGGGGCCTGATAATGTGAAAAGTAACTCCACCAACAGTAACTCATCTTTAAATACTGGTGGTCCAATTGCCAAAAGCTTTGTGAGACAGCTTTGTGGGATGTTCAGCTCTGTGGTGGTGTGCAGGTGTAAAGAGGCAACTACTGGTGTATGGCACTGTCTGTTTCCTCTTCTGTAATGACTCCTGTGGCATGATTTAGGAGACACTTAAAATGTTCATTTCCATAGAGGGTCAATTGCTACATATCAGTAGGCCACTAAATGGGACCAAGGCATTAACACCAGGAAAACAGTGGTTGCTGCAGTCTACTGAATTGGGTATCCATGTCCTCAAAATGGCATTAAGCATTTATTTTTGCTGGTTCAGAAGTTTTGATTCTAGGTTCCTAGAAAGTTTTACCCCATGAAATTCTTTCTCTTCATTAATAACAAGCTCTTGCACCTACATCCCAGGGTTATCTTTCATAGATAAAAGTTCCAATACTACACCTTCTAGGTTATATAGTACCTCAAATAAAAGCAGTTCATTCCTTTGGAAAGTATGAAACAGTTCAGTCAAAAAAGTGATCAAGTCCTTTATGAAATGTAAAGTATCTGTGAATTTGTCAGTCTTGATCTCTTTTAGAATGCCCTTGACAGTGGCTGCATCAATCCCTGACTCAGAGGCCACCCCATTCCATTTTCCATGTGACTGACTATTAGCATGTGAATTTTTATCAGTGCCATTAATTCTCATGCCTGACTAGCACCCTATCACATTCAATGTATTCCATCAAAATAAGCTAGTGTTGATTCAAAAGCATTTGCTAAACCTAAAATTTGATGATGTCTTTTGGGACTAAGATGACAGAATTTGAAAACGGGATGCAGTATAGCACAGTGATTTAAGGCTCTGAGCTGCAAATCTGGAGACCTGGGTTTGAATCCCATAGCCCCCGCTTGAATATACTGTGTGACCCTGAGCTAGTCATTTAACTTCCCTGTGCTCCCAGGTTGCACCTGTAAAAAAATCTTTCAGCTGTGTCTCACCTGGTTAAACAATTGAAAAAAAAAATAAAAACATTTTAAGACCATCTCAGGGCTTTTAAGATAAGGGTCATCTTTTCCAAATCGAGAATCACAAATTCCAGATTGTGATTTATGTAGTGGATGACAACAACATGAGAAAATCCACGTCCACATTTTGCCTTAGAAATATAGAAACATAGACTTTGATGGCAGATAAGGACCGCTTGGCCCACCTAGTCTGACCATTTCCCTAACTATTGGATAAGCGGCAGATCCTAGTTAACCAACAGCCTACATCTTCCTACCCCCCATAAGAATTGCCTTATTTCTGTCCCATGCATTCTTTAATTCCCCCACTGTTTCTGACCCCACAACCTCCTCAAGAAGGCCATTCCATGCTTCCACCAACCTCTCTGTGAAAAAATACTTCCTCACAATGCCCCTGAGCCATTCCCCCTCTGTCTTCAAATTGTGTCCCCTTGTTCTTGCACATCTCGTTTTCTGAAAGATGCTACCCTCTTGGACTTTGGTGATTCCCTTGAGGTACTTAAAGTTTCTATAATGTCCCCACTCTCCCTCCTTTCCTCAGGGGTATACATATTAAATCCCTTTAGTCTCCCTTTGTATGGCTTCTGGTACAGACCCTGCATCATTTTAGTTGCCCTCCTCTGGACAGCCTCCATTCTGTCTATGTCTTGCGGAGATGGGGTCTCCAGAACTGCACACAGTACTCCAGATGGGGCCTCACCAACTGTCTGTACAGAGGGATAACAACTTCCTGTTTTCTACTGGTGATGCCTCTCCCTATACATCCCAGTATTCCCCCGGCTGTCCCTACTGCCTTCTCACATTGCTTGCTTACCCTTAAGGCATCTGATATGACTACCCACTAGTCCCTTTCCACTTTTGTTGTTACTACCTCCCCCCATTGTGTACTCTTTCCCTGGGTTTTTGTTTCCCAGGTGCATTACTTTGCACTTCTTTGCACTGAATCTAAGCTGTCACAGTTTTGACCTTTCCTGCAACCTTGCCATGTCCCTTCTCATCCTTTCCACCCTTCCTTTGTGTATCAACCCTGTTGCAGATCTCTGTGTCATCTGCAAAAGAGGCATACTTTTCCTTCCAATCCCTCTGCAATGTTACTTATAAAGACATTAAAAAGGACCGCACCCAGTACTGAACCCTGTGGTACACCACTAGTAACCCTCCTTTCTTCAGAGTGGACTCCATTTACTATTACCCTCTGTGTCCTGTTGTCCAGCCAATATTTTACCCAGGCTACCACCCTGGGACCCACTCCCAGGGTGGCTAATTTATTAATCTTTTGTGTGGGACTGTGTCAAATGCCTTTCTAAAGTCTAGGTAGGCCATGTCCACAGCCCTCCCTGGTCTACTACTTTGATCATCCAGTCAAAGAAATCTATTAGATTCATCTGACATGACCTTCCCGCTGTGAATTTATGCTGCCTTGGACTTGTGCCCTGCTGGCCTCTTGGTACTCAACAATTCTTTCTTTCAGAAGTGATTCCATCATTTTCTCTACCACTGAGGTCAAACTGACAGGTCTGTAGTTTCCTGCCTCTGCTTTGCTCCCACTTTTGTGAAGGAAAATCACATCTGCCCTCCTCCAGTCCTTAGGTACTACACCATCCTCCCATGATTTGTTAAAAAGGGTAGTCAGTGGTGTCACTAGCTCTCCCCTTATTTATTTTAGAATTCTGGGGTGAATCCCATCAGGCCCCATTGCTTTGTTCACCTTCAGTTTTAGGAGTTCTTTCAGAACCCTTTCTTCTGTGAAAGGATTGGTATCGAACCCTCTATCCAGAGTGCTTCTATTGATTGGATTAGGTACCTCCCCCTCCTCTTGTTTTGTGAATACTTAGCAGAAGTATTCATTCAGTATCCCTGATTTTTCACTGTCCCTCTCTCCCCACTCACACTCCCTTTTATTAAGCCTCACTATCCCTCCCTTGGTCTTTCATTGCTCACTAATGTGCCTATAAAATATTTTATCCCCCTTCTTAACTGAGCTGGCTATCTCTTCCTCAGTTTGGGGATTTGCAATTCTGACTGCCTTCCCTGCTTCCTTCTGCTTTAACTGGTACAGTTCTCTGTCCTGCTCCTTTTGGGTTTCCTTATACTTCCTGAATGCTATCTTTTTCTCCCTAACCTTCCCTGCCACCTCTTTCGAGAACCATAGTATTTTTTTCTTTTGTTTTCACTTGTTTATTTGCTTCAGACAAAGGCTTGTTGCCTCTGTGATGTTAGTTTTGATGTTTCCCAATTGTTCCTCCACCCCTCCTTCTTGCCTGTTTGCTAGTGCTTTTCTGAGGCACTTTCCCAGTTTGACAAAGTCATCCCTTTAAAATCCAGTACCCTCACTTTTGTATGGCTTGACTCTGCAGCTGTGTTTAACTTGAACCACACTCTTTGGTGGTCTCTTCTTCCCAGTTGGCTACCCACTTCTAGATCTGAGATCCTCTCTCCATCCCTGTTTGAGAGTACCAGGTCTAAGATTGCTCCCTCCTGAGTGGGTTTCAACACTAGCTGACTGAAGCATGCCCCCTGTAGGGCCTTCACACCAATCTTGCAAATCACATTCACTGCTGCAGCCTCTAAATTTAGGCTCACTAATTTGGCATTTAGGTCTTCTGGGCCAATTCCCACAGTTTGTAAGGCAAATCTTCTTCCTGCAGTTACACCTTCTGATGTGGAAGACTCCAGGTCCACAAGGTCAACAAAAATGACCTTTGATCTCCCATCCTGAAAAGATCTGACATACACTGATTCTTGCTCTGGTACTGATTTGTCAGTAAATCCATCAACTAGCTCACATAAAACCTAGCACTCTAAATGTCTTTAAGGTAATTCTGTTTAATTACTTTTGCAGGCAGTGGAATGGACTCCCTGGTTGCCGTTCACATCGCAGATTTTGGCTTGGGGTTTTGGTGCTGATTCACCGGGTTATTCAGCAGAGCAGGTTTGGCAGCAAAGTGAACACTTTCAGTGGGGAAGGCAAGGCTGGTGCATGGGAATGTGAGTACGGCCGGGAGGCCATGTGGTCCGGTGCAGCCTGGGGGAATGGTTAGGTATCCTTGGGGCAGCATGTAGCTGGTCAGAAAAGCTGTTCAGGGGGGCACAGATGACAGCTGGTGCAGATTTCCCCCTTTTTTTTTTGTGGAGCAGCATTTTGGCTGCACGCAAGGTGCAGTTCTAACATGGTGAGTGCAATGGGCTGCTGGTAGCTGAGCGAGTGGCATGGCCTCTTAGATATGGGAGAGGCTCGGGCCCACAAGTAGGGCCAGCATAGGGCTGATGGGGGACTGGGTAGCGTTCTGGCACAGGAGTATGAACATGGCCTGGATATGGCTGGTGCTGGCTAATCAGGGGAATCAATAGGGTGCAAAAAGCTCTATTGGGCCTACAGAAGCAAGAGAGAAAGGAAAGCGAAAAACAGCAAAGTGATTCTTAGGGGATCCAGCTACCTCAGTAGTGGGGGGGGTGAGTGTCTTGCTTTGTTTACTGTGGCAAGGCAGTTGTAGCCTGGTTAAAGTATGCATGGGAACAGCGGGTAGCAGGCTCATTAGGTCTTAGTGGTCAGCAAGGAACAGGCACCAGACACATGGGGGAGCAATCAAGCCCAGGGCACCTTCCTAAAAAACAGGGTATGGGGCATGCACCAAGTGGGGCGATGGTTTGGGGGGCAGTCCACCCATGGGTGCAGATTGGCAGGGGAGGGAACAAGATCATGAACAGGCATGAACAGCTCGACCTGGGGTAAGAAGAAAAGTAAGCCGTGGTGGAGGAAGAGGGAGAAAGACACAATGATAAAACATTATAGCTCACTACAGCAATGGAACAAGTGGGCAATGGGATAGTAGGCACAGAGAAAGGCTCGAGAGTAGTCCAGCAAAGCATTGGGCAGGGCAGTTTGCCAGCTCATGCAAGCACGCCTCCCCCGGTAAGGGTGTACATTTGATGGTACAAAGGATGAATGTTGTATTCTTTCACCCCATAGAGTGCAGGGACAGAGAAGCAGACATGGCACCAAAACAAGCACAGCTAACTAATGAGAAGATGTTGCAGGAGGCATCCATGCTGATGGGGCAGATGTTGGAACTATTGGTGGTGGCAAAGAATAGAGAGGCGGAGGAGGAGGCACAGAGAAAGCGCAAGGAATGGGAGGAGTGCCCGGGTAGGAGCAGAGCGGGTAAGAGACCCAGACAGGAAGTTCCACACCTGGCACCAATACCGGTGCCCCTTCCCACACCAGAATAAGATGAGGGGAATCTGGATGGGGTAAGAATGATGTGGACCTCACGGATGAGAGTGGCCTGAAAGATTACCTCGAGGGGTTGCTGGGCAGCATGGGGGACACAGGAATCGAAAAGATGGAGCGGGCTGTGCAGGCCTTAAAAGATAAAGGGGATCCAGGGCAGGAAAAGGAGGGGTGCGCAATGGCAAATAAGAAGTTGTAAGAGGGGCCTCCAGTCTATTCAATTGGGGACCACGTACCAGCCTCAATCAAGGAGAAAATCTGGAAAGGGGATTATATCGACATCTTCAGGCTCATGGATGAGGACACAGCCATGAAGTATGAACAGAAGGAGTCAGTAGGGAAATCAGAAATGGCAGTGGCACTGGCACTGGTAGGCCACAAGACAGGGGAAGTAAAGTATAAGGGGAAGACCATCGAGAATTGGCAAGGTGGTTTCATCATATACAGTGCATTGCTGCAGGAGAAGCAGCCGGAACTTGCCGTCCCTTTGCTGACATACACGTCCAATAACAGGGATGCATACAAGGCAAAGGTAGGGTACAGGTGGCTCAAGTATGATGAGGCCTTTTGGAACTAGATGGCAGCAAAAGAGGACCTGAGGTGGGACTGCACCCACTCAGAACTGTGGGTGAGGACCCTCTCCGGGTAAGGGGGCAGAGCTGTGGGAGAACAAGTGAGGAGGATCACTCCTGTAGTGGGGGAAAAGACATGTTGGGGTTACAACAAGGCCACCTGCACATGGGGCAGCTGTAAGTTCCAGCATGTCTGTTCAAAGTGTGGGGGAGGTGGCACCCGGCCTCCAGCTGTCAGTAAAATGGTGGCAGAGAAGGGCAAAGTGGGGGGCAATTTTATGAGCTGTCCTTTGAGGGGCCTAGGGGTACAGGGCAGGGGATGGGGGAGCCACAGAGGGCAACACAATGCTCCCAGAGGGTGGTGGTAATGGGTCACCCTATGGACAGGGTGGTGGGGGATGTGCTTGGCACATACTCCCATTTTCCTAACAGCTGTGAAGGAGTTGGTCCACAGAATACCCAAATAAAGGGCAGAGGAACTGTCTCCTGAGAGGCTTTCAGGTCGGGCTTCCACTGGGGTTTCAGGGGGAATGGGAAGACTTGGGCCAAGAACCTTGGGTTAGTGAGAGGGAAGGAGGGGATTGTAGGGGCCAAGATAGCCAAGGAAATCATGGTAGGCCAGGTTGAGGGCCCACTGGGGGCCCCCCATACACACATTTCTGAATCTGCCCATTGGGAATTGTACCCAAGAAGGAAGAAGGGGAGTTTTGCTTGATTCATCATTTATCATACCTGGAGGACTCCTCAGTAAACAATGGCATTCCAGACCACCTTAGGGCAGTGTCATATGCCTCGTTAGAGCAAGCCATGTCACTGATCAAGGCAATTGAGTAGACATGGCTATTGAGGATGGACATTGAGTCAGCATTTCGTCTCTTGCCCATCATGCCCGTGGGTTGGGACCTACTGGGTTTTCAATTCCAAGGGTGCATCTACTTCAACAAAGCCATGCCCATGGGGTGCTCGGTGGCTTGTTCCACTTTTGAGGTTTTCAGCACCTGGGTGCAGTGGGTTTTCGGGGCCAGGTAATGGCAAAGGAGGGTGGTGCATTATTTGGATGATTTCCTCCTCATCAGGGAAATGAGAGTGGAGGTGCAGGAAATGCTAGGGGATTTTGAGGAAATGTGCAAGCGGATAGGGATTCCACTAGCATATGGCAAGACAGATGGCCCCGCCCAGAGACTGGAATTTTTAGGCATAGAGATGGACACCGAGGAGGGATGTTTCTGGCTGCCTGGGAACAAAGTGGCACACCTTAAAGGTTTATTGGCCCAGGTCATGGAGAGGAGGAGGGTGCTGCTGGTACAAATACAGCAACTGCTGGGGCACCTTAATTTCACCTGCAAGGTCATCAGTCCAGACAGGATGTTTACAAGAAGACTGGAAAGGGCCATGGGAAAAGCTAAATTACCGCACCATTGGGTGGATGTATCAAAAGGGGTTCGGGAGGATTTCAGGGTTTGGGAGGAGTTTCTTGACAGATATAACAGGGTGACATTCTGACAGGATGAGTGGCAATGGAGCACAGACCTGGAGTTGTTCACGGATGCTTCGGGTGCCCTGGGAATGGGAGCATACTTTCAAGAGGAATGGATGTCAGAACCATGGCTGGCATCTTGTGCAGAAGGGGGACTACTGAAGGACATCACCTTCCTGGAGATCTTCCCAATATGGGTGGCTCTGGAGGTATGGGGCGATAGGATGAAAGGGAAGTGCTTCCTGTTTTGGTGCAACAACAAGAGGGTAGTTGAAGTGATTAATAGGCAAGGGGGAGGACAGAGACAGTGGGCAGGCTGATCAGATGTATGGTCTTGCTGGGGCTGTGGCTGAACCTATCTTTCAAAGCACAGCATATTGAAGGGTTGAGGAATGAAGTGGCTGACAGTCTTTCCCGTTTGCAGCTCGACAGGTTTCGGGAGCTGAAGCCATAGGCAGTGCCATACAGGACCAGGATCCCGGACCGGTTAAGGGAGGTTGGAGGGACAAAGCCATGGCAGGGATGGGGTAAAAAAGGATAAAGTCAACATTAAATGGAGGGCAATGAGTACCAATGCCCATAGTCTTGGAAACAAGCTTCCAGAGCAAGTAGTCCTGATGGAAGAGGAACGCTTGGATATTGTGGCAGTCACAGAAGCATGGTACATGGAGAACCATGACTGGGATGTCAACATACCAGGGTACGCAATCTACAGAAGTGACAAGGAGGGTAAAAGTGTAGGTGGAGTAGCTCTCTACATAAGAGAAGGGATCAAAGCTACAGAACTAAAAAGTAAAGGGGGAAGACAAGAGAAACTCTCGGTCACCTTGGAGACAGGGAATGGCATCACAATCCACACAGGGGTTGTATACAGACCCCCGTCTCAAGGGGAGGAAATGAACAAGAAAATGATAGAGGGCATTCTCTAAATGGCTGAAAAAGGGGAGATACTGTTGATGGGGACGTGAATATGCCAGATGTTAATCTGGCTGCCATGGACTGCAAGCTACATCCAAAGAGCAGGGTTGCCTTGATGTTCTGCAGGGGGCATGCCTTAGACAGCTAGCAGTGGTGGAACCCACTCAGAGGAGCAATATTAGACCTGGTACTCTCAAATGGAGAAAGGATCACAAATTTAGAAGTCAGTAGACATCTGAGAACAAGCGATCACTGCATGGTGTGTGCTTCACAAACACAACCATGGAGACAAGCCATACAAAGACAAGGATACTGGACTTTAGAAGGGCTGACTTTGGCATAATGGGTGAATACCTGAGGAATGCATTAGCAAATGGCCAGAAAGGAGGGGTGGAAGAACAATGGAGAAAAATCAAAACTGCCATCATGGAGGCAACAAGCCGTTGTGTGAAACAAATAAAGAAAACAAAGCGGAATAAAAAACCACTATGGTTCTCAAAAGAGGTGTCAGGGAAGGTTAAGGAGAAAAAGGCTGCATTCAAAAAGTTTAAGGAATCACAGAAGGAGCATGACAGGGAACTGTATCAATTAAAGCAGAAAGAAGTGGGGAAGGCAGTCAGAAAAGCAAAGGCCCAAACCAAGGAAAATATAGCCAACTCAGTTAAGAAGGGGGATAAAATCTTTTATAGGTACATTATAGGTACATTAGGGAGCATAGAAAGGTTAAGGGAGGGATAGTGAAGATTAAAAAAGGGTAGGGGAGGTGGGCAGAGACAGACAGTGAAAAGTCAGAGATACTGAATGAATACTTTTGCTCAGTATTCACAAAAGAAGAGGAGGAGTTACCTAAACCAAACAGTAGGAGCACTCTGGGTAGTGGGGTTGACGCCAGTCCATTTACAGAAGAAAGAGTCCTGAAAGAACTCCTAAAACTGAAGGTGGACAAAGCAATAGGGCCTGACGGGATTCACCCTAGAATCCTAAAAGAGCTAAGGGAGGACCTAGTGACACCACTAACCACACTTTTTAGCAAATCATGGGAAGATGGGGTGGTACCTGAGGACTGGAGGAGGGCAGATGTGATTCCCCTTCACAAAAGTGGGAGCAAGGCAGAAGCAGGAAATTATAGACCTGTTAGTTTGACCTCAGTAGTGGGGAAAATGATGGAATCACTTCTGAAAGAAAGAAAGAATTGTTGAGTACCTAGACGCCAGCAGGGCACAGGATCCAAAGCAGCATGGATTCACAGCAGGAAGATCATGTCTGATGAATCTAATCAATTTCTTTGACTGGGTGACCAAAGTAATAGACCAGGAGGGGCTGTGGATGTGGCCTACCTAGACTTTAGCAAGGCATTTGACACAGTCCCGCATAAAAGATTAATAATCAAGCCAGCCTGGGAGTGGGTCCTAGGGTGGTAGCCTGGGTAGCAAACTGGCTGCACAACAGGACACAGAAGGTAATAGTGAATGGAACACATTCTGAAGAAAGGGGGGGTTACTAGTGGAGTACCTCAGGGCTCAGTACTGGGTCCAGTCCTCTTTAACGTCTTTATAGGTGACATTGCAGAGGGTCTGGAAGGAAAGGTATGCCTCTTTGCAGATGACACAAAGATCTGTAACAGAGTTGATACACAAGGGGAGGTAGAAAGGATGAGAAGGGACTTGGCAAGGTTGGAGGAATGGTCAGACATATGGCAACTTAGATTCAATGCAAAGAAGTGCAAAGTAATGCACCTGGGAAATAAAAATCCAGGAGAAGAGTACACAATAGCAGGGGAGGTACTAACGACAACAATAATGTCTGGGTGTAGTCATATCAGATGACCTAAAGGTGGGTAAGCAATGTGAGAAGTCAGTAAGGAGAGCCAGGGGGATACTGGGATGCATAGGGAGGGGCATCACAAGCAGGAAAAAGGGAAGTGGTTATCCCTCTATACAGACAGTTGGTGAGACCCCATCTGGAGTGCTGCGTGCAGTTCTGGAGACCTGATCTACGCAAGGACATAGACAGGATGGAAACAGTCCAGAAGAGGGCAACTAAAATGGTGCAGGGTCTACATCAGAAACCATATGAAGAGAGACTGAGAGAACTTAATATGTAAACCCTTGATGAAAGGAGGGGCAGGGGGGACATGATAGAAACTTTTAAGTCCCTCAAAGGAATCAACAAAGTTCAGGAGAATAGCATCTTTCATAAAAAGAAATGTGTGAGAACAAGGGGGCACAATTTAAAGTTAGAAGGGGGACGGCTCAGGGGTAATGTGAGGAAATTATTTTTCACAGAGAGAGTGGTGGATGCATGGAACCGCCTTCCTGGAGAGGTTGAGGGGTCTAAAACTGTGGGGGAATTCAAACATGCATGGGACAGACATGAGGCAATTATAGTGGGGGGTTGCAGGAAGTAGGCTGTTGGTTAACTAGAATCTGCAGCTTATCCAATAGGTAGGGAAATGGGCAGACTGGGTGGGCCAAGTGGTCCTTATCTGCCATCAAAGTCTATGTTTCTATGTTTCACTGTACTGGGGCTTTTGGGCAGAAAACACACTGAGGACCTACAAAGCAGGGTGGACAAGATTCCAGGTCTTCAGGGAGGAAGCACGGGTGGGACAAGGATGAACTAGCCCGGGATGAGCAGGTAAGAAGGTTCATGGTGGAGCTGTGGGAAGAAGGGCTGGCCCATGTCACAATGGTCGTGCACTTAGCCAGCATCAGTTGGGTGTGCCAGGACAGGGGCTGGCCCGATGTAGGGGCCAGTAGGACCATAAAACGCATGGTATCAGGGTGGCGGGGGGTCAAGGGGCCAGGGTGGACAGAAGGTAGCCCATAAGAGGGTAGTTGCTGGAAAAGATGATATGTGCAACCCAGAAAAGTACGCACATCAGCCCAAGAGGGGGATCTATTTCGGGCAGTGTTTGTGGTTATGGCAGCAGGGTTATTCTGGGTGGGGGAAGTGGCGGCCGCATGAAAGGCAGCCGCTGGGCAGGCATTACAGCATGAGGATGTGCTATGGTGACATGACAGGGTGATCATTATTCTGACCAGGTCTAAGACAGACCAAGGGGGGGGAGGAACAGGTGTCCCTACTGAGGCAACTGCAGTCCACCAGCTGCACCATGAGTGCACTGGAGACATACGGGAGCGCTTGCAAAAGGCCGGGGGAGTTTTGTTCCAACATGGGGATGGCTCCCCATTCACTGGATTTCAGGTGGGGGCAATACTCAAGAGGGCCCTGACATTTCTCAGAGAAGACTCAAGCAAATATGCTCCACATTCATTTCTGATTGGGGCAGCCACGGTGGCAGCAGAGAAAGGGGCTGCAGTGGAGGAGGTACAGAAGATAGGGTGCTAGAACTCCAGCTGCTATATGAGGTATGTAAGGTACTGATAACAGCAACTCACACTGTTATTTTGTTTCCCATGGCAGGTTCCAAGAGGAAAATCTGGATAATGGGGCATTCCTTCGTATATTGGGCTGAAAGGTTTGCGTTTCCACTTCCAGAGGAGCAGATTTGAGATATAACACTGAGCATACCGGGGTGCTGTGGAAAGACATTAAAGGGATGAGGTGGGCACAGCTCATACCCCTGATGGATGAATTAAAGGTGCAATGGGGCACACCAGACTGCCTTATTATACACCTAGGGGCAATGATTTGGGGGGCCTGTCATGGGGGGCATTAGGGCAGAGCATCATGGGAGATTAGTAAAACATATAGCCAGCAAAGGTCTTAGGTACTAGCCCACAAGGGGGGAGCCCCTCCATCCTTCACAAGCTGGAGGAGGGCAGTGGAAGAAAGAAAAGGGGGGAGCAGGGGAAGGAAGGTGGAGGGGGGTAGGTACATGGGCTGGGGACAAGAAACCCACACATGGTGGTAAAGTGGGAGGAGGATAGGTCCAGGTGCCGGATTCAGAAGTGTCTGGGCCTGGAGGGTGAAAGCCCGGGTAGGTGGAACTGGCCTGGTTCTGGTGTGGAGGAGTGGGTCGGATTCACAGTGTCCGGGCCCTGAAAGTCAAGATGGAAGAATGACAAGAAGAAGGACAGAGGCCAGAACCAGGAAGCTTGAAAGAAAATTTGGTGTGGAATTTGAATAATGAAGTCATAAATATATGGATGATACAAATATATCCTTTGTGCCATAAATAAATTTGCTAATGAGCAACTAGCAAGTTAAACTGTTGTAGCTTCCATCATTCCTGAGGGGATTCAGGGGACAATGCATAACCAAACACATTGGAGAATGCACAAGGAAAGGTGGTGCAAAAGACTAAGTGAAATACACCAACAAAAAGTCCTGCACACACCAACCTCTGTGATGAACAAGGGCACAGGTCTAAAGATACAAAAAACTATTTATTAAGGCATAGTAACACTTAAAACCTGATGCGTTTCAGATGAAACTGCATCCTAGGAATATAAATCATCTTTCTTTTTCTTCTGTGGTTTGTATATGACATCCATACACATCCTGCTTCTGTGGAATTGTGTATACATATATATATATATATATATATATATATATATATACACACACACATATATATATATATATATATATATATATATATAGTGTATATATGTATGTATATATATATCATGTTCTTGTTGTGTTATGTATATCTTTCTTGTACATGTGCCTTGGAATGTAAGTATTCTGCTCCTATCATTATTGTAGACATTTTGTTCCTTTTGTATTTGTATATTTATATGTAACTGTACAATTGTCCCTGCCAACAGCAGGTCCACCTTGTAAATGAGCTTGCCCAATGGTGATCGTCTGGATAAATAAAGATTTGATTGATTTATTGATTGAAATAGTAAACATTGGCACGGTAACGACATGTGTTATTGGAAACCTGAAACTTAGCTGAATTCAGTACACTAGAATGGGAAACATAAATTGGCTCAATACCAAAACCAAAAGAGGGGAGATATAAAGAAAAGGATAAAATATTTTCAGTTGAAAATTATAGGTAAGGTTTTAAGCCCCAGTGCTCATCGAGGATTTTTGGGATTTTTAAATTGAGAACTATGAAATCTTTTGGCTTCACTGAACACTGGGACTTACTTCTGATTTTTAACTGAGAGTATTTTGCCCTTTACTTTACAACTCCCCTGAGGAATTGGCATATTATACAGGCAGGGAATGAGAACAACACCTGATTTAGGAACTCATCACTAGTGACATCTAAGAGAAACAGTATTATTAGAGACAAACTTGTCCCTACTGTGCACAATGTACCTAAAATTCAATCAGACAACTTTCATTGGGACCACTAACAAGTGACAGTTTTCCTTGTGGATATTGTTTCCAATGTGGTAATATGAGCAAGAAATCTTTTTTTGAACATCCTTATACAAACAAAAGATTCCAAATCAAACAACATGTAAACTGCATGACTGACCACATAATTTATGTACTCCAATGCCCTTGTGATAAACTGGACGGTATGTGGGCAAAACAAAAAGGGAACTTAAGACATGGATTGGAGAACGTAGGAGTGATGTATGTTTGAGAGACAACAATTCATCTTGGCAAAACACTTCAATGCAGTGGGCTATTCAGTATCATCCCTGAAGTTTTGGGGACTCAAGTATGTTCAGAAACCCACCAAGGTGGGTGTGATCTGGGACATATCGCTGTTGAGAGAATTTTTTTGGATTTACACATTGGACTGTCTTAATCCAAACATAGAATTGAATGAAGACTGTGATTGGCAGTTATACTGGTGAGACCCACAATGGGGCATCTTCTAGAACAACGTGTTCTAGAAAAATGCTTTTCTAATCATGTCATGTAAAAAAATCAAGATCTGATACTTTTGTACCATTGATCCAAGCAGAACTCTTAGATAAATACAGCCTATACAGACTGCAAAGCTTATCTGGGTAGTTCACTTGTATGCACCCTTTTCAGACTCACAAAAAGCATGAAATCCTTTTAACCGCCTAAAAATAATTATTCATACATGATGTCTTGATGGCAGTTAGTGTTTTGACAAGTACCGGGGGGTGGGGCAAACCACTTTGGGGAGTGTGTATTTCATGGCTAGGAAGCATTGCAGCACATCTATCCTCCTAATTCACAAAGAAGCACCAATCACCTGTGGATCACAGGCTACAGTAGCAATGCTGTGATGTGGAGACAATAATAACATCACTCATGACATCATTCCCCCCCCCCCACACTGCATTACGGTATAAAAACCAGGCAGTCAAGGACGGCAGCCGCTCCCAGTTTTAGAAGGAGTGGGCTAGCAGACACGCACACCAGTGTTAGAGAGTAAGTATTGCTTTCACCCTCTTATACAGCTTCTTTTTTAAAGTAGTTTAAATACAGTTACTTGAAGATACTATTTATGTACTTTACAAATACAAGTCAAGCATTGCAGAGATGTTCTAAATAAAAATGAAGCTAGGACATAGATAAGGCAATTCTGAAGCTCAGGTGGGGAATAACAAGAAAATCAAACAAAATTAGAGAAGTCTGATTACAGTTATTAAATATGTGGTTTGGAACAATACCAGTGTTTAAACAAGGCATTATCATTGTGTCAGATATTTGAACATGGAATAATATATTAAAGTGGAAATTAAGATTGTATATGAAAGATATTAACAGTTGTTCTTTTGAAATGCATGAAAATCTTCTTTTTCATAAAAAGTACTTTCACTACTTAAAAGATATAAAAGGAAAGACTGTAAGAATGCAACACATACTGGGGAATATATTACTGGGCCTTGCATCTGGCAGTTGTTTTATAAAAGGGAAGAGTGATGAGCAACATCACGGGTGGTATTTTAAGCAAAACAAGTGAGGACAAAACCTGTGGTTCTTGGGAATACTGTGGTAAATCTGTGATTTATGATGCTGAAAAGACAGATGTTGAATAATGTGTGTATGACTTTTTAACAGAAACAGCACGGAGGGTCGGACAAAGAGGCATAGGCACAAAACTGTTACCGTATGAGTGTGGAACGAAAAATAAAATTATTTGAAAACGTTTCAACAGTGGAGTTCATTCCATAATTTCTTACATAATTGATTTGTCATTGTGGATGACCCAAGACTCAGGAGTGATAACCCCTTGAGAGGGAAAGAGGCAGCCTGAGTTACAATTTGAACTATCCTTCTCTGAAGTACACAACTTTCTCTGTGGGGATTTCTTACCCTCAGCACCCCAAGACGAGAAAAGCCTGTTCCTTGCCTGTGTGCTTTGGGACAAAGTCTCTTACCCACAGTGTCATGGGATCTAGGAGATGTCATAACCTATGGGGACCAGTTGTTTATCTATGACATTAAGCCAGCCCCACTTTCACCCCTAGCCAGTCTTAACTGGTTTAGGACTGGGCCCCCTTTTGGAGAACAACAGGATAGGCTTCCCTATCCACATTTGCAAGGCTATATGCATGGGATGCATGGGGCAATGGGCAAAGCGTGCCACACCCCTACCTAATACTATGTACATGTGCATGCTCCAAGCATCTATCAGACTCTTGTTTCTTTAATCACTCTGCATGCTTTCATCTAATCACCTATTACTATACAGTAGGAGAGCACGCCATCCTCAGTTTCAATTGAGAAAGGTCTACAGAGGCAAAAGAAAGAATTATTCATTTATTTCTGTCCAAGCCCAAGTGGAGCGCTTCACAGGCAACTCATGCAGTTTTCTATGAAATGTAGGTCAATTAATAATAACCAATTGGGTGGATATGATAGAACTAAAAGGCCAATTCGGGGTACCTGTAAATATCACAGTGAAGCAACGGGCCTCCAAATGTATTTATGAATCTGTCTGTGTTGAAACACAAATCAGAGAAGGGCATGGTGATGAGAGGCTGGCAGGATGGTATAACAATTACTTCTTGAAATCTATTTTTTATGGTTCCAAACTAAATTCCATAGGCTTTTTAATCTGATCAATTTAATATGTGTCAAGCTCTCCCTCCCCCTGACATCCCCTTGGACATGAAACTTGTAATGAAATGGAACTAATAACGGTTGTGGTTGAATGGACACATCCATTTAATTATTTCTTAACTCAGTTCAGGTTTTTTTATTAAGAAAATAATTTATTTGAATCTTCTGACTTTAACATAAAACCCATTGAGTTTCACTGATTGCTAATGTACTTATAACCATCTTGCTTTTCCAGCAACAAAGCCTTGATAAGGTATCACTAGCTCGATTATGGTTACACCACTGTAAAAGGAGAAGTAAAAGGTGAAATTAATCCCAATATGTCTATCAAGTTATTTTTTATTTCTATTTGCATTCTGCTATCTCTGGAATGTAATTGTTTTTTTTCCCACTTTTTTATCTTGCTGGCAGCAGAGAAAAAGCTCCAGCAATACATAATGGCAATTATCCATTCAGAGTGACTGAGACAGGAAGCGAAAATTGAAAACAAAAATCCCTGCCTCTCTCAAATTCTTCCAATTTTTTGTTGTACCAGCCATGTGAAACTGAGACAATTTAATCAAAAGAAAATAAAAATCTTAATGACAGCTGAGTCTTCTGGGAGCACTTTGAAAAACATAACACTTGGAAACAATTAAATTTATATTGCTTACATATTTTGTGTTTTTCTCCTACTACTATTGGACCCTATGCAAGAACAAAAAAGTTGCCTATGTGCCAAGTATCTGAGGTGCATGCAAAGGCAATCTTATGTATAAAAGCCGCATAATAGGGGTCCATGGCAGCATTCAACAAGGGCACACAAGGTAACTACACGCCTGCCTCCCAAGCTACTTGGAGAACACTGCACTGGGGGCATGTTTGGGGTGTGCCTGCACTGCATGGCATTCACTAAGCCCTGTAGTGCAAGGTGCAGGGGTTGCTGGCTACACCTACCAGAACCTGGCATATCCCAGTATGCACCCACGTGTTCCTCACCCACTGGGCTCAGCAGTACCAGGCTGCATCCTTCCATGCCTTTCCAGCCCACTAGGCTCAAGAGTATGGCTGGAGTCACAGCTCAGGTGAGTGCCCGGCGGGCAGTCTGATGTTGCCGCAGTACCCAGCATTCTCCAGGACTGTGTTCCCCTCTGCATGGGCACAAAGGATCCACTTAGGGACCCAGTATGGGCATCCAATTAGATGCCCACCCAGGTCTGCGGATCCGCCCAGACCGCCTGCACAAACCTGCATGCTGAGGGTGTGTGGCTATGGGCAGGCACCTCGTGGGTGCTTGCAGTTGTGCATACCATGCACCCTGCACCTGTCCAGGGCCACATTGGTACATGGGTTGGGTATGTGCCTCAGGCACATATAACCCTTCCTTTCATGCATAGGGCCCATTATTAATTAGTAAACTGGTTTGCATGAGAACATGATCCTTGTATCCAAGAGATGTTCTGCACCCAGTGTTTATTCCCCACTTGGAGTTGTGTAGCTGGATTTTCAAAGCTGCAATTTTGCACTTCACTCTCAAGATACAGCAAAACAGCAGCACCCCAGGATGCAAAAAAAAAATCAAGTGGTGTATTTTCATACATGCACAAGCTTTTTTGGAAGGAGATGGACCATGGGGTAGCATGAGGAAGTATTTCTTCATAGAAAGGGTGCTGGATGCATGGAATAGGCTCCCAGCAGAGGTGGTGGGGGCAAACATAGTGAATGGGATGCAAACATACAAGGGATAGGCATAGGGGGAACCCTAGCAATAAGAATGAGGAAGTAAAGCGGGAGATCAAATAGGGTCCGTGACTTTTACAGTAGGCAGGGAAAATGGGAAGACAAGATGGGCCTAGCGTTCCTTATCTGCCACCAGTTTCTATGTTTCTGTGTTCTGCAACAGTGTTCACAATTTTTGACAGCTTTCACCACATAAATGCCTTGCATGTGTCATTCTAAGTGCCACAACTCACAACTGTGTCAGGACATTTGCTACTGCACCTTTTGGGCCAAGTGCAGAATGGAGGGAGGTAGTGAAATGCACCCCCATGATCTGGTGCTTGTGAACCCAAAAATCAGCTGTTGTGGAATTAATTGTGATGTCACAAGTAGAGCATTATGACCAGACATGTGAAACAAACAGCTGGAGCAGCTGAACTGAAAGTGACAATAATCCTGTTGTCATGTGACTAACTTTCATGATGAACCACATGGGAAGACAAAATACATACAATGGACACAATGAATGATGGAGTTCAGTATGCACCAGAATGAGTGCAAAGTACCCAGCCCATGAAAGACATGCAGCGCTGGGATGCACTCAGACTGGCATGATGCATGGATGAGTTGTCCCATCAAGGGTAGGGACTATTTGAAGGAACAGACCTGGGCTGGACTGTAGGGTTCCATTTGGAACTCTTGCCTGGTCAACAGTAGATCACCTACTCTATGCGAAGCAGGGGATCATGGGATACAGCAGATCATGGAAGAACTGCCATGTTCTGGTGACAGTGCTGCATTTTGTAAGTTTTACTACAGCTGTGCCCCACATCCATGTTCCTAACTCACTCTGTGACATGAAGTAGGGTTGGGGTCTGTTGAAACAGAGCACAGGCAGTCCTCCAGATGCCTGTCAGGGGAGGGAGTACACCTGCTGTGGAAGTCCTACAGCTGGCATAACAATCACCTGCCCCCTTACATTAGACTGGCATTTGTGCATCCACAGGTGTCCTGTGGACAATAGGGATATGCATATTAAGGCCCTATGTGTCATGTTTAATGGCTTTTAAGGCAACATGATATTGGTACACAAAGTCCAATATGTGAAATGACTGGTATTTAAATATTGAACGTATCAACATTTTTTACTGAGGAATCAGTTGCACTGCAGTACTAATTTTTTAGTTTTCAATTTTTGAGCTGTAAAAGTACACTGAGCTGTGAATGCTCATTTTCAGCTGCATCCTGAGGGGTGAGTTACATAAACCTGCTTGATTGACAGGAAATGTTTTCTAGCACTAGGACACTGGCAGCAATCCCTTACTCTCACAGTATAATAAACTTTTTTATTGCCCATATTATACAGTACATCTCAGTTATGTTTTTCATCCTCCCTTATCATTTGAGGCTAGGTTGTACTGTGCACGTTTTAGACCACTGTGGGGAAACTGCTTAATTCCAGTAAAATACAACCATACCTATAAAATTATTAAGGATGGTGGCTTGGTGATGGTGAACCCTGTGGCTTCTTTGTATAACATTGAATTTAAGTCATAATACTATGGCCTTAATTGTAGGTAACTCAGCACAATAGCTATTTTTTTATTAAAGGAAGTTTGCCAACCTCTGTTGCTGAAATGGGAACTCTGTAACTGAGGGTCATTAAGGGTGACACAAGACAACTTCCTAGTCACATTTCTGAACGTTTTAGGAAAATCAAACAATGGGTCTAGTCCACTAGCAGGTTGAGATTTACAATAGGAAACAGAGGTTTTCTGCAATCCTTATTAAAGCTTTCATTATGGACCTAGTATTTTACCCTGCCTGGGGGAATGTCTTGCTAGACCATTGCAAAACAAACCACGGGCCCTTGCTTACATGCTCAAATGTGGGATTTTGTCTGCTTAAGTGAACATAGCCAATTAGTGTAAAAGCCAACCAGAAACACAAAAGTTTACAGAAACACCTGAGTGCATGACCAGTGTGTGGCTCTCATGTGGAAACCGTGGATTACCAATTTTTTCTTAATTACTTAAAATTTTAACTTTTGGCTCCACCTGACTCAGGCTTGCTGAGTTTCCCTGTTTCGAATAATTTCTTATAAAACTCTGATTCCAGGACAGCTGGACTTTGCCTGAGTGGCATGGTTGGATAATGCCTTATTTGTTAGTTTTGCAGCCCTTTAATGCTGCATCTCATAAAATACTGTAGATGTTGTTTTGCACTGCAACAAAAGGATGATTCTGTATTTATACTCATCAAAAGGTAAACTGCTTGCTTCAGTTTATTAGAGATAATAAGTTCAGAACTGTGGCTCAGGTGGAATTCTTCCATGAATGAGGATTGATTACTTGTTTGCATCAATTGTGTGAGCAAGCCTGGAGTGTGGGTATAACTCTGATGAGGGCTTTTTTGTCCTTTACTTTTCCATTTTTTTCTGTTTGTGATCTATTCTTTTCCAGTACATGAATTGTTTGCTTTAGGCATTTGACCTTTTGTTTTTGCTAAGTTTGTTTCAGATACTGTTCAGAATCAGTTTTTGATTCGTTTGTGTTGATTTCTGTTTTAATAAAACTCCCTTACTCTTAGAGTAGGAACCTTGAGATTTTTACCTTCCATCTGGACAACCACCAGATATGGGCAGAAGAGACCTCAGCTTAACTTAACTGGAGGCAGTGTGGTCTAGTGGTTAGACTACCATCTTGGGAACCAAGTGTTTGAAGTTTCAACCCCCACCAGAGCCAGATACTGACCGTGTGACCTTGGGCAAGTCACATGACCTCATCAATCTCCAGCTCACCCAGCTGCAGAATCACAAGTCATGCCACCACAACCTGTTTCCTCCAGCTCTGGTTCTTGGAAATACTGTAGTAAGTCTGTGATTTATGATGTTGAAAGGACAAGTACTGGATTTGTGGGACCTCCTTTCTCATCCAGGGACTACCAGGGCCACTACCATTGCCTCAGAGGTTGCCAAGAAAGAGGAGCAGTTAGACCACAGTGGGCTCAGGGAGGGTGAGGGTGGTGGAACAGAGGCACATTAATCCAGTTGTACCTCTCCACAATTGATATGCCATTCTGGCAAAGTGTGGTTCCTGTATGGAGGCACCTACAGTGGAGATCAAGGAGGATGCTGGGAACCTTCACAAAGGAGACCCACAGGAGGGTGGCATGGGACCTCACAGGGGAAGAAAACTCCTGGTGGAGGACTCCACTGTTAGGAAGGTAAAACTGGGGGAGGAAGGGGCAAGGGAGGAAATGTGCCTGCCTGGCACCATGGCTTGGAGGGACAGGGAGGAAATCCTCAAGCTCACCAGGGCAGCTGCACAAAGGGAGGGAGCTGGATGTCATTGTCCACCTAGGGACAAATGACCTGACTAAGAAAGGGATCAGAGAAGTGCAGGAAGAGTTTATGGAGATGGGGAGGGGTCATAGACAAGTAGCACGCACAGTAACCTTCTTGGAGGTGCTGCCTGTCTATGGTGTAGGTGAGGCTAGGGTGCTCCACACCATGAGATTCAATCAGTGGTTGAAAAACTGGTGCAGAGCTCAGGGATTTGGCTTCATTGAGGACTGGGAGTCCACCTGGAGTGATACAGGCCTATACTGGTGTGATGGTTTGCATCTGTCCAGGAGAGGAACCAGGATTATAGGTGATAGGATTAAATGCTTCATTGGCAAATATTTAAACTAGCCAAGGGGGGGAGGCACTAAAAAGGAACAGGGAAATCCTAGCTCCCCCCAAAAAAATTCAAGGTAGTAAGTTAGGTAAACACCAAGATAGAGATGTCGATAGGGAGAAGGGCAGGGGTAAATGGAGAAAGTGACAAAGGCAATAAGGACAGGGATGGGGCAAAAAGGGGTAAGGCCATCAGGAAATGAAGGGTAATGAGTACCAATGCCTGTAGTCTGGGCAACAAGCTCCCTCAACTGGTGGCCTTGATGGAAGAGGGATACCTGGATATTGTAGCAGTCACAGAAATGTGGTATACAGAGAACCATGACTGGGATGTTAACATACCAGGATACACTACCTACTGGAGAGATAGGGAGGGGAGGGGAGAAGAGGGGGAGGAGTAGCTCTCTATATAAGGGAGGGATAAAAGCAACTGAACAAAAGAGTACACAGAGAGGAGAAGAGGCACTGTGGGTCACCTTAGAGACTGGAAATGGCACCACAATCCACACAAAGGTTGTATACAGACTCCTATGTCAGGGGGAAGGGAGGGGAAGGAATGGACAAGGATATGATAGAAGGCATCCTTAGGATGGCAGCGAAAGGGCAGATACTGTTGTTGGGAGACCTGAATATGCCGGATGTTAACTGCAGCACCTTTGCTGCAGCCTCATCCAAGAGCAGGGCCATTCTCAATGCCCTACGGGTGGCATGCCTCAGACAGCTAATTTTGGAACCCACTCATGAGGGAGCAATCTTAGACATCATACTCTCAAATAAGGACAGTGAGAGGATCTCAGATCTAGAAGTGGGTAGCCATCTGGGAACAAGTGACCACCAAACAGTGTGGTTCATAATAAACTGAGCTACAGAGCCAAGCCATACAAAAGTGAGGGTACTGGACTTCAGGAGGGCTGACTTTGGCAAGATGGAAGAGTGCCTTAGAAAAGCACTAGCAAACAGGCTAGAAGGATTGGTGGAGCAACAATGGGGAAACATCAAAACTGCCATCACAGAGGCAACAAGCTTTTGTGTGAAGCAAATGAATCAAAACAAAAGAAAAAGCCACTATGGTTCTCAAAAGAGGTGACGGGGAAGTTCAGGGAGAAAAAGATAGCATTCAGGAAGTATAAGGAAACACAGAAGGAGCAGGACAGAGAGCTGTACCAGTTAAGGCAGAAGGAAGCAGGGAAGGAAGTCAGAATAGCAAAGGCTCAAACTGAGGAAAAGATAGCCAACTCGGTTAAGAACAGGGATAAATCCTTTTATAAGTACATCAGGTAGCATTGAAAGACAAAGGGAGGGACAGTGAGGCTAAACAGAATGGACGGTGGGTGGGCAGAATGGGACAGTGAAAAAGCAGGGGTACTGAATGAATATTTCTGCTCAGTATTCACAAAAGAGGAGGAGGAGGGGGAGTTGCCTAATCCAATTAACAGAATCACTCTGGATAGGGGGGTCGATCCCAGTCCTTTCACAGAAGAAAGGGTTCTGAAAGAACTCCTAAAACTGAAGGTGGACAAAGCAATGGGGCCTGATGGAATTCACCCTGGAATTCTAAAAGAATTAAGGGGAGAGCTAGTGAAACCGCTGACTACCCTTTTTAATAAATCATGGGAGGATGATGGGGTACCTGAGGAATGGAGGAAAGTGAATGTGATTCCCCTTTACAAAAGTGGAACCAAGAAAGGAGCAGGAAACTACAGACCTGTCACTTTGACCTCTGTGGTAGGTAAAAGGAAAGAATTGTTGAGTACCTAGAGGCCAGAGAGGTACAGGACCCAAGGCAGCATAGGTTCACAGTGGGAAGGTCATGTCAGACTACTCTAATTGATTTCTTTGAATGGGTGACCAAAGTAGTAGACCAGGGAGGAGCTTTGGACATGGCCTACCTAGACTTTAGCAAGGTATTTGACACAGTCCCACACAAAAGATTAATAGTCAAATTAACCAGCCTGGGAGTGGGTCCCAGGGTGGTAGCCTGGGTAAAACCTTGGCTGGACAACAGGACACAGAAGGTAATTGTAAATGGAGTCCACTCTGAAGAAAGATGGGTTTCTAGTGGGGCACCACGTGGTTCAGTACTGGGTCTAGTCCTTTTTAATGTCTTTATAAGTGACATTGCAGAGGGACTGCAAGGAAAAGTATGCCTCTTTGCAGATGACACAAAGATCTGTAACAGGGTTGATACACAAGACGGTGTGGAAAGGATGAGAAAGGACTTGGCAAGGTTGGAGGAATGGTCAGAAGTATGGCAGCTTGGATTCAATGCAAAGAAGTGCAAAATAATGCACCTGGGAAACAAAAATCCTGGGGAAGATTACACAATATGGGGGGGAGGTAGTAACAACAACAAAAATGGAAAGGGACCTGGGGGTGATCATATCAGATGACCTTAAGGTTAGAAAGCAATGTGAGAAGGCAGTAGGGAAGGTGGGCGGGTACTGGTATGTATAGAGAGAGGCATCACCAGCAGAAAACAGGAAGTTGTTATCCCTCTGTACAGACAGTTGGTGAGACCCCATCTGGAGTACTGCATCCATTTTTGGGAACTCCATCTCTACAAGGACATAGACAGGATGGAGGCAGTCCAGAGGAGGGCAACTAAAATGGTTCAGGGTCTGCAAGAGAAGCCATATGAGGATAGACTAAAGGAGTTTAATATTTATACCCTTGAGGAAAGGAGGGAGAGGGGGGACATGACAGAAACTTTTAATTACCTCAGTCGAATCAACAAAGTCCAAGAGGTTAGCATCTTTCAGAAAAAGAGATGTGCAAGAACAAGGGAACGCAATTTGAAGATGGGGGGGGGACAGTTCAGGGTCAATGTGAGGAAGTATTTTTTCACAGAGAGGGTGGTGGACACATGGAACAGCCTTTCTGAGGAGGTTGTGGGGTCTAAAACTGTAAGACAATTCAAGAATGCATGGGACAGACATAAGGCAATTTTTGTTGGGGGGGTAGGAAGAAATAGGCTGTTGGTTAACTAGGATCCACAGCTTATCTTGTAGGTAGGAAAATGGGCAGACTAGGTGGGCCAAGTGGTCCTTATCTGCCATCAAAGTCTATGTTTCTATAGTTGTATTATTTTCTATTAGAAAAAACATGGAGGGTCCAATGAAGTGGTCTGGCCCTGAAACTGTTACCTTATGAGTGTGGAACGAAAAAGAAAATTATTTTGAAACGTTCCCACAGTAGAGTTCATCCCATCATTTCTTGCATCAGAAAAGGAGCCATCTTAGCTGTGTGTTAGTGTGTAGAAGTTCTTGTCTACAGTATCAGTAGCTCAGTAAGTAGCACTCTTGCCTCTGAGGCTGGAAGAGCAACAGTTTGGGTTCTAACGCCACACCAGGTACTCGGGCAATACCCATAACTGACACTGTAGTGCAGTTTGATGGGGAGTGCTACACTGGTGAGGTGCGGTCCTTCAGATTAGATGTTAAACCCAGGACCCTTCTGTCTATCTCTGGTCACTCTCCAATTGGGAGTAAAAGATCCCATGGCACGTGATGAGGAAGAGCAGGGAGTTTCCCCACTGTCTTGGCCAACATTCCCCCTGTCAACAAAACAGATCCATGTACCCACTACCCAGGACACACCTGGAAATAAGCTGTCATACTTAGTGTGCCTTTCCTGGTAAAAAAAAAAATCCTGTAGGGTAAGACAGATCTAGCATTAAATCAGTTACAGCACTCCCTATGCTAAGTATTGATTTGTACATTGATGTCTACAAACAGGTACAATATGTTAATAAAACATAGTGCCATAGCTATTCTGTATCAGCCAGGGAACAGTCTCACTTAATTAATGTAATCATGTACTGTGTTTGGTGCTATTTTTGGTGATCAGTGCCACGTATACAAGTGCTGAACGCATATCTGAAGTGTTTTGTTTTCAGGGATGACAAAATGCTACTAAAGCAATACCTCGAAGGTGAAATTGTTTAAAAGTCTTGTCTATAATGTACACCACCCTCCGATAGGTTTTTCTGGGTAGTTTGGGGGAGAAAATGGGTTATAGTGTCTGTTGAACAAGTCTGCGGATCTTCAGTGTAATAATCATGGGGCAGGGATTTCCAAATATGGTACAAGAACTTTGGCCGTAGGTGCAGCCATGGACTGTGATGCAGCAGATGCACCTAAACCATTTGACACACCTGCATTGGATTTTTAAACATTGTTCAGTTTTGCAGCACATGGATGTGGTATATGGCAGGTTATGCCACAGTGTAGGTGCAAGCAGCCTAAAATTATGCATGCAAGATGCCCCATATTTGACACATAGTGGAGCTCAAAACTGTGACCCTGCAGAATGTCTGTTAGCCACACAGATGGAAAAATCACAATTGTTAGAGTCCTGTCCCATCCATTAAAAGTCTGATGCAATTAATTTAGTTTTTATTGACCAGGTAAGCACACTAGACAAGTACATGGCTATTTTCAGGTACAACCTGGGAGATTGCAATAGTGAGGAGAGGCTTTAACATATTGTTTTAGCACACAAAAATAGAACAAAATAGGAAATGTTGGAACTAAAGATTGTGTAAAATACCAAGCGGGTAATAACTGAAGATAAATAAAAAAATCAAATCAGGTACAGAGTACCAATTGGATGGGGTTCAACCCTGATAAGACCGATGTGCTGGTTGTGGACCCAGGTCATTGGGTAGAGGGGTCTCGGGTGGGGCAGACCACTGGGATTTGACTTTGGGGCAGCCAGCTAGTGACCTCTGATTGGGTGCGAAATCTGTGCATTATTTTTGAAGATGGATTGAAGCTTAAGTCTCAGGTGTCATCTGTCACCAAGTCCTGATCTACCATCTGAGGAATATCCCCCAGATTAAGCACCTGGTCTCACCTGATAACCTTCATACATTGGTCCACACCTTTGTGACCTCTCGCCTTGACTACTGCAACTCCCTATACCTAGGGCTACAGGGGGTTGTTATTCACTGCTTGCAGCTAGTGCAGAATGTGGCTGCCAGGCTGCTGACTGGCTTACCTCGATCTTGCCATGTCACACCTGTGCTCTGCGGCCTGCACTGAATGTCTTTATTTATTTATTTATTTATTTTATTTTATTTATTTATTTAAATGTTTCACCAGGAAGGCACTCTGAGCAACAAGTTGCTCGTCTCCCAGTGCGACCTGGGGGGTAGCGGAACATGAGGATAGTATACAGAGATTTGGCACACAATAGAGATATACAGTTTGATTACAGTCAGTGAAGTGAGCAGACTATACAGAAGTACTGAAAAGGAGGAATATTAACTGGTATGAACTAGATGTATACAATGTTAACAGTCTTGAAATAGATTGATACGATAGCACACATATCTTTAGCAAACACTTGGTGGGACAAAGCTTTGTAGTTAGAAAATGGCTGGACAGAATACAAGGAGGTTGAACTAGGCAAGATTGTGAGGAAAGACACAGATAGAACAAAATTTGCAAGGTGTAACAAAAGTGCAAGGTTGAGTATAAGTGCATTAGAGATTAGAGGTTTATTTATTTATTTAAGAGATTTACCAGGAAGGCATACTGAGCTAAAAGCTTGATTCCCGGATGCGACCTGGGGTTAGCCCATAACTATGGCTAGGAAGGAGGGAGGAGGAGGTGGATGGGGGGATATTAGGCAGAGAGCAGGGGGGTGGGAAGGGGGGAATTTGGAGAGGGGAAGACAAGGTGTGGAGGAGAAGGGTCTGCCTCCAGAATTCTGGGGACCCTGCCTGCACCAGGTGGAGGTCAAACACGAAGAGGAGGGAAGCAGGTTGTAGGCAGTGGGAGTTTAAGCACGTCAGGAAGGAAGAGGGGGAAGAGAAGGGCCCACTGAGGCCTGGTCCCCTCCAGTATGCTGTGGACCCTGCCTGCACAAGGCAGAAGTAGAGCATGACAAGAGGGAAGCAGGTTGTAGGCAGCAGAACATGACATGAGGGAAGTAGGCAGTGATGGGGAGTAGGCTTCAGAAGGACCAAGAGAGAGGGAGGTGGGAGAGAAGAGGGGTGGAGACCCAGCCCTTTCAGGAAAAAATGGGGTGGGAGTAGGAGGTGAGGAAGGTATTTGCCTATGTTCTAGACTCCTCCAGGATGCAGAGAACCCTGCCAGGGGCCTAGGCCAAGCAACGGTGAGTAAGTAGTGAGAGGAAGGTGGTGTACAGGGGAAGGAATGGGGGGTGGGAGTAAGGTGGAAAGGAAGGGGTCCTGGAGGAGGATATAGGGGAGGGGTTTGCAGGAAAGAGGAAGGGCATAAAGCTGATGCAGGCTCATAGGGGAACAAGTTAAAGAAGATTGTAGCAGGAGCAGCTAGCAGAAAGTTATGTAAGGCAGAGGCAAGGGAGAGGGAGGAGGAGGAGTATCGTATTTGAGGTGGGGGGGATGTCTATTCAGTGGCATATCACCTTCAAGGTTGGGCTACTGACCTATAAAGCCCTACACAGACAGGGACTGGGCTACCTGCAAGATCTTCTGTGCCCCTATCACCCCATCCGCCCACTCTGCTCCACTGACGAAGGATTGCTAGAGGTTCCCAGGGTCATTTTAAAGACCTCGGGTGCTCAGTCATTTTTGTTTGTGCCCCAATCATGTAGAACTGTTTACCTCGTCGGATAAGGGAGTACCTGACTGTGCAGAGCTTTAAATCTGCATTAAAAGCACATCATTTTAGTCTTGCCTTTTTGGATTATGAATGAATCACTGGTCTGTATGTTTGACTGACAACTGCCTTTTAACTATTGTCTTATTTATTGCTTTTATTATTGTACAAGCGCTTGGATACAAGCTGACTTGCACTTTTTTTTAAATAAAATTATTTGAATTGAGAGTAGATGTATATCCAAGGACAGTCCAGATTGAGGGATTTCATTTGCAAGCAATTGATTGTGCTCAGTGATTACAGCAGCATCATTTCTTAGTTGGCAAAAAATGTTATCTATTTTTTTTGTTTTTGTTGTTAGCAAAAATGTATTTCTGGCATACTTAGACTCATCCTCAGTCAATTTTACTTTTTATTTGCTATTTTTAAAACAGCTTTTATAGCTGATTTTGTAATTAGTGACTGGTATCTTTAAAGATGGCTGCCACTCGCAATTTTTAAAAATCTCATTTTTTTAGCTGAACTGTTGAATATACATGTTAGATTCACAATGTGAATGTATTTAAAATTGAGTTATCATGTGTTTCTGATGGTAAACAGCACAGCACTGTACCAATTAAGCTATTTAGCTTTTTCATGGTGGGCATCCTGTGGGACTGCAGACTTTTAAAAACTTCAGAATCCAGTATCTTGGTTCAGGAATGAAAGAAAACAAATTGAAAAATGGCTATCCCGATATTTTGGCTAAAAAAATATATTGCTGAAAAACCCTGTATGGTAAATAACAAATTCTGCTGCTTTAAAAATGTTCTGTACATACTAGTCATGTGAAACAGTAAGATGAATTAATCAAAAATACAGGACAGTAATTTTGGGTATAGAAACCCAGCAGTATGGTTAAGCACAGTTACAGGGAGAGTCAGTGTTTAGATAGCCCCAGAGAGAACTAATGAACTGGGGCTGGGATGACGAGCTTCATACTGATAATGGAAAAGAATTTCAGAGATTAAGCACACATATAGAAAAAGCCTGGCCACACATGTTAGTGCAAGAAGTGGGGACATGTGCCAAATAAAATGCATTGAAAATGCTGCTTTATGTTTCAGATTATTGAGTGTTAATCTAAAGAACTGTTATTTTATTTTGCTTTGTTCTACAGTGTAGTCACCCAGGGTACAGTAGGCTATCTGAGATGCTGCAACTTGTTTTTAGTGGGGGCTCTGCATCTACCCGGTTGTACACTTGAGGGAACTGAATCACAGCCACAGTAATCTCACTTTGTAATTAGATAAAGTGCTGTTCTTGGTTGCAGTTTAGTACACACAACATGTTCTAACATATTTTGTTTTTAACAAAAGAAAACACTGTACAGGTCACATCACCTTCAATGTACGAAGTACGAAAAGCAATAAGACACAACAGGATGTGCATTATGCTGATCTAAATGCACGCCCATCATCTATGGGTATAGTGAGGCATGATGTCACAAGAGGGCCTTTAGCCCATGGACATGCAGTTAGATCAGCATGGTGCACACTTCTGATGTGCCTTATTGCGCTTATAAAATGCATTATTTGAGGAATTCAAAAAACAAAAAATGCCAATGTTTTAAATTAAAAAACAGTATTTTCTTTTGCTAAATGTACTATAACTAATAAGAAGTAGTCCCTCCTCAGCTGTCACACATCTATTTGTCAACACATTGAATAGATGGAACTTTTGTTTATCATCGAATGCAGACATTCAGACTTCTGCAGCATTCTACTGGCTGAATATTCACCTGCCCCCACTTAAACAAACACATCAAAAGGCTTCAGTTAAGACAGAGATTCAGTTCTATCTGTTGCATGGAAAGCAGCAGACATTTCCCTAGCAGTTAGGTAAGGATGGGGGGGGGGGTCCATTGTCAGAAAAGCAGCTTCAAATAATAAAACTATAAGCAGTACCTTATTTATTTTATTTGTGTATGTGTTCAAAGAGGGAAATATAAAAAAAAGAACAATTTGTTTGGTAAACTTTTAAGATGCTTTTATTTAACATAGAAACATAGAAACATAGAATTTGATGCCAGATAAGGACCGCTTGGCCCACCCAGTCTGCCCATTTCCCTACCTACTGGATAAGCTGCAGATCCTAGTTAACAGCAGCCTACTTCTTCCTACCTCCACCCCCTAGAATTGCCTTATGACTGTCCCATGCATGCTTGAATTCCACCACTGCTTTTGACTCCACAACCTCCTCCGGAAGACCGCTCCATGCATCCACAACCCTCTCTGTGAAAAAAATACTTCCTTAAATTACCTCTGAGCCACCCCCCCATCTTCAAATTGTTCCCTCTTATTCTTGCACGCCTCTTTTTTTGAAAGATGCTACCCTCTTGGACTTTGTTGATTCCCTTGAGGTACTTGAACGTTTCTATCATGTCCCCCCTCTCCCTCCTTTCCTCGAGGCTATACATATTAAGCTCCTTAAGTGTCTCTTCATATGTCTTCCGGTGCAGACCCTGCACCATTTTAGGGCGTAGGTGAATTTCATTAGTGAGTAAAGGCAGCAGCCATGTTTCTAATGGCAACAAGGAAGACCCCGACACTTTTAATATGTTGTGTCCTGATTATCAGTTTTTTTACCCATGCATTGTGCTATCCTATTGCACAGGCTCTGATCAATCAGGATGCAATATTTTTTCTATCTATTTTAAGAAGTAATAGTGTTTTCCAAATTGGGACATATACTATAATTTTCTGAATATGGGCATGTACAGTAGCCAGAGATCTTACACTCTTTGGCAAAAGCATTTGTAGGGGAAAAGTACAAATGAATATATAGAACATGAATAGGAAGCCTAACACTGCAGGGAACATTATCTATAAACATAGTATAATCAATTAATGTAAAATACTTTAGCCTAAATTATTGACATGTTTCACATCCCTGCATAAAAAATGAAAATATTTTGTGTCTCAGTTTTGTGCCTACAGGGAAAAGAAAAACATATATGGTACATAAAACAAAATTAAACAGTAGCATGACTACGCTACTACACAAAGGTAATCTCCTTCAAATAGCCTGAGGGAAAAGGATAAAACACAGTCCTGCTACAAAAAATAGTATGGAAAGAGGAGTGCTGAGTGATAAACCTGTCCCACTACAGTATTTACAGTATGAGTAGAGGTGCATGGAGTGATAGAACCGTTCTGCTACAGAATTTACTGTGTGAAAAGAAGAGTGCAGAGTGATAAAACACAGTCCCTCTACAGCATTTACAATATGAATGTAGGAGTGCTGAGTGATATATCCCAATTCCCTGAATGGATTTACAGAATGAGTAAAGGGGCATGGAGTCATAAGGCACAGTCCCACTACAGCATTTACAGCATGAGTAGAGTGATGTAGAGAGTTAAAGCACAACCATGCTATTGCATTTACAGTGTGAGTAGAGCAGTACAGAGTGATACAACACAGTCCTGCTACAGCATTAACAGCACGAGTGAGGGTTGTGAAGTAATAAAGCACCATCCTGCTATAGAGTTTATAATATGAGTAATGGGTTGTGGAGTAATACAGCACAAGAGGGTTATGGAGTAATACAGCACAGTACTGCTACAATGTTTACAGCATAAGTAGAGGGGTGCAAAGTGTTAAAGCACAGGCCATCTACAGCATTTGCAGCATCAAAGAGGGGTTTAACTTAGGCCCCCAAGGTATCAACAAATAGATCAGCTTATCCCCACTTTGTAATTAATTGTGGACAACATGCTAAAACCAGGCAGGCACTGTGCAGACACAGTCAAAAGTGTAAATTTCATATTGTGTCAGGATTAAGGAGTGTAAGGGGGAGGCCAAAGGAGGTGATCCGCGCACTGTACAAGGCCTTGGTTAGACCACATTCGCAGTGAGTTCTGGTCACCATTAAATAGGGCATTGAGGAAATTGAGAGGGTCCAGCACTAGGTCACCAAGCTGATTACAGGGGAACAACAGCTGTGAGGAACAAATGGACATTCTGAACCCCTTAATATGGAATTAGAGGCCAATAGATTTATGTGATAATGGTGAAAGCCTAAAGGCAATTGCCGTTATTATGAAGTCAGAGTACTTAAAATTATTTTTGGCCCTCTGACTCCCTGGTGCACAGTAAAATGGTACCGGGGACTTGTTTTTTCAGTGTTTTATGTTTCAGATTATTGAGTGTTAATCTAAAGAACTGTTATTTTATTTTGCTTTGTTCTACAGTGTAGACACCCAGGGTACAGTAGGCTATCTGAGATGCTGCAACTTGTTTTTAGTGGGGGTTCTGCATCTACCCAGTTGTTCACTTGACGGAACTGAAGCACTGCCACAATAATCTTACTTTGTAATTAAATAAAGTGCTGTTCTTGGTTGCAGTTTAGTACACACAACATGTTCTAACATATTTTGTTTTTAACAAAAAAAAACACTGTGCAGGTCACATCACCTTCAAAGTACGAAGTACGAAAAGCAATAAGACACAACAGGACGTGCATTATGCTGATCTCAATGCATGCCCATCATCTATGGGCATAGTGAGGCATATTGCCACAAGAGGGCCTTTAGTCCATGGATATGCAATTAGATCAGCATAGTGCACACTTCTGATGTGCCTTATTGCGCTTATAAAATGCATAATTTGAAAAACTAGTATTTTCTTTTGCTAAATGTGTTATAACTAATAAGAAGTAGTCCCTCCTCAGCTATCACACATCTATTTGTCAACACATTGAATAGATGAAACTTTTGTTTATCATCGAATGCAGAAATTCAAACTTCTGCAGCATTCTACTGGCTGAATATTCACCTGCCCCCACTTAAACAGCACATCAGAAGGCTTCAGTTAAGACAGAGATTCAGTTTTATCTGTGGCATGGAAAGCAGCAGACATTTCCCTAGTAGGCAGGAAAGGATGGAGGGGGTCCATTGACAGAAAAGAAGCTTCAAATAATAAAACTATAAGTAGTACCTTATTTTTTTATTTGTGTATGTGTTCAAAGAGGGGAGTATAAAGAAAAGGAACAATTTGTTTGATAAACTTTTAAGATGCTTTTATTTTTAGGGCCTAGGTGAATTTCATTAGTGAGTAAAGGCAGCAGCCATGTTTCTAATGGCAACAAGGAAGACCCCAACACTTTTAATATGTTGTGTCCTGATTATCAGTTTTTTTACCCATGCATTGTGCTATCCTATTGCACAGGCTCTGATCAATTAGGATGCAATATTTTTTTTATCTATTTTATGAAGTAATAGTGTTTTCCAAATTGGGAGATACTATACTTTTCTGAATATGGAATTAGAGGCCAATAGATTTACGTGATAATGGTGAAAGCCTAAAGTCAATTGCCGTTATCACGAAGTCAGAGTACTGAAAATCAGTTTTGGCCCTCTGCACAACAAAATGGCTCCGGGGACTTGTTTTTTCAATGTTTTTTGTGAGAGGGCTTTGCCCCCCACACCCCTCTAGTTAAGAATTCTCAACTCCAGGGTGGTATATGTCGGGGGGTGCAAAAACATCGAAAAAAATCATTCAGGCTGGGCGCAACAAAAACGTACCAGCTCCCGGACCCAATCCCAGCACCCTGCCTACCAAAGCCACCAACCCACCCACCACACCACGGGGCCAGCTCAGCGATCAACTGTGGCACCACCCCTCACAATCCCTCCTGACCCTCACTGTGCATACTCGCGCCCCACCCAGGTACGTATCGTGACATCCCGTCACTATATTCGCCGACACACCCATCCGGTTGCCCTACTCCAACGGTAGCTCTGATGACATGCGCCGGGGATTGGGTCACTGTTATTGGAGGTGCCCAATCACCGATGCCCATTTCATGGGTACCAGAGGAGAATATCTCTATTACCAGATGTCATAGCCTCCAACTTCAACTTAACAATTTAAAACTGAAGATAGAAGAAGCTAACCTGAGGGTTACTGCGATCAAAAATTTGTTGCCCCAAGAAGTTACAGAAAGTAAAAATAGAAGAATTTAATAATGTGATAGGTGATTTTATGTCTCTGTCAGGAATATTTGGCTGTATTCACTGAAAAGTGGGAGAAATGTAGCCATGGGAACATACAGTAATCTTCTGTCCCTGTTACCTTAGTACAGCATGTAGTATCAGGAAAAGAAAGCAGAGAGGTGACATGCAATCACTGTGCATCACATACGAAAGGGGAAATATTGGGTAGAATATGCACTGATGTTTGAGCTGTTGAGTGCAAGGGAACCAGAGAAAATGCACTCGAATGAAAAGTGGGTGAGGCAAAATAAGGGTAATGTAAGAGAGTATAACTTCAACCAGAGTGTGATTAACAGGAATAATAAATAACCTATCCAGTGAGGCTGAGGATGCTGGCACTGTTAAGATTTTCAAAGCAGGACTACACAGATTCCTAACAGTCGAAGACATTTTGGGTTACACAGTATGAGTATGGGTAACAGTGGGCAATACATATTACTGAGGGAGCATGGTATTGAGAATAACACAGCATGAGTAGGGGTAACAAAGGACTAGGTAGATTCCAGAGGGAGAATGATGTTGAGGGTTACACAGTATGAGTAGGGGTAACACATGACTAGAAAGATTAATGAAGAAGAATAGCAGTGAGGGGTACACAACATCAGTAGGGATAACACAGGACTAAATAGAATGCGAGTGAGGGTTACACAGAATGAGTGGGGAGAAAAAGGGATCGCTGAGGGAGAATGGCATTCAGGGTTTCACAGCATGAGTAGGGATAACTCAGGACTAGACAGATTCCAGAGGGAGAATGGCACTGACAGTTACACAGCATGAGTAGGGGTAAGATATGACTAGACAGATTCCTGAAGGGGAAGAATGGCATCGAGGGTTACACAGCTTGAGTAGGGATAACTCAAGGCTAGACAGTTTCCTGAGGGAGAATGGCATTGAGGGTTACACAACATAAGTAAGGGTAAGTAAATTCTACTTCAAAGTGCTCCCAATGCACTTAGCCTGTACATATATTCGTAAAGCCATCCACAGTTCAGGGTACAGCCGTGACTCCCTCAAGCTGAAGCTGGTTGCACTTGTCCTAGATGAAATCCTTCAATCCCTGACAAAGATCTTCAACCTCTCTCTAAGGCTGGCCCAATCCTGATCTCTCTGGAAACAGGCAACTATTACACCGGTACACAAAAGCGGTGATAGGTCACTGTATACCAACTACAGACCCATCTCCATCCTCCCCGCCTTATCTAAAGCCCTGGAATGAATCTTATTGGACCAGCTAACTGAGTGTCTGGTAAAATATGATATCCAGTGCCCTGAACAACATGGATTTAGAAAAGGGCACAGCACTATCACTGCACTACTGGAATTTATGGGATTCATCCACACCACCCTTGACCAAGGAAACTGTGTTGGTGCAATATTCATTGACCTTATGAAGGCATTTGAAACCGTCAATCATCCACAATCCTACTCAGGCAACTGTCAACTATCGGGTTCTCCAAGGATGCCCTGCTCTGGATAACAAGCTACCTTAAGGGAAGGGTGCAGTGAGTTAAGATTGCTGATGTCACCTCTCATAAGAAACCGTTCCTCTCAGTAGTACCGCAGGGGTCCATCCTTGGACCCCTACTTTTTAGTCTCTTACTGAATAACCTCCCTAGCATCTGCCATCAGAAAATACTTCTCTACATGGGTGACACAGTCCTGTTTTCTAGCCATCGCGACACCAAGCATCTAGAAGGGCAGCTACAGTGTGACTTCAAACGCGTTGAGGAATGGTTCAGCTCACACAAACTTGTCATGAACTACAGCAAGACAAATGTTATGATTTTCTGCAGTGCAAGGAGCAAACATAACTCTCTACCCTTCATCATCACTAACCATTCTGGGGTTACACTGGAGTAGGTTCCTCAGTTCAAATACCTTGACGTTAGTCAGGACTGTTCCCTCTCCTATGCTCAGCACATTGACAATGTTGCAAAGGCCGCTAAAATATGGATTGGCCTGCTCCACAGGCACAAATACTGTATGATGACTGAGGCCCTTACACTGGCTATCTACAGTTCTGTCACCTCCATCATAGACTATGGGCTTGACATCTATGGCCCTGCTTCTTCTACAGCCCTCCACAGGATATCAGTGGTGCTCAACAAAGCATTCAGACTTCTTACGGGTGCTGCCCGCCTAACACATACTTGTGACTTGTACACTCAGTCTGGGTGGCTCCTTCTCATCAGCAGGATCAAATGCCAGACCTGCCTCTTGACCAAAAAGATTCTCATTGGGCTCATGCCCCCTGGGGTTGAAAAGCTTCTAACTGCCCACTGCAGCACCCAACACACCCAAAGTACACTAAGTCAAACCTTCCAGGTCCCCAGATGCTGGACCACTATGGACTAGAGGTCATTTGCCCACAGGGCCCCCCCCCCAGTGATTTAACTCACTTAACAAGGAATCCCTTTCAGCTACTATGATCGGCCCACTTAAAAGGTAACTATGACTTCACCTCTCTACTACCAGCCATTGTGACTACTTCTCCTAATTGGTCAACCTCTACACTCACGCCTAGCATTGTGTGGCTCTAAACTCCCTCTGGCCAATTTTCCTTGTGCTCCACTTTCCTCCCTCTCACCTTACCCCTTCCCCCATTCCTCCCCTACCTCACTCATACCCTCCCATCTTTTAGCACTTCAGACTTCTGTCCCCTCTACCTTGCACTTCTCATACCAAGCCCCAGACAATGACCCTTCAACCTGCCCACCCCTTCCTGACCCCCACCCACCCACCCACCCCTACTGGTTGCTCATCGGGCCTTACTATCCTTTATTGTCTCTCTCCACTTGAAATGCAGTATTTTGTTTTTGAGACTCTGTATTAATTTTACCTTTGTTTGTATGTTAACCTTCCATCCTTTGACATGGAACATTTGTAAGTGTGCAGTTCTTGCTCAAAAGTATTTGTAATCATTGAGTTTAATAAATAAAATAAATAAATAAAGATATAACTAGACAGATTCCTGAGCGAGAAAGGTAGTGAAGGTTTGATAGCATGAGTAGGAGTAACACAGGACTGGGTGGGAGTTCCATTCTGGCTGATAAACTTAGAGGTGTGTCCATATTCAAACATATTTCTAATTTGTGAAATCCAAAGAGATATCAATGGGCAAACAGCAGCAAACACATTCAAAAATAACTTTCATCTTAGACTCTTCTAGTAGCCTGGCCAAATGATGGGTATATGCGCTGGCTACAATTTCAAGCAACTCAATGTGGTATTTCAACGTTTAAGTTCCTCTGCTGGGATTTGAACCCAAGCTGCCAAGCATATCTTTTAGTTTTGATTCCAGATGTGCACTCAAGGCAACAGGGAACATGAGACTCCCAGAAGCACCTTACTCTTTTCTGATGTACAACCTTGGAAGGGAGCTGGCTGTCATTGTCCACCTAGGGACAAATGACCTGGCTAAGAAAGGGATCAGAGAAGTGCAAGAAGCATTTGTGGAGATTGGGAGGGGTCTTAGACAAATAGCACACATGGTAACCTTCTCGGAGGTGCTGCCTGTCTATGGCATGGGTGAGGCTAGGGTGCTCCACACCATGGGATTCAATCAGTGGTTGAAAAACTGGTGCAGAGCTCAGGGATTTGGCTTCACTGGGGACTGGGGGTCCACCTGGAGGGATGCAGGCCTATACTGGCATGATGGTCTGCATCTGTCCAGGAGGGGAACCAGGATCCTAGGTGATAGGTTTAAATACTTCACTGGCAAACATTTAAACTAGCCAAGAGGGGAGGCACTGGAAAGGAGCAGGAAAATCCTAGCCACCCCAAAAAATCAGAGTACTAAGTGAGGTAGACACCAACATAGAGATGTCGATAGGGAGAAGCGGGGGTAAATGGAGAAAGTAACAAATGCAATAAGGACAGGTATGGGGCAAAAAGAGGTAAGGCCATCAAGAAATGGAGGGTAATGAGTACCAATGCCCATAGTCTGGGCAACAAGCTCCCTGAACTGGTGGCCTTGATGGAAGAGGGATGTCTGGATATTGTAGCAGTCACAGAAACATGGTACACAGAGAACCATGACTGGGATGTTAACATACCAGGGTACACAACCTACAGGAGAGACAGGGAGGGGATAAGAGGGGGAGTAGCTCTCTATGTAAGGAAAGAGATAAAAGCAACTGAACAAAAGAGTAAACAGGGAGGAAAGGAGGCACTATGGGTCATCTTAGAGACTGGAAATGGCACCACAATCCGCACAGAGGTTGTATATAGACCCCCATGTCAGGGGAGAGAATGGACAAGAATATGATAGAAGGCATACTTAGGATGGCAGAGAAAAGGGAGATACTGTTGATGGGGGATCTTAATATGCCAGATGTTAACTTGAGCACCTTTGCTGAAGCCACATCCAAAAGCAGGGCCATTCTTGATGCCCTTCATTTGGCATGCCTCAGACAGCTAGTTTTGGAACCTACTCATGAGGGAGCAATCTTAGACCTCATATTCTCAAATGGGGACAGTGAGAGGATCTCAGATCTAGAAGTGGGTAGAATTTGGGAACAAGTGACCACCAAACAGTATGGCTTACAATAAACTCAGCTACAGAGTCAAGCCATACAAAAGTGAGGGTTCTGGACTTCAGGAGGGCTGACTTTGGCAAGATGGGAGAGTGCCTTAGAAAAGCACTTGCAAACAGGCTAGAAGGAGGGGTGGAGCAACAATGGGGAATATCAAAACTGCCATCACTGAGGCAACAAGCCTTTGTGTGAAGCAAATAAACAAATCAAAACAAAAGAAAATGCCACTATGGTTCTCAAAAATGGTGGTGGTGAAGGTTAGGGAGAAAAAGATAGCATTTAGGAAGTATAAGGAAACACAGAAGGAGCAGGACAGAGAACTGTACCAGTTAAGGCAGAAGGAAGCAGGAATGGTAGTCAGAATAGCAAAGACCCAAACTGAGGAAAAGATAGCCAACTCGGTTAAGAAGGGGGATAAAACCTTGTATAGGTATATCAGGAAGCGTAGAAAGACAAAGGGAGGGATAGTGAGACTGAATAGAATGGACGGTGGGTGGGTAGAGAGTGACAGTGAAAAAGCAGTGATACTGAATGAATACTTCTGTTCAGTATTCACAAAAGAGGAAGTGGGGGAAGTGCCTAATCCAAGTAACAGAAGCACTCTGGAGGGGGGGGGGTCGATCCCAGTCTTTTCACAGAAGAACGGGTTCTGAAAGAACGCCTAAAACTGAAGGTGGACAAAGCAATTGGACCAGATAGAATTCACCCCAGAATTCTAAAAGAATTAAGCAGAGAACTAGTGACATCACTGACCACCCTTTTTAACAAATCATGGGAGGATGGTGTGGTACCTGAGGACTGGAAGAAGGCTGATGTGATTCCCCTTCACAAAAGTGGGACCAAGACAGAGGCAGGAAACTACAGACCTGTCAGTTTGACCTCTGTGGTAGGGAAAGTGATGTAATCACTTCTAAAGGAAAGAATAGTTGAGTACCTAGAGGCCAGTGGGGCACAGGACCCAAGGTAGCATGGATTCACAATGGGAAGGTCATGTCAGACTAATCTAATTGATTTCTTTGACTGGGTGACCAAAGTAGTAGACCAGGGAAAGGCTGTGGACATGGCCTACCTAGACTTTAGCAAGGCATTTGACACAGTCCCACACAAAAGATTAATAGTCAAATTAACCAGTCTCGGAGTGGGTCCCAGGGTGGTAGCCTGGGTAAAATATTGGCTGGACAACAGGACACAGAAGGTAATTGTAAATGGAGTCCACTCTGAAGAAAGAGGGGCTACTAGTGGGGTACCGCAGGGTTCAGTACTGGGTCCGGTTCTTTTTAATGTCTTTATAAGTGACATTGCAGAGGGACTGAAAGGAACAGTATGTCTCTTTGCAGAAGACACAAAGATCTGAAACAGGGTTAATACACAAGGAGGTGTGGAAAGGATGAGAAGGGACTTGGCAAGGTTGGAGGAATGGTCAGAAGTATGGCAGCTTTTATTCAATGCAAAGAAGTGCAAAATAATGCACCTGAGAAACAAAAACCCAGGGGAAGATTACACAATGGGAGGGAGGTAGTAGCAACAACAAAAATGGAAAGGGACCTGGGGGTAATCATATCAGATGACCTTAAAGTTGGCAAGCAATGTGAGAAGGTGGTAGGGAGGGCTGGGGGATATTGGGATGTATAGGGAGAGGCATCACCAGCAGAAAACAGGAAGTTTTTATCCCCCTGTACAGACATTTGGTGAGACCCCATCTGGAGTACTGCATCCAGTCCTGGAGACCCTATCTCCGCAAGGACATAGACAGGATAGAGGTAGTTCAGAGGAGGCCAACTAAAATGGTGCAGGGTCTGCAAGAGAAGCCATGTGAGGAGAGACTAAATGAGCTTAATATGTATACCCTTGAGGAAAGGAGGGATAGGGGAGACATGATAGAAATGTTTAAGTACCTCAGTGGAATCAACAAAGTCCAAGAGGGTAGCATCTTTCCGAAAAAGAGATGTGCAAGAACAAAGGGACACAATTTGAAGATAGATGGGAGATGGCTCAGGGGCAATGTGAGGAAGTATTTTTCCAAAGAGAGGGTAGTGGATGCATGGAACAGCCTTTCTGAGGAGGTTGTGGGATCTAAAACTGAGGGAGAATTCAAGAATGCATGGGACAGACATAAGGCAATTTTTGTGGGGGGGGTAGGAAGAAATAGGATGTTGGTTAAATAGGATCTGCAGCTTATCCTCTAGGTAGGGAAATGGGAAGACTAGGTGGGCCAAGCGGTCCTTACCTGCCATTCCCAGTGCAGTGGCTTCCCCTCAGCACCTGCTTGAGAAAGCTGCTGAGATCAGTTCATCCCACTACATGCCTGTGCCTTCACTCTCTCCCCAGTAGCACTAAGCACAGCAACAAAGACTACATGGGCAGAGCCCCAACTCCCAATGGGCTACTGTCAGACTCCTTTTGGTGGTTAAAGAAAAATTAGTAGCATTTCTCCAGTCTGACAGATACTATCCTTCTCATCTTCTCTCCAGCACTCATTCAGTCTCACAGTGCTGCTCGTCCCCCAACTCTCTTACCTCACAGGCAAGGCGCGAGCTTGATTGACAGGTCCTGATTACAATCACCTGGTTGTAATGCAATTAATCAACCAGGTGGTTGTAATGCAGTTTAAAAGTGTGGTTATACAGACATAAAAATGAAGACCAGTAATTAAATTCTGGTTACACCCACCGACCTGTGTATTATACTACATATTTTTCAGAGGTTTACTGTAGATATGCTTTGCAGAATTCTGCAGAATTAAAAAAAGAAATCCTGAAAAGCATTTCAGAATTACTTTGAACGAATATCACCTTTCAATAACACCTTGTCTCTAATCACTGATCTCTGGTGCTGCAGTAATAGTTAAAGATGTGTCTGTGATATTGTCTTGAGCTAGGTCTGAACAGTGTGCAATAATGCATACACAGTAAAAGGGTTTTCTATATTTTATGAAAAGAAAAAATGTCTGTCATCCTAGCTTTATTTTGCTGTACTGGACTGCCATGTTGGCAGTCTCTTTGTGTTGCCTTTTAAACATTTTTGTAAAATGGTTTTGTATATAATCTCCCCGGTCATGCCTGAAAATAGGTACACTGATTACCTAATTCACTTAACCTGGTAAACAGAAGCTGAATAAAGAGATGTGCAAAGCTGGCAAACTTCCCTTTATGAAATAATTTGTGAAGTTTGCCAAATTCGCGAAGTGCCAATTTCGCAAAGTTCTTGGCTTGCGAAATTCTACTTTTTCCAGAAAATGTAATGCAAATTTACTGGCAAAGTTGCAGCTTTGCTTTAACTTTATCTTAACTTCACCTGACTTCACCTGAAAAAATTCAATTTCTTCGTGAAAATTCAATGCAAATTGGCAAAGTGACCATCTGGGCAATTTGCAAAGTTATTCGCGAGGGCATTTTGAAGCTTCACCACAACTTTACCAGTAAAGTACAACTTTCACAACATCTCTAGCAATGAGTAACCAGATCATACATTCTAAAATATTCTCCTATTCACAGCCCTCTGGTACAGTAGCACTAGTTGCATTTTCCAGCACCTTGGCATTTTACTGTGCTTTCCTTGTGATCACATCAAGAACTGGTGAAACACAATTATCAGCACTTGTTGCTGTAAAAGTGACCCATTTAGTTTTGATGCCGCCGTTGGCCCCACCCCCATGCTCCAGGAAATCTTATACTTTTATATACATTGCTTTCACTGGAGAAAGCATGGGACGAAGTTGGGCTTCTCTCAGGTGGGCAGGGGCTGGGTAATGTGGCTAACAGCCTAGTCCATTAGAGGCTGTGACTTTGAACAACCACGAAAAGCTGTTTTATTTGGACAGCCCATCTTTTTTATTTTTAATATTTTTTTTAAACTGTTCATGTGCAAACAATAAGTAGGGATAGTATATCATCACGTATAAAGTGGGTAGAAAAAATTCAAGGACTATAATTGGATAAGAGGCACATTTACCTGTGCTATTATCCAGCCATAACCTACCAACCAGAACTAACTGTGCCCACTTAGTATGAATGCAACAGATATCACTGTGCCAGACTAGCAACTCAGACTGGCGTTTTAGCCATCTTGATAATGCCACCTTGGCACCTTAGCATCTGACAGGAAAAAAGTTAAGGGTTTGACATTAACAGGTAGCTTGTAAACCTATAAATGAACCTTCCTGTAAAAAAAAAATATTTTCCTGCTGCAGCTCCACACCTCTCACTCTGCACACCTCTAGTAAGTACTGCTGCTGACAGTATGTCTAATCTGCAGTCCCCTCCCATTTTCCCATTTTCCAATTTTCACACTGTAAAACTGAAGAAACTCTGAACAGTACCTTGGATTGAGCAGCCCGACTGAGAAAACCGCAAAGATGGGGAAGCTGTTCACTCAGGCTGAAGAGCCATACAACCGCAATCCTGAAAGCACAAAGAACAAAATGATCAGTTGGGTAGCTGCAGAGGGACACACTCACTCACGATCAAGCCTACAAGTCACTCATTCACATGAAAAAAGTACTGCTTTAATAGTAAAACAGAAAGAAATTGATGACAAGAAGTAAAACTGCACCAAAAAGACTTTCTGTCTGTTTGGGAGTGAAGGAAAACAATATCATGTGGCACCCTCACTGCTACATAAATCTATTAAACTATTACCATGCCAAAGACATCATAAATAAACAGAAAAAAATCCAAGAGAAAAAATGCATACAATCACAGAACAATTTGTTTCTTTGTGTGTGTGTGTGTGTGTCTGTGTGTGTGTGTGTTTTTGGGGGGGTAGCAGGGTGGGTGAGGAGCCAAAAGGACAGACAAGCATCACCTCTCTAGATGTTAAAATAAGTTCAAAGTATTCTGTAATTTATCAGCAACAGGAACTATTTCCTTCAAACCTCATTAAAAATCGAAACAAAAAACTCTAAGTTGAAAATGTTTTACTATTCTATAAGCAGAAAAAGACACTCTGAGGTGTAGTTAATGGGCTGATAAGAGCACTTCCCAGGTGCTAATGGCACTTTTTGCAAACACTTAGGCCCAGATATTCAAAAGGGTTGCACCATGCACAATAGGGTTGCTCCAGTACAAGTCCGAAAATGCGCCATTCTGCGATATTCAGCGGGAGGCAGATGCACCCCCCGAAATCACACTGAGCAACAGCCATGATAATGAATGCATGCGCAACTGAAGGGGGAGGACACATGCATAAATGGTGCAGTGCAATATTCAACATGTGCCATGCGCAATAGGGGAGCAAGCAGAAGTGGCACGATAGTGGAAATGAGCCAAAATAAAAAGGAACAAGGGAGAGGGGCAAGAATGCTACAGGGAAGGCACGTGTGGCTGAACTATAGTAGGACACAGAGGGCAGGACAGACACACAGGGCAGGACAGAGAAAGGGCACCCTGAACCCACCGGCACAGGGAAGGTGTGGGGAGCCACAGCCAAACCACAGTGCAGAAGGGGGAAGTGCCACACAGCACTGAGACCACCAGAGGAAGGTGTTCCCGGTGCAAGGGAAGTAGCAGCCAAGACAGCGGGGGGAGCACAGAAACAGCTGCGGGGGGGACACAAGCCAGGGACATGGCCAGTGCCACCATCCAGATGGAGGCAGTAATGAGGGGGATGAGAAGGCAGGCAGCAGGGGTGCGCGGCCGTGGAAGGGCCCATCGGTGGTATGCCCTCAACAAGCAGTACAGAGCCAACACCAGCTTCGAGCTGTACACTGATACCAAGATTGTGGGCCGGTACCACCTGAATCGGGCAATTCTGAGGTGGCTCTGTGAGCTGTGCAGTGATGTGATGCAGGCACCCACATGACAGAGCCATGCTCTGTCAGTGGAGACAAAAGTGACAGCTTGCATGTGCCTGCTCACCACGGGTACCTTCCAGAGACCAACAGGGGACACCACAGGCATAACCCAGTTGGCCGCATCACACCACCTCACCCAATTCCTCAGCACACTGCTGCCACATGCCGTGGAGTACATCTATTTCCCCACACACCGGCGGAGCACACAGCAAACATACAGGAGTTTCACAGGGTAGCATGTATGCCTGGCATGCTAGGGGCAATAGACTGCACCCATGTGGCCATCCGCACACCACCTGGCCCTGAAGGAGCCGCATATATCAATCAGAAGGGCTATGCAAGCATCAACTGCCAGGTGGTGTGTGATGCCGGGGGTGCGTAATCAATGTCTATGCCACACACCCTGGGGGAGCACATGATGCCTTAATCTGGCACCAGTCAGCACTGTGCCACAGATTCAAGAGTGGGGACATCCCCACTGGCCACTTAGTGGGTGAGTATGCAAACCACACAGACAAACATAGAGCTTGGGAGGGGCATGGTCAGAGATGACATGAGTATTGGCTTAGATGGCCCAAGGCAGGGCGACGCTGATCACCAAACTAACCTCCACCCTCTACACACACAGGTAACAGTGGATACCCACTCTGTCCCTGACTGCTCACACCATACCGGCGGCCCGCGACCCCATCACAGCAATGTTACAATGATGCACATGCCACCACATGCAATATCATCGAGCGGGTGTTCGGGATGCTGAAGGCACGTTTCCATTGCCTGGACACGTCTGGCGGTGCCCTACAGTACAGCCCCTCAAAGGCCTATGGGCTATTCCTGGCCTGTTGCATCCTGCACAATATGGCCAATGACTGTGGGATAGCCATACAGGTCGAAGAGGGTGACAGTGATGGGGATGATGAGGACGCTGGTGACGATGGTGATGGGCATCCCCCCTTGGGCGACGGGACCCCCAACTGATCCAGCTGACACAGCTGCAGCGGGACACCATCACAGAGGAGCACTTCAGCCAACCCAGGTAAGTCATGGCACCATGTGCAACCACCAGTGGCAAAGGCACAACCCACAAACATGCATGGACACACACCAGGGGTGCATGCTGTCAAGGGAAGTGGCCGAGCATGGAACCGCACACACTGCCAGGGATGGGCAAGGTCTAACATGGCATGCGGTCATACACACACACACACACACACACACACACTTCACAAGACATGCACAAAGGGTAGGAGGCACGCCGACCCAGACCGCCACCCCTAGCCGAACACACGTCCACAGACTATCATGCCCACTGCCTGTCATTGTGCATGTGTCAGACGCTGGGCACCATTGCACAGTGGCATACAGCACTACAAAGGCATCATCATGCACACGCCACAGCGGACAGCAGCCGGGAGGGTGTGCAGATGGAACATGTGTGTGCATGCAGGGCCGGGTACCCCACCCGTGCATTGCATGCTGAACGACACAATGCACACAGGGCAGCATCAGACAGTAGCCATGCTAGGAGACAGGTCAGTCATGTTCCACAGTGCCACGGCTGCCACGGATGCATGGGCGGCCCAGCCGAGACCCACCAGCAGTGACAGGCTAACCACTAACCTCATGGGGTGGCACCAACGGTCCCCCAGTGGTTCCACTGTGTAAACGTGACCGTGCTCATGCAGGGATCTGCAGCACACCAAACATGCCTGCGCCAGACGTGCTCAGGATGCCCACAGCTGAACCCAGTGTCGACAAGGAGGGTGTCGCATGACGCCGGGAATGGGGGGTGGAAATTGCACTGCGCGGTGTCTGCGACGCATGGGCAAAAAACTGTGTGCCCATTGTGGCCATGCCAGCTGTGAATGCCTGCGACTGCCTGTCAATGGCAGCGGTCACATCCTCCCTTAACCGGTCCATCCTTGCCAGGAACAGAGCGGTGTCTCTGCTGCTCTGCTCCTCTGCCTGGCGCACAGCCACACACGGTGCATCCACCGCCATCACAAGCCACATCTGCTGATTGACTGATGCTTGCAGTACGTTGGTGTGCTCATCTAAGAGGTCATCTGCTTGATTGGCATGCTGTCCCTCATGGTGTTTGCGGCCCTGATGGTCATCACCCCTTGAGGGTTGGTGCTGCACACCAGGGCGAGGCCTGGGCATGTCCACAGGCAGTGCATTGATGCCACCCCCTGACACTGTACCCCCATGGCCATTGGCCGACTGCTGATACTGCCCCTCTGGCTGCCGCTCTCCAGGGCTCAATGGTGCTGCTGCAGTGGCCACAACAGCCCCACTGTCCTGGACACACACCAGTGCTGCCCCACTGGTGCAGACAGGCACAGGCTGGGACTGTGATGTCACGCAGGCCTCCACGGTGGCAACACCCACAGCCATGGCCATGATGTCACCTGCTGTGTGGCCATCCTGTGGTCCACACGTCTCACTGACCATGACGTTAGCTCCATCATCATCGGTGATGGATCCAGCACCAGCCCGAGTCTCAGCATGCTGATATCCATGGACGCTGGCATGCTGGGACACGGGTAGGGCCTCCTCTGCACCTGCTCCACCAACATCTGTCCGGACGTCCAGGTGGGCCCACTGTCGCCCTGACTCCTGTATGCCTGTGGAGGTGGATGGGCCCTCCTCCATCTCCATGCTACTGCCCTCGGTGGAGAAGCCCACCACCACTGACCCATGTAGACACTCAGGAGCTGTAAGGGAAAAACAGTAGCATTAATGTATGTGACCTACCCTGTCCCCCCCCATTGACAGACCAGGACCTACCATGCAGTGATGGGCTACCACCCATCTGGAATCCACCACCAGGAACACCCTCAATGGCACAACGCTGCATGCTGCCAGCAACCTGCTGTTTCTGTGGGGTCAGGAGTTGCACCTCCGGCTGTTCCCCGCCGGTCGCAGACGTGCTGCCCTGATGGCAGCCACTTTCTCTTTAATTCTCCACCTGTCCGCGCCCATCTTCTTTTTGCACTCCTGCACGGAGCACTGGTGGCTGCAATGCAGGTTGACAGCACACGCCACCTCCTCCCATGCAGCAGCATGGGCCTGTGGTGTTCCCTGGCGTCCACTGAGCAGCGGCTCCTGGTCAAGGTAGGTCTCATACAGGGCATCTGTCTCTGCCTTTGTGAAGTTTGGCCTCCTCTTCCTCCCACGTCTCTGTTCCTCTTCCTCCACCTCACAATCAGTCATGATTCATCCTATGAGAATGACAGGTGTTACCTGTGACTGTGCAATCCCATGCATGTCCCAAAAACCACAGTCCACACTCCCAAACAGCATGCAACTCACCCCAATAGACTGCAGTAACCGACTATGGCCAGTGCAGCCCTATGTCGCATTTTTATAGCGCAACCCATGCAAATGAGGCAAGGTGCATTTTTAAGTGGATGCAAATGCAGTGACTGCACCATTGAATGGCTTATTAGATAATTTGCATATGCTGGCTGAATATCGCACTGTTGCACTTTGGGCAATTGTGTTGAACGTGCTGAGCCAATGGCGCAGTTCTGTCACATGTGCACTACACACCCTAACTGCTCATGCCTGGGTTGATGACACAGGCACCTGCCACACTGCTGACATGCTGTGTGCGGGAGACAATGCAGGGCACGGCCACCATTGTGCCAGTAGCGCTACAGTGCTGTTCACATATATGGCACTGTGGCACTGGGGCATCGTAGGCGCACTGGGGCAACAGCGCTGTAGACCACTACAGGAGGTGGAACACAGGCACCCAATCATGCTACACACATTGGGTTCCAATCGCGCTGTGGCTGTCCGTGCGCCAGAGACACTTGACCCTGTGCCCGAATGTTGCCCCCAGGCGCCATGTGTCAGGCATGGGTGCACCACTATCACGCTGTTCGGTGACAGTGTGATAGGGAATGGCAGTGCTGTACCACGCAGCATCTGCACATGGCAGGACCGCGCTGCTGAGTCCCATTTTTGAATCCACCACACTGATGAGATGGTGCAGAGACGAGCAGTCGCATGGAGCTAGGTGGAGCTTGCCAACCTGGTGGCAATAGTAGAACCCCATGCTGGGGCTTTGTATGGAGATGCACCCCTGGACAGGGCCAGGAGTGCGGTGTGACAGGAGGTGGCTGATGCCCTCGAGGAAGTCACCAGTATGGGGCGCATGGTGGAGCAGTGTCGCCACCGTTACAGGGACCTGAGGTGCAGGGACCCAGACCTGCTTGCCCACCTGCAGGCACATGCCAGGAGGGGCACAGTGCTATGGCCAGGTAGGTGCCACATCCATACTCTATTATTGTCCATATGGGTAGTACGGTTGCATGTGTCCGGCACATGGGGGGGCATCCAGTGTTGGCAGTGATGGTGGTATCAGGGTGTGGGGTGGATGGGTATGGCTGTGTGGGATTGCACACACATGGGGCCGGGGCACTTTTCTACTGGACTGTACTGATGTTCCTCTCTCCATGTTTGCACCTTAGGGCCCGAAGAACGCAGACAGGCTAGGGAGCGGAGGCGTCGCCTGGAGGAGTAGCAGGGCAGGAAGGATGATGGCATTCAGCGGCACGTGGACCAGCATGATGATGGTGAGTGCCTTACATCCATGAATACTATTGCATGCTGTATAACTGGGTGGGCAGCAGGGCAGGGCATGGCCACCATCCATTGACACCACTGCCATGCACGCAACTTGTTACAGTCAGCACTGTCCAGTGGTACTGCATGTCTGGGAGTGCGTCAATGGTGATCCATGCGTGCACCGGGCAGATGGCTGTGGCACTGCCTTCACACCGCATAGCCAAGTCACTGTATGGCCATGGTGGTGCTGTGCAGGACATGGGTGGTGGGTGTGTGCAGTGGTCCACATGGCTGTACATGCCTGGGTAGGCAGGTCTTGTGGACACGGTCACTGTGGGTGGTCGCACACCATCACAGGGGCATGGCACATGCCTGTATGCCGTGCACAGTGGGTGGGCTGCAGGGGGATGGACAGTCACACTTATTGACTCTGCTCCCTTGTCCTAGGTGGACGTCAACTCTGGGCACTGGAGAGGAGTTTGCAGGAGCTGCTCCAGGTGGCAAGGGCAACACTGGAGCTGTTGGAGTGAATCGACCGCCATGGGGTGAGGAGAAGGAGAAGCAGAAGACATAGGTGCCATGTGGAGGAGGACCGGGGCTCACATTGATGACTCCATGCCCCTACTACCACCTTCCCCCATTTGACGCACCCTCACACCCCTTCTTCCCTCTCCAATATGTTCACCCCTGCCCCTTACCTGCCCCCACCTGTTATGTGGCCCTCCCCCCTCTTGTAAATAGTAGTAATTGTTTTTGTTACTTCTTTTAAATATAAGCATTTTGTTATGACAACTGTGGTGGTCTCTGATTTGCAGCGGGCTACAGGTGCTCAGCTGTAGTGGTGTGCATGGCGTCAGGTGTGGTGCACACATGGGTGTGTGTGTGTGTGTGTGTGTGTGCAGAGGTGAACCGCCTATGGTGTGGGCAGGGGGATCAGTTACTGGTTATGGTTTGTGTGTTGTACTCTGTGCACTGGCTGCCTGTGTGCAGTGGTCCATGGGGCCTGCACTGTGTGCATGGCACCCCTGTCAGACCGTCTATGGCCTGTGCAGCTGACACCCTTGCATGTCTGTGATATGCACGGTCTGCTGGCATGTCAGTGGTAGCTGTCCATGCTGGATAACAACTGTACCTGGCACAATGCCAGGTTGCCTTCCATCACAAGTATGGTGCACGTCTGCCTTTGGTGGCATTGTGGCCTCTGCTGTTGTTGTCCCCCCTCCATGCTGTTGCTTGTGTCTGTTGCAGGGGATGTGCTCCAGTGTCTGTCACCTGTGCTCTGGCGGCATGCTGGTGGCATACAGCTTCATGGTGCCTGCGCAGGGTGGCTGGCACACCTGTACAATATAGGGGTGCTGGCCATGTGTACACATCAGCCGTGGCCACACGCCGGTGGCTTGGTTGACCTGCTACTGTGTCCCTGTGTTGGTGTGCCCTTGGGTATGGGTGGGTGTTTGTCCATGCACTGTGTTGTATCCTGTGTGGTGCATGCTTCCATGCTACACTGTGCATGTCTGTGCTGGCTGTTGTGGCCAGTGCTGGGATGGGATGTGTCCTTGGGAGGGTGTGCAGGGTGCTGTACCACTGGAGGTGGGGTCTGGGGCATGTCCTGTCGCATGTGGGGTACCTCGTGTGGCAACGCAAGGTCGGTCTCTCAGCTGTACCTCAGGGGGGGACATGCAGGGTGGCACTGTGTATGCTGTTGTTGCACTGCTGTCTGCTGCTGCCTGCAGCAGGGTGCACATGGTGGGGATGCTGTGCATGGCACCATGGTGCACAGGGTTGCATTGTCACAGTAGGGGTGGTGGCATGCATAGGGTGTCCTGCACTATTGGGCGCTACTCCTGGGAAGGGTGTATGGTGATTGTGGTGAAGGGTGTGCTCTGCATTGGTGGGATGGTGTGCCACTGGGTGGTCGGCCCTCCTTGTGTGCCAGTCACAGCTTGCCAGGGGGTTTGCTGGGGCACCATGGCCCAGCTGGGGGTTGGTTACTGGTATCCATGGGCCGGTGGTTATTCCAGCTCTCCCCCAGTTGTGCAGTGCATGGGGTGTGGGGAACGATGTCTAATCTGCCATGTGCTCCTCTGCCCATCTGTGGCATGGGTGGTGGGCCCCTGCATTCCTGGTTGTGCTGTTGCATTGCTGCCCTGCTGCAGGGTGCATCCCTGGTTGTGCTATGGTGCATCTGGACTGCTCAGCTAAGCATCTCTTGTTGCACTATGGTGCATCAGATATGCTCAGCTTCACATCCCTAGTTGCGCTATGGTGCAGGTGGTGCAATAGTCAGTCATCAGCCGTTGGCGCATCTTGGCCTGAGCAGTTTTTGAATATTGCACTTCTTGCACATGGGTGCAGTGGACTTGCACTTGCTCCTGCTGTTGCGCACTTTTTGGGTGCAGTTTGAATATCTGGGCCTTTGTGCCTCATTAAGCTCCTGGGGCATGCTCTTATCAGCCCATTAACCACACCTCGTCATGTCTTATTCCTTGCGTAACTGAGACTATAGGTTAAAACATTACCTATATCATGAAAACAACAACAGTGAAACTCAGTAGGCTAACATGTCATGTTTTCAAGCAGTCCAGGAAAGGTGACCAAATCTTATTGAATTGTTCAATTTAATCTAATAAAGAATAACTGATACAGTATGTTCGTTCTGAGCCAGTGTACTCATGTTACTTCACTAATCTTCAATTAGTGTGGGATTCTCTAGTTACTCAGGATAAATATTTGCATACATAAAGAATCAACTAAGATTCAAGTATGATGACAGCAAGAAATGAAAGGTATTGTTCTGATGCTGCCCAAAATCCATAATTCTGGATTGAGAGGTAAATTAGTCAAGATGCTGCTGGAGCAAATGGAGTGGTTTGTGCTCCAGATTTTCTTGATTGATTAACATTTCCACAGCATATGACCCAGTTTTGCATTGGGTGTATTACATTTCCAGCAATTAGCATGTTGAGAGAAACCCATGACTTCCAATTTGGAAGGAGTGTTATAATAATGATGTACATTTTTAAACTGTTCAGAAGACATTGAACCTCTTAGCAGCATGTATAAGCAAAGGATTTGAATCAGGTGTCTAAAGAAAAATTAAAGTTTAAGTTTTTCTCCCATCTCTGTTTTGATTCTAATAAGGAAAACTTCAGATTCATTAAAATATTTTTAAATAGGGCTTGATCACTTAGTGAGACAGCGGTAGGTCAGTTTAATAAATGCATGCCGTTGTGGTGTTTTAGGATTGGAGAAGTTTAAAAAAAATTCTTTCTCTGCAGGCTGTCTCTAATCTTAAGATAGCTACTAAATTCAAGTTTGTGTAAACAAAATGTAAGTTTTCTTTGCTCAAATGTACACAGTGAGTTAGTATTCCTCCTTTTATGGGACAAAGTTGTACAACAAACTGCCCCCAGTAATCCAGGCCTGTAAGTCCATCCACTCATTCACCACCTCCCTCAAGGCCCACCTTCTAAATTCGTCCAACTGTAGTTGCCCCAGTAGGTCTCATTGCTAAACCCTTCTGTCAGCCTCTCCCCACCTTTCCACCCTCTCAGCCCTACTTTCTCCCCTTCCCCCACTTTCTTTCATGTATACATGGATGTTTCCTCCCTGTATCCACCCCCACCTCCCCTCTGACCACCTTGGCCCTTCCCCTCTCTACTGCCACCCTCCAAACGGTGATCCCCTCAGCCCTCCTCACCTGTCACTCCACCACCCTCTCTTCATACAGTCCCCACCTGCTTCCCCAGCTTTGCCCCTACCTCAACCCAAGGACTCCCTGAATCCTACCATCCCTCATAGACTTGCACTTTTCCCCAGTTTCTGCACTTATGGGTTCTTTCCATTCCATCTCACTCCTTCCCCTCTCAAATTAAGATGCTTGTTAATTCTGGGTTGATCTTCTGAGCTCCATCTGAATTAGTTTCAATATGTTCTGCACTTTATTTTGAACCCTGATTTTATTTTGCTTTGCCTTGTTGTATTGTATTATACTGTGAACCTGGTGACTCTGTCGATCTGTATGTGCTGTACGTTGTTATGCTTATTTTACCTTTATGTTATATTACCCAACTGGACGTTTGTGAAACCATGCATTTTTGCTCACATACTTTCCAGTATACAAATAAAATTGCTTTCTTGATTGATTGATTGATTGATTGTATTAAAGTCAACTTTGTTCCAAAGGTAAAAAATGGACTTTCTGCCTGACTTCCTTATTAATTAAATTGAAATCCAGGTATAATTTAGGATTGTTCCATAGGGACATATTTATATTTAATAGGTAAGACTTCCCATTTCTGGTTTTCTTATAACTTTTTCAGAGTCCAACTAGTGCCTTTTAGGCAAGGATAGGTTAAGAGGGTTACTGGAGTTTTAATAAATAAAAAGTCTAGTGTTCTATGGGGAGTTGCAATCTGTTTTTCAATCAATGCCCAAAGGTGAGGTTGGGACTGCCATTTAATGAGAACCAAAATCTGGCATACTTTAACAAAAACACAGTATGATACTGTTGCCACCAAAATGTATCCATTCCTCTCAATTTCCATAGTGTTCTTAATTTGGCTAGATTTAGTGTTAGGATTTTATCATTCTGTAAAAATCTAAGAAATAAATTATTTAGACTTCAGAAACAGTTAAAGAGGACAGGGAATGATTTCTAATTGGTAGCAGTTTACAATGTCGCCATTTACAGAACTGATATTCAGTAGGTCTAAATGATCGATATTGTACTTTACCTTAATAAAACATGATATGAAAAACTGCATTTTACATTGTTTTGTTTTTAATGGGCAACATGCAGTTCTCTTCATTGAGCCATTGATCTGGAGTTTTCACTATGTCATAGTTTGTGCACAGAACTCTAAGTAAGGTTCTGATTGTACAATAGCTCACAGTTAGCATTCTGTACAAAAACCATGATATAGTAAAAAATCCAAATTACTGGTTCTATGAAGAAAATTGTGCAGAATGTTTTCCATGAAAAGAAAACAATTGAAAATGCAGTTTTCCTTATCAGTGTTTATTAAGGTACAGTAAAATATGGCTCATTTAGAGGACAGTCTTTCATTTCTCTTACTGTAACATTACTAACTGCTGACAATTAGCATACATTTCTGGTCCCCTTTAAAGCAATAATATTTGTTAGTAAAAAAAATGTCATCCTACAGCTTTTTGGGCAAAAGTGTATTTCTGGCACACTTACATTCATATTCTGTTTATCATTAGTTTTCTCAGATATTGTTTAAGCAGCGTTTATAGCTGATTTTGTTATTAGTGACTCATGTTAGTAAAGTTGGCTACCAAATGCAACTTTTAAAAATCTCTTCCGTTGTGGTTACCTGTTGAATGCACGTGCTAGATTCATAATGTGGATGTTTTAATTGTTTTACCAAATGTTTCTGATGGTAACCAGCACAATACTATACCAGGATAATTTAATTTTTTTTTCATGGTGGGCATGGCACAGGAGTAGGAACTTTTAAAAACTTCAAAATCCTTTATCTTTGTTCAGGAATTTAAAAAAAAAGAAAATTGGATATCTTGATATTTTTGCCAGACAAACATAATTGCTGAACAAAACTACATGGTCAGTTATAAATACTACTGCTTTAAGTGTGAAGAAAACTGGGAGACTGTTCAACACGTAACAGAATTTGGGGCAATGATCCTTTTATTAAGTTTATTTTTCCACATAGTGTGAGGAACAGTTTCTCCCACCTCATGAGATCATTTTGAATTTCCCTTAGTAATGGGTCCAAATTAATCAAAACTACTTTTGTGAGATCTGAGCAAATATTCAAGCCCAAATACCTTGGGCTCTCAGTAGGCCAGGCAATGGGAATTCGCTCTTTGTAGACAGTTAAAAGATCAACTTTATTGCCAAGGAGTTAAACATCAGAACTGGACAGGGGAAAGCCTGTGGATGTGTTATTCTTGGACTTCAGCAAGGCGTTTGACTCTGTCCCCCACAATGGTCTGATGGAGAAACTGATGGGGTTGGGAGTAGGCCAGTTAATGGTCGGATGGATTGAAAACTGGCTAGATGGATGCACCCAGAGAGTAGTGGTCAGTGGGGAGCTCTCGAACCCTATAGAGGTCAGTAGTGGGGTACCGCAGGGCTCGGTTCTGGGTCCGATCCTGTTTAATGCATACATATTGGACATCAGGAGGGTATAGGGTGTGAAATGAGTCTCTTTGCCGATGACTCCAAAATGGGAGCAGTAGTTGAGGGAGAAGAGGGAAGGTTGGCCCTGCAAGGGGACCTGGACACCCTGAAAAGCTGGGCTCACACATGGAAATTAAATTTCAATATCACCAAGTGCAAGGTGTTACATCTTGGGTGGGGAAACCCTAAACACAGGTACACCCTGGGAGGGGAGGTACTGGAGGCCTCAATAGGGGAAAAAGACCTAGGGGTCATGGTGGATACATGTATGAATAACTCTGAGCAGTGCAGGAGAGCAGCTAGCAAGGCAAACAGGATGTTGGGATGCATCGTAAGGGGGATCACCTCTAGGAGCAGGGAAGTGATTCTGCCACTGTACAATGGACTGGATAGACCACACCTTGAGAACTGTGCACAGTACTGGAGACCACACTTGAAGAGGGACATACAGCTCCTGGAGAGGGTACAGAGGAGGGCAACTAAGATGATATGAGGACTAGGGGATTTGACGTATGAGGGCAGACTTGAGGAGCACTGCCTGTTTTCATTGGAGGAGAAGACAGACAGGGGGGACATGATTGAGGTCTTCAAGTACCTCAAAGGAATAAATAGGGTAAACATGGAGGGAATCTTTAGACTAAAGCAGGGAGGTATCACCAGAGGGCATGGTTTGAAGTTGGAAGGTGGAAGGGTGAGGGGGGAAAAGAGGAGGAGGTTTTTCACTGAGATGGTGGTGGACCCTTGGAATGCACTGTTTGGCGAGCTGGTTCAGAGATCCACAGTGGAGGGCTTCAAGAGAGAGTGGGACAGACACAGAAAGTGGATGTATCAGATGATGGTCTGGCCCGGGGGGGTGGGGATGGATGATAAGGGTTTCTGGAACACAAGGAGGGGAGGGCCTCGGCACCCAACTAGGGATCTGAGGTTCGAGCAGACTCAATAGACTGTAAGGCCTATTCTGCTGGCAATTAGTATGTTAGTAAAACATCTGACTTATTCCAGTTTTTCTGGATGCCAGCTAAGTTCCCCAATTTTAGTAGTGTGTTGTTCTAGGAAATTAAATTATGGTACAGGATCTTCCAGAGTAAACAGTAAGTCATCTGCATAGGCATAAATGTTACTGATTGTTTTACCCATTTTCACTTTTGATTTATTATTTAGTGTGTTTCTAATTAAATGTTCAATCACAATTAGAAACAGGGATAGGGAAGTTAAAAACAGGTATGGGGAAAAAGGGCAACTTTGTCTATTTTTTTTTTTTTTTTGTAAGGGGGAATTCATTGATACAACTCCTTTTGTTGTTGCAGCAGAACAAGCTCCTTTATCCAATGTTGTGATCCAAGATCTAAAAATCTTGCCAAATCTATTAAGGGCACCATCTACAAATTCTCTGTCTATTTAGTCGAATGCTTTGCTCACATTGAGAGACAAAGCAATTATGGACAAGGACACAGGTTATTTTGATTTTTATTGAAAACTTCTGTAAAATTCCAGAATTTGAAATACCTGCACACAAATAAAAATAAAAATAAAATGTCTCAGGATTTGGCATTTTACACCAGATGAGTAAATCTACAGAACTTGCATTTTTCTTATAATTGCATCATGTACTGTTTTCAGTTTGCTTCATTTAATGCTCTAAATATTAAGTCATATTTTATTCTGATTACTTATACTCATACTAAAAGAATAACAACAAAATCCTAGTAAAATCCAGAAATAAGACTAAAAATCACTTGTGCAATTACCAGAATTTCAGTCTTGAAAATGAAATTTCATTATTTTACCGTAAATAAGTGGCCTTGGAGGTGGGTGATCATTTGGATTTTGATGTCCAAATTGCTGATATATATATTCGGGGAGGAAAATGGAGGGGGTTGGAAGGGCTGGGACCCTGGAGGAACAGTAGGCCAAAAAAAAAAAAAACATATTTAACATTACATATTTTTTTGCTCTCACCTACAGCCTAGTCAGTGGGGAATTTTGTCATGGAATTTTTAGGTTTGAACGGTGCTGTGTCAAGGGTGTACCTTTTGAAGAATTGGTGAGAAAATACTATAATGTTTTAGAGATATAGCAATTTTGAGATAACGATTAAGTTTGACTGTTAAAAAAGAAATATTGTGAAAGGTAAAAAAAAGCTATTGCAAAAGGCAATAAAACATATCACAAGTCATTATTTGCATGATTTACTTGTTGGGGGGGAGAAAACAGTTGATAGGGCAGCTGTTTTCTTTTTACTTTTTAAACTTACAAACATTTAAAATACATAACAATAATGACTTTAAAAAAACACCTGAACCTAGCTAAACTGGACCCATGTAGCTGATTCTGGTGCTTGTTTTTAAAACAGTTGACAGAAATACCTTTTCTGGGTACCCAAAATCCCTAGTGCCCAGCTTAGCAAGAGGAGACATTCACCCGCATTCTCTGTATGAGAACAGCAGGACTTTCTTGACATATGCAGCCGCAGCTGGAACCCAAGTTGTAGGCTGCAGTAAGAGGAATGAGCTGCCCCACTGCTAGAACTCATGTTGCATGCTGTAATGAGAGGAGTGAGCCACTGATACAGTTTTGCCTTTGTCTCTCTGTCTGTCTCTCTGTCTGTCTGTCTATCTATCTATCTATCTATCTATCTATCTATCTGTGTCTGTCTATCTATTTATCTATCTGGGGTGGCCATCCCTGGTACCACTTGTCCTCTCCCTTCCTCTCCAAGTCATGCAGCCGTATTCCTGTTTTATAGGTGGTGGCACCGGGTGCCCACCATGGTGCTGCTAAACAGTCACCAAACACTGGTGTACCCAATCCCCAGTGTTGGCTAAGTCCCCTCTAAAAAAGAAAACTGTGCATTGATGTTTTTTTAAGTCCTGTAAAAAGAAAACTTTCCTTTGATGATCTGACCCCCACCGCAACTTCCCACTCAGCACTCACCACCCCACACCCACATACACTCCCTCACCTGAACATGCCCTATGATGAAGATCCACTCTCTGATCAAAGATATATCTTGCTGCTGGAAATGCTAACTGCAATATGAGAAACTAATGTAAGTGCAGTTCAATGTATTTCAATGGGGTTTTGAACCGTTATGCATAAATTTGTCAGTTTTGCATATTGTGACCCCATATTTTCAATATGAATTTTTGGGGACCCCACCTCATGGCCACTGGTGGTGGTGGTGGTATGCAATTCATGCCTGATAGGTGATTTTGTGGACACATGGCAAAATCACCTTTTCAGCAGGATCTGAAAATGTTCATTGCCTTTGTTCATGAGGTGAGGTCATAAGAAGGCTGTGTTGAAAATTTTGGGTAAAAATACTTAAAAATATCAAAACTATTAGTGTACATTGAAATTTTGCAGTGTACACTAATAACTGGTAATTTTACATATTCTGACCCATAATTTTCAACATAATCATTTTTTTCACATCATGTCATGAACTGTCATAACTGTCATTTTTCAAATCCTGGCCAAAACCTGTTCTCACGCCTGTGCCACAGAATTACATTGTCAGTGTGGGAAATCATCTTTTGGGTAGGTTTTGAATAATTTTCTCCACCCTTGTTAATGAGGTAGGATTCTAAGAAGGCAATGTTGATAATTTGGGGTACAGATATTACAAAACAACAAAGTTGTGAGTGTATATTGACATTTTGCAACACATGCTTGGGACTTTGGCAAATTTAAATATTTTTATCCCAAATTTTCAACATTGCCATTTTTACTAAGCACCTCATAAATGTAACAACTGTCATTTTTCAAAACCTAGCCAAAATGTGTTTTGACACATCTACAACAGAATGATGTTTCAGCCAAGATTTGAAAATGCTCACCTACCAGATTCATGAAGTGGACTCGTAACAAGGTTATGTTGAACATTTGGGGTCAAAATATTAAAAAACAACAACAACACAGTTATGAAGGTACATTGAGAATTTTCTAGGCATGTTCATGAGTTAGCTAACTTTTGATATCCTGCGGGCCCTATGTGAAGAAAGGAAATCATGCCTGACATTTCTTGCTCATGAAATAGGGTAGACATTTGGGTTGAAAACTGCAAGGAAGACCACACCACTGATTTCCCAAGAAGTTGGAGACTCAAAACCCTAATTTTTCTTTTAGCCTTTTATTGCTTGGGAATGGGGATGGGGAGTTAGGGTGGGAAACCCTAATGTCACATTTCCCTACTTTTCTGGCATTGAGTTACCCTAACGAAAGCATTAGAGATGTTTTTTTGCAAAGAATATAGTGTGTGGCTGCTTCAAAAACAAAAAAAATCCAGGCTGTTTGGTTTTGGTTTTACTATGTGACTCAGGCCAGGCTCTCTGCTACCCTCCCCAAATTACAAACAAGCAACTTGCTCCATGACATTTGCATATAGCTGCAAGAGTGGCAAATTGGTTGATGGAGAGAGGCAAGCACTTTTGCACTACTCCCTCTTCTCTCAACAGTCCCCCTTATCACCCATCCACGACCATTAATCCTATCATTGGAGCCAATGTTAACGCTGTACTTCAGTTTGTGAAAGAATGTCGGTGGGCTTGAGGGAAGATGGACATGGTTGAAGGCAGAAACATTTCTGTAGTATCCCCGTGATGTCAGAATGATACTACAGCAACTTTTCATGACCTTTGACCTGTGCTACAACAGCTTTTGGAATACCATTGAAATCCATCAGCAATATGGGACAACCACATGCTACATCTCTGTTATGTTTTAATGAGGGCATAATCTGCTTTGTAGCTAAGGATACAATTGATTTTATATTTTAGGGCAATGCTTCTTTGAAGTAACAGTAAATTTTTCATGGGGCTAGCATTATGTTATGCTAAAATCATATTAAAAATAAAAGAACAAAAGAAGGCAGCTGCCCATATAGGCTCCTGTCATTCATCCATAATATTATATGTTATGACTGTCAAGAATGTATTTACCTAATTTAGATTTAAATTCACTTGTTTTTACTGATCACAATTTGCTCTGGTAATTTATGTCAGTGGTTAATTATATGTTTAGTACAGAAGTGTTTTTTTTTGTAGTGTTACATTTTTGTGGTTTGAATTGTAATGGATGACCACTAGTGACCAGATTATCATTTCTGAACAGTAAATTCAACTGAGTGATTAGGTAGGGGTCCTGCATGATGTCGCACCACATCAGTAGGTCACCCCTTTTCTTTCTGGTCTCTAGAGACATTAAATTAAGATATCTAAACCAGTTAATATAATAATCATGCCTTATACTATAAATCATCTTAGGTGCATGGTGTTGGGCCTTCCTTACTCTATTTCCCTCCTAGTAAGTGAACTCCTTGCTTGGCTATCATAATCCAAAGTAGGTCTTATGTTTGCTCTGCAATCGGGGCATTATGACTTTGGCTCGTCTGCTTGTAAAATTTTGTTTTATGATCCACAGCACTTTTTTGGCTTCTGCAATTATTGTGGTTAAATGATCAGTTGAATCAACATTTTTTGTTAATGATAACATCTGGGTCACAGTCATTTTGAACCTCTTTAATTATGTTATTTCCAAGTGTATAATTGCTTTTGATGGCCTCTGTGCCTAAATGTAGTACACTGCATTTATCATTATTAACCTTCATGCCCCATGTACTTGCCCACTTATAAATATTTATTAGGTTTGCTTGAATGGAGTCTATGGGCCCAATTCTAGAAGGGTTACACCTGACGTTACTGCAGTTGCGCCAAGTAGAATGATGCATGTAGCAACTTATGCCAGCTGCTGTGACATGCGCGATTCTACATAGTGGCCTGCGACATGGCAGCAGTTGTGCCCCATTCTAGAAGGTCAGCCATAAAGTGCCCACATCAGGATTCTACAAGAACCCCTGGTGGAGATCCAGCAACATAAGATACACCAGCATTTAGCAGGTATAACTTACGGATGCCCCTGGGGGTCCTGTAGACCTGACGGCTGTCCAGTGGGCAATGCACGGTGTCCTTCCCATGCCCAGCATACCCCAGCGGGATCCCACAGGGCTACCCATACCCCAAGCCTCCCAAAACACCCATTGGCAGATGCCCCACAGGGTGGCGCTGCCATCCCCCCACCAGTGCCCTGAACCACAGGTCACTAACTTTATATCTGACAAAATGCCAGCCCTGGTAGTCTAGCATCCCCCGCAACTGTAGTATAATTATAAATATGTGACCCTTATCCATAGTGGCTAGTGCCCCCCAAACTGTATTACAATAATAAGCATGAGCCCTTCATCCCTGGTTGGCTAGCGGCCCCCCTGAACTGTATTACAATAATAATTATGAGCCCTTTATCCCTGGTAGGCTAGTGGCCCCCCGAACTGTATTATAATAATAATTATGTGCCCCATATCCCTGGTAGTCTAGTAGGCCCTCCGGCTGTGTCTGCCCACCCAGCTCCCCCTCCACTCATCCCCAGCCAGTGACTGGCACAGCACAGCCCACCTCTCACCACCACGGCCAGCCACCGACTGAGTCCAATATCAGCGCTTACTGAAAAGATGTGCCCAGATATTAATATCTGAGTGCATCTTTACAGTACTTGCTGATGCTGAACTCCAGTTGGCGGCTGGCCATGGTGGTGAGAGGTGGGCTGTGCCAGATGCCGGGCTGGGGATGGGTGGGGGTACTGGGTGGCAGGCATGGTGGTGGGGGCCACCAGCCCACCAGGAATAAAGGGCTCATAATTATTATTGTACACAGTTCAGGGGGGACTGCTAACCTACCAGGCATAAAGGACATATTTATAATTATACTACAGTTCAGGGGCTGCTATCACTAGGGATACGGGCCTCATATCTATATTATGATGCAGTTCGTGGGGGTACTAGACCACCAGGGATACGGGAGCAGTCTATGTAATGTTTAACAGTTTGGGGGGCCGCTAGACTACCAGGGCTACCTAGGTATCTGCCGCATTTGTGGCTGGTGACTAGGGGTTGGGCATGGGTGGAGGGGTTGAGCACACTATCCCACTGCTGCGGCTTGCGGCATGCTCGCCAGCTAAGCCCGCAGTTCAGCGTATCTGGCCGCATAGCGCAAGTCACAGGACTTTGCTGTGGAGACTCTGCCCCTTCTAGAATAGGGTGCAGGGTCGATGTCGCAGTTGCGGCTAGTGCAAGTTGCTTTAGGCGGCAACTTGCGCCACCCTTCTAGAATCGGGCCCTATCTCCTGTGTTGTGCTGAGTTTGCCTGCCAATTTATTGTTATTTGCATATTTACTTGTCCAATTACTTACATGCAGTGGTATATCAGATACTAAAATTGGGAAAAGAACTGGTCCCAAAATGGAGGCCTGTGGCACACTACTAGAGACACTTCCTGTGTTTGAATAGTAACCATAATATTGCAAACTCTTTGCTTCTAATACTCACCCATTTGCATATCCAGTTAATTATGTATTTGTTTATATTAGGATTTACCATTTTCTGAATAATGGCCCAATGCAGAACAGAATCAAAAACTTTCATGACTCAAGATAGATACAATCCACAGGTGCCACATTGCCTAAAGCGTGGGGAATTTTTTCATAAAAACATTATAAATTAGTAATGCAAGACCTTCCTGTTGTTCCATAAGTATGTGTTCAGTTTCTTGTTAGTGGCGTTTTATCTTGTCCTTAATATGTAGCAGCAGTAGTAGTAGAAATGTTTATTTTTATACACAATCACAAAGGATGTTCATTATTTACACCACTGGGATAAAAAAATCCCATTCTCAAGGTGGTCCTGTTTCAGTACCCAAAGGTAGTTGCAGTAAGTGAACTGGTACTACAAAACTAATCAAGAAATACCATCTAGATAATACAATTACTACACATTTAATCTAGTAACAGTCATTATAATTAACACTCATACACACATATATAGCAAACGTGACCATAAAACTAATATTTTGTTTGTCACCCATTGCACATACATTTTTGTTTGTCACCCACTGCACATACAAATATGGATTCTAGCAGCTTACCAGTAACTGCTGTTAGGCTTATTGGTCAATAATTATTGCATGCTATTCGATTTCCCTTTTTGTAAATTGGTACAATGGTGGCAATTGCTGATCACTTGGGACTTCTCCTTTAATTCATAGATTCATAGACATGTGCCGGCAGAAAAGGACCTTCTTGGCCCATAGAGTCTGCCCTTTCCCTTTCTTTATATACCCCCTTTCCCTTAGAGTGCCCCCCTCCATTCCCTAGACAGTCCCCTGTGGTTGCCCCAAGCCCTCTTGAATCCCTCAAGCATTCCTGCCTCTACCACCACCACCAGTAAACTGTTCCAGGGCACCACCACACTCTCAGTAAAGTAAAGTCCACTCACATTCCCTTTAAACTTACCCCCTGCAGCCTCAGTCCATACCCTCTAGTTTTTGTGCCTACTTTCCCTGTGAATAACCCCCCCTTGTTGATCCCCTTCATTTACTTGAATGTTTCTATCATGTCTTCCCCTCTTCCTTCTGGTTCCTAGTGGGTACAGATCCAATACCCTCAACATCTCTTCTTATGGCTTCTCCCTTAGCTGATGCAACATCTTTGTGGCCCTTCTCTGTACTCTTTCTATGGCATCTATGTCTTTGCATAGGTGAGCTCTCCAGAAATGAACACCATACTCCACGAGGGGCCCTACCATGGAAATGTAGAGTGGCATCTACACATCCTTTCTTCTACTGGTTATCCCTCTCCCTAGGCACACCAGCATTCTGCTTGCTTTGCCTACCACCTTGCTGCATTGGGTCCCTACCTTAAGATTATTTGTGATTATGATACCTAGGTCCTTTTTCTGCTTAGATTGCTTTCGTTTGCTTTTATTTTGCCCATGGATTAATTCTCCTTATGTGCACCACCGTGCATTTTCTGGCGTTGAATTTTAATAAACTAAAACAAAAGCGGGCTCAACACAGTTGTAAAAGGAGACATGTCTTCCCCTCTTCCTTCTGGTTCCTAGTGGGTACAGATCCAATACCCTCAACATCTCTTCTTATGGCTTCTCCCTTAGCTGATGCAACATCTTTGTGGCCCTTCTCTGTACTCTTTCTATGGCATCTATGTCTTTGCATAGGTGAGCTCTCCAGAAATGAACACCATACTCCACGAGGGGCCCTACCATGGAAATGTAGAGTGGCATCTACACATCCTTTCTTCTACTGGTTATCCCTCTCCCTAGGCACACCAGCATTCTGCTTGCTTTGCCTACCACCTTGCTGCATTGGGTCCCTACCTTAAGATTATTTGTGATTATGATACCTAGGTCCTTTTTCTGCTTAGATTGCTTTCGTTTGCTTTTATTTTGCCCATGGATTAATTCTCCTTATGTGCACCACCGTGCATTTTCTGGCGTTGAATTTTAATAAACTAAAACAAAAGCGGGCTCAACACAGTTGTAAAAGGAGACACAGTCCACTTGTTAGTACACACTGAATACTGCTTCTTTAATGTTAAAAAAACAGTAATAAAGCTAAACAAATGTTCCAGTACATCAAGGAGTAGCACCCCCTTCCTTACTGCATCAATGTTTCATGCTGCGCTGGTGCTTTCTCAATACCTCTTGTCCTTTTACAAGTGTGTTGAGCCTGCTTTTGTTTTCATTTGTCTGATGTGTTTCAGTGCAGCATGGCTCCAGATGTCGTTCTTCCTGAGTCACCCCAATTTGCACTTATAATTACATTGAATATTTGCTGCCATGTTTCCAACCACCCCTCCAGCATCCTGAAATCCTCCCTCATAGCCTACACTCACTCTGGGGTATCCGCCCTGTTGCAGATGTTCATATCATCTGCAGAAAGGCAGACATTCACATGTAGTTCCTCCACCATTTCACTAACTTAGATATTGAACAGGGTGGGCCCCAGCACCGAACACTGGGGGACACTGCTCATCACCCTCACCTCACCTGAGTGCACCCCATTTATCACATCCCTCTGGCTTCTACCCCTCAGTCAGTTCTCCACCCACTTTGTCACTTTTTGCCCCACTCCCAAGTTCTCAAGTTTGTTTATCAGTCTTTTGTGGGGCACAGTGCTGAATGCCTTCCTGAAATCCAAATAGGCCATGTTCACTGTCCCCCCAATTTACTAGGATATACTACTGTTGGCCAAAATGCATCGGCCCAAACGTCATTATCCCGAGCATGGGCACCCAAAAGACAGTTGCCCAACATCGGGATTTTGCCTCCAGGGAGTGATTCTGGGAGCTTCTTCCCCCCTCACCCTCATACTTAAGGATTCTGACTCGGGGAGGGGGGCAAAATCCTGATGTTGGGCAACCATGTTTCAGGCGTCTGGGGTCGGGATATTGCCAGTCGGGCCTATGCATTTCGGCCAATCGGAAGTATCCCATTGGCTATCCTTGTCACCTCACCGAAGAACTCTGTCAGGTTCGTCTAACATGACTTCCCTTGTGTGAAGTCATGCTAATGGATGTCCTGCAGCCTGCTGTTCTCCAATGACCTAACCACCCTTTCCTTCAAGATCAAAAACAATAACCTTACACAGCATTAAAGTTAGGCCAGGAAGAAGTATTTGATTGGCCTAGGTGGAGCTGTGTGATAATATTTTCAGTATCTTACTAGGTATCTTCTCTGGGCCTGTAACACTATGATTTTTTTTTTAATTATCTATCTTCTTAATAGTTTCAGCCTCAGATACTGCAACAGGTGTGGTATCTTCAGAGAAAGATTTTCCAATTTAATGGACAGATTTTTGAGAAAACTGAGCAAAAATAAGTATTAAAAGATTTTGAGAAAACTGAGCAAAAATTATTATTTAAAAACATCTGCTATCTTAGTGGGGTTTGTTATCAGTTTATTGTTTTCATTAAATGAACTGAGTTTATTATTTGAAGTTTTTAATGAATTAATATGACTATAGAAATCTTTCATATTATTCTTGTTGGAGTTAATGGCCATTTTTTATTCCAGATTCCAGTTTATGTTTCAGTTTCTTAATTTTATCTGTATATATCTTTAGTATTGATTTATAGTTGTTTGAAGTGATATCTTGGGCTGGATATTCAAACTGCGCCATTCTGTGGCACAAGCCCTTGTGCTGCTCAAAAAAGTTGCGCAGGGGTGTGGCCGTGGCGATATTCAAAAGAGTCGTGCTATTGAGCAACTCCTTTGAATACTGCCTCCCAGCCACAGCTGCGCCGCCCGCAAGTGGTCAGAGTGGGCATTCAAGTTGGGTGAGCGGTTCCATTGCTCATCGCCCAGCTTTCCGATATTCAAAGGTGACATGCAAATGGGGCCATAATTCATGCAAGGCGCACGGGGTGCCATTTGCATCTAATTATGACCCCATTTGCATGCCATTAGCATGCAGGTGCGCCGATCCCCGACTTGAGCCTGGCACCCTGTCAGGCAGCAGCCGTCGGGGACTGATGCCCCCTGCAGCCCGATCGTGGGCATGATGTAATCCTCCCCCCCCACTGGCCCGATCGCGGGCAGAACATAAATGAACCCCCCCGACTAGCCCGATCGCGGGAAGAACGGAGTTCACCTGACTGGCGCTCGATCGGGCATAGTGAGAAATTCCCCCGACTCAGCTCGATCACGGCGAACAGAGTCACCCCAAAGCCAATATCACTGGTGGTCCAGTGGACCGAAGCTCATCATCGGCATTAGAGTCACACAATACTCCCAAAGTCCATCCAGGATCCAGTGGCCCCCACCCCACTCACCACGGAGCCTCATCACCACCCTCCCATCAGCCAGGCAGGAGCACTTACCTGCCTGCTGCCCCTGTTCGCCGACCGACAGCTCAGTAGAGCGTGACACTATTGTTCAGAGCAAGAACCACGGGCGCAGAAACATACCGCACAAGGCAGTCCAGATATGTGAATGAATCTGACTGCCTTGTACGGTATGGGACTGCATGCCCATTGGCCTTGCTCTGAACAAATGGGCGGCAGAACTACCGAGCTGTCAGTCGGTGCGGGCGGGCGGCAGGCAGGTGGGTGCTGCCGCCTGGAAGACGGGGGGAGCGGTGGTGGGCTGCATGGGAGGGTGGGTGTGCCACTGGACCACCATGGAAATTGGACTTTGGGGGGTGGTTTGACCTCTAATGCCCACGATCGGGCTTCATGTCCACTGGACCACCAGGGATATTGGTCTTGGGGAGGGGTTGAACTCCATTCTGCCCACGATCGGGCCAGTCGGGGGTTCTTATACACTGCCCCACGATCGGGCCAGTCGGGGGTTCTTGCACTATGCCCACTATCTCGCCAGCCGGGGGCTATTTATTTTATGCCCGTGATCGGGCTAGTGGGGGAGTGTGTCTGCCGGTGATCGGGCTACTGGGGAGTTAATATTATGCCCGTGATTGGGCTGCAGGGGAGGCACAGGGAACAAGTGGAGGGCCACCCACAGGTGGCAGCTGCTGTGTTGCACCCTGTAATGAGGCAGCTCACCTGTGAGTGGCCCTGCACTTATTCCTTTTTTTTTGGCTCAAAGTTGTGCAGGTGCAGGTAGGGGGCTGCGCCTGCACAACTCTGCATGGCCCGGCTGAATATCGGGCTGTGCAGTTTATGCATGGTTCCTCCCCCTCCAGTTGAGCATGCCTTCATTAGCATTGTGCTGTTGCTTAGCATGACTTGGGGGTGCAACTGTCTCCTGCTGAATATCACAGAATGGCGCAATTTCAGACTTGCGCAGGCGCAGCCCTATTGCGCATGGCGCAACCCTTTTGAATATCCAGCCCTTATCTTTAGTATTAATTTATAGTTGTCCAAAGTGACATCTGTTTTATATTTCACACACATTTTCTTTTCTTTCTAAAATATTTGTTTTATTTTCCAATTGAGCCATCTTGGTTTTATATCATTACTATTCTATATATATATTTTTTATTTTTTGTAAGTGTTTCTCACTTATAATGATAGAATGTGTGTTGTAATTATAGTCGATATTTCATCCACCAATTTATTTAACTCAGCTCCCAGTCTATGTTTTAAGTCACTTTGATTTTTGTCAACATAAACAGTTTGATGTTACTAGAATTTCTGACACCCCATAAGTTTAGTATAGCTTTCTATAACCTGAAAAGTGACTCTTCTATGACAGCAGATCCCTAGGGGCATACCAAAAGAGTAACTGATGATATTCATTGTTTCAGAACCTTGAAGAATGTCAGGTATATTGTCTTCCCTATTTGGGGAGTTCACATATTGAATTACATTTAGTTGGTTGCATAGCCTAATACATGTCTTACTATTTATTTATTTAGCTTGTTTTTGTTTACCAGTTGAGCACACTAGGCAACTGAGTGCCCATTTTCAGGTGTGACCCAGGAGGTTACAACCAAAAATACAGACAATTGTGCTGCATTGTGATTACAAAATACAGTGGAGAGAAACAAATCAAACAGAACGAAAGCATCTATAAAGAAAGTACATTGTTAGCAGCACAGTCAGATACAGTAACAAGTCTAGACTAAAGTAATGCATCTATAGGGAATTATATAAAAACTGCAGTGCACTGAACATGCTGTGGTGAGAAAAACAATAAACTTGAAACATAGTAATGTGTTTGTAGTAAAAAAACATAATAAGTAGTGCAATCTATATGATGAGGGACATGTACACTGAAGAGAAGGAGTAATTTTAAACAAGACACATAGAAGCAAGAGAAATAACAATTCAAGTAGTATTCATAAGCATAGAGATTACATCAATAGGATGCTTTGGGAAAATGTTGGTAAGTCAGCAAAGGTATACAAGAAAAAGGAGTGCCAAGAAAGGAAAATTGCTCAGGAAATATAACATGAGAAGTGTGCTAGGTCAAGGAGATGTTCTCAGTACTTTAGACAGAAAGCATGTAAAAATGGGACAAGGTCGAATAGTGTGGCAGTGAAATTGAATTTTGCTGGCAAAATTCTGGCGAAATCACGTATTTAGTGATGTGAAACATTTTGTGAAATGTGTGTATTTAGCCATGAATTTCACAGGTACAAAATGCGAAATTCCACCAGGAAAATCAAAAATTTTGCCCATGTGGAATTCCACCTGTGAGCATCAGAATTTCACCAGAGAGTTGTGAAATTCTGCCGGTTGCAGGTGAAATTCAATGTTTCGCTGTCAAAAATTCATGATTTCACAGGTGGAATTTCGCATTTCACACCAGCGAATTACTTCACGAAATGCACAGATTTTGCAAAATATTTTGTGGAATTAAATTTGCACATTTCACACAACTCTAATGTCAAATATCTGGAGGAATAGAGTTCTATCAATTGGGGGCCGTGCAAGCAAAGTATGCTTCATCAGCATGAGTTTTAACCTTTGGGACAGCAAACAGGGTGTTTTCAGTAGACTTCAAGGGGTAGTCATTTCTCACCATCTGGAGAGAGGAAGCAAGGGGCTGACCATTTAGCATTATCTTAGAGATCACACCTCCATAGCTATGATCATGCAAGAGAGATGGGGGCAGTCAGCCCTGCTTATCATCAAGGGAACAGTGGTGAGTAAGTCTGGGTGACATAGACACAAAATGGAAAATATTAGTGTAGGCAACATCCAATTTGAGGAGAGTGGCTTTAGAGGCTGCAGAGTTAACCAGGGCTCCATAGAAGTGCTTGGGGAGGAGCATCCCCCTGGTGATGGCAAGGTTTTCCTGTGGTGGCAAGTCTTGGGACGTTTTATATGAGGCACCCAGCATGGAGCTCACAGATTTGCAGACACTCATAACATGGGATGTGTAATCAAGCATGCAGTCAAAGGTGACTCTGAGGAATGTAAAGAGGAGGTTGTGGTGAGCAGGGTACCATTGCAGCATGCTACAGATAGAGGGGATAAGTCTACCCTAAGTTTGGAGGATGTGCCCAAAAGCATGGATTGTATTAAATGACATTGAGGATTAATTTGTTTTCAGATAGCCAGGTTTACGTTGACTGCAGGTTAGCAGTCAGGTAGTGGTTGATTAGATCAATGCTGTTGGAGCAGGTAAAGAAGACCAGATTGTTAGCCTACAGCTGAGCAGTGGGTCAAGTTTTGGATGATGGAGTTAATGTGTTAAGCAAGTAGAAGAGGGCTACTGTAAGTATGGAGCCTTGGGGAACACCCACTAGGGTTGAAGCAAGGTCTAAAAGGGAGGTCTCATACATGATCCTTTGGATTCTGTTTGCCAAGTAATTACAAAACCAGGGAAGAGCATTGGGCGATACCCAGGTTGACTAGTTTTGCTGGTGAGCAAGGTGTGATTGATTAGTTCAAAGGCTTTTGTCATATCAATAAAGACGGCACCTGTGAGACTGTCAGTGTCCATTGCCGTGATGATACCATTGTTAAAAGTGAGGAGGACAGTGGTGGTGCTGTACCCTCTACAGAAACCATGCTAAGTATGGGATAGCAGGTCATGGGCTAGTAAGTTGCAAAGCCACTGTCTTCTCAAGTATTTTGTTTAGAACAGGTAGAATAGCAATGGTCCTATAGCTGTTTAGAATTCTGTAATCTCCCTTCTTAAGGAAAGCTGCACCATTAGTACTCCAACTGATGTCACCATAATTAAAATGTCCCAAAAATTGTATGTCCCCTAAGTCACAAGCCTGATCTAATTCATAGTCAACGGCTTCATTTATCTCATTTCTGACATTTGGGGGCCAGTAACATAGATCTATATCTACCCCTGCTGGTATTATTGATCAGTTTTAGCCATATTGTTTCTGTGTCACTATGCTCTTTTTTTATTTTATGTTCAGATTCTAGTTTGTTTAAATTTGCTTCTCTTTCTTTTTGTTATTTCTTTCTCTCTTTTTTGTTCTTTGAGCAGCAGTGTGTAATGACCCCTCTCATTGTGGCCTCTTTGTCTATTTCCTTGCTTGTTTCCCCTTTTTCATTCATTTTAAAGAAACATTTTGTTTCATTCTGTAACCAGATTGGGTCTTTCCTTAGAGAAATTTTGAATCTCTGCCTATGGCTTGCCTTAAATTGTGGGTATAGGTCCATTGATCAGCTACAAAGTGCATCATCTAGGTTATTTATACCAGCAATAACCACTGGGTTACATAAATTGGGTGGTATGAACAAGTAATCAGTTTGGCTGTAATTGTTATGGTGGGAGGAATAAATGTATTTACCATGATCCTTTGGATCAGATATTTTCTAGGAGTCACAAAAACTGTGCTTTTTTTCTCTAAGTCTTTGAGAGCTTTGGAATGTCAAATACAGACACTCAGGACTATCAGATTACGTCCTGTTGAAATCTAAATTAATGTCTCCTCCCATTATTATCTCCTGATTGTTAAATATAGCCAGTTCCACTAACAACCCTGAGAAGAGTTCCAGTTGCTGAGCATTTGAGGGCAGAAATATTACAACATGCCAATTTTACCCCATTAAGTGAACCCAGAAGTACTTGCCTTCTGCCTGATCTATCAGTTAGGTTTAATGGATAAAGTTAACATCCTTCTTTATCAATATCATAACTCCTCTCTTTGGTGAAACAATTATAGAAGACCTCACCCACCCATTCTCTTTTCCACTTATCTGCTTCCTCAGTTGTTAGATTGGTCTCTCATTTAAGGGCAATGTTCATCTTTTTGGATTTAAAGCAACAGTGCTTCAAAGCTGTTTTTTTTTACTCATTTGTATGCTGTAACATTCTTTAATTAGTTCATTACTTACAAAGTCTTGGTATGATGTTCAATGTGGCCGCCAGATTTTTGGAATAATTTTATTTTAAAATTTTACAAATAAATAAAGTAAATTTTTTATTCTCTTCATCGCACTAACCTTGTCCCTGATGTGGAATATACGTGTACATGCTTGGAGTTGTGGCCACGCACATTACTGTCTCGCTCATGCTGTGCTTGTCCTTGCGGTTGTCAGTCATCTCACACAGGACAAGGAAGAGCTTTGAATGTGACTGATTGTCTGTCTGTGACTGTGTAGAAATTAAATGTTTTACTTTATAGTCCATTAATGGTTTGCTGTGCTCTTTTTTGTTTGCTATTTACTCATTAAGTTAAAATATTTTAACAGTGTTGATGTTTTGGACATCGTGTCATTTAAAAGTTAGAGCTTGAGAATTCCAGTCAGAATTCGGTACCATGAATCCCATTTAGTGGATGACAGCATCGTAGAACAATTTGTCTCTCCCTTGAGTTGATGTAACAGGTACTGTACGTAACATTCTTGCTTGCTATTTTTCTTTTATTGTCCTCTGCCTCCTAGAAGTCTGAACTTTACGTATGTGTGCCTTCAAATTGATAGACTGATTGATGGTACCCCCCTCAACACACACAAACACACTCATCCATCAAGTATGATAACTAATTAAAAACAATCAATATCATGGCATTTGGTCTCACACTCTCACTTTGCATCTGCCTCTTTCTTGTGAAGTCCGGATTCTGCACTATATTACAAGTTGTGCCTCACAGACTAATAGAGGGAGCAAATCATAGCAGAGAAGTGGCCATTTTTTTGTCATTTTTCTTTGTGTTCATTTAAAGAAATGGATTACAATGATTGTTGCCTATTATATGTCACAGCCTTGTTTTTACACAATACATAGCCTGATTTATAGAAAACTAAATTAACCATGTGCCTAAAAAATTAAATAAATAAAGTGCATTGCTGTGGGGTTTCATTTGTAAAAATCCTGTATGTGGCTTCTGCATAGGTCATAAGAACAGCCACAGAAACTGAATGAAAGAGTAGTCCAAATGTATTAACTAGTAACCATGGTATAAAAATGCGGCTCCCCTATACTCCACTACACACAGTAGGATGAAAGAGACAATTATTGTTTGAATTCATCACATATTCATTCATGTACCCCTCATATCCATCAGATCTTTCTTGCAAGTTAGCTGATTTTTATTATACTTATGTTTTTCAAGCTGATATTAAGGTTTAAACATTTATAAAATATATAAATGTACAAATAGTCAGAAGATAAGAAACGCTGTGCCCCTTCAGTTTGCCCATTGACCCATACATTGAATGTTTTCATTGAAGCTGTATGATCAATGGATTTTCATCACTCCATTCCTTTTCAAACTTCCCTGGTGACTGTCCCAGGCATGCTTAAACCCCTCCACTGTGCTTGGCCCCACCACACCAAGTGGCAGACTATTTCAAGTGTCTTTAACCCATTTATGTGTGGTAAATCTTATTCACATTAACTACTAATGTACCCCTTTACAATTTCATATTGTGCCACCTTTGTTATAGTTCTGTTTCCTACATAGGAAGAGGCCTCACGCCATGCACTTGTTAGTGCCCTTGAGGTACGAGAAAGTTTTAATCTTACTCCCTCATGCTATATCCTCCCCTCCTTTGAGTACAAATTGAGGTCCCTTAGTCTCTCCTCATATGCTTTGTGCATAAGCCCCACATCATCTTTGTCACCCTTCTCTAGATAGTCTCCACCTTATATGTCATCATATGTCCTTGTGCATGTGTGGCCTCCAGAACTGCATGCCTTACTTAATGAGAGCCCTCAGAAACATTTTATAAAATGATATCAACCGTATCACGTCTCCTGTTAGTGATACCACTGTCTGTGCAACCCAGCATGCCAACTGCATTTCCCAGCTGCATTTGTGTACTTATTTGATGCCTTAAAGACTTCTTAGATGATAATCCATATGTACTTTTTCTTTTTGCTGATAGTCAGCCCCTTCTCCCACCTCATACCAATCTTTGCTCATCCCCATTGTTCTCTATACCCAGATGCATTTATTTGAAATTATTTTCTTTAAACAATTTCTCCATTTCCTAACCCAGTTGATCACACTGTCTTCTTTGTCCAGTCCACCCATCTTGTCACTCAGCCTTCTATGTGGTACGGTGTCGAAGGATTTTCTTAAATATAGGTAGTTTAGGTACACCGCTCATTCCTGGTTTAATTCCACAGTATCACAAGCAAAAAACAAATCCATTATATTTGTTTGACAAGCCCTCCCTGATGTGAATCAGTGTTGTCTCAGATCTTGAACAACTCTGGATTCCACATGAAGAACTGTGCTTGATTTCAGCATTGTCTCCATGATTTCTCCCATCACTGAGACGAGGCTTAATAGCCTGTAATTAACCATCTCCTTTCTACTGCTGAGTTTGTGTATTTTGACTACATGTGCCCTCATCTATTACGATGGAATGACAAATGTGTGAAGTGACTATATGAATATGTCCTCCAATGGCAATGACAGCTAAATTTTTTTGCAGACCCTTTAATATATTTGGTAGATGCCGACTGGCCCCATGGCATTTTCTAACTACAGCTTTGTTATATCTTAAAACTGAACTCCACTTTGAATGGACTTGTGTCTACTTTTCCCCCCAAGACCATTGACTTCTCAACATAGCCATCGTCCTTTGCCTTCACCTTCCTTATTGATTATTGAGCACATTTCTTTTTTGTTCGGTATATAAGCCTTATCTTGATTCAACTTCTTACACTATTTTTTATCACATTTGAGCTGCACAATTCTACTTCCCCCCATGTGTTTTCTTATTACACTGATTGGAAATATTAAATGTGTTATTCATCTTGCTTACAGACTATGATAAATCATATTCTGTCTGTGCTTTCATTCTTCTAACAGTCTTGACTGCTTCCCTTATACATTCAAGCTACAATTCCCTGTCATATTCGACTTGGCATTCACTATATTTCATGAAACTCAGCCTGTAGCCCATGTGTGGTTTAATTTAGTCTATGTTTTCATCCTGAATCACACAATTTTAATGTAACTGGACCTCAGCTGTTATTTCACCTGGTTTTATTCAACTCTATACCCTTTGGTTCATACCAGGTTCAGAACTGACTTTCGAACATACTGTATGAAACATGCTAGCAGCGGAAGGATATCCTGGTCTGTCTATGCTGCTTGAGATTGCAGCTAGCTCCATATTCAGTAGCTGCCCCACTCCCCCTCTTCTTTCCTCTTTCCTCCCTTTATCCTCCCCATTACCCCTTCACACCCCTTTTTGAAGCATTCCACTTTGTTACGTGTCACCACCTCAGCCCTTTAGCTTTCTCCAAAGTCTCCCATGTGGTATGGAATTGAATGCCTTAGTGAAGTCTAGGTACATTTCACCAACTACATGGACCCTGTGAAATGCCTAGTCACCAGTTCATTGTATTCCATCATATTGGGCTTACATGACTTGACCTTGGTGATGCCATGCTGCTTCCCATCCTTCACCCCGTTCATCTTCAGTAGTACCACTGGCCTCTCATTTTGAATGGTCTCTATTATCTTCTCAACTATGGACGTTAGAATTAATGGCCTATAGTTACCCGGTTCATCTCTGGGTCCACTCTTGTAGAGTGGTATCACATAAGCCGGTCTCCATTCATGTGTTACACAACCTGTGTTAATGGATGAATTTAATAATTCTGCTAAGGGTCCTGCCAGGATCTCGGACGGCTCCTTCAGCACTCATGGATGTACTCCCTCCTGTTGTGGTGTCTTGATCACTCTCAACGCCCTTGAACACTCAAGAACCTTCCCTACTGTGATTTCTCAGTCTGTCTTCCCCTCCTCTTTTTGTTTATATCCTCTATCCAACTATGGGTAGCGCCCCCTCCATTTCTGCCAAAGTTCTCTAGCTGCCTTGCATGTCATTCCCCCCAATGGTCACTTCATTTGCTTCTTAAAGATATTCCTCCCTTTCCTCTTCCTCCTTTATTTTCTGAATCTCCCATAAGCTGTCCCTTTCCCTTTCACCCTGTCTAACACCAATTTCCTTGTGCTGCTTGACTTCTTTCCCATAGCCCTCTTAGTTTGGGCCCTGCATCAAGTCTCTGTTGGCTCCTACCACCACCACCCCTTCACGCAGTTCCTCCTGATCTGGTCTGTCAGCACCCTGTCCATCCCTTCAGATAGTTATGCTGGCATGTACACCACCCCCCAGTCTTAGTTACAGTATATATTTGTTTGCATCCTGTAGTTGTACCAACAGTGGTTCTGTATCTCCCTTGACTCCATCCTCCCCTTACACATGATGCAGGTAAGCACATTTGATTTTACATCATTAGGCATCTGAACTTCTCTATCCATCCTTCTTACCCCCACTTTATATTTTAATTGCTCATCAATGTGCTTCCCTACCCTTGTCTTCAGTAAATTCCCCTCCTCATGTTGGTGCATTCTATCTTTTGTCCTGATCACCCACCATCTGTCTTATCTCCTCCCATATTTTATTTCTTTCTCTGTATGTATTTTGTACTTTCCACATTCCCTTCTCCTCCTGACCGAATATTCTCCCTCATCATCTTTGACACTTCCCCATTAGCCTCCATACTTCTTTCTCTAGCCTCCCCAGCCTTATACAGACTGTGCACTCCCTCTTGTTCTTCACATGGTGTCCATGAATACTGCCCCTCCACAGTTATTATATCACATGATCCTTCCTCCCCTGTGATATATGAAAAGAAGAACATACATAAATTGTCTGTCAAAAAATGACTAAATGTCTATCAAGTCTTCTCAATTGTGCAGATTGCACAATTATATTGCATATGCCTGATTCCTACCCTCATGCTCACACTTAGAAAAATGCTATGCATTGTTTACCCCACCCCCACCACCACAACCACCACCCCTTTTGTCCTCTATCTGTATTCCATCTCCAAATAATTGTGTCCACCTATGTTGCACTGTCATGAGCAGTCTGATTTCCTTCTGTTTGATATGGATGTCATAACTGCATGCAGTAATTCAAATGCAATCCAACCAAGGACATTTACAGTGGCAGGATCACATCACTGTGTCTGGAATAGAAACCCCGAGCAATGCACAGCAATCTGTAATAGCTTAAAAAACACAGATTTCCTGAGTAAGCAGGTGAGCATAAGATAGGTATTTTTCATGGTCAGCAAAAAAACATCATAAGTTACAATTCTAAGTACCGTAATACTTCATTTTTTAAGTTATGTATGTGTGTGTGTAACAAGAGCATTATGATGGCAAATAACATTTTAGTCTTATGTTTATAAACTTAAGACAGTTTTGTTTTTAGGGCCTAGTTGAAGGTTTTTATTGATTAAAGGTGACAGCCACATTTGTGATGGCAGTTAGGAGTGGCTGGTACTATTGATCTTTTTTGTGAAGTGGCTACTGGATCTTCTTCCAGTACTGTTGTCATAGGGTATAAGCACTGGGTTCTGAGCTCCTCAGCCAAGCAGATTACTGGATTTTGTACAGCCATATTATAATTAAGCAATAATGAGTGAAGATTTGTGTATAAATATTTGATGATGTCCGAGTGGTCAATTTCCACTGCTCATCCCCGTTATGTATTTAGTTAAACTGGAGTATGTTAATGTGCATTTTCATATTTCCTAAATTCAGATTGGTTAATTCTTTTAATAATAATAATAATAAACTTTATTTATCTGCGCCTTTCTCAAAACCAAGGCGCATTACAATAAAATACAGAATAAAACATACTAAAACATGTTAAAAACTGAGTTGACTACAAAACAATTAATCGGCTTCCAAGTTATCTGCAAATGCCTTACTCCATAAAAAAGATGTTAGGCCCTTTTTTAAAACCCTCCACCGTCATGCACTCTCTAATCCAATGTGGTAGAGAATTCCAGAGGGTCAGCACCAAGAACATAAAAGCTCGGGCGCCGGAGGATTTTAAAGTTACCCTCAGGATCTCTAGCAACCCCTCGTTGGCCGAGTGGAGTGGTCGCGTCGGTAGCTAAGGCACCAGAAGCTCTTTCAGGTAATCAGGGCCCAAAAAAGAGTCTCTCAACAGTGAATTGAATGGTGACCAACTGTTAAATCCCCTTTCACCATCCTCTTTCTCATTTTGCATATGATGTTTTATTTTTGAATGAATCAGCTAACAATTTAATAACATTGAACTTGTGAAACATAGTCACTCAAGTTTATGAGGCATTTATTTGCAAATCTGACTTTTATTTATGGCATGTGTAACAAAGGTTAATGTAACACAAAAGGAAAATATTCCAAAAGGAAAATACATTAATTTTGAAATACACAATCATGCCACATATAGAGTTCTCATTCAAACAATATGTATCTATTCTTCTTAATTTAATATGTAATGCAAACAATGTATTGCTGATGTTGAACTATACAATAATGTTATGGTACTTGTTTTAATCTGTAATATTTACATTATCATTATACTGATTACTAATATTTATTATCAAACTTATATTCATGCATTAAAAGAACTAATTCTAACAAGATAATCTGCGTTTGTCACACATTTAATGTGTAGAAACCCTCCCCTCACCTTTCTCTTTCATACATGAATGTCATAGGTTGTAGTCCATTTGTATAACAGAAAGAGGATTAAATTAAGTAAGGCAAAATTGTTAAAGGTGGAGCACAAAGCAACATTGGTGAAAAAAAAAAATTAACAACTGCATTGTCACATTTTAATGTATTCCACTAATTATTACAAATCATTTGATATTTGTAATCATTTACACAGGTGAAGAAATACATCTATGATAGTCTATGTGCAAGAAATCCAATATAGTGACCAAAAGGGTCTGGGTATTTATTCCTGATTGCCCATATGCAGCTTGGGGGTATAACTTTCCTATTTCCCGACCCCAGGTGACCATACTGCCAAAGAATGACTTGCTGATATACAGCATACCAGAATTGCTTATTATTATCATGAAATACATGTTGTGCAGCTCCAAATATATCATCTCGATATGCTCTCGCTATTGCCAGAACTGTCTCATTCAATGCAATGAGGTGAAATGTGTCATTTCTACTAATACACAATTCACTGTCCATGCCGCAGCATACTCTTTCTTTCTGGGTTGGCATTTCTCTGCAATGTCCACAAGTACGCCGTGAAGGTTCATTGTTATTTGTTGATGTTTCTTCTCCTCCTGTTCTCATAATATTGAAAATCATGCTGGGCTGTCGAAATATCATCTGTTGAACGAGTGTACTACAGTCTCTCTGTCTAAGCTTTCCAGTACAGCCTGTATGAGAGTCAGAGAGAGGTTATCAACATCTATGCATATACATAACCACATCTCACAGTTCTAAATACAGACACTATTAAGACTTGACATTCTATTGGTAGTATCGTTCAACACAAACTGTGTCCAGATTACTATTGTTACCCGTATGAAAGTCTATCACATGCTCAATTGACAAGGAAACACAATAAAGCCCTCATTACATTCATATATGAGAGATTGTATTATTTAGATGCAAAATTGTATTTCTAAAGTTATTAGTCCTGTTAGTGCTGCCATGTGTTACTTTTTTTAGAATATCATCTGTTCCCAAGAAACGGAGATAACTGAAACTCCAAACTCCAGTAAAAAAGAGAAGAAAAATTTGAAAGATACAGAGCATGAAACAGAACTACTATTAACATAGGATGTGCAATAACAAGGTGGATGGAACTGAAGGAAGCACGGGGACTAGGAAATGATCAGCAACTGACAGACTAGTTACTAGATAGCTACAGGTATGAAAATGTAGCTATACAATGCTGTATTGTGCAAAAGATTTTATTATAAACATTACTGATGTATGTGTTTTGAACACACTGTGTATGAATATTTAGTTTTAAAGTGTGATCCAAACATCGTAAACATATATGATGCATACATCATTCATGATAACCTTATTTATATTTGGTTTGAAATGCATAACAACTTTTTCATCTTTACATCGCATGTACATTGTGTGCATTATGTAATAAACCTGATGTCATGTACTGAGTTTTTGATCACAGAAAAATGTAGATTGAAAACTGCATTAACAGTACGTCATCATCATCAGTGTCTGTTGGTTCAAGTGATTCATTTTCTACCGTGGAAGCACCATTCTCACTGAAACCAGTCCATGTAATTTCAACACCATTGTGTCATCACACTGTCTCAGCAAATTTCTCTACTGAAATTGTTAGGTATGTAGTTTGTCGATTACTCATGCATGAAAAGGAATTTTGTTAAAGAAACTATATAAAACTTTGTGATCATAATAGAAATCACCTTAATTGTATTTTTACTGATGCAGTTCTGCTTCATATACATCAGACAATCAATCTAAAAGTGGTAGCAACACAGAATACATTGCTGTTGATGAGACGAATAACCTGTACTCAGAAAGGTAAACAATATTGCATTTGAAATGCATGTGGGTAGTTGTACAGATGTAGTGAATTATATCTGGTCATTAAATTCTGGAGGTTATTTTGTTGTTATAGATGACAGCATTGTAGTTGATGCATTTGTGGTATGGAATGATGTTGGAAGACTAATTTTTGATCTATGGGGTTACCCATTTTGACTTTCAATTTTTCCTAATTATTTATTCTAATTAAATGGAGTAATTGCATGAAGGATGATCAGTGCATTCCATTACTTTTATATGTTAGATCTTGATATCAATTTCTGGATATTATAACTCGGAAGAATATGTTGTTATTAATATATCATTAATTACCACCCAATTTTTGAAGTGTGTTCTCATCAAGAGGGTTGAGTTTGAACTTCTGAATTTCAAGAAAAAGAAACTTCATTATTATAGAGTATGCAGATGTCACAATGAAAGATGAACATATCTAACTATTTGATATCACACGGTTACGTGAAAACTAATCCATTGGCTACATCAGTAAATTATCAGACCATAGACCAACTTGATAACTATGATCAATCCATGCAAGGTATTCATGTTGAAGATCCAATACCAAACTCTGCTGATCAAGAAATTCATAGTGACATTAAGAAATCATGTATATGTTTTGAGGGAAATATACTAGAACTTGCACGAATGGTATATACCTCATATTAAAGAGGCCAGTGTAAAGAAACAGTTTCAATTAAACACAAATATGTTGGCACATTATTAATACTAGAGATAAGGTGTAATTCCAACCATCATTGGACATGGCATTCACAACCTCTGGGCAAGAGAATATCACTGGGAAATCTACTAATGTTCAGCAGTTTTGTTCTTTCTGGTAATAACTATGGCAAGATAGTCCTGCTGTGCAAATTCATGAACTTGACACCTGTATCTAAGAGTACATTTTTTGCTATTCAATGAAAATATGTATGTCCTGCCATTTCAACATACTGGAACAATCTTAGACAAGAGACAATCCTGTCATTCAGGGAACCTATTATGGTCATTGGTGATGGCTGTAATGATAGTCCCGGCCATTCTGCGAAGTTTCTAACATACACTGTTATGGAGTATAACAGTAAGAAGATAATAGAGACAGACAGTGGATGTCCGAGAGGTATATGGTAAATATCCAAACATGGAGGTTGTGAAATTCAAGCAATGCATTGATAGTTTACAAAATGACAGAACTGTGATAGGAGAGATTGTTACAGATGCACATGTACATATCATTTCCTAAATGAATCAGCATACCTATATACTTTCTTTGCATTATTTCATTTTTTGGGGGGGGGGTGATTATTGCCACAATGTATTCTCATACTGTATCAGACAGCCATTTTTCCTTTGATCTGTATTGTACAACTATCATAATGATTAACTACTTTTTTGGTAACAGAGAATCAATTTCCAAATTTTCGTCATCAAATTGGCCTGTGGCATGCTAGCAAGGTGATAAATAAGCATATGATCAAGGATTGTTATCACTTCCTATGTTTACAGTTAAAATTAAACAGTTATAGTTATTGATCATGTCATTCTATTGTAGTGTTGATTGATACATTAATAGTGTAGTGTTGCAGTGTTAATGTATAATTAAGTAGACAGAATTTTGTTTTTAAATTAATTTTGCAATTCACTCATGCTTTGTGGAGATTGGTCAATATATAGTTCTAGTAATTGATTTATTTTACTGTTTTGGTAATTTATATAGTCTCCAAATTTTGCATCAGTATTCACAAACAAGGGAAATAAAGGAACTGCCACAATGAACACGTGATATTGTGAACCACTTTTGGTTCAGCACTGTAAATTGAGGTGGAGATGTGCAACGATTTCAGGTACATACTCATAATTTAAACTTAATCAACTTGTTTTTATTTTAAAAGAAGAATTGGGGAATTATAGTGTGCTTATATAATAAGACTTGTCAGACACCTTGTACCGAGTATTTATTCATTTTTGATGAGGAAACATTGTGGTGAGCAGATTATGCAATTATGAGAAGCAGAGACTTTTGTTATTAAGTGATGTTATCTGGATGAGCATTCCCAAGGAATTGTACTGTATCACAATAAACTACACACAGAGCGTTAAAGCTCTGTGATTTTTTTAGCAAGTGAATATTTTTAATTTTATAAGTTAACATATCTCATTTTGATATCTAACAATGATGTTGTCTTTTTCTCTATGCTTATAAACTGTGTCCAAATTATTATAAAAAAAAGAGTATATGGCATGGTGTCATGCACCACACACCTGATATTCGCGAATGGAATACAGCATCAGAGGGAGATGTCCACAGATGTTCTCATGATGAACTAATTGGGCAAGACAACCCTTGGCTGACTCCAGACTGTACAGTGCACAACGCATTTGGTTGAGTGGTGTATGATCCTTTCATACATGAAAAAAAATCACACTTTGTTCATGCACGGTTGGTTCTCCACTATGTAATTTTATATTACATGTTACATTAAAACACAGTTGTGTATTTTTTCATTCACATTTGTTCCTCCTCTCAGCCCTGGCTCAGTCCTCTCTCCCAGCCTACCGATCCCCTGCAGCTTGGCTGCATTCCTGAACCCTGGTCGCTGGATGGCACAAGGTGTATATGTATAAATGATATACAGGGTGCGACTGTGGGATAACCTAGTTATTTGTACAGCTGTTTGTTACCTTGAGTGCCACTGTGAGGGTTATGAGTGGTAACTGTCAACTGTAGAAATAATTTTGTTACTCCATGGACGCCTTATGCATTCATCCACACAATTACTCAGATAACTGAATTAATTTATCAGTTTTTATTCTGATACCTGTTGCATAAATATATGTGTATATAGAGATTTATTCATCTGTGATTTGTTTTACTTTTGCCTCTGGTTGAATCAGATGACTGGACGAATTGGGTAGTTGATAAATTATAAAATCCATTTCACCAATCTCATTGACTTTTGTGCTTTGTTTCTTATGAAGAACGACAAGTGAGCTGGAATCATATCAGAATCACATCCTGATGTATGCTGGTAAAATATTTGCTTATGAGTTAGTAGTTAACTTATAAATAATGATAATCATTCATATCACTCAGTACCTAATTATAGAGGATGATATTTGGTATTTGGTTAATAACCATGCTGTAAATACTTTGAGACGTTTCAATGACATCACTGTATACATCAAGATTATATGTTGAGAGGTTTTCAGATGGAAAGGCATCTTAAAGAATTGTTTTTAATGTAGTTATGTACCACTTAGTGATGTACTCCATGCATTGGGACAAAAAGAGCGGTAATAGTGGATGGGCAGCAGTTCTATAGAACAACAGAGGAGGGTAATTTAAGTAATTTACATTATGAATTTTGTTGGAGTCTACTTTTTTATAAACTGATAAGAATTTCCATCTTTCTCTCCTCATGGAACATAGGGATGAGTCATATGAGACTCGCATTAATCTAGCAGCAATAGATTACACTTAACATATAGCAAGGGATGTGCTTAAGAATGCAGTCAGAGAGGTGATGTAAGTAATCAATGGCTAATAAAATAAATACATATTGCATATCAGCACATTTTGTCACTGCACATAATTCAGTTCATACTAAAAGTAAATACACATTTTGATAAGTCTTGATATGATGATGATCTATAAGGAAAGAAAATGCTCTAATTGAAAATTAAGCAATATAATTTATTTATCTACCATGACAATATAATCTCAGTTTGTGATAATAGTATATAGAATGTTGCATATGTAGGTTTGTAATATGCAGATCTGCAGATCACACATATTCATATGTTAAATTTTATATGATAACTCATGCTTGGCAGACAAATCTCATAGTCTTAGCATTATATGCCTACTGTATGGTTGATTAAACCTCTGCATGGGTTCACATGTTTTTATAACAATGAGGTGAATGTTCAATGGATTCTTCACAGATTAAAGTTTTAAATTAATAATGTGAACAGTGTTCACTGAAAAGTTTTTGCAATAAATTAAAACGTGCAGATTTGCTTAAAAATTATACAGAAAACAGCCTTGGTCTCCCGTAGCAGTTTACAACAGTATGTGGGATGGGCGCAGGCTGCTGGACTTAATGTATGGTCCACCCTTAAAACAAGTGGGTTGCATTTTGGTTAGTTGGTGGTGGAGGGGAACAGTTATTATATAGATGGTAATGCCAGAGTAACAATTAAGCAATAAGGCATGACAGGGTGTGTGTCTTCATTGAAAAATGTCACACATAGGGTGGGTCAAAGCACAAGGCCACCCTAGATGTGATGTTATTCATGGATGACACATGCCCTCTAGTGCCCCAGCTACTGCCACAAACTGCACACCAGCAGGGTTCATCTTTTGTGTGTGTGTGTTGCAACCTACAGGGGGCCTCATTCCAGGATATTATATGCCTGGTGCAAGGCAATTTATGACAAACCCTATGGTGTAAATAACACCTTGCACCATGCGATACGCAAGTCCCAATTCCAAGATGTGGCTTGCACCATGCCGCATGCGGGTTGCGCCAAAGGTGGGCTACACCACCCACTATGCCCGCAACCTGTGGCAGCATGGTGTAAGGGCATGTTACGGCAGCACCTGTGCCCTATTCCAAAACAACGGCTACCATAACCCATTTATGTGATTACAAGTGCCGCAATGGCACTGTGGGTTAGACCAGCATGGAGGTGGTCTAAAGGGCATCCATCCTGGAAAAACGATGGTGCCCCCAAACTCCAAGGAAGACACATTGCTATGCCCCACACACCCCCAACACAGTACTGCTCGTCCCCCCAATTTTCAGGGACCCCCAGATCCATTTTATCACATGCTGCCCATGTGCCTGTGCCACCCAGCCAGCCCTCCCTAGGCCCTAGGGGACTGTGAGAGTGTTACAGGGTGGGGGGTTCAGGGGGCAGTTGAATGCTGGCTGCAACTTGTGGCTCCCAGGTCCATTGCACCATTCCTATGATGCAAGCCTTCGGCTGCCACAAGTCACAGGCAATAGGTGCCTGTGACTCTGCCTATCTTGGAATAGGGTGCAGGGTCCCTGGTGTAGCATTGCATGGCACAACTCGCATATGCCAATGAGTTGTGTCATATGATTTGCAATCGGGCCTGAGTCTCCAGTAGCAAAACACACGTGCAGGCAGAGAAACTACTTTATTACAAAACTTACATTAAATACTGGGTTCCAAGCTCCTCAGCCAATCAGATTAGTGGATTTTTTATAGCCATATTATAATGGGTAATATACACTATCCATACAGTACAAATTAATTTTCATTACTCTAAAAGGTACACAAGGCACTTCTCAAAGAGACCAAAACAATGGAGTGCAATACCTTGGAAAGTTGAAAAGACATGTAGTTACATCAAAGTCATTATCAATGACATTGTTCAGAAAAGAATGGATGACAAAACTATTCTTCTTTCAACCCAAATCCTGCCAGAAGGATACCCTAAACATATCTCCAGAACAACTGCTTCAGTAAACCCACCTCCTGTAGCTGAATTAGTGGTGCATCACAGAAAGAGAATGCACACAGAGGAATAGTAGGCTATTTCACTATTGATTCAACAAATCTTGAACTGTAAATAAAAAGTAATGAATCACATATGATTCACATTATGTTCTAAGTAACCAACTGTTAATAGAAAACTGTCTATTACCTAATGCTCATATTCTAAACAGTACCATCATATCTAGATATTATTGATTTATTTTTCCGGTCTAAATGTGGACTTATGTTACATCACATTGTAGAGTAAAATCCATTAGTATTCAATAATTCTTTCTTTGTATGGTTAGAGTTTATGGACATATATTTTTTGATGAAAGATTTTTTATTCTATGTATTTATCATATCATAGTTAGTCTATCTTTATATGGTAATATTATGATGCATTGATGTAATTAGATTTTCATTGAAGATTGTTACTAATTTTATTTGCATTAAATTTTGAGATATGATATATGGGTTAAACATTTGCAGATTGGTTGGATTTTGGGAAGGATAGAAATGACAAGACAGGAAATATTAGTACTCTGGTTTTGATTTAAATGCTAATGTTTAATAACATACAGTTATGTAGTGAAATTATTCACAGTTATAGAGGATTTTTAAAACAACTTTTTTTCAAGTTAATTTTCTCAAATTCTTTTACCAGTTAGGTAGATTCAGTCATCACAGTATATGAAAGCAGAACTGCAAATATATCTAGATCCAATAACAGCAATTAATATATTTACCATATTTCAGTACTGATAATCAAGACTTCCATTGTGGTCAAATGTACAGTAGTAGGTGTGGTAAAAATTATTCCATACGGTCATCACCTCTTGGTTTACAAGTATCTAACGGAAATCATAACCAAAAATCAATAATTAAAAATTAAATAGTAAGATTAAAAAAAATAATTTCAATGTATTTACTTGCACAGCTATGGCCTGCTGCACATCTTGCACCATTATCAAATTTAGATGCCCATATTCTCTCAACGTGTACCACATCCAAGCTTCCTCTTCTATGTACTATAGCACATCTGGTGAATCTTAGGAACCTATGGGGATGAGTCTCGGGGAGAGTAGGTATGTTTTCATTAGTCAAATTTGCCGAAGAAACACTGACAGAAGAAGTACTTACAGAAACAAAAGAAAAAAAATAATTATTTCAATTACACATTCAACATTATAATAGCAGAATACTATGATATGGTGTGGGTAATGACAAGATTTACCCACTTCTGGTGTTTTTTCCTCACTCAGCTGTGCCTTGAGAACAAACCATACCACCATTGGGTAAATCCAGCCATGATCCATGCCATATTGTGGTATATTGTGTAAACAAAACATAACATAATCTCTACGTTGTTTCCATTATTATATTTTTCATTATTAATTAGATGGGAGGGTCTGAATTACTTGATACACATGTTGAAGCCTTAAATATGAAGTTAAGGGTTATATTGCTTGGGATAATATCCACAAACACTCTATCACTCAGAACCATACAGAAGGAGCTGATACATGTCCTTTCACAGAAGAAAGGGTTCAGAATGAACTCCTAAAAGTGAAGGTGGACAAAGCAATGAGGCCTGACTGGCATCACCCCAGAATTCTGAAAGAGCTAAGGGGAGAACTAATGACACCACTAACTACCCTTTTTAACAAATCTTGGGAGGATGGTGTGATAACTCTGGACTGGAAGGGGATGGATGTGATTCCCATTCACAAAAGTGGGAGCAAAGCAGAGGCAGGAAACTACAGACCTGTTAGCTTTTCCTCAATGGTAGGAAAAATGATGGAATCACTTCTGAAAGAAAGAATTGTTGAGTACTTATAGGTCAGCGGGGCACAGGACCCAAGACACCATGGATTCACAGCAGGAAGGTCATGTCAGACAAATCTAATAGATTTCTTTGACTGGGTAAAAAAATTAGTAGACCAGACAGGGGGTGTGGACATGGCCTGCCTAAACTTTAGCAAGGCATTTGACATAGTCCCACACAAAAGATGAATAAACAAATTAGCCAGCATGGGAGTAGATCCCAGAGTGGTAGCCTGGGTAAAAATTTGGTTGGACAACAGGACACAGAGGGTAATAGTAAATGGAGTCCACTCCAATGAAAGGGGGATTACTAGTGGGGTACAGCAGGGTTCAGTACTGAGCCTGGTTATCTTTGATGTCTTTATAAGTGACTTTGCAGAGGGACAGGAAGGAAAAGGATGCCTCTTTGCAGATGACACAAAGATCTGCAACAGGATTGATACACAAGAGGGTTGGAAAGGATGTGAAGGGACTTGGCAAGGTTGAAGGAATAGACAAAGTATGGCAGATTAGATTAAATGCAGAGAAGGTCAAAGTAGTGCACCTCAGAAACAAAAACCCAGGGGAAGAGTACACAGTGGAGGGGGTACTAACAATAACAAAAATGGAAAGGGACCTGAGGGTTGTCATATCATATGACCTAAAGGTACACAAGCATTGTGAGAAGGCAGTAAGGATGGAAGGGGGATACTGGGATGTAAAGGGAAAGGCATAACCAGTAGAAAACATGAAGTTGTTTTCCCTCTATACAGACAGTTGTTGAGACCCCATCTTGAGAAATGCATGCACTTCTGGAGACCCCATCTCTGCAAGGACATAGACAGGATGGAGGCAGTCAAGAGGAGGACAACTAAAATGGTGTAGGGTCTGCAGCAGAAGCCATATGGAGAGATACTAAAGAAGCTTAATATGCATACACTTGATGAAAGGAGGGAGATGGGGGATATGATAGAAACATTCAAGTACCTCAAGGGAATAAACAAATTCCAAAAGGGTGGCATCTTTCAGAAAAAGGGATGTGTAAGACAAGGGGACACAATCTGAAGATAGAGGGTGGATGACTCAGGGGCAATAAGATGAAAGACAGTAAAAGAGAAAAAAAGAACTTTTGTTTTGAGATTACCTGTAGCTGTTATGTCTATTTGGCCCAAAATAATTTTCACACTCTAACCTCAGCCCAGATATGGAATGTCACACGTCAAATATTTTGCCTGCCAGACATTAAATTTGTACGCACATGCACTGTCTGATGACAATAAAAGGGTAAAAAACACCTATAATTTGGAATTTTCCTACATTGTAATCACTCTTGGTCCCACATTAGTCTATTCCTTACCCTTAGCCTAGACCTGAATGGCACAAGACAATTTTTCCAGACTGCTGATTTGGTATACACACGGCAACACTGCATGAGTGTTTTGTCTATTGTACCCCCTGGTACTCTCTCCTACACCCCTCAGCCTGAATCTGGAATTGCACAATTGAAATATTTAGCCAGCCTGCCTTATTTTTGTGTACACAACAACATTTTATGAGGTACATAAAAGAGAATTGTGATTTTTTTTAACATTAACGTCTCTAAGACCAGCAGTAGACTCTCACTCTCTCATCAGAGTGGTACTGGAATGGCATAAGCGAAATATTTAACCAGCCTGCCCTTTTATTTGTACAAACAACAACATTATATGAGAGGATTAAAAGAAAAAAATATTTCATTTGGATTTTCCTTTAACTGTGATGTCTCTTAGGTCCACATTAGACTCTCACTCTCTTATTAGTGTGGAAATTTAATGGCACAATTAATAAATGTTACCAGCTTGCCATTTATTGTGCTCACAGCTATACTATCTTAATCCAATAAAAGGGAAAAAAAATTAACTTGTGATTTTCTTTAACAATAATGTCTCTGGAGGTTAACGGGGTGCAGAACAGGAAACAGCATGACTTCATCAAGGGTAGAACATTCAAGACCAATCTAATTTAATACTATGACTGGGTGATTAGGCAAACTGGCAGAAGCCATGCTGTGGATGTCCTGTACTTGAACTTCAGCAAGGCCTTCGACACATGGGATGCCATGTTGTAAACTACAGTGCTACTGGGAGGGGGAAGAACTGGTGAGGTGGACAGGAAACTGTCTTCAGGGTATGTAATGGAAGGTAGTGATGGTAGGGGAATTCTCATACACTAGGCCTGTGAATAGTGGGGTTCAGCAGGAGTTGGTATTGGGTCCGGTGCTGTTTGGAATATTCATTGCAGACATCTCGGATGTCATCAACAGCAAGATCAGTCAGTTGTCTGATGACACCTATATGGAGAGAGTGGTGGACAATCGTGAGGCTTGGTTGGGGCTAAAGGAGTATCTGACAAGGCTTGAGGCATGTTCTTACGCCTGGCAACTTTGGTTCAATGCCACAAAATGTAATGTGCTGCTCTTCGGATCAAATAATCTGAGGGGTATCTTCTATATGGGGAATGAGAGAGGTTTTGGTTTCAGCAAGCATTCACAGATTAAGAAAAGGATCTGGGGATGCTGATAGTGGGAGCAATGAATAACTATGTTTAGAGCAGAATGGCAGCAACAGGGTCAAACAAGATGCTGGAATGCATTGCCAGAGGTATATCTTCATGGAATACAAAGGTTATTCTGCTGATTGGGAGCACTGGAGGTTAAGTGACTTCCTCAAAGTCGCAAAATATGCAACTGGAGGTTGTGAGAATCAAACCCAGGTATAGTCTGCTGGATATACTAAGCTGCTGGATGTACTATGCTCTCTCACAGCTGGTTACTCTAATCTATATGCTATACTGCCAGTAAAGCAGTATTAGAATTCTGTTAAATAACAGGGCATTAACAAATTAACAGATCAATTCATATTCCTGTTAAACGCACTTACAATGCTCCCCCATCAAGAAAATTAAAGAATAATGGATTATTTATAACTTAATTTATTAGAAACATCCAAACAATCTTAAACCTGTGACAATAACCACACATACCTGTAATTATCAATGTCATAACATTTTTCAACTAACTACAATAAAAAAAAAAAAACATGCCAGCACCCATTCATTACACTCATATCATTTTTGGACACACTCTTCATGCATCAGGCATATCCCCAAGACTGACTACTCTTTGTAAATTATCCATGTTTAGAAAAAATATCACCAAGTAATTGAGGTATCACTCAAACTCGGACTATCTGACATTGTTCAAAAAGGGTTTCTTTATGCACTGTATCAGTTAGCCAATAAAATGTTTAGCCAGGAAGAAGTACACTTCAGTGAATGACAATGGTAATGACAGAGAGGCTGTAAGCAGATGTAATGAAGATAAACAAATGTGCCATGTGCTCACATTGCACCATGGACACCAGAAGGCAGTTTTACTAACAGTAACATTGCATGAACAACAATTGGTCCACTGTGAAGCCAAGCACTGCGCATGTATCGGAACAACACTCTGGAAGTCCTTTCAGAAATGGTCCTGGTGGAGGTCCATGCAGATCTAAATGAAACAAACACGATCTGCTGGAAAATTAACATCACAAAACCCCCCCAAAAAAGATACAGAACTTATTTTTGGGGCACAATACATTTTTTTTAGTCTATTAATCATGTCTGTTAAGATGCACTGCTGCTTTAAAATAGGTGAGAACATTTTTGTTTTTTGGGGGACCCTAGATCATTCACATTCCAAGATATCGGGTTACTAACAGTCACTGTTGTAATTTCAGTTGAAAGGTTATTTAGCCAAAGAGAATACTAAGTGAGCTGATAATAGGATGAAGCGTGTAAAACTGGGACCAATCTAAGTGATGTGATATACAATTCTCAGATCTTCAATATTACCCAAATTAAAAATTAAGCTGAGTCAAGACTGGAACGGACTTAAAGAGCATACAAATTCTGTAGATCCTTTGAATTACTATTCTAGACAAACTTCTATCAATACAGGCCCAGATATTCAAAAGGGTTGCGCATGGCGCAACAGTGTTGAACCGTGCACAATCCACTGATGCGCCCCGATGCGATATTTAAAAGGGAAAAGTGCACCTGCACAATTCTCTATGTGCCGGAGCACATCAGTAATGTATGCAGACACAGGTGGGGAGACGTGCCCATGCATAAACTGCACAGCCTGATATTCAGCCCAGGCCATGCAGAGTTATGCAGGGCCAACCCCTACCTGCACCTGCACAACGTTATGCCGAAAATAAAAGGAACAAGTTGAGGGCCACCCACAGATGAGCTGCTGCATTGCAGGGCACAAGACAGCAGCTGCCACCTGTGGGTGGCCCTCCACTGTTCCCACCACCTACAAGGCACCCCCATGCCCCGATCACAGGTTGAAGTGTCACCCCTGCAGCCATCACGGGCAGCACATATTTTTTCTCCAGCAGCCCCATCATGGGCATACGAAGTCTACCCCAGACCTCGATCAGGTATACTGTAGCTTTCAGCAGTGTTCGATCACAGGGTATAATTGTCTTTCTCATCTCTATTGATCGAGGGGCATAATGAATGCTCTGCAGCCCAATCGCAGCCCATCGCTTTCCCCTTCAGTCTCCTGTCTTGTCCAGTGGATCGAGTAGCTCGACGCTGGCGGCATCCTGCCCTCGCAGCGATATCCCCGGTGATCTAGTGGTTCCCCACCCCACCCACCCACGGAGCTCCACCACCCGCTCCTCCGCTGCCGTCAGCCGACGGGCGGCAGCATTCACCACCACGCCGCCCACCGACTGACAGCTCAGGTAGGGCTTCACGCCCGTTGCTTAAAGCATGAGCCAATGGCATGCAGCCCATATTGTAGTAAGTTGTTCAGATATGTGAATGAAATAATTCATTCACATATCTGGACTCGACTTAGAAGATGTGCACGCCCATTGGCTCATGCCTGAACCAATGGGCGTGCAGCCCTCACTGAGCTGTCAGTCAGCAGGAGGTGGGCGGCAGGCAGGGGTGCTGCCACCCACCGGCTGACGGGAGCGGGCTGGTGGAGCTCCATGGGCGGGTGGGTAGGCCACTAGATCACCAGGGATATCATACTTGGGGGTAGATGCCGCCTGTGATCGGCTACTCGTCCACTGGACCACCAGGGATATTGGACTTTGGGTCTGATGCCCGCAATCGGGCTACTCGGGGTGGGGGATTTCATTTATACCCGCATTGGGCTAATAGGGGGTAGGGACTGTGTGCCCGCGATCGGGCTGCTGGGGGTAGACTACTGTTGCGCCCGCGATCAGGCTGCTGGGGAAGAATACTGTGCTGCCCGCGATCAGGCTGCTGGGGAGAATATTGTGCTGCCCGCGATCGGGCTGCAGGGGGCGTTGGTCCCCGATGGCTGCTGCCTGAAGGGGCGCCAGGCACAAGTCGTTGGGGATCGGCGCACCTGCATGCTAATGGCATGCAAATGTGGCCGTAATCAGATGCAAATGGCCCCCCCATGTGCCTTGCATAAATTATGGCCCCATTTGCATGTCACCCTTTGAATATTGCAGGTGCTGGGCATGGCACAATGGAACTTGCACCACCGCATCTCAATGCTCCACTCTGACCACTTGCGCTGGTGCAGTTCCACTGTGCCATGCAAAGTGGGTGTGGCCATGGGGCAATATTCAAAGAAGTTGCACCATAGCGTAAATCTGTTGAATATCGCCCTGGCCAAACCCCTGAGCAACTATTTTGAGTGGCGCTGGAGCTTGCGCCACAGAATGGCGCAGTTTGAATATCTGGGCCATAATGTATAACTGAGTTCAGTCAACATGTAGATAAGATAATATGTACAGTCTAGCTAAGGTGGGGGTGAACATAAATTGATATAGTATAAGTAATAAAATGAGAGGGCGATGGACCATCAGGGTTCATTGGGAACAAAGGGAGGGAGAAGGACACAAGCCCATTTACAAAGGAAAGATTTCCAGCTCTGAAAGTGGACTAAGGCTATGGGACCAGACAGGATACAACCTAAGGCACCAAAGGAACTCAGGGAAGTACTACTTGCCCCGCTAATGGCCTTATTTCAACAGCTCACTGGAAACAGGCATGGTTCTGAATGACTGGAGAAAAACAGACATGGCGACATGGCCCCTTTACACATGAACTGCAGCAGGGAGAAGGCTAGGAACTAAACATAGAAATATAGAAACATAGACTTTGATGGCAGATAAGAACCACTTGGCCCACCCAGTCTGCCCATTTCCCTACCTATTGGATAAACTGCAGATTCTAGTTAACCAACAGCCTACTTCCTGCAACCCCCCACTATAATTGCCTAATGTCTGTCCCATGCATGTTTGAATTCCCCCACTGTTTTAGACCCCATAACCTCTCCAGGAAGGCGGTTCCATGCGCCCAACACTCTCTGTGAAAAAGAATTTCCTCACATTACCCTTGAGCCGTCCCCCCTCTAACTTTAAATTGTGCCCCCTTGTTCTTACACATCTCTTTTTCTGAAAGATGCTACCCTCCTGGACTTTGCTGATTCCCTTGAGGTACATAAAAGTTTCTATCATGTCCCCCCTGTCCCTCCTTTCATCAACGGTATACATATTAAGCTCACTCAGTCTCTCTTCATATGGTTTCTGATGCAGACCCTGCACCATTTTAGTTGCCCTCCTCTGTACTGCTTCAATCCTGTCTATGTCCTTGTGTAGATGAGGTCTCCAAAACTGAACGCACTACTCCAGATAGGGTCTCACCAACTGTCTGTATAGAGGGATAACCACTTCCCTTTTTCTACTTGTGATGCCCCTCCCTATGCATCCCAGTATCCCCCTGGCTCTCCTTACTGACTTCTCACATTGCTTACCCACCTCTAGGTCATCTGATATGACTACACCCAGATCCCTTTCCATTATTGTTGTCATTAGTACCTCCCCTGCTATTGTGTACTTCTTTGCATTGAATCTAAGTTGCCATATGCCTGACCATTCCTCCAACCTTGCCAAGTCCCTTCTCATCCTTTCTGCCCACCCTTGTGTATCAATTCTGTTACAGATCTTTGTGTCATCTGCTAAGAGGCATACCTTTCCTTTCAGACCCTCTGCAATGTCATCTATAAAGACGTTAAAGAGGACTGGACCCAGTACTGAGCCCTGAGGTACTCCACTAGTAACCCCCCTTTCTTCAGAATGTGTTCCATTCACTATTACCTTCTGTGTCCTGTTGTGCAGCCAGTTTGCTACCCAGGCTACCACCCTAGGACCCACTCCCAGGCTGGCTAACTGATTATTAATCTTTAAAGGATCAGTCAAATGCCTTGCTAAAGTCAGGTAGGCCAGATCCAGCCCCTCCAAGGTCTATTACTTGGTCACCCAGTCAAATAAATCGATTAGATTCATCTGACATGACCTTCCTGCTGTGAATCCATGCTGCTTTGGGTCCTGTGCCCCGCTGGCCTCTAGGTACTCAACAATTCTTCTTTCAGAAGTGATTCCATCATTTTCCCCACCACTGAGGTCAAACTAACAGGTCTGTAGTTTCCTGCTTCTGTCTTGCTCCCACTTGTGAAGGGGAATCACATCTGCCCTCCTCCAGTCCTCAGGTACCACCCCATCTTCCCACGATTTGTTAAAAAGTGTGGTTAGTGGTGTTACTAGGTCCTCCCATAGCTCTTGTAAGATTCTAGACTGAATCCCGTCAGGCCCCATTGCTTTGTCCACCTTGAGTTTTAGGAGTTCTTTCAGTACTCTTTCTTCTGTAAATGGACTGGCATCAACCACACTATCCAGAGTGCTCCTACTGTTCGGTTTAGGTAACTCCTCCTCTTTTTCTTTTGTGAATACTGAGCAAAAGTATTCATTCAGTATCTCTGCCTTTTCACTGTCACCCTCTGCTCACCTCCTCTCTCCTTTATTAATCTTCACTATCCCTCCCTTAACCTTTCTATGCTCCTTAATGTACCTATAAAAGGTTTTATCCCCCTTCTTAACTGAGTTGGCTATCTTTTCCTCGGTTTGGGCCTTTGCTTTTCTGACTGCCTTCCCCACTTCTTTCTGCTTTAATTGACACAGTTCCCTGTCATGCTCGGCCTGTGATTCCTTATACTTTTGAATGCAGCCTTTTTCTCCTTAACCTTCCCTGACACCTCTTTTGAGAACCATAGTGTTTTTTTGTTCCGCTTTGTTTTCTTCATTTGTTTCACACAAAGGCTTGTTGCCTCCATGATGGCAGTTTTGATTTTTCTCCATTGTTCTTCTACCCCTCCTTTCTGGCCATTTGCTAATGCATTCCTCAGGTATTCACTCATTATGCTAAAGTCAGCCCTTCTAAAGTCCAGTATCCTTGTCTTTGTATGACTTTTCTCCATGGTTGTGTTTATTGTGAAGCACACTGTGCAGTGGTCACTTGTTCCCAGATGTCTACTGACTTCTAAATTTGTGATCCTCTCTCCATTTGAGAGTACCAGGTCTAATATTGCTCCCTCCCGAGTGAGTTCCACCACTAGCTGTCTAAGGCATGCCCCCTGTAGGGCATCGAGAATGACCTTGCTCTTGGATGTGGCTGCAGTCCATGTCGCCCAGTTAACATCTGTCATATTCAGGTCCTCCATCAACAGTAACTCCCCTTTTTCAGCCATTTTGAGAATGCCCTCTATCACTTTCTTGTCCATTTCCTTCCCTTGAGACGGGGGTCTGTATACAACTCCTGTGTGGATTGTGATGCCATTCCCTATCTCCAAGGTGACCCAGAGTTCCTCTTGTCCTCCCCCTTTACTTGTTAGTTCTGTAGCTTTGATCTCTTCCCTTATGTAGAGAGCTACTCCACCTCCTCTTTTACCCTCACTGTCACTTCTGTAGATTGTGTACCCTGGTATGTTGACATCCCAGTCATGGTTCTCTGTATACCATGTTTCTGTGACTGCCACAATATCCAAGTGTTCCTCTTCTATCAGGGGTACTAGCTCTGGAACCTTGTTTCCAAGACTACAGGCATTGGTACTTATTGCCCTCCATTTAATGTTGGCTTTATCCATTTTTACCCCATCCTTGCTCTTTTTGCCCTTGTCCGTTTTTCCATTTACCCCTGTCCTGCCTTCTGTCAAGCTCTGTACCTCAGTGTTTACCCTACTACCTGCCATGTTTTGTGGGGGGGAGGCTTGAATGTTCCTGTTTCCTATCAGCACCTCCCCCTTGGATAGTTTAAAAGCTTGCCAAGGAAGCCTTTAAACCTCTCACCTAGGAGAGTGTTTCCCTTCCTATACAGATGCAGACCATCATGCCAGTATAGACCTTCATCTCTCCAGGTGGACCCCTAGTCCCAAATGAAGCCAAAGCCCTGTGCTCTGCACCAGTTTTGCAACCATTCATTAAACTGCATGGTGTGTAGTACCCTAGCCTCACCCCTGCCATAGACTGGCAGCACCTCTGAGAAGGTTACTGTGCTTGCTACCTGTCTAAGGCCCAAGGGCCAATGACCCCACCCACAGACCCAGCTGTGAACACTCCTTCACCTGTCCTTATTAGGCTCAGGTGTGCTTTGAACAATTTAGTAGCCTGCTTCCCCATAGATGGATCTCAGACTTGCCATTTACACCTGGTTATCAATACCCTTAAAGGTACAGTCATAGAGAGCATGAAGTAAATAAAAATAAAATATTTTATGATCCATAATATTTACGTGTAGCACAGGATTATGAACATACAAACATATGCAATTTGCCAGCAGAAGCAGGTCAGAATGGTCTATCTAGTCTGCTCGAGTGTGCAGCTCCAACAATTTTACTGGAACAGTCCCCCTGCCTCCTCTCATTATCCTACTGACCCTGACCCTAACTTTCCCCCTACACATCCTCCCTCCCATTGCAGCCCTCTTTTTTACCCTGTCCCACCCCTTTTTAAAACTTCCCACTGTGTTCAAGGATATCACCTCCTCTGGTAGCTCATTCCATTTGGACACCACCCTCTCTGTGAAAAAGTGCCTTCTCATTTTCCTTTTAAATCCATCCCCAAACAAGTTTCAGACTGAGCCCCTTGTAGTCCCTTCTCTTTTATAAATTGAAGATGCCCTCCACTCCAAACTCATTTATACCTTTAAGGTACTGGAAGGTTTCTATCATATCTCCCCTCTCCCTTCTGTCCTCCTATGAGTACATATTGAGCTCCCTCAACCTCTCCTCATATGGTTTGACCCCCATGTCTTGGATCACTTTGGTTGCCTTTCACTGGACCCCCTCCAGAAGCTGGATGTCCTTCTTCAAATAAGGGTGCCAGTCCTGCACACAATACTTAAGGTGCGGTCTCACCAATGACCTTAACAAGGGCAGAATGACTCCTTCCTGGAGGTGATTCCTCTGTTGATGCATCCCAACATTTTATTTCCTTTGGCTGCCACTTTCCAGCACTGCAGAGAGTGTTTCAAGTTGCTCCTATTACCCTCGTATCTTTTTCCTCCTCATGCTGGATACCCGTTCCACCTTTAGATAGTAGCTGGCCCTCAGGTTCCTTGCCCCAGGTGCATGACCTTGCATTTCTTGCACTGAACCTCAACAACCAGATGCCAGACCACACCTTTAGCCCGGCAATGTCCTCCCTGAGCACATGTCTCCCCATCTCTGTGTAGAGCTGGGCATGCCTTGCTTTTGAAGAAGAGCCAAGCCAAGGCTCTGGCTTGGTTCTTAGAGCCACTCATGAGCCGAATCGAAGGTTATCAGAAACTCAAAAGCTGGTCATTTTTTTTACAGTTTTATACTGAAGTAAATTCTTACACAATATTTTGTTAAATACCCATCTAAGGTTTCCATTAATTGATGTCTGCTCCAAACCAACATAAGATTTTACTGAGTCACACAGTACACAAGTTGTACTTGTCATAACTGATGCATTACCATTACATCAACACAAAAAGAGTCAGAACACCGACCAGTGACCATCGACAGCTTCCCTCCCCCCAAACTACAGTTACAAATATAAAATGCACAATTTATTCGTATATACAGATGCTCATGATGATGAAAAAAATGAATGTGACAGAGGTAATAGCAAGCTGCAGAGCAAGTTAAGTAAAAGAGAGTGTTGCAAAAAGAAGCAATTACAGGAGCGGAGTTAATTCTGGGAGAGTAGGCATTGTAGCCTGGCAGACTGAGAGGAGTCGGTAAAAGCAGACCAACATGGGGTACGCATGGACAACACTACAGTATGAAGCAAGGTCTCCCAGTGGATGGGAAGTTGTTCTTCTAGCTAGAGGCAGTATAGTGTAGTCATTAAGTGCTCTGAGCTGCAAACCTGGAGACCTGGGTTTGAATCCCCTCAGCTTCCACTTGTGTACTGTGTGACCATGAGCAAGTTACTTAGCTTCCTTGTGCTCCAAGGTTGTACCTGGAAACAAGCTTTGGCTTAGTGTTTCTTTCTTGGTTAAACAATCCCCTCAATAGAACTGACAATGCAGCAGATGTAGCAGTTAACACAAGAGACCAGCCTTCATCCTTTCACTTTTCTGTAGCCAGAGCGTATATGTCAATGCAGAATCTGCATTGCAGAGCATGGAATGGTGAACAGAACCATGTTTTTTGAACTGGTGACTAAGTTTAATATAAATGTAATCAGGTCAGAAACAAGTATTTATTTATTCTTTATTTATTTATTACAAATTGGATTTACAGCCTTTGAGTCAGAGACTCATTTACAAAGGTTCCTCATCGCAGGGGGGCCAGAAATCAAGACAGTTATTACAGTGCAGATTAAAACAGACGATAACATTACAGGTGCAGTAAAAGAAACATTTAACATAGATACACTTAGGTTACATAACGTAGTAGTTTGTATGTTACTTAGGTTGCATAATGTTACAAAATTGTGAGTTACACTCGTGGATATAGTAGGTCCTCAGAGAAGACAGCGGGTTACATCCCTGTTTGGACCTGGTAGGGAAGGAGTGGGTCTGTGAGAGGGAGAGGCTGTCCAGTGGAAATTGTCAAACCAGGAGGCAAAGCGAGAAAGTATTTTATCTAGGCATCGGCTGACTTGATGGCTGGCTGGGCATGGGGGGTGGCAGTGCCACCCGAGACACAAAAAATAATCGCAGTTCTGTTGCCTTCTCAGATAAACACTGCAGATCATGGAAAGTATAAAAGAACCACATTTTTGAACTGGTGACTAAGTCTAATATAAATGTTATCAGGGCAGAAACAAGCATTTTATCTAGGCATTGGATGACCTGATGGCTGGCTGGGTACGGGGGAGGGGGGGTCAATGGCTCCACCTGAGACACAAAGAATAATTGCAGTACTACTGCCTTCTCACACAAACATTTAAAACAGTGGTACGTGAAATACAGAAGTAAAATGCTGCAGCCAGTAAATTTATGAATTTAAAAATCATTGGTGGGGTGATCTGCCTGCGTGACATCTCTTTAACACACTACGATACTGTCCCTACTCCCTATCTCGAATCAACTGCACTCATACTGTTTGCCAAAAAAAGACAACAGGCATGGAAGATTTAACAAAAAAGGGTAGAACCTCTAAATAAAATGTGCTTCAAAGTGGGAACATTTATTTATCTGTCTGGGATGATTATAAGATCTGAACTTTGTTAACATCTTGGCCTGGAGTCCTCTGAAAAATAGAAATTAAGGTCACAGCTCTGGTAGCCTTTCACTGAGGGATGCTGACTGTCTATATGCTAATCCTGGCTGTATGTCTCATACAACACATTATGAATCAGTGGCAGCTCAAGTTCGGCAAAATTAAATCTTTTTTAGCCTAAGCTGCCGATCAGTCTTCTCCCCTAGCCTGACCACAGACTAGCGGTCTACAATCTATAGAAGCTTTCGGCATGTCCTGTGCTACTGCCCTGCCATGCTACAGCCTCAGTGGTCACTCGCCTAAGTTTTTCCCTGTACTTAAATCCAATTCCCTTATTTCATTTCTTTTGTTTCTCTAGGGGCTGGGACTAGGCTACTATCTGACAGAAAAACGTTCCAAAATAATGGCCTGTCATGCCACACCAAAGGTGGTAAACAACACCAAATGACAATTTGCTATTCTGAACTAAAATAAAATTAACTATTACCAACCTTACTGATAATCACCACAGGGGTGACTGGTATTGAGCTTTGAGGAGATTTCTGAGGCCTGGGGAAATTAGAAACAACACAGACTGCTGCTTCTGACCATTGCCCTTCTAGTCTAGATGGTAGCACTCAGGCAGTATAAAATGAAATTTGGTTATTATTTTACTTGCCACCATTTTTATTTTAATTTTATATATTCACTGCTGGCATTCCTTTCCAAAATCTTTATTACAGCAGCTTTTTAATTCAAAAGTAAGAGGCAAGACTTCAGTATACTTGTTTTTATCTACTTTGTCCAGGACTATCTATGATTGTGCATGTGTGCATGCATGCCTGACTGACTGATTAATAATGGCACTGTCTGAAAGACACTGCTCGCTCTCAGACCCTGCTCACTCTACATATTAGTCAATCAGATCTAACAGAAGTAGTAATAGCCAATACCAAGGTGAGCAAGCCATGACTGACACATTTATTTCACATGAATAAGAATATCTGATTCTCAAGATTATATATTTTTTTAATTAATTCATCTATTGACTCAGCTTATGGCTCGTAATTTAGTGATAGTAGCGAGCCAAGCTGAATCAGGTGTCTGGCTTGAGCATGGCTTGAGCCTGTACTGGCTCACCCAGGAATACCTCCGTGTCCACCCTCCCTCAGAACTTAGTATCATCTGCAGACAGGCAGATTTTGCTACTGACCCCTTCCGCTATGTCTCCAATAATGATGTTGAATAGCACTGGTCCAAATAAAAAGCACTGTGAGACCCCACAGGTCACAGGTCTAGGCTTGGATAATTCCCCCCTACCATCACCATCTGGTTTCTGTCTTGCAGCCAGTTTCTTAGCCACCCTCAGGGCTTACCCCTGACTTCAATGTTCCCCAGCTTGCTGAGTAGCCTTCCATGTGGCAAGGAGTAAAAGGCTTTACAGAAGTCCAGGTACAGGACATCCTCCATCTGCCCTTTGTCCACTGATCCAGTGACCCAGTCAAAGAAGTCTATCATGTTCATCTGACAGGATCTCCCCAAGATAAACTCATGCTGCCTGGTATCTTGGAGACTGTTAACCTCCAGCCTCCAGAAAGTTCACCAGCCTTTCTTTTAGAATGGTCTCCATTAACTTACCTACAATGGAGGTTAGACTGACTGGCCTGTAGTTCCAAGGCTTATCTCTGGGCCCACTCTTGTGGATTGGAACCACATGTGCCATTCTCCAGTCCCAAGGCATGCATCCCATCATCAGCGAGGTATTAAACAGGTACGCTAAGGGGAACACCAGTACCTCCACCAGTTCCCATAGGACCCTCAGGCGTATGCCATCTGTGTAAGGAGTCTTGTCCACCCTGAGGGTCTTGAGTCCTTCTAAGACCCTGTCCTCAGTTATTACCTTATCTGTCTTATCTCCCCCCATGCTTACCCCAGTCTTCACCTGCGGCATAGGTCTGTCCTTTTCCCTAGTGAAGACAGAGCTGAAGTACTCATTCAGTGCCTCTGCCTGCTCTTCACCATTGTCCGCCATCCCCCCATCTTCTTAAGTCTTACACACACCAAACTCTATGGGGAATGCAGTAACTTTACAGAAATGAAAAATAAAGGTTTGCACAGAAAGATTGCAGATAGAATAACACTCATTAGTTTCTAAACTAAATTCCAAGTAGATAGTTTAAGATTAACTCCAACTGGGATGTATTGAGTCATAACAGATACTGACAAAATTATGTTGCAGGGTGAGTGCCAAATATATGATTAACTCTTCAAGGAAAATCAAGCAGACAATTGTGCATGCCAAGATGGCCCCTCTGTTCACACCATCAGACATGTCCCCCTTTCATAACAAGATAGACACTCCATAGATCTATGGCCCCACTCCTACTCCTAAAAACCAGCATAACCTGGTTTGCAGCTTGGATGTGAATTAGGATCTATCTGCTGTTGCCCCACATGCTACAGCATTATACCTGGAAATAATGTTTTCCTATAGAAGGTCTGTTTTAAATATTGTACCCTGTTCTATACTGTTCAGTCTTTGCTGGCCTTTTAGTAATAATCACTGGCTGTGTCTGACTCACACACTGGTAACAAGTGTCATTTGAAACCATTTGATGCAATTTTTAGGACTGGGTAGACACCTTATTTTGAATATTCTGGCCAAATATTGTATTCTGGACCCCAAATGTTGGGTATTCAACAACCCCTACTATCCCCACTACGCTCATCGACAGTCCAATCTTCAAAATATACAACCCTCCATCCCCAAACCCTAGGCTAGAATCCCAAAACCCCTCCTCCCCCACTGGCACCCACAATATCATGTATTTTTAAAAGTATTTAAAAAAACTCCCTTGATGGGTGACCACCACATCTGCCCACCTCCAGCTCTCTACATGTGCTCCTTAGTTGTCAAATGAGTATTTCCCTTCCACCCCGCTACTCTGGCAGCAGCCTCCATCCAGTCATCCTCACCCAATAACCAATTCTTCTTTCAAGAATGCAATAAGGAGGGCAACTAAAATGGTGCAGGGTCTGCACCGGAAGACATAGGAAGAGAGCCTAAAGGAGCTTAATATGTATAGCCTCGAGGAAAGGAGGGAGAGGGGGGACATGATAGAAACTTTCAAGTACCTCAAGGGAATCAACAAAGTCCAAGAGGGTTGCATCTTTCAAAAAAAGAGGTGTGCAAGAACAAGGGGCACAATTTGAAGATAGAGGGGGCGGCTCAGAGGTAATGTAAGGAAGTATTTTTTCACAGAGTGGGTTTGGATGCATGGAACGGCCTTCCAGAGGAAGTTGGGGAGTCAAAAACAGTGGGAGAATTCAAGCATACATGGGACAGTCATAAGGCAATTCTAGGGGGTTGGGGTAGGAAAAAGTAGGCTGCTGGTTAACTAGGATCTGTAGCTTATCCATTAGGTAGGGAAATGGGCAGACTAGGTGGGCCAAGCGGTCCTTATCTGCCATCAAATTCTATGTTTCTATGTTTCTATGTAACAACGAAGAAGAAGAAGGGGACAGACACCCCATGACTTGCTCCACAGCTGCCCCCCTTCTACTGAATGAAAGCACACCCATGCCTGTGCATAGTAAAACCAACTGGTCATGTTTATTTGACAACAAAGGAGTATTGAAGATGATGGCTGATGGTTTGTGCCAGTCACCCTTTGTGGGAGTTTTTTTTTTAAATATTAAAAATTATGAAATTGACCATCCTGATGGGTAGCTAGAAATGGCTTTCTGCTAGCCACTTGATAACAAACTCCTCCAAACAGGGGATTAAATATTTAAATTACCACAATAATGGCATCTGGAGAGCAGGAGGAGACAGAATGGTTAGATCCCTGATGCAGCAAATAAAACAGAACATGGATGATCGTGGATTTAGCCCGGCAAGCAGCCTCTCCAGCCGGAGATCTTTCCTTGCTAGCATGGCAGGCCTGGATAAAGACCCAGATGTGGAGACAGAGCCCCTCACTCATTCCCATTTTTTGACCATACTTACTGAAATTAAACATTTCCTAAGCAAAAAGCAACAATCCCAACGTCTCCCAGGATCGATAACATAAAGGGACACAAACCAAGTTGAGAGAATTGTACAGAGAACAGAAACAAAGTTGCATGTCTCAGTCAACTTTGGCACCAATGATCTGGCCAGTTGATCAGTGGAGGAGACAAAGACTCAAATGATCTCACTAGGAGACAAACTAACTCCCATTTTGTCCTCTGTGTCTTTCTCTGAGATGCTTCCAGTATGGAAAAAAGGAGCAAATAGGAAGATGATCAGAGAGAAAGACACTTCAGATCTCAACACTTGGCTCAGAGGTTGGTGCAAGGAAAGACACTATAATTTTATAGGAAACTGGTACATATTCTGGGAAAGACCATTTTTTAGATATGTTGGCCTACACCTTACAAAGGAGGGCACCTGGGCACTTGGCCAGAAGTTTGATGTCTGTGTTACGCATTTAAACTAGGAGAAGGGGAGTGGGCAACAGTACCTTATGAACCACAAAGGGAAAAGGTTGCCACTCCCCACTCATCTCATACTTCCGCACAACCAGGGCAAGATATGCTAAGCACAAACCTTGTCAACAAATATATGGACTGAACAAAGGTACTAAAACTGAAGGCAAGGTCCTCAAAGAATAAAAAACAGAAGCTCAGAAATTCCAACTCAAATACGTCAGAGCAAAAATGGCGAGCTATGTGTGTTAATGCTCATAGTCTAGCAAACAAAATCCCAGAGCTCTCTGCCATAATGGCGAAAGTGAACATAGACTGGGTTGCAGTCACAGAAACATGGTTCACTGAGAACCACACCTGGGGAGTAGTCATCCCGGGTTACACACTCTTCAGAAGAGATTGCTAAGGAAAGAAAGGTGGGGGGGTAGCACTGTATGTAAAAGACAGCATTAATGCTATGGAATCCCAAGGACACAGCAACAATGCAGAGGTCCTCTGGGTCACCCTCAGAGCAGGGAGTAAGACCGCTATCCATGTTGGGGTGGTATACAGACCACCATCCCAAGATAAGGACCTGGATAGGGAGATCCTGGAATTGCCATTTTGCAGATAGCTGATAAGGTAGAACTACTGATAGTAGGAGATTTCAATCTACCAGATGTATATTGGCTCTCATTCTCAGCTTCAACATAAAGGAGCAGATAATTCTTCCTCATACTAAAGGGGCAGGTCTAGTACAAATGGTGACCTCACCAACCAGAGAAGAAACTATCCTGGACTTTGTGCTCTCAAATAATAACAGGATCTCGGACATACAAGTGGACAGCAACCAGAGTTCCAGTGGTCATTGGACTGTTCGGTTCATTGTTAGCAGAAAAGAGGAAGTCAGCCACAGTGCACTGTTGGTCCTGGACTTCAAAAAGGCCAACTTTGCACAAATGAAGGAAAATATAAAACTACTACTGCACAATAAAGCAGGGGACACATTAGAACAGAAATGGCAAGCCCTGAAGGAGGCTTTTCTCACAATAACTTCCCAATGCATCAAACAGATTACAAAGTCCAAAAAATGAAGAAAACCTCTTGTCTATACTAAAGCGTTAGCATCAAAAGTAAAGGACAAAAGAAAAGCTTGCAAGAGATTCAAGGAGATAAAAGCAGAAGCTGATATGGCAATCTACAAAACCAAACTTAGAGAAGCTGGAAAGGCAGTCAAGTTGGCCAGAGCCCAAACTGAAGAAAAAATAGCAAGTGAAGTAAAGAAGGGTGAAAAAACATTTTATAGATACATTAGGGAGAAAAGAAAAACAAAAAGAGGCATCATCAGACTTGCAATCAAGGACAGACATCACGAGGAAAAGGACAATGACAAAGCTGAGATTCTAAACAATTTCTTCTGCTCGGTCTTCACAAAAGAAGACCAAGGAACTGGTCACAAGTTACAGAACATAGGTAGACTCGGCTGACACAGGACCCTTCACAAGAGGCAGTGTCCTAAAAGAACTTCTTAAATTAAATACAAATAAAGCAATGTTATCAGATGGAATCCAGCCTAGGATTCTGAAAGAACTTGCAGAGGAACTTGTAGAACCACTTGCAGAACTATTCACAAAGTCCTTAGAGAGTGGACAAATGCCTAAGGACTGGAGAATGGCCAAGGTGGTGCCTTTGCACAAAAGTGGAAAGAAGGATGAAGCAGGAAACTACTGTCCCATCAGACTAATCTCAGTGGTGGGGAAACTTATGGAATCTCTACTTAAAGAAAGAGTAGTGAAATACCTAATGGAAACAGGGCAACTGGACACAGAACAGCAATGGTTCATAGCAGGGTGGTCATGTCAAATGAATATATGATTGAATTCTTTGACTGGGTCTCAAGAATAGTAGACCAAAGAGAGCCAGCAGATACAGTATATTTGGATTTCAGCAAAGCTTTTGACTCTGTCCCCCACAGGAGACTGGCAAACAAGCTGGAACACACACAGGTGTAGAGCATAAGATGGTCAGGTGAGTTCAGAACTGGCTTCAAGACAGTACCCAGACAGTCATAGTCAATGGAACTCTAGGGAGGGAAGATAACTAGTGGGGTACAGCAGGGGTTGGTCCTGTGACTGGCCCTCTTCAATGTGTTCATCCGCAAGATAGCCGAGGATCTACAGGGGATGGTATGCTTTGTCATAGACCACATGAAGCTCTGCAACAGGATAGATACAATGGATGGGGCAGTGGAGATGGAAGCAGATCTAAGATCCTCTATGATGGCACCCTCAGTGGGGACCAAGAAGAATGCTGAGGACACCCACAAGGGAGACCCACAGAAGGGTGGCAAGGGACACCACAGGGGAAGAAAACAGCTTCTGATAGGGAACTCAATTGTTACAGGGGTAGACCTGGGGAAGGGAGAGGAGAGGGAAGTAAGGTGCCTGCCTGGTGCCATGGCTTGGAGGACAAAAGCGAATACTCAGGATCGCAGAAGCAGTATCACAGGAGAGGGAACTAGATATCATTGTCCACCTTGGGACAAATGACCTAGCAAGGCATGGGATCAGTGCAGTGCAGGATGAAATTGTGGAGTTGGGGAGGGGCCTCAGAGAGGTAGCAAGCAAAGTTACCTTCTCAGAGGTGCTGCCAGTCCATGGCAGGGGTGAGGCTAGGGTACTATACACCATGCAGTTTAATGAATGGTTGCAAAACTGGTGCAGAGTACAGGGCTTTGGCTTCATTGGGGACTGGGGGTACACCTGGAGAGATGAAGGTTTATACAGGCACGATGGTCTGCATTTGTCCATGAAGGGAACCAAGATCCTAAGTGACAGCTTAAATGCAACTTGGCAAGCTTTTAAACTAGCCATGGGGGGAGGTGCTAATAAGAGGCAGGAAATTTCAAGCCTCCCCCCACAAAACATGACAGGTAGTAAGGTAAACACTGAGGTACAGTGCTCAACAGAAAGCAGGACAGGGGTAAATGGAAAAATAGACAAGGGCAAAAAGAGCAGGCATGGGGGAGAAAATGATAAAGCCAACATTAAATGGAGGGCAATGAGTACCAATGCCCGCAGTATGGGAAACAAGCTTCCTGAGCTAGTAGCCTTGATGGAAGATGAACACTTGGATATTGTGGCAGTCACAGAAACATGGTACACGGGAACCATGACTCACGTGTCAACATACCAGGGTACACAGTCTACAGAAGGGACAGGAGGGGAAAAGAGGAGGTGGAGTAGCTCTATACATAAGGGAAGGGATCAAAGCTACAGAACTAAAAAAGTAAAGGGAGGACAAGAGGCACTCTGGATCACCTTGGAGACAGGGAATGGCATCACAATCTGCACAGGGGTTGTATACAGACCCCATCTCAAGAGGAGGAAATGGACAAGAAAATGATGGAGGACATTCTCAAATGGTTGAAAAAGGGAGATACTGTTAATGGGGACCTGAATATGCCAGATGTTAATTGGATGACATGTACTGCAGCCACATCCAAGAGCAGGGTCATTCTCGATGCCTGCAGGGGGCAGGCCTTAGACAGCTAGTGCTGGAACCCACTGAAGGAAGCAACATTAGACCTGGTTCTCTCAAATGGAGAGAGGATCACAAATTTAGAAGTCGGTAGACATCTGGGAACAAGCGACCACTGCACAGTGTGCTTCACAATAAGCACAACCATGGAGACAAGCCATACAAAAACAAGCATAGTGGACTTTAGAAGGGCTGACTTTGGCAAAATGGGTTAATACCTGAAGAATACACTGGCAAGTGGGCAAAAAGTAGGGGTGGAAGAACAATGGAGAAAAATCAAAACTGCCATCATAGAGGCAACAAGCCTTTGTGTGAAACAGATAAAGAAATCAAAGCAGAGTAAAAAACCACTATGGTTCCCAAAAGTGGTGGCAGGGATGGTTAAGGAGAAAAAGGCTGCATTCAAAAAGTATAAGGCATCACAGAAGGAGCACAACGGGGAACTGTATCAATTAAAGCAGAAAGAAGTGGGGAAGGCAGTCAGAATAGCAAAAGCCCAAACTGAGGAAAAATAGCCAAGCAAGTCAGTTAAGAAGGGGATAAAACCTTTACAGGTACATTAGGGAGCATAGAAAGGTTAAGGGAGGAATAGTGAAGATTAATAAGGAGAGGGGTGGGCAGAGGGAGACAGTGAAAAGGCAGATATACTGAATGAATACTTTTGCTTAGTATTCACAAAAGATGATGAGGAGGAGTTACCTAAACCAGACAATAGTAGCAGTCTGGGTAGGGGGGTTGACACCAGTCCATTTACAGAAGAAAGAGTACTGAAAGAACTCCTAAAACTCAAGGTAGACAAGGCAATGGGGCCTGATGGGATTCACCCCATAATCCTAAAAGAATTAAGGGAGGACCTAGTTACACCACTGACCACACTTTTTAACAAATCATGGGAGGATGGGGTGGTACCTGAGGACTGGAGGAGGGCAGATGTGATTCCCCTTCACAAAAGTGGGAGCAAGGCAGAAGCAGGAAACTACAGACCTGTAAGTTTGACCTCAGTGGTAGGGAAAATGATGGAATCACTTCTGAAAGAAAGAATTGTTGAGTACCTAGAGGCCAGCGGGGCACAGGACCCAAAGCAGCATGGATTTACAGCAGGAAGGTCATGTCAGACGAATCTAATAGATTTCTTTAACTGGGTGACCAAAGTAATAGACCAGGGAGGGGCTATGGATATGGTCTGCCTAGACTTTAGCAAGGCATTTGACACAGTCCCGCACAAAAGATTAATAATCATGTTAGCCAGCTTGGAAGTGGGTCCCAGGGTGGTAACCTGGGTTGCAAAATGGCTGCACAACAGGACACAGAAGGTAATAGTGAGTGGCACACATTCCGAAGAAAGGGGGGTCACTTGTGGAGTACCTCAGGGCTCAGTACTGGGTCCAGTCCTTTTAACATCTTTATAGGTGACATTGTAGAGGGTCTGGAGGGAAAGGTATGCCTCTTTGCAGATGATACAAAGATCTGTAACAGAATTGATACACAAGGGGGGTAGAAAGGATGAGAAGGGACTTGGCAAGGTTGGAGGAATGGTCAGATATATGGCAACTTAGATTCAATGCAAAGAAGTTCAAAGTAATGCACCTGGGGAACAAAAACCCAAGAGAAGAGTACACAATGGCAGGGGAGGTACTAACAACAACAAAAATGGAACGGGACTTGGGGGTAGTCATATCGAATGATCTAAAGGTGGGTAAGCAATATGAGAAGTCAGTGAGGAGAGCCAGGTGGATACTGAGATGCATAGGAAGGGGCATCACAAGTAGAAAAAGGTAAGTGGTTATCCCTCTGTACCGACAGTTGGTGAGACCCCATCTGGAGCACTGTGTGCAGTTTTGGAGACCTCATCTATGCAAGAACATAGACAGGATGGAAGCAGTCCAGAGGAGGGCAACTAAAATAGTGCAGGGTCTGCATCAGAAATCATATGAAGAGAGACTGAGAGAGCTTAATATGTATACCCTTGATGAAAGGAGGGACGGGGGGACATTATAGAAACATTCAAGTACCTGAAGGAATCAACAAAGTCCAGGAGGGTAGCATCTTTCAGAAAAAGAGATGTGTAAGAACAAGGGACACAATTTAAAGATAGAGGGGATGGCTCAGGGGTAATGTGAGGAAATCTTTTTTCACAGAGAGAGTGGTGGATGCATGGAACTGCCTTCCTGGGGAGGTTGTTGGGTCTAAAACAGTGGGGGAATTCAAACATGCATGGGACAGACACAAGGCAATTGTAGTGGGAGGGTGGCAGGAAGTAGGCTGTTGGTTAACTAGACTCTGCAGCTTACCCAGTAGGTAGGGAAATGGGCAGACTGGGTGGGCCAAGTGGTCCTTATCTGCTGTCAAAGTCTATGTTTCTATGTTTCTAAGATGCTTGGAAGCATGGTCTAGAAACTGGCAGTTGAAATTCAATGCCAAAAAATGCAAGTCATACACCTGTGGAAAAGAAACCCAAACAAATTGTACACACTAGATGGGGAGTAATTGACAGTAACAAAACTCGAACGAGACCTCAGAGTACTGACTTCTGATAACTTAAAAGTGGGCGGGCAATGTATAAAGACGGCACAGAAAGCTAGTGGCATCCTTGGGTTTATAGGCAGGGGTGTTTCAAGTAGAAAACAGAAAGTGATAATGCCTCTAAACAGGACCTTGGTGATGCTGCATCTCAAGTACTGCATGCAGTTCTGGAGGCCACACCTTAAAAAGTACATAGACCGCCTAGAGGCAGTACAGCGGAGAGCTACTAAAATGGTACAGTGTGTACACCAAGAACAATATGCATCTAGACTGAAGCACCTGCAGATGTACTCCCTTAATCAAAGGAGGAATGGGGGGGATATGATAGAAACCTTTAAATACATGAAAGGAATAAATCAGGTGCAACTGGAAAACCTATTCCATGAAAATAAGACAGCATGTACAAGGGGGCACAGCATGCATCTAATGGGAGGTAGATTCAAATCTAATATTAGACAGTTCTTCTTCACAGAGCGGGTGGTAAAACCATGGAATAGACTTCCCTCAGTGGTTGTGGAGGCTAAAACAGCCACTGCATTCAAGTTAGCTTGGGAAAAGTACTGTGGTAATCTGGGGGAAAAAAAATTAAGGGGGTAGACAAATCGGTCAGACTAGATGGGTCTCACAGTCCCCTTCTGCCATCACATTCTTATGTTCTTATGTTCTTAATAGGAGTTTAGGCAGTTCAACTCAAAGTTACAGGTGATGGAGCAGAGATTACAGTAAGTCAAAGACTACATTAGCCGCATAGAAGATGGAGACTTACAGCTGCATACTACCATAGAGTTTCTACTTGATCAAAAAATGTGCTGCTTACAGAAAATGCCAGGATTTTGACATTCGTTCAAGATGAGTCAATCTTCGACTCTATGTTCTGCTCGAGGGTTCAGAGATGGGATGTATGACAGAGTTTTTAGAGGATTTGCTATGTGATGTTTTGGAGCTACCAGCCACACTGCAATTCAGTATTGAATGTGCTCATAGAGTGCTCACCTCCAAGGCAACTGACCCTGGAGCCCGTCCATGTTTAGTGGTCATGAAGTTTGCCAGTGATGAGGATAAGGAGGAGATCCTCTACATTTCCTGGGGATGGAAAAATGAAACTTATAATGCAGTTTGTCTGTATTTCAATCAAGACTACCCTCCAGAAATCTTAATGAGATGGCTGGCATGTGCAAGAATTCTCAAGATGTTAAAGGTTCACCACATCCATTTCCAGATTCTGTATCTAGCCATTCTCCAAGTCTTCTGGTACTCTGGCACTGCCTTGTATGCTATTCTGGAGAAGGCACAATGAGCTATCGCCGAACAAGGGTGGCCCATGCAGAGTGCAGAGACACCACACAGAAGCTTCTCCCACCTTGATCTGAATGGAGATCACGACATCTACACTGACATCACTCCACTGCAAAAAAAGCGGCCTCTGCCGATGCAAGACATCTGCAATTTATTGAGAGTCTTCCAGGACAACCACTCCAAGACAGATGGCCAGCAGAGATCTGCAATGTGAGGACTTTGGGAGAGGCTATTTTTTTTTCTCTAATTAATGGCGGCGCTGAGATGCACTCCCTTCCTTTTAGGCCAAAGCAGTTTTTTTCTCAAGAAGGGAGACTAGCGTTAAGTACATGCTGACTGATTTTACTGAAAAAGACCTGAACTTAGTCTTGATCGTTTGTCTCTGATGAATAAGGCTAAAATGATGAACTTGCACTTTTCTGACGTCTTGCCAGTCACCTGGCCTGACCCCAGTGGTGGGGATGGGTGGGTTGGAGGACTCCTGGAGTTCCTGCTTCAGCAGGGCTTCCCCGTAGTCAGTTTTCTGTTCCTACAGGTCTCCCCATTCTTCTTGGTGAGTAAGCATGGAATTTAGACTATAGCTCTTTTTTCAGGCTCAACTGCTTTTGGTAACACTTCATTTTAAGTGTCACTAACTACACTGTAATTACGTTATGACTACACTGTAACTGCACCATAACTACTGTGCAGTTACATGTAACTATTTTTGTTTATTCTGTAAGCTTGTGTCTTGTTTATCCTCTGTATATGTTTTTTTACTATTGTATTGTACACCCAGGACCACTTTGCAAATGAGTCTTCTCTCAATAGTGTTTCTCCTGGTTAAATAAAGATTGATTGATTGATCGATATAGTTGCTAACTAGTTTCACAGTTGAGTGTTGTGTATTTACACAATTTGCATGAAGAAACAGTGATGTGCAAGTACTACTGTCTCCCTTTCTGTCAGCATAAATCAAATCATTCTGACAAGTGCAGTTGCTGAAGTTGCTTGGCTCAGGCTGCTTGGACTTTCTGCTGTTAGTAACCATCTGGAAGTTTCTGTGCTTCTAACTTCAGCTAGGATCACATTCCAGGTAATTGTGTTTAAATTCTTGTGTGTTTTTTTCACCTAGGAGTAGTTGCTGAATTTGTTTAATACAGTTGATTTTGTGATTTATATTTCTACAGGCTTAACTGTGCGTGGGAGAAACTCCACACAGGGTTGATTGTTTTTCGGTGGGCAGGGCGGAAGGGCCCACCTCACCACCCCTCAACCCACTCTTCCCAGGTCTCAGGTTACTTTTATAGGCACCTGTGTCATACAACTTCCTGCCACTTCATTGGTAGGGACTACCCCTACCTTCAGTTTAGCAAAACAGATGGGAAAGACAGACAAAGAGAAGGAAGAAAAAAAGGTGGGAAAAAGAAAAGGGACTAAAGATGTAAAGGAAAACTAAGTGAGTATTTGAGGGCACTATAGATGTCCACAGGATGACATGTGAAGTGCTGCAGTGCAGTGGCTGTGGAGCAGCAGTCTTCACGGAGACATTCTGGAAGCTGTGATGCTGCCCTATCTGCAGACATCTCTCTGGGCTGAGGGAGGAGGTTGCCAGGCTTCAAGCACAGTTGGCAGGAGTACTGGGGACCTTTGCCCCTACCCAGGGACCACCATACCACAAGCCACTGCCACAGAGGGTACTCAGACAGAGGCCTAGATGAACTATGGTGGGCTCAGAGAGACTGAGGAAGGTACAGCTTAAGTGCCCCCCTCCACTCGGTACAACTAAAGAACAAATATGATGTTCTCAAGGAGAGTGAGAGCCCTGTAAGGGAACCCTATGTTGTGACCGAGGGTGATGGGCAGACTCACCAGGATGGGGGGGGCACAGGAAATGGGGCCAGAGAATCCCAGGAGAGAAGGAAGTTTCTTCTAGTGGGGGACTCAATAGTTTGGGGTATGGCAATAGGATCAGGCATCAGTAGGGAGAGGGAGGTTATGTGTCTCCCAGGAGGCACAGCTCTGAGGGAGGGGGAGCAGGTCCACAGGATCGCAAAGGCCATGGCTAGGAGGGGGGAGCTGGATATCATTGTCCATCTGGAGACAAATGACCTAGCCAAAGAAAGAGCGAGTATAGAGAAGGTTCAGAGGATTTTAGGGATTTGGGTAGAAGCCGGGGTTGGGGACAAATTCTGCTATGTTCTCAGAGGTGCTAGCAGTCAAGGAAAGGAGGGGGGAAAAAGCAATGCATCAAAACCTTCAACAAGTGGTTGAAAGACTGGTGCAGGGAAAACAACTTTGGCTGCATTGGGGACTGGGCACAACCTGGGACGATGCATGCCTTTCAAAAAAAAGATGGCCTGCATCCTTCTGAGGAGGGTATGTCTGTCCTTCATGAGACATTTAAGTGCTTCCTGAGAAAGCATTTAAACTAGTCACTGGAGGGGCTGTCAGGAGCAGGGATACTCAGGCAGCCCACCCCTACAGGTTAGTGCACACATCAAACAAGATAAAGATGTCATCCCGGGGGCAGATACACAGGTACCACAGGGCAGCATAGGCTGTGCTCAGGACATAACATTATCACCACTAATAAAAAGACCTGGACCACGAGCAACCAGTGAGGTAATAAAAAGGAAGCACCACATAGAACACTCCTGGAAAAGTAGGATGAAGCAAGGGACAAAACACAAGGAGGGAACAAAAAGATGCCACATTTCATGGAAGATCATGCACACAAACGCCCGCAGTCAGGGGAACAAGATCCGAGACTAGTGGCTGCAATGACAAAGGCTGATCTGGACATAGTGGCAATAATCGAAACATGACACACCAGCAACCACAGCTGGGACATAAGCATAATGAGTTATGCCCTGTTCAGAAAAGATAGGAGGGTAAAAGCGGGGAGGAGGGGTTGCCCTCTATGTCAAAGAGAGCATAAAGGTGACTGAAATTCAAAACATGCTTGAGCAAACAGAGAACGTTTAGATCACCCTTCAATCAATCAATCAATCAATCAATCATTTATCTTTATTTTACCAAGCTGAGCACCATTGAGACAAGCTCATTTACAAGGCAGACCTGGGGTACAAGTACAAACTTGCAGCAATCACATTTGCAGCAGGAGAGAAGGGGTATACAACAAATGCACCGCCAACTAACATCCAGCACTGAAGTATAGAAGGCTCACATATAGTAGCATAAAGAGTAAAATAACAACAAAAAATGTACAATATTTACAGTACAATATATAAGGTGTGCAATGCAATATATTGACTGTTATAACCGCATAATTAGTGCAATGAAAACAGGGAAGGAGTGAAGGGAAGGAATAAGGAAGGGATAAAATACTAAGTACAAGAGGGGTAATGAAGGGAGAACAACACAATAGAGAGGGGCCATCAAATGGTGCAGGGCAATTTACGAACTATGGAAAAAGTAAGCTGCATACAAGAAGTGGAGGCCACTATACAAAGCAGTCACAGGTCTCCCTAAACATACGTAAGAACAGGGTCTTAAAAAAAGCCAATTTTACCCTTGAGCCAGGCAATGGAAAAGCCAATCTCACAGTGGTCATTTACAGACCCCTGGCTCAGGCTGAGGAAATTGACAAGTAGCTGCCAGAAAACATGCATGAAATGGCAGCAAAGGGGGAAGTACTGCTAATGAGAGATTTTAACATGCTGGCGGTAGATTGGCCCATCCCAGCAGGGGCCTTAGTAGAGATGCAGCGAATTTAAATTCCGCCGGAGAGTGAGCCTTGAAGTGGGCACTTGGCATTGCCACTCTGCTACACGGAGTGGGCAATGCAAAGTGCTCACTCTGCCTTAACATTTCCACTTCACATTAAGGCGGAATGGCAATGCGTAGTGAGGTGAAGTCATTGTCTTTAATGGACTTCGCGTTCCTCATTATGATTCTAAGTGAGCCACTTGGTGTTTCAGATTTAGCAGCCCCCCTCACACATCACATGGTTTACAGTACTGTAAGTCACATCCTCTTTATCTAGGCAGGAAGGAAGTGAGTCATGCAAGCCGACACATTTACTTTCTCCTGTGCAGACGGAGAGAGAGGAGTGTGTTTTGTGACTGCTGATACTTTGAGATCAGAACAAGGAGGAGATTTAAACTTTGATTTAGACCCAACCGCTTTTTTAAAAGATACATTTGTTTGTCTTTTCTGTACTCTGTTTTACTTAATTTGTTCTTTCTGTAAATTTTATTTTTCTTACCATTATAAGTAGTTAGTTGTTTGTCTGTGTCTGTGTGACTGTGTGAGTATTGATTGCTCGGATTGAGGGAGCTCAGTAGGAGAGATGGACCAGGGTGAGGGATTGTCTGGGGCGGGGGCAGCTCTGGTAGAGCATGGTAGGGGTAAGCATTGTACCATGCGCATGCATGGGGAGCATGGGCACCCATTTCTGTTGGACTGCTCGAAACTTGTGAATGTCCCCCCCCCCCCAGAAGCAGGACCAGCACTGCCTCCTGTCCTGACTCTGAGGCAGTTGAACCACCACCACCAAGTCCAGCAGAACTGCTCCACAGCACTCACCCTTTCACTGTTCACCTCGACAGCACTCCAGAGAACTGCCAAGTCAGCCTGTGTTACATGCAGTTCTCTGGGGTCCATGCATTCTACAGGCTGACCTACTGGTGGTGGTGCTGGTGGTGGTGGTGGTGGTGGGGGTAGGGGTGGGGGTGCTGTTGGAGCAGCAGGTGCTGCTGTGGCCCTCCTCTTTTTAAGGATGCTGCCATGCACAGCTGCGCCCTCTGCCACAGAATGGCCAGCAGGTACAGGCATGGTTCATTCTGTGGCAGCCTGCCACTCCAACTGGTGGTGACTCAGCATATGGGTGTGCTGGCCCCCAGATGAATCCCCCGGTGTCCACGGTGCCCCTCCACCTCACATAGGTGGCACTTGACCACACTGCTGTCCCCCTGACACAGTCAAAAAACTGCCAGACAGTGGAGGTGCGGGGAGGACCGGGCACTGGCAGGGAGGGCCAGATGAACTGGCAGCAGACTGGTCACGGTGCTGAACAGGGATGTGAATTGATATGTAAATGTACACAAATATATTTCATTTGCATATTTACTAATTGGTATTGTAGGAATATTGAGGCTAAGAAATAATGGTATTGTTTTCACAGTTAATGACTAGGTCACATGTATTTGCAAGTGTAAACACTTATATTTACCAAATGTCAGTACTGTAACTGTAATACACTGTACGTTCTCATTCAGAAATCAGCCCTTCATGAACTTACTGCTTAATAAATATGCAATCTAATTTTGGATCCTATTCACATAGGCGGCAGGGAATGTGTCAAATGTGCATACCCAGGCCTGGTGATCAACAGCAGCCATCCAATCAGATGGACTGCCCACCAGCAGACAAGATCCTACACTTTGTGTGGAGTGGGGCATTGTGGGATATGGCTGGTCTTCCCAATACTGCTGTTTTTAACTAAGGGTATCTACTGGTCTGCCTCTGTTCACTGTCGTGCCCCCACTCCTCATGGCATGGTCAGAGGGCCAGGGCGGCTTGGTGTGAAGGATGGTGCTCCGGCTGCCATCTCATTAATCCAGTGGGAATGGCATGTAAAGGCTAAGGAAGGGCCCCTGTCTGTGTATCTGGCACCACCCACCATCACTCCACAAAGCAGACTGGGGATAAATCAAGCCATGTTGAGATGCCCCACCCCCAGCCACCCACCTTGGCAGTGGCAGGACGGGGTGTGGGTGCAGAAGAGGTGTGGGTCAATGCCACAGAAACAGCACATTTCTTAGTAACTACAGCACCGTTACAAGCCAATAGGTAATTATGTAAATGATTGATTTTTATTGTGTAAGTGAACAATGTAGTCGTATGGCAATTAACAATATTAGATTGCGTGTTTTTTAAGCAGTAAGTTCATAAGGGAATGTTTTCTGAAGAAGAACATCCATCAGAACCACAGCATTGACATATGATCAGTGTACATGTAGTTACCAGCAATTACAGTGTAGTCATAATATAGTTACCCTTCTTCTTACTCTTTATTTGAAGTGTCAGTTTCTGTGTACTTACTTTGCAAATACATTTTAAGCATTAACTGTGGAAACAATGCCCCAAAAGCAGCATGTTCCTTAGTAAGGACAGCACTGTTACAAGCCAATACATAATTATGTAAATGAACTATTTTTTAGCAATTAGCAATATTATATTACATTTTTTTCTCACACGGTGTACTACTGGTGGCTCTGGGATTCAAACCCAGTTCTCCTGGTTTGCAGCTCAGTGCTCTTAACCATTACTTTATACTGCTGTAAGTTCATGAGGGAATGATTTCTGAAAGATAACATACATCAGAACTACAGTATTGACATCTGATCAGTGTAAGTTTAACTACCAGCAATTACAGTGTAGTCATAGAAACATAGAAACATAAAAACATAGATTTTGATGGCAGATAAGGACCGCTTGGCCCACCCAGTCTGCCCAATTCCCTACCTATTGGATAAGCTGCAGATCCTAGTTAACCAGCAGCCTACTTCTTCCTACCCCCAACCCCTAGAATTGCCTTATGACTGTCCCATGCATGCTTGAATTCCACCACTGTTTTTGACTCCACAACCTGCTCCGGAAGGCCGTTCCATGCATCCACAACCCTCTCTGTGAAAAAATACTTCCTTAAATTAGCTCTGAGCCGCACCCCTTCTATCTTCAAATTGTGCCCCCATGTTCTTGCACACCTCTTTTTTTGAAAGATGCTACCCTCTTGGACTTTGTTGATTCTCTTGAGATACTTGAAAGTTTCTATCATGTCCCCCCTCTCCCTCCTTTCCTCGAGGCTATACATATTCAGCTCCTTAAGTCTCGCTTCATATGTCTTCCGGTGCAGACCCTGCACCATTTTAGTTGCCCTCCTCTGGACAGCCTCCATCCTGTCTATGTCCTTGTGGAGATTGGGTCTCCAGAACTGCATGCAGTACTCCAGATGGGGTCTCACCAACTGTCTGTACAGAGGGAAATTAACTTCCTGTTTTCTACTGGTGATGCCTCTCCCTATGCATACCAGTATCCCCCCAGCCCTCCTTGCTGCCCTCTCACATTGCTTGCCCACCTTTAGGTCATCTGATATGACTACCCCCAGGTCCCTTTCCATTTTTGCTGTTGTTAGTATCTCACCCCCCATTGTATACTCTTCCCCTGGGTTTTTGTTTCCCAGGTGCATTACCTTGCACTTCTTAGCATTGAATCTAAGCTGCCATACATTTCACCATTCCTCTAACCTTGCCAAGTCCTTCTCATCCTTTCCACCACCTTGTGCATCAACTCTGTTGCAGATCTTTGTGTCATCTGCAAAGAGACATACTTTTCCTTCCAGTCCCTCTGCAATGTCGCTTATAAAGACATTGAAGAAGACCGTCCTAATACTGAAACTCTGTACCCTCACTAGTAACCCCCCTTCTTCAGAGTGGACTCCATTTACTATTACTCTCTGTGTCCTATTCTCCAGCCAATTCTTTACCCAGGCTGTTATCTTGGGACCCACTCCCAGGCTGGCTAACTTGTATATTAATCTTTTGTGTGGGACTGTGTCAAGTGCCTTGCTAAAGTCTAGGTAGGCCACGTCCACAGCCCCTCTCTGATCTACTACTTTGGTCACCCAGTCAAAGAAATCTATCAGATTTGTCTGGCATGACCTTCCCGATGTGAATCCATGCTGCCTTGGGTCCTGAGACCCTCTGGCCTCTAGGTACTCAACAATTCTTTCCTTCAGAAGTGATTCCATCATTTTCCCTACCACTGAGGTTAAACTAACAGGTCTGTAATTTTCTGCTTCTGCCTTGCTCCCACTTTTGTGAAGGAGAATCACATCTGCCCTCCTCCAGTCCTCGGGTACCATCCCATCCTCCCATGATTTGTTAAAGAGGGTAGTCAGTGGCGTCACTAGTTCTACCTTAGTTCTTTTAGAATTCTAGGATGAATCCTCATCAGGCCCCATTACTTTGTTCACTCAGTTTTAAGAGTTCTTTCAGAACCTTTCTTCTGTAAATGGGCTGGTATCAACTTCTGTATCCAGAGTGTTTCTACTGTTTGTTTTAGGTACCTCCCCCTCTTCCTTTGTAAATACTGAGCAAAAATATTTGTTTAGTATCTCTGCCTTTTCACAGTCACCCTCTGCCCACCCTCCCTCCTCTTTATTAAGCCTCACTAGCCCTCCCTTGGTCTTCCTTCGCTCCCTGATGGACCTATAAATGGTTTTATCCCCCTTCTTAACTGAGTTGACTATCTTTTCCTCGGTTTGGGCCTTTGCTGTTCTGACTGCCTTCCCAGCTTCCTTTTGCTTTAACTGATACAGTTCCCTGTCGTGCTTCTTCTGTGATTCCTTGTACTTCCTGAATGCTTTCTTTTTCTCTTGAACCTTCACTGCCACTTCCTTTTAGAACTATAGTGGTTTCTTACATCGTTTCGTTTTGTTAATTTGCTTCATACAAAGGCTTGTTACCTCTGTGACGGCAGTTTTTATTATTCCCCAATTTTCTTCCACCCCTCCTTCCTGCCCATTTGCCAGAGCATTCCTTAGGCACTCACCCATTTAGGCAAAGTCAGCCCTCCTAAAGTCCAATACTTTTGCCTTTGTATGGCTTGACTCTATTGCTGTGTTTATTGTGAACCATACTGTTCGATGGTCGCTAGTTCCCAGATGGCTACCCACTTCTACATCTGTGATCCTCTCTTCATCTCCATTTGAGAGAACCAGGTCTAAGATTGCTCCATCTTGAGTGGGATCCAATACTAGTTGTCTAAGGCATGCCCCTTGTAGGGCATCTAGAATAACCCCACTCTTTGAAGTGGCTGCTGCAACTGCACTCCAGTTCACGCATCAGCAATATCTCCCCTTTTTCTGCCATTCTAAATTTCTTTCTATCATTTCCTTGTCCATTTCCTCCCCCTGAGAAGGAGGTCTGTATACAACCCCTGTGTGGATTGTGGTGCCATTGCCGGTCTCCAAATTTACCCACAGTGCTTCTTCTCCTCCCTGTTTTCCATTTTGTTCTGTTGCTTTGATTCCTTCCCTTATGTAAGAGCTACTCCTCCTCCTCTTTACCCTCCCTGTCCCTCCTGTAGATAGTGTATCCTGGTATGTTTATGTCCCAGTCATGGTTTTGTGTGTACCATGTTTCAGTGACTGCTACGATATCCAGATGTTCCTCCTCCATCAAGGCCACTAATTCAGGAAGCTTGTTACTCAGACTACGGGCATTGGTACTCATTGCTCTCCATTTTTTGATGGCTTTACCTTCTTTTGCAGCATCCCCCACTGCCCTGTCTACCTCGGTCTTTTTCTCATTTAGTACCCTGTTTTGTAGGGAGAGGCTGGGATTTTCCTGTTGCTTATCAGTGCCTTCCCCCTTGACTAGTTTAAAAGCTTGCCAATGAAGCATTTAAACCGATTGCTCAAAAGACTTGTTCCTTCCTGGAGAGATGCAGACCATCCTGCCAGTATAGGCTGGTGTCCCTCCAGGTGGAACCCCAGTCCCCAATGAAGCCAAACCCCTGTGCTCCACACCATTTTTTCAACCATTCATTAAACTGCATGGTGCAAAGTATCCTCGCCTCACTCATGCCATTGACAGGAAGCACCTCAGAGAAGGATATTGTGTGTGCTACTTGTCTTAGGCCCTCTCCAATTCTACAAAGTCCTTCTGCACTGCTCTAATCTCATGATTAGCCAAGTCATTTGGCCCTAGGTGGACAATGACGTCCAGCTCAGACTCCCATGCAGCTGTTCTCGTGATCCTGAGGATGCACTTCCTGTCTCTCCAAGCCATGGCACCAGGCAGGCACCTTACTTCAGTTTTTCCTGCTCCCCCCAGTTCTATCCCCCTAATAACTGAGTCCCCCACCAAGAGCTGCTCCCTTTCCTTGTGGTGTCCTCTGCCTCATTCCTGTGGGCCTCCCTTGTGGCAGTTGTCCTCAGCCTCCTTAGTTTCCTCTGTGGGTGCATCCATAAGGGAGCTATGCTCCCCCAGAATGGTGTATGGATTGTGGTGTGGAACAACTGACTGGGTGTGCCTCTGTTCCACCATTCTCACATAACATAACATAGCTACTCTTCTTCTCATAACATAGCTACTCTTCTTCTTACACTTTAAGTGTCTTTCTGTGCTTACCTTGCACATACTGTACATGTTAGACTTTAACTGTGGAAACAATGCCACAGAAGCAGCACATTTCTTAATATCTACAGCATTGTTTCAAAGCCAGTAAGTAATTATGTAAATGAATGATGTTTACTGTATAAGTGAACAATTAATTTGTATAGCAATTAGCAATATTAAACTTCAAGTTTGTTAAGCAGTATGTTCATGAGGGAATTATTTATGAAGGGGAACATACACATATATGAGACACATAGACTGCAGTATTGTACATCCCTCTGCCATGCAATGGGGGTGCCATTGGACCTCAGTGCAGTTAATGTGGGGACCCACACCTCTTCTGCACCCACACCACTGTTCTGCTGCTGGCCAGTTGGGTGGCTGTGGCAGGGCATGGCTACATGCCATGCTTTATCCCAAATCTGCTGTGTGGAGTGGTGGTTGGGGGTGCTTGCTACACAGGTATGGACCCTTCCATAACCATTTTATGCCCCTTCCAGCAGCTGCATGGAGTGGTGGTCATGGCACTATCCTTCCACCAATCTACCCAAGCCCTCTGATTATACTGTGAGGGCTAGGAACACAGGGTAGAACACAGGCAGACAGCCTGTCTCCTTAATGGGAACAGCAGTACTGGGACGACCAGCTGTATCCCACAATTGTGCAATCCACACGGAGTGAAGGATCCAGTCTGCTGGTGAAGGGGCTATCTGATTGGATGGTTGCTGGTGATTACTGGGTCAGGGTATGCACATTTGGCAATTTCCCATCCACTTACATGAAGGGGTACAATATTAGATTGCATGTTACTAAGCAGTAAGTTTATGATGGACTGATTTCTGAATGAGAACTCACATCGCAAGTACAATACTGACATTTGATAAATGTAAATGTGTGCATTTGCAAACACATGTTACATAGGCATTAATTGTGAAAGCAGCCTGCACCATTATATCTTAGCCACAGTATTGTTACAATGACAGTTAGTAATAATGAATATTAAGTATTTTTTGTGTACAGTTATATATCAATTCACAGTATTAGACCACATGTTTATTAACCTGTAAGTTCATGAAAAACTGGAACACAGATATGGAACATCATCTAAAGAGTTATCAGTCAGTGCATTTAACTCATTTGCTCCCAGTGGCCATTTTGGGTCCATTCCCGTAATGGATGGTTCTGACGCCATATGGCATCTATGGGAACAAATGAGTTTTAAACCTCATTAGGTCTCAAAGTGTCCCTAGTTTAAACAACACATTTTATGATTGCCAATATTCTGTAAAGATTGTTGATGTAGCTGGTAGTTTGATTCTGACTCTTATTTTCCTTAAAAAAGTAAAAAACAGACTGCCCAACATACTGGTGTTCTCACACCAAAACAGGTTTGTTTACGTTCCTTGATCAACTCCAAATGCATCTTTCCTGGACTTGGGAACACCCACAAAACAGTCTAGCCCCTCATGATGCAGTAGGACTTTAGGAGGCTACTGCCTTTCTGAGTGACTGTACTTTTTTGGTGTGTTTCTAATGCTCAGGAAGTATGCAGTAAGAACAGAACCAGGATTGTAAACAAAAATAAGGTTGTTTATAAATATACATCGACATGCATTTCAGTTCTACTAAGCAAGGAGACAGACGAAACAAACAGCAACATCAGTGTATTTTAGAGAGGGTGAGCAATCGTAAAATGTGGGGTTTCAGCTAGAAATAATATGATGAAAAACAGGTTGACAGTGTCCCTTTAAGTGTAGCAGACTGAAGTTACACTGTAATCATATTTTAGTTACCATTCTGATTACACTTTTGTTTTTCTATGCGGTTACCTTTTAAATAAATGTCAGATAGACATAGACTGTTGAAACAGTGCACAAAACCTGCATTTATATGTAGTTATACTTGTAAGAACAAATTTAATAATACCAAAAGTAGTAACATAGTAGTTACACAATAGATTTGATGTTACAATTTGCAATAGTTATTACATGTGTAGTTGCCTTGTAAGAACAAACTGCATCATGCCAAAACAGATACTGTATTGTGGTAGTTGCACAACAGATTTTTGTTACAGTTTACAACAGCTTTTAAATGTGTACTTTAAACTTGTCAGAATGAATTGATTTGTGATGAAAGGGAAAGGGTAGTTGTCGCTTGTGTAACTATTTCTTCATGCAAATTGTGTAAGTACACAACATCTAATTGTGAAACTAGTTAACAACTACATAATAGTTACAGAGACCTGCACAGTAGTTATAGTGCAGTTACACTGTAGTTGTACAGTAGTTACAGTGTAGTTAGTGACACTTAAAATGTTACCCTGTTTTTTATTCACTTGTTATGGTTGTTCCCACTCTGTCTGGAGTTGAAGTTTTGGTTCTTTGCTGTTCATCATAATGCAGTCTGCCTCTCCATTTTCCATCAGAGGATTTGAGCTTGCATAATAGGAGTATGTAAGTATGGCGCAGTGGGTTAAGGCTCTGAGCTACAAATCTGAAGACCTGGGTTTGAATCCCACAGCCCCCCTAGGTGCATACTATGTGACCCTGAGCAAGTCACTTAACTTCCTCATGCTCCCAGGTTGCATCTGCAAACAAGCTTTCAGCTTAGTGTGTCTCACCTGGTAAATAATTGGTTAAAATAGATAGGTCCTTCTGCAAAACCTCTTGGGTCCTCACCCAGTAATCAAAACTGAAAATGGATAGGAGCAGAGGGAGGGGAGGGGGCAGGTGGGTGATCTTTGAAGCCAGCCTAGTAGAGTTTTGCCCCGGTGGTGTTATGAGAGACACAGGCTGAATATAATAAGCTTTTAGACTAAATGGTGTGTTTTTTCTATTTGAATTGGAATGCTTAAAAAACACAGGTCCAAGCTATAAGGGACAGACCTGGGGTATTTTTGATTCAACATACTCCTAACAAGCATGGGTAATTTGGCACTGTATTTTCACTTAGCCCTATGATTCAGCTCTTTTTACTCTATCTCCAGGCTTTTTGATACACATCAAACCCATACACCCCACCCCACTAGGTCCAGATTCCCCCATGACCAGAGCGGTCTGACACTCCTTTGAGAGTCACCTTTCTTCAATGCTGGATGGCACTGCAGTCTTGCGCTTGTGCCCCAGGTGCTTAGAGGGCATCCTGATTGGCCGTCCCACCTTGAAAGCTCTGTTTCTTTCTCAATGTTATTTGCCTTGCTAATGTTTATCTGTTTTGCATTGTTACAGTGCACAGTGTTATCTGTTCTGTTTTGTGCACATCAGTGTTATCTGTATTTTCTAGCTGCATGGCAAATATGGTTACAGGGTTTCCCTGTACTACTTTGCTTTTACTGAAAAGAGGCACCACACAAAGTATTTCTTGCTCTTTAAAAGGCCCATTACTGTTCCATGGTGACCCCTGGATAGTACTGTGAGGTTCCCCATGGAACCAGAATCTTTAACCATTTGGTGGCAGAAACCAGAGGGGCTCTTTCCCCTTCAGATACTAATGGCTATCCTTAACAAAATTACAGTATACTTTCACAGTGTCATCGGGCTGAACAATCCACTTAAGCGGTCTAAGGTTATGGCTTCTATTAGAAAACACAGCCCTATCTTTATTTTTCTACAGGAAACCCATCTTGTTCTTGAGAAGCATGCCAAATTAGGGAAATCTGTCTGCTCAAGTGATGGCCTTCTCATTCTGGTGGGGAGAAGGAGCACTGTTATACAGGTTCCCAAGAGCATTCCACTACAGGTTTCAGTGACTTATGTGGACCCTCATAGTAGGCTTGCACTACTTTCTGGCAGTTACATGGAAACCATGCTGACTAAGTATCAATATTAAAAACTGTTACATCACTGTCTCACTTGCCAACAGTGACCACAGTATGGTTAACTTTGAACTTGTCATTGATTATTCAAGATCTGATAGTATCACCAACATTTTTGTTTATAATAAAGCTAATATACATGAAATTGGTGAAGCCCTCTCCAAGATAAACTGGTTCAAACTATTTAATGATAGTTCTGTTGAAAATATGTGGTCCACTCTTAAGACCATGATACCAAATGCTGCAAATGTGTACATACCAATTGTTAATAAACATGAAAACTCCCAGTTAAAATCAAAATGGTTTAATCAAAAAATAATCAAGCTAGTCACCAAAAAAAAGAGACTATGTAAGAAATATTTTTCCAACAAATCCACTACACTTTGTGAGGCCTTCAAAAAATTCAGAAATCAAGTAAATGTGATATAAAGAAAGCAAAAATAACAACAGAATGCAATCTAGCCTACTTTGCCGCCAAAGGAAACAACAAAATCTTTTATAGCTATATAAACTCCTTAAAAAACAAAAATGCCTAGTTGGTCCCTTTATAACTCAAACAAACACTATAAATGCTCCAAAGGACGTGGGTGACTTACTTAATGACAATTTCTGCAAGGTCCTTTGCACAAACAGCTCAATGCCAGCTTCAAAAAATATTCAAACCACATCAGAAATTACTTTTAATTGTGAGGAAATCTTACATAAAGTAAAAACCTTAAATTCTGATTCCCCTGCTGGTCCTAATGGATTAACTACGGACATGATTGAAATCATGCAAAGACATCTTTTTCTCCCTTTAAAGCTAATTTTCTATTTAAGTATACAATCAGGACAAGTTCCACCTGATTGGTGAAGAGCAACTATAACCCCACTTTTTAAACAAGCATTTATCAATTCTGAATGTAGGCTTGCTGGCATTGGCACTGGTAGTGCAGGAGTTAGAAATGCAAAATAGGAATGGCAGTAAAGTATTGAAGTAACACCAACAGCCCCCCCCACACAGACTGAAATGTGTTGGGAGTGTGGCATTGGGTTGGCCATAATGCTCAAGCTATTCCACCTTACCCCACCCTGTAGAGAGTGACAGGTGTCGGGGTGTGAATTGGGGACTTTAGCCCTTATGCTCACCCCATTCCATAAGGAAATAAGCTGAGATGGGTGCAAGATAGGAAAATGGGTGAATGTTGGGTGACAGAATCTAAGGCACACCTCAATGCCTGTCAGTGGCTATAGGGTGGGGGTGGGGAAAGAATTCTGCTAACATTATGGCTGAGCAGAACCCAAGTTATGTCCCTGATGTCTGTCAGTCTCTACAGAGTGGGTGTATGGTTGGAAACCTTAATGCCCCAGGTGTTTGTTGGTATTTTCACTCCAAATTTTCAACAGTGGCTTTTTGGGAACCCACCTCATGAACAGTGGTGCTATCATTTTGTTAATCCTGAGAGGTGATTTTGCACAACAACTGTGCCACTGGGAGCCACAGGTGTGGAAACACATTTCAGGCAGGATGCAAAAAATGACAGCTGTACTGTTCATGAGGAAGTGTAAGAAAATGGCAATGTTGAAAATCGGGAGAGAAAATATGAAAAATGTGCAAACTTGTGAGCGTGCATAGACACAGTGCAACACAAGTCCATAATGAGGTCATTTTTGGGATTTTTTTACCAAATTTTCAAAATGTACATTTTGGGACCTCTCCTCATGAACAGCAGCACTGTGATTTTGTTCATCTGTCCTGAAAGTTGATTTTGCACAGTGACCACGCCATTGTGTGCCAGAGGTGCGAAAACAATTTCGGGCAGGATGTGAAAAATGACAGCTGTACTGTTCATAAGGAGGTGTGCAAAAATGGCAATGTTGAAAATCTAGAGTGAAAATATTAAAAAATTGTTGAAGTTACGAGCCTGCATAGAAACTGCACAACACACACTTGTAACCCAGTCATTTTTTTGAATTTGCAACATGGGCTTTTTCGACCACTCCTTAAGAACTCTGTCACTGTGATTTTCTTAATCTGTCTTGAACATTGATTTCCCACAGTGTCTGTGCCATTGTGTGCCAGGTGTGTGAAAACACATTTTGGGCAGGAAGTGAAAAATGACAGCTATACTGTTCATAAGGAGGTGTGAAAAACGGCAATGTTGAAAATCTGGAGTGAAAATATTAAAAATTCTTGAAGATACAAGTGTGTGTGTAAACTGCATAATGCATGCTCATAACATAGTCATGTTTTTCAAATTTTTCTACAAAATTTGCAACATATGCTTTTTGGGAGCCCTCCTCATGAACAGTGGCACTGTCATTTCATTAATTGGTCCCAAAAGGTGATTCTGCACAGTGACCATGAAATGACCTTTCACAACTGAATCACAAAATGTGAGTGACTGATTTCATGAGGTGGGGTCCTAAGATCCCCATGACAAAAATTTGGAGCCAAAAGTAAAAAAATGGCTGAGATATCCACCTAAGTTTAACACCCCCCCACATTGATGCCATTATACAGCTTACCTGCATTTCTTCAGTTCATGGTCAGCATTGGAGGAGTTCGGACATCTCCTGTTCCACTGAAGATTGCTGTGCTGGGCCTCCAAAGGTAAGTATGGGGTTAGGTGGGATGCATGGGAGGTGGGGTGAGCAGAGGGGTGGGTGCAAGCTGGGGGATGGGGGTGTCGTGACCATGAGAGACAGAATATTGGGGAAGGCTTTTTTTTTACAGGTTTCACAAATACATTTGGGCACACTGAGGTGTGCTCCCAGTGTGCTACCTGGTTTTTTTTGGGGGGGGACTGAAGCCGATGGGAACTGGGCACCCCATCAGCAAAGAAAGTGTGTCTGTGTTTGGGGGGCATGATGCCATGGGGGATTGGGCAACCCCATCAGCAGACAAATGAAACTCGGAGGACATTATGCTGATGAGGATTGAGCACCCCCATTGGCAAACAAATTGAACTGGAAAGGGTGAATGCCAACATGGGGTATTGGGCACCCCCCAAAGTTGGCTTTCTTGGGATTGTAAGAGGCGGATGGTGGGAGCCACCATGTTTATTGAAATGTTTCACCAGGAACAGCATGTAATGGAGACATGTCAGATCTGCCGCTGCAGTGACGAGCCTGTCTCTCATTGCAGCGGTGGATTTCTTTCAAGTTGGTGGCACTCTCTAAAACTGCTCAATAGCATACTCACGGGTTGGCGGCTGAGGGACGCGCCCCCTAAAGCATCCCCCGGATTCGCCACAACACTGACGCACCTTTGAAAGTGCTAGTACAGTGCTACTACCGCAAAATGTTGTTGTTTGCACATGCGCGTTCAAGCCAACATAAATAGGAGAAAAAGTGGATATGGATAATTATAGACCCATCAGCCTTATGCCTGTGGTGTGAAATTAATGGAAGGAATCATCAAAGACAGCTTAATAACTCTATTAGGGAACTTTGATGAACATCAACCTGGTTTTTCCAAAGGGCCGATTGTGCACAACAAATCTTTGTTTTTATGAATGAGTTACCAAAAACTTAGATAAAAATACTGTGTGATATATATATATTTTTTTTTTTTTATTTTAAAAAGGCTTTTGACTCAGTACCCCACTGGGCCCTAACACAAAAACTAAAAGCAATGTATATTCATCCTGAGTATATTACCTGGATACAAAAACTGGCTAACTGACCGTTCTCAATGAGTAATCATAGATTGGTATACTGTACCTCCGTCTGGAGATCAGTATCAAGTGGAGTTCCTAAAGGATCAGTATTAGCCCCTTTGATTTTTCAGGTTTTTATAGCTGATTTATTCCAAAATTTAGATAGTTGTATTATTAAATAAGCAGATGACGGCAAAATCATTGGAACCTGTAGTAATGAAATTGAGATACTCCAACTTCAAAAAGTCCTATACAAAATGTAATTTTAGTCTAACAGGTGGGGCCTGTTTTACAACATCAATAAATGCAATGTTATGCATTTTGTATCCAAAAACCAGCAACATTGCTACTTCCCAAATTTTCATCAGTTAAATAAAGCTCAAGACAAATAACAGAAAATCTCAATGAAGCCAACAAAGTTTGGTGGTCCATTAGGCGGAACATCAAATCTAGAGAAAAAGCAGTCATTCTTCCATTATACAGGGCTTATACACATCCTTTATTGGACTTTGCTTCACAACTCTGGTGTCTGTATTAAAAAAGGATATTGTGCTTATTGAAAAAATACAAATAAAAACAAACAAAATATGTACAAGGAGCTAAAGACCTTAGCTATGATGACAGGTTAAAATAACTAGGCCTAATATATTTGCAGAGCAGAAGGATGAGAGGCGATCTCACATTGGCCTGGGACGTTATCAACGGTCAAAATCTTATGGCCGAGATGAGTCTTGATTTCAAACAAATTTATCTTAATACTAGGGGGTACCCTCTACAATTGGGTCATAACCACTTTTTTTCCACAACACGAGAACGCTTTTTTCCCAAAGAATTATTAAACTGTTGACTTCATTGGCCTCAAATGTGGTTATTAGTGAATCAAAGCTCACATTCAATAAAAGATTAGATCATGTTATGTCTTTTGAATACTTATTATCCTATTATGGGTGAAAGACAGGAGCTTTCCATGGGCATCTGCCTTCTGCTTCTTTTCCTTTTCTTAGTGATCCTTATTGATCCTTAATGAGTTTATATATACCTCCAGGCACCAAGGCCAGTACAGTATGTGCCCTTTTCAGGAAAGTGACAAAATTATAGGTGTGGGTTCTACTTATGGAGGGGAATTATAATATGATTTTTGACCATAGGGACACTACAAACCCAGAGCCCCACAGAGAAATGGGAGCAAAGAAAGCCAGGAAAACAAACCTTAAGGAAGTGTTACAGGTGAACACCTGGAGGGTCCTCCATCCCCACATGTGAGGATACACACATTATTCAGTCCCCCATAACACATATACTTATATAGATCTCTTACATCATGTATCCAAGTAGCACAAGCATCTGTTACTGGATTGTCAGTTACTCCCTGTTTTGCTCCCTGGTCATGCACCACTGATTTTGACACTATATTGGGGCCCTTAACAGGGGAGACCCTATAGTGCTTTAATAATTTCTTACATAACTTGCCTGCCTTTAAAGACTTGGTCAAAGACAAAATTACACAAATCACTGCAGAAAATAGACAGGCAAGGCTGGCACGGTGGTGCTGAGGGTTGAAGCGCTGGAAGTCACACCTCGTGCCATGCTGGTGACCCGGGTTCGGACACGAGCCTGGGTTGTCAGGGGTCAATGGAGGGGATAGGATCGAGCATCCAGAGGACTGCTCTCCTATCCCAGGGAGGGTTATGGGATCCCACTGCTCTGCACCAGCCCCTGGCGATGATCAGGGGCACTGCTAGAGTTGGTGCAATTTAGGGGTGGCATTCAGCGGACATTGGCACGTTGTGCCTGTGACATCACTGCAGGTCTGTACTCCAAGAGGGATCTAACAGGAGGAAAAATGGCAGCATTGACCATGGCAGCTTGATGGCCGCAACTTCCTAGCCCAGCGGGGCTGTAGTGCATAGTCGCATGCTGATATTAGTTCCCAGCCTGGCGCGGGGATTAGGGGAGGTCCCTCTTGAAGGTATTGCAGCATATGCCAACCAGTGTGTGGGAGTGCCTCCAGGTCACTTGGGGGAAGATGGACGGTGGCTGGAAGATGAGCAGGTCAGTGACTGCAGGAAGAAAAACAGAAAGAATATAAGAAAACAGACAGGCGGGGTTGAAGGAGAGCATTTTGCAGGACATGATTAAAATCATTTTACATGCCAAAATTATTCAATTCTCTTCTCACTTTAAAAAATCACAAACAGCGCAGTTGGATGCACTGCAGAGTCAGTTGAAGGATTTACAAGACCAGCATGCTGATGATGATCAGAAGGTAGTTCCCCTCCTTACAATAACATGACAAAGAATACAAGAAAGTTTAAACACTAAGACAGAATTCGCCTTACAACACTAACGACAAAGATACTATGAGGGAGGGTCATGTGCAGCCCAAGCCCTGGCTTATTGGAGCAGACAAAAAATTGGTTTAATGACAATCATGCAGATTCACTGTATCTCAATTAGAATATTACTAAAATTGCCCCACGACATTCTAGATGCATTTAAGAACTAATATCAGGACTTATACTCACCTGAGGCTAATTTCAGCCCACTGGAGCTGAAGGCACAATAAGGTAAACAACTCCCGCAATTGACCCAGCAACAGATTTCCTTTTTGGAAAAGCAGAACTGGAGTTAATGATTAAGAACTTTAAAACTGGAAAAGTCCTTGTCCTGATGAGTACACAGGGGAGTTCTTCAAGACATTTCAGGATCAGTTCCTGCCCCTCTTTTGAACACCTATAGAGAGGTGATGCAGGGAGAACAACCACCACCCACTAGAGCATTCATTACTATCTCAACCATTCTCAAGCTGGAAAAAGACAAAACCCACTCTGCATCATATATATCCATTTTGGTCTCACACTCAGATTACAAATTGCTCACAGCCATTTTGGCAAAATGATTAGATAAAATTCTACCTTATCTTATCAGTGGGACTCAAATGGGATTATTTGAGGCACAACAAACCCAGGACAATATAAAATGGACTCTTTATGCCCTCAATCATGCCGCCCCATTGAAACTCCCTTTCCATTTCCTTAACCTTGATGCTTTGGGTGGCGTGGTCCTTTCTAGTGGCAACCTTAGGGAAGATGGGCTTCTCTAGGTAGTCAGGGAACATTATAAAAAAGTCTATATGCAAGCTTGAAGGCATATTTTAAGATTAATGGGTGTATTCCTACACCCTTCCTACTTTCTTGAGGTACCCAACAGGGCTGCCTACTTCACCCCTATTGTTTACAACATATTTGGAGCCATTAGCACAGGTTCTATGTTAAAATGAAGTGGTAACTAGCATTACACTGGAAGGGAGGCAACAAAAGTTGGCCTTATATGCCTAGTATTTGTTGGTTTATTTAACGTATTATTTTTATTTTATTTATTTATTTTTTTATATTTATTTATTCTAGGATTACAAGTACCTTTGAGCCAAGGCTCTTTTACAAAGGTTCCACGTCAAATGGGGAAACAGTACAAACATGAACAAAAATTGAAATAGGCAATTCAAGCAGTTAAATGCATACATTTGTGGGGAGGTAGATACAGGACAAAAATTTGAAAACAGTGCAGAGCATGGGATTCTAAAACAGTCTCAGGCAGTTGAAAACAGACAAAATGAGGGAAGGAAGGTACCAGAGCAAGGCAGGGTTAACTGGAAGAGTTGAGAGATTGAGGTGACAACAGAAACAAAGGAGCAGCCGAGGGCATTGTCAGGATTCAAGCAAGTGCTAAGGTCAGGGGGAGGTAGAGGGGAGGGGAAGGGTGCAGAGGAGAGAGACAGGTAAGAGCCAGAGGGGATAGCAGATTAGGAATAACAGTCACAGGAGCTGGAAGCTGAGAGGTGGAGGCAAAGGTAGGTTTTAAACTGGCCAAGCCTTTGCAGGGAGGAGATGTCTTTGTTGAGTCCATTAAACCAGGAGGGTGCACGGTGAGAAAAGGACCTTTTCCCAAGAGGTGCAGCACCGGGGGATGTGCAGGATTTGATTTCCAGAAGCCCTGGTGGGGCCGGGGATGCATGCTGCATGTAGGAGGGCTTGGACTCCTGGGGGTGCAAGGCCTAACGTAATCTTCTTGGCCGTTAAGCAGGTATGATACTTAATATGGTTGGATAGTTGGAGCCAGCCCGTTTGGGCATAGAGTGCACATGTGTGTGTGAGACAGTGGGATCCTGTAATGAGACAGCAGGCTTTGTTTAGGGCCAAGGATATGTGACTAAGGGTTGTGTCAGTAGCAGAGCTGTAGACAACCAGACCATAATCGATTAGTGAGACCACAGAGCTCTGCACAGCTATCCTTAATGCATATGTGGTAAGGCATTGCCTGTGCCTATAGAGAAGGGCCTGGTGAGATTTACCCTCACCAGGCCCTATTCCATTTGTGGGATACCCTAACAACTTTTGGAAACTTGGAGGGCTATAGGATCAATACGGCAAAGACAGAAGTTTTAAGATAGAATTATACACCCTCCCCCCATTTGGGACACAAAACCTTTTTGGTGGGACCTGCCTACTATCCCTGAAGTACTTAGAGATTCATCTGGCAAAAGACCACGACCTCCAAGGGTCACTTAACTATGACCCTCTAGTACAACAAATTACTGCAGACATGGAGGCCTGAAAACATATCACCCTCTCCTTGATGCAACGGAGAGACACCATCAGTATGAATCTACTCCCATTGCTCTTAGCGCAAACTATTCCAGTCACACCCCCACCCAGAATATTGAGGGAACTGAATAAGAAAATGCCTATATATATATATATATATATATATATATATATATATATATATATATATATATATATATACACACACACACATATGTGTAAAACAACCCGCATTAGATTTTCCATTTTACATCTACTTAAATGTATGGGAGGGATGTCATTGCCAAATCTGGTGCAGTGTCACTGGGCAGCCCAGCTCTGTATGACTTTCTATAGATTGAACAGGGACTGTATAGCACACTGGAAAACCTTAGAACTGAGAGAGGACATCAATAACTTTAACCTAATTTTACTGGCAGACTTTCACCCCCCACACCAAAACCCTAACATAAAATCCTTATACCTGGGACACACTCATGAACTGGAGGAACCTTATGGGACAAAAGCAGTTGCAAGTATTAAGATTACTGCTCTATTCTATTCTATTCTATTCTATTCTATTCTATTCTATTCTCCCAGCTAGACTAGATTGTGGGTTTAAAAGATGGGAGATGCTGGGATAACAGTTGGTTGCACATCTTATCATCAATGAGAAATTGGGGTCCTTTATGGAATTACAGACACAGTACTCTAAGACTCCAAAACTGGTTCTGCTATCTCCAGGTGGAGGATCTTGTAAAAACATTCTTGACCCCTTCAATAGGCCAGGCAGAAATCCCTCCAGTAATCACAGTCCTGCAATTAGCAGTGGAAGGCACTGTCCTTCTCCCACACATGATTTCTTACATGTATGATGCACTGCAGCAGTTAACTACAGTTTCTGTAGATTCCATTAGAAGAGCATGGGAGGGAGATATCTCTAGTCCCATAGTAAGTAAGTAAGTAAGTAAAATTTATTTTTAAGCGCTTTTCAGAAACCAAAGCGCTGTACAGGTGAACAAACATTTAACTACAGAATATAACAATAACAATAAAATCACAGTAAAAATCACTCTCCATACGCCTTCAAAAATAGATACGTTTTTAACTCAGACTTAAAACTCTCGACAGTCAGGCAGCTTCGTATCCGAGTAGGAGAATTCCACAGGGTGGGGCCACGTGAAAATGCACGTGCCCCAGATGTTTTTAAATGAACTCTGGGAATCTCTAGCAATCCCTCGTCGGTGGATCGGAGTGAACGAGAGGGACAGTAGGGAGTAAGGAGATCTTGTAGGTACTGCGGTCCCTGTTCATGAAGAGCTTGGTAGGCCAGTAACCCGACCTTGAAGGTGATCCGCCACTGAACCGGCAGCCAGTGCAGTCCGCGCAGCACAGGCATAATATGACTGTTTCTGGATGTCCCAGTCAAAAGCCTGGCTGCTGCATTCTGCACCAGCTGCAAGTGGCGGATATCAACCCCCGGTAGCCCTAGGTATAGGGCATTGCAGTAATCAAGGCGAGAGGTCACAAAGGCATGGACCAATGTAGGAAGGTCATCCGGAGGAACTAGGTGTTTCACCCGGGTGATATTCCTAAGATGGTAAAAGGAGGATTTGACAATGGATGACACCTGCAATTTTAGGGTCAAACCATCATCAACAATAACGCCCAGGTTACGCACCCAGTCTGAGGTTGAGAGCTGGGCACCATCGAGCCATATGCCCGAAGGAAGCCCAGCCCTACAACCCGCCTCATAGGCGACCTGGGTCCACCGCCAACACCTCAGTCTTATCCGGTTTAACCTCAGCCAGCTGGCACTCATCCAATCCTTAATCTGGACAGACAGCTGTTAAGCATAGAGACTGCGTCTTCCTGTTGGGATCAAAGACAAATACAGCTGGGTATCATCTGCATAGCAGTGAAAACCTAAGCTGTATCGTCTAATAATGTCTCCCAATGGCAGCATATAGATAGCTAACAACATGGGTGCCAAAATGGAGCCTCTCACGGTACCCACAGGACAGGAAGATGGCATCAGAGGAATAATTCCGTGACAACCCTCTGTCTCCATCCCATGAGGAAAGATCGAAACCAATGCAGAACTGTACCAGACAGTCCGCAATAAAACCGCAGGCATTCCAAAAGCACACCATGGTCCACAGTATCAAATGCTGCAGAGAGATCAAGAAGGACTAAGATAGTACGAGCCTTTCGATCTCTCGGAATTAGGAGATCATTTAAAACCCAGACAAGGGCAGTCTCAGTGCTATGTCTTTTCCTAAATCCTGATTGAAGAGTATCCTAAGTATTGTGGTTTGTAAGATGGTCATCCAGTTGTAGTGCAACTACTTTTTCAATAACCTTACCCACAAAGGGCAGGTTAGAGACAGGTATGTAGTTAGCTAGACAGTCCGGATTCAGTGAAGGTTTTTTCAGGAGTGGTCGAACGACTGCCTCCTTTAGGAGATCAGGAAAGACCCCCTGCTCCAAAGATTTCCAGACAATTTCAGCAAGGATCGGGCAAATAGTATCTACGCAACCTAATAACAGTGACGTAGGGCCCAGATCCAAACTACAGCTGGTTGGGCGTAAAGTCTGGACAATCCTCACAATATCCATGAATTCCGGCTTACCAAAGTCAGACCAGGTGACAGAGGTGTTTGTTTCCCCTCGGCAATCACCACAAACCCTTAAAGAGTGAGCCTGGCTGATATCAGACCTAATGCTAGCAATCTTATCAGTGAAGAATAGAGCAAGCTCATCACACTTTATTTGAGAAAAATCTCTTCCAGACTGTAGACAGAGTGGATTGCACATTCTGTCGACAGTCCGAAAGAGTTGAGCTGGTCGGTTCCATAGAGAAAAAAGAAACAGGAATGGACAAAACAACTATAATATATATATATATATATATATATATATATATATATATATATATATGTTCCATAATGGCCTCTCACATCTGGAAGGAATTTTTATGGATAGACACAGTTAGATACTTTCGTAACCATGCAATACAACATTAGTACATTCCTGGAAAAGGGGCTGCTTGCTGGAGAAACTGTGGACATTCCACAGCCACACATGGGCATGTTTCTGGGAGTGTCATGGGCTGCTGCCTTACTTTATAGATCTGAATACTGCCATCTTGGAATCATAAATCACAGAATTATAGAAGCTTGATAGCAGAAAAGGACAATACTGGTCCAACTAGTCTGCCCTTTTTTCCCCTACACCTCCTCCTCCCTGACAGCCCCCACCCCCAATACTCAGCTCCATATGCTTGTCCCATGCCCTCTTGAATTCTTCCACTGATTTAGCCCCCACCACTTTGTCTGGTAGTCTGTTCCAGGACTCCATCACCCTATCAGTGAAGAAATGCAATCTCACATTGCCCTTGTATCTTTTTCCTTGCAGTCTGAGGCTGTGCCCTCTAGCTTTGACTCCCTCCTTCCTCTTAAGTAAACCCTATTCTCCCACTTTATTGACCCCTTCAATAGACCAGGCAGAAATCCCTCCAGTAATGTCTGCTTATATTTCTGTTCTCCTGTTTCAGGATTGGGGGGCATTACATTTACCCCTACTGGAAAACTTTTGAATATTTGTCTCTTATCAGCTAAAAAGGCAATTATGAAGCATTGTCTTTCCTTCTCTATCCCTACAATCACTCTTTGTCAGGACATCATAATGGACGTCTACAAGATAGAGAAGATTACAGCACAGCTCAATCAGCAGTTGGATAAGTTTGAGAACCTATGAAGACACCTGTCCTGTATATTATGAATCAACAGAGGAACTTTGTCCACTAAATGGGTTCAGTACACCCTGGGTGGCCCTGGAAATGGTGGTTTTATGTCTCTATGAGACAGGGGTTCCATATTTTATTTTGAATATTGCTCTGGCTGACATCTATCATGTAGTACTTTATCATCCATTGTACCTTAATTATAGTGGAAAACCAGGAGCCATCAATCAAAATGCTCTTTTCACAGACATTGGGGTCCTCTCACACGTATTTGTTCTGCCTTATGACAGTATCATATAGGAAACTCTGTCACTGGATAGTGTATTTTGAATGCAGATATTGTTTCTGTGTTCATAAAGATGTCTTTTTTTTGTACTAAAACTTTTTTCTAATAAAAAATGAAGTTAAAGAAAAATATGAAATTGTGGGTGCTGTGAGGGGAGAGGAGAGTGGGATTGGGATTCCAGCAGAAGATGGGGGAACTGGGTTATGTATTTTAAAGGAGTGGGCTGGGGAAGAGGATGGGGACTGTTTCTTTTTCCTTCTTTGTTGTTTTACAGATAGTACAGTATTTCCCAAATAGGAATGGGACCAAATATTACTACTACTTGGTTTTCAAATCCAAATAATGAATAGTGCATTATTCATGGTATTCAGGAAATACTATTCTTTACTCACACACCCCCAGTAAGTTATGTCTTCTTCTGCAGCAGAGGTCCATAGTTGAACAGTTAGGGTTATCAGCTCTTAAGAAGCCCAAATCAGGGCATTTCATATAGAAACTTGAGTTTTGGCAGGACTATACTCTATGTAACCTCAACCAACATAAAATATGTATTTTCTCTAAATAATCAGAAATGAGAGTGTTTTTTAGTTTTTTCATTGTTTATATTGCTTCCTATCATTTTGAAGTATTTTATTTATGGTAGTGAGGTTTCCTACAACTTCTGGAGAAAAGTAAGAAAATATTTTTTCTTAGTTAAAAGGGAATCAGTCAGCACTAAGTGCATAACTTATTACAAGTGTGTGAGTCAGAAACAGCTGGTGATTTTTACAAAAAGGCCAGTACTGAACAGTAATATTATGGGGTACATTATTTATAACAGAGCTTTGATAGGGAACCATTATTTCCAGGTAGAATGCAAATCTCCTTGATGAAAGAAAACAGAGGGGCAGCTGGTGAGCACTGCTAGAAACAAAACATGTCTCCTTTCCTTTCTCACTGGAACAACTGCCCACTCTCACTTTGCTTAGCCTCCTCTCTGTTCTCTTAAACTCCTGCTCTGAGCCCATACAACCCATTCTTGTAATTGACCTCTGTAATAAAGAAAAAGTAGAAAGAATTGCATATTATATGTGCAATATATACAGGGAGTAGAGATGTTGCAAAATTAAATTTTGCCAGGGAAACTGCCTCAAAATTAACAATTGAGCCATGCAAGATTTTTTACAAAATTGATGTGAAATGATGAAATTTTGCCACAATTTCACACCCTGCCATTCCCTATGTAAAACTCTATCTGTTGTCTAGTGGTCCCCCCTGCCCCCTGGCCACTCACTGGCCCAAATTATACTCCCTAGTGATCCCTCCCGGCTGAGCCCCAGCTGTAATTGAATAAAGCCCCCCAATTACCCCGGCCCCTTCATGTCCTTTTTTAGTATAAACAAAAATTAAACCAACACTCTCAGGTGTCTAGTGGTCTCCCTCATGGCTGCTCACGGCCCAAATTATTGTCCTAGGTGTCTAGTGGCCCCCCCGGCTGATCACTAGCCATAATTGAATAAAACTCCCCCTTCCCAGTTACCCTGGCCCACTCATTTCCTTTTCTTAAAAAAAAGAAATAAATAAAATCCACACTCCCAGGTATCTAGTGGACCACCCACTTTGTCATCATGATCTAGCACCCACCCCACTCTCCCCCAGTACCCTGATCAGGCCATTTGCACAGCCCTCCACTCACCTCCACTTACCTCCATGGCCAGCAGCCTGACTGAGCACTTGCATGAATAAGCGCATGCTTGTAGAAGCATGCGCTCATTCATTCAAGTATTCAGTCAGGCTGCCAGTTGTGGAGTTGATTGGGGGCTGTGCTGGTGGCCCAATCGTGGTACTGGAGGGGGAGCAAGGTAGGTGCTAGTTCATGATGACAGAGTGGGGGGTCCACTAGACACCAGGGAGTGTGGGTTTTATTTATTTATTCATTTTTTAAGAAAAGAAAATGAGGGGGCCAGTGTAACTGGGGGGGAGCTTTATTCAATTATGGCTGGTGCTCAGCCAGGGGGAACCACTAGATACCAGGAACAATAGTTTTGACCATGAGGGGCTGTGGGTGGGGGGAACCACTAGGCACAAGGGAGTGTTGGTTTAATTTTTTTTATATTAAAAAAGGACATGAGGGGGCCCGGGTAACAGGGGGGGCTTTATTCATTTATGGCTGGTAATTGGCTGTGGGGAACCTGCAGGGAGAACTTTCAAACCTACAAATTTTGCCCACTTGTGGCTAAATTTCTCCCGCAGGAGGTGAACTTTTACCCACAGGTTTGAAATTTCACTGGTTTTCAGGTGAAATTTCATTCACTCCGGGGAGGGAGGTGAAATTTTGCATTTTGCCCTGTAAGATATTTTGCATAATGCACAAATTACACAAAATATTTTGCTGGGCAAAATTTTTCAGTTTTGAATAACTCTTACAGGGAGGCATGCAGTATAGCTTAGAGGGCTGAAGCACCATATTGTAAACCTGGAAATCCAGCAGGCCTGGGTCTGAAACCCACAACCACCAGTTGCATTATGTGACCCTGAGCAAGTCAATTAACCTTCCTGTGCACCTCAGATGCAGCAGGAGACTGTTTTGATTCAGTGGGCCTTTCCCAGACCCAATTTTTTTTTTTCAAATTATTTTATTCAAAAACTTAAGGTGCATATGTTAACATACATGTATACACTGATACAAACATACCATGTTGTATATTACAACAATGTTGATTACAAAATGTGCATTATCATTGGTATGGTAGGGAGATTAGCTGCAGGTTACTTACAATAGTATAGCGTCATGTATGTATTGGGTTGACTTTCTTTATTGACCAGTTGCAAGAGGGGTACCACCAATTCTCTTAATCCAAGGAGGTCTATGCTACTTGTTACTTGTACACCATTAGTTACATGGGTATTCACCCATTGTGGTACCATATGATCTCACTTCTACAGTAAGACCATTGAGAGAGAACCCAGCACAACTTGCAAGACTGACCTTATGCTGGACCATGCCCGTTATCAAATAGAGAAAACTCCATTCTCTATCACCTCGATTAGTGGTTTCCAGATTTGCTGGAACTTAGTAGGCTGCCCCAGAACATTATACTGTGCTCTTTCAAGGGCCATACCATCCCTGAAATTTTTAGCCCATCTTGCCACCATTAAGGGAGATGGGGATAACCATAACTGAGCTATGGTCCTCCTTGCATTTATAAGGGCTAGTGACCACAAGGGTCTTTGGGAAACCTTCATTGGTGATAAAGGATCCACACCCAATAACAGTTCCAAAGGAGATCTGGGAGGCACATACCCTAATACGTCATTCATGATTCCGTGAACTGCATACCAGAAAGGAGCAACTTTTGGACAAACTAATGCTAGGTGAGTAAAATCTGCCTTTGCAGTTAGACATTTAGGGCACAACTCAGATCTAGACGCATCCAGATCATGCATTTTTGCTGGAGCCATATATGCTCTGTGCAAGAAATTAAGTTGTATTTGACCTAATTTATTGCTCTTAGAGCAGTTCGCATAGTGATCATAAGCTCGTACCCAGGTAAGTCTATCTATAGATATCATTAGATCCTCACTCCATTTATGCTTGCACTGGTACATTAACTGCCTTTGAGGGTGCCCCGAATTGTACGATAATATACTGATGGGGGTCTTGCCCTGGTTGTGGCCTAAATAGCTCTTCCTCCAGAGCCGACATTTCTGACCATCGATGTAAAAGCGTCAACGATTCTCCACAAGTATATCGCACCTTAAGTACAAGAAAAAGTCTCCCTTAGGTAGTCCCCATTCTTCACATAAAGTTTTAAACCTTTTCAAGATACCTCCCTCATACATCTGATTAACTGCAATCAGGCCCCTCTTTCTCCAGGCCCATAATCTTTGTATAACTATCGGCGCAAGGCGACCTTTCTCTCGCATTACATGCAGCAGGATCATATTGGGAGATTTTGTTTCAGTATAGCCAATACTTTGGTACACTCTTGTCCATACTTGTACTTTGGTTTTGGTGAAAGGATTCAGCACTGAGCACTCTTTCAAACCTGCCGATCCAATTACTAATATAAAATTCCCTTCTAACATGTCTTCTTCTATCCCCAACCATATACAGTTTGAATCTGTTGCCCCCATAGGTATATATGCAAGCTGCGCTGCCTAATGGTATATTTTGAAATTTGGTAACCCCACCCCCCAAGTAAAAAGGAAATTGTAGAGTGGTGCGTTTAACTTTAACTCTTCCTCTTTTCCAAATAAATTCGGTTATAAGCGCATCCACCTGTTTAAAATGTTTTAATGGGAGCCTAATCGGGAGTGTCTGATATAGGTAAAGTATCCTTGGCAAAACGGTCATCTTGACTAAACTCATTCTACCGAATATAGATAGAGGGAGGGTTGCCCAACGGTCACAGTCCTCCATCAACTTCTCAAGTAGGGGAGTGAAGTTTAAAGCATATAATTGGGATAAGGACGTTGAGATCTGTATGCCCAAATATTTAATAGCAGAGACCATTTGTAACCCCCCCAGGTTGGAAATTAGTTGGGCCCTGTTCTGCAAGCCCATTGGCATCAGCTCACTCTTCGTCCAGTTTACACGATGGCCAGAGAGATAACCAAAAGACCTCATAAGTTCATGAACTGCGGGTAAATCCTGCGCAGGGTTTTGCAGATATAAAAGCTGGTCATCCACATACAATGCTATTTTATGTTGCCTGCCTCCCCCAACAAATCCCCTAATACCTGGGTGTGATCTCAAAGCCATTGGAAAGGGTTCCAAAGATAGAACATATAATAAGGGTGAGAAAGGACAACCTTGCCAGGTGCCTCTACCTAGGCTAAATGGGGCTGTTAATGCTTCATTAACCAGAACTTGAGCTTGTGGTCGGGCATTCAGTGTCTTAAACCGCGGCAGGCACTCGGGACAAACAAGCAACACAAGCAACACAAGCAGCTCACCTGAGGAGCTGAGGAAGCCAAATTTCCAGCCTGATAACTTTTGAGGCAGCCCCCCCCCCCAAGCTCACTGCCAACCGCAGCAGGCACGTGGGACAAACAAGCAACACAAGCAGCTTACCTGAGGAGCTGAGGAAGCTGAATTTCCAGCCTGATAATTTTCGAGGTAAAGAGAGCCTCTTCTCTTCATCTGGATGCCTGCAGGGGGGGTGCTACCTGATGAACACTTATATTTTATGAACTTTGTTCCCTGTTCACCGCTGGGTGGGCTTGTTATTTGCTTTTCTTTGTGCTACTAATGCTGAAGTGTAAAGCTAGGGATTCACTGGGTGCCCTAGAGTTGCCTTGCGGATTATACCTTAAAGCCAGACATACTAAGCAGCTAATATAGAGCAGACTGGTTTAATTTTGTGGTATTGGATCTAACTGCTGATTATACCTTAAAGCCAGATATACTAAGCAGCTAATATAGAGCAGGCTTGTTTAATATTGAGGTATTGGATCTAATTGCTGATTATACCTTAAAGCCAGATATACTAAGCAGCTAATATAGAGCAGACTTGTTTAATATTGTGGTTTTGGATCTAATTGTGCTTGTAACTGAAGGTATTAAGATAGCTGGGTCCTAGTGTGACCTCATTTTGGAATAGCCCTGTTTGCTTAGAGTGGAGCCCCTTTGTGTAAGTCACAACATTTTCTCCCACTACATAGTAATGAGAGGCTTTGTTTTCTCCACTACATAGGCAGCCCCCAAGCTCACTGCCAACCGTGGCAGGCACTTGGGACAAACAAGCAACACAAGCAACACAAGCAGCTCACCTGAGGAGCTGAGGAAGCCAAATTTCCAGCCTGATAACTTTCGAGGTAAAGAGAGCCTCTTCTCTTCTCTTCGTCTGGATGCCTGCAGGGGGGTGCTAGCCTGACGGCACTTTGCGCCGTCTGCCCCACTCTCCCCAACCACCCACCCACCCAGGGGCAGCTGTGAATTTAAGGATCCACCCCCATGATATCACATTCAGTGACATCACATCCTGTTGCCCAGAACCTATCTCCCCACTTTCCCATTTGCAGGTTATACCTGCTGGCCACTAGAGGGACCTATGCTCCCTCGCTACTTCCTACTCCTACCTGTACAGTACTCCTTCCCTTGGATCTTGCTCACCACAATGTATTGGCCCTGCCTCATGCTCTGCCTGTGTTTATCCCCACTAGCAGTGCACTTGCCCACTTACCCATCTGCTACTCCGCACTGTGCCCTGGCACCCCTCCCTCCCCTTGCTCCTGAACCTGCTCTCTTGCCCCTTGGGACCTCTGTGTGTCTCGGTCCTCCCTGCCCTTCCTCTAGCTTCCTCCTCACCTCAGGCACATGTGGGTGTCTTCGTATTCTTGTCTTCCCTTCCTGTACCACCCTGCCCACCCCCTGCTCCTTTAACGTCCCCTCCCCCCCATGTCAATCGTAGGAAAACCTCTCACCATCTCCCAGCCAGGGTGTTAGTCATGCTACTACTCCTGTCAGGGAACATTCATCCAAACCCTGGCCCGGTTCCCAGGAGCTCCCTGACTAGCACCACAGGCCTATGCATGGTCTCCATGAATATCTGTAGCCTCCTAAAAAAGTTTGACGCACTACAATGCCTGGTTACATCAATTAACCCTGATGTCATCGCTCTGGTTGAGACTTGGCTGTCGAAATCCTCCCCTGACTCCTGGTCTCCTTCCTGGTTTCACCCTCTTCCGGTCCGACCGTGTTGGGAAGCAGGGTGGCTGCTCCGCTATTTATGTCAAGGAATCTCTCCCTGTACTAGCCCTAGCCTACTCCAATCCTTGACTCCAGGGCCCAGGCGCTTATGCTGAAACTAACCCTGACCCTTTAAAGGGACCCTTTATCTGACTACTCATGCCCCCAGGGACCAAACGCAGGCCATTGCCTCTCTTACAGAATACCTTTCCTCACTACCTCCTTCCGCTGATCAAATTCTGGTGGGTGACTTAAATGTCAACTGGCTCAGCCCTCCTCCTCCTCTACCCATGACTCCTTTCTGCAATAGACCTAACACAACTAGTTACCCAACCTACCAGGACTAACCCCAAGAGGCTCCAGTACCCTGCTTGATGTGGTACTCACCAACCGCCTAATCGGATCCCCAATGTACAAGTCCTCCCAGACTCTCTCTGCGATCACGCCCCCATTCTATTCCACTGGTCATCCTCAGTCCCCAAACCCATAGCACAGTCCACATGCTGGTGGTGTCTAATACCTGGTGGTCTGACAAAACTTAAGGAACTTCTGTCCCAAATTGACTGGTCTCCTATACAGGCAACTCCTGACATTGACACAGATCTCTCCTTCTTTACCTGAACTTTTAATAATGCCTGTGATATCTTTGCCCCAATGTCGACCCGCCGTTCTAAAAGGCAGAATGCCCCCTGGGTAACCCCAGCTTTGATCCACCAACTCAAACATAGGGACAACCTATAGCACCGTGCCATTGAGACTGGCCAGCCCAGTGACAGGCAGTTATATGCTGCCACCTGAAACAAGTGCACTTGGGCCATCAGAAAGGCCAAGTCTGAGCACTATCGGTCCTCACTCACAGCCTCATGGGGGAACCCCAGAGCCTTCTGGGATAACATTAAACAGTTAAATGGGAGTGCACACTCCCCCCACCCAACCAGATCAACATTAATGGTGTGATCTCTTCAGACCCAGCCCTCTAGCCAATCACCTCAACACCTCATTCACTGACCTTAGCCCTATCCTCCCTACAAATTTTTTGACCTCTCTGCCCAGCCTGCCGTAAATCTTTCTCACCCTTATTTTCTCCTCCGCCGTGTTTCTGCCCAAGAACTGAGGCCGCACCTTGTTACTACCCTCAAGAGTAATAGTACGGGCAGTGACACCCTGGATCCATGTATCCTATGGCAAGTCTTAGACACAGTCCTTACCCCGATCACATGCCTCATCAACCACTCTCTTTGCCTGGGGAAGGTTCCAACTGCCTGGAAAGTCACCACTGTCACCCTTGTCTTTAAAGGTGGTGATAGGACTGTGGCTGGAAACTGTCATCCAATCTCCATTCTCTCTCCTCTCTCCAAGGCCTTGGAAAAAGTGGTAGCCTCTCAAATCTCTGACTACCTCTCCACCTACAATGTTCTATGTCCTGAGCAGCATGGCTTCTGAGCGGGCCACAGTACCAACACAGCCCTCCTAGAGTTCTTCAACTTTCTCCACTCTTCCTTAGACACTGGTTCTCTGGCTGGTGCGGTCTTCATTGACCTCTCTAAAGCTTTCGACACTGTCTCCCACCCCTTCTTCTTGATGCCCTTAGTCTCTCTGGTTTTGCTGCTGGGCCTATCTCCTGGTGCACCAGTTATCTGTCTGACCGCTCACAGCGTGTAAAAATTAATGGGACCTACTCAGACATCTGTCCCATCTTTTCTGGGGTTCCCCAGGGCTCCATTCTGGGCCCCTTACTATTCTCCCTTTACCTTAACACCCTTTCAGGCTCTTGCTCGGGGAACATTCTATTGTACGCTGATGATGCAGTCATCTTTGCCTCAAGTCGTAACCCTATTGCCCTCCAGGACTCGCTGCAGAAGTCCTTCGCTGAAGCCGAAGGCTGGTTCAAGGAACATAGTTTGGTGATAAATCTTAAAAAAACCAAAAACATGTTCTTCACTCATCCTCAAAACAAGTCCTGCAACTTCAAACTCCTCATTCACTCTGGGTCCTCTTTCCCACTCGAACAAGTTTGCTCCTATAAATACCTAGGGATCCATTTTGACCCCTCCCTCTCCTTCCATGGACACATCGCTGCCCTAGCCTGCCACTAATATCCGATTGGGCATCTTACATCGGTATAAACACTGCCTCCCCTGGAGGCTATTCAACTTCATGAGTCACCTCCTCTATCCTGTCCCTAGTGGACTATGGACTGCCGGTGTATGGTGCTGCTGATCAGACCACACTCCATAAAATTCGCACTACTCTGAATAAGGCCTGCAGGTTAATTACTGGGGCACCTAGGCTAACACACACCTGTCTACTGTACGCTAAAGTGCTGGTACTTGATCTTGATGAGCGCCTCAAATATCTGACCTGTACCCTTACAAAAAAGACCCTCCTTGGGCTATCCCCACCTGGATTGACCACCACCATCCACCGATCTGTCCCACTAGTTCATACTCGGACCTCTGGGAAAACATCTCTTATTATCCCTAGAGCTAGGACCTCTCACGGCCAAAGAGCCTTCAGTTTTAGGGCCCCCTCCTGGTTCAACACACTGCCCCCCTCCATCTCCGAAGCTCCAACTATATTGTGCTTCAAAATGTCCTTACGGAACCACCTTGTTAACACCTGAAGCTGTAATTGTCACTAGTCAAAGCTGTACTCAATACTAATGACAAAGCTTACTACTAAGCTGCTAAGGACAACATAACTCTGGTATTGTTTGCATCAATCCTACCTGTACCAGCTTGTTTGTATCTATGTCTTAAGTTACTGTTATACTGTGTATTTTCGTTTGTCTTACTGTGACAAGGTACCTTTGTAAATGAGCCAATGGCTCAAAGGTTTTCCAAACTGCTGTCTAAATAAATAAAATAAAATAAATAAATAAATAATCCATCCACCAAAGTTTGTACCAATCCCAATTTTTTTCAGTACGTCAAACAGGTACCCCCATTCCACGTGATCAAATGCCTTCTCAGCATCCAATGCCACCATAGCCACCCTATGTGCCCTTTTCCCCTCTTATATATAATATTTAAAGTGTGTCTGATATTATGTTTCCCTAGTCTGCCTTTTACAAAGCCAGATTGATCTAAGTGTATCACTTGTGGTAAGATAGGCTCTAGCCTAGTAGTCAATGCTTTGGCAACTATCTTGTAATCAGCTGTAAGTAGTGAGATTGGATGATATGACGCACACTTGGTAAGATCTTTACCCGGCTTTGGCAGCACCATGATCATGGCAGACCGCGTGGATGGGGGTAGCTCACCTTTGTTCAGTCCTTCCATAATCATGTCAAATAGAGAATCTATAAGGTGGTTCAGAAACAATTTAAAAAAATCAACTGGCAGGCCATCTGGACCCAGAACCTTTACACTTTTCAAGGCTCTTAGGGCAGTTAGTACTTCCTGTTTAGTCAAAGGACAGTCTAACTCCTTACTCACAGCCCCTGAAAACTTTGTCAATGGAATTCCATAAAAAAATGAATCATATTCATCTTGGCTTGGGCTTTGCTCAGAAGTATACAGGTGCGTGATTAACTCACCAAAGGCTTTCCCAATCTCATCTGATCCCTGGGCAAAAGTTCCCCGTTCTGTAGTTATCTGCCCTATAGTACGCTCAGCTTCTTTTTGCTTTAATTGCCAAGCCAGTAGCTTCCCTGCCCTATCCCCATCGAAATAAGCCCCAACATTCGCCAAGAAAATAGCACGCTCCACTTGAGCACTCGACTGACTATTAAACTCCCACTTCAGCTTCTGAAGGCTCTTGTAGAGAATGACTGATGGATTTTGTTTATGAGCTGCTTCATTCACCTCTATCTTGGCCCTTAAGTCAGTCAGATCCTGTAGCTCTACCTTATGCTTATGGGAAGCAAAGTCTGTGGTCTGGTCTCTAATATAGGCCTTAAGCGCTTCCCATCTAATCCCATGGGAGGTATCTCCTTTAACATTTGTCTGGAGGTATTCTTGTATGCTACAATTCATATATTGAATGTATTTCTGATCTTTTACCAGAAGGGTGTCCAATTTCCAAGTCCTAGAAGTTTTGGAAACACCCATACCCCTAAGAGTTACCCAATGAATTGTGTGGTCTGAAATAATAATTGGGCTGTAATTAGTAGCCTCTATCCCCACCAGTAGGGAGCCTGAAACCAAGATTCTATCAAGTCGAGTGTATGTGTGGTGTACATGGGAAGAAAAACCTATAGTCATGCCCTGCTGGGTTAGCAAGCTGCCATACATCAAAGAGCCCCAACTCTCTCTGCAGTGCCTCAAGGGCCTTAGCATTTTGAGATTTAGGTAATGGGAGTCTACGCGACCTATCTATCACATTATCCAAAACACAATTATAGTTTCCACCCAGGATCCAGGGGCCATCCCATCCAGCCATATCTAGCGAGAGTTTATGGAAAAAGCTTGGGCACTCAACATTTGGGGCATACACGGAGCCCACCAAGAACACCCCTTTCCCAATTATATTGACTTTCACTAGCACGTATCTGCCAGCCTGATCCACTATCTGCTCGATAACCTGAACTGAAAGTCCCCTAGGGAACCATATCGAGGCACCCCAAACCTTGGAAGAAAAGGTAGCAGAAATCCAGGTGCCGCCCATAAACTTAGCAGTTTTTGTTTCTTCTCTGGGAGAAAAGTGGGTCTCCTGAAGCAAAACGATGTGTACTTTTACTCTTCGTATCTCCCCCATGACCTTTCATCATTTCAGGATTGATTTAAGTCCATTTACATTCCATGACACACAGTTAACATTTTCAGCCATATTCCCCTATAAGGTACACCTCAACTATGTTCCCCACTAATATTGTTAGCAACCTTATATTCATTTTATCCCATTTAACCCATTCCCCTCTCCCCAACACAAATTCCAGCCCTCCCCAGTATCCCACCATATATCTAGTTTGGACCCCTAACCAGGATTTGCACTTCAAAAGGTGCCAGTTCACAGCTTTAATCGGCACCCTGTCTGTGCTTTGCCTCATGGGCTCTCTCAACATACCCCCACATTTACATCCAAAACTCCCTCTATGACCCAGTCTACCCCCCTCTTCCAGAAGCGAAGAACCCCCCTCCCTCCCGGCAGAAAAATAACTGCCAGCATTCCCACTATGAATATTAGGCAGTGATGTAACTTTCCAACCATAATGAGTAACAATGGGACACCATACAGTGTGAAAACTCTAAACTTTCAAACAGCTACAGAACATTGAATTAAACTCGGAATATCTTGCAAATCTTAAAAGTAACATTCAGCAAGTACATATGCTTCAATGATGGGTGCTGATACACACTTGGGTTTTCCAACCATTCGACCTGATAAATAAAAACAGGCCATTTTATGAAATAAACATTGTGAAGGCCCAACTTCATGGCCCTCTGTTACAACCAGGGCCCCTGGTGTTCTGCGGCTGAATTTTCTGATTTCTATGGCAGGGCTCCTTGACTTCTGCGGCAGCATTTTCTGATTTCTGCAGCATGATTTATTCATTTCTCTGGCAGAATGCAGTCCTGTCATTGGCTAAATATGATGTGATGTCATCGATGACATCATATGCTGAGCATAGAGGAGGGGCTTCAGGATAAACGAGGTGGGAAAGAAAGCCTGCCACTATGGAAAAACAGTATATTTATAGGAAAATTCACCAAAAACAATGAATTCTGTGGCACTATATATATTCTGCGGCATGATGCAAATTCTGCAGCAAATTCCACAACCGCAGAACTGCAGAATTCCAGGGGCCTTGGTTATAACCAAATTTGCCAATGCTTGCCTCATATTGCCAGTAAATATGAGTTAATAGCCGACCCTGTAACTCTAGGAAGTCTATGCAGGCATGTAATGTTCCAGCTGCTCCACTGTAGTGGCCTCGCTGATACCCGTACCCCCTGGTACGGTTGAGGTGTAAGAGGTGCAACTATTTGTAGTCCAACAATAATTTGAGTACCAGGGTGTAGGGAGAATTAATGGTGCTATCTGAACAGCATGACTTAGAGGAAGCTTTCAAACGTATTAGCACATTTTCCTCCCACTGAAACCCAAGTCCCAAGACATAGTTGGGAGTCCAATGTTAATCTAAGGAGCAGTCTCACATATCTTCTACATACTACTCGAGTAGCAAAACACCAGAGCTTCCATTCCCAGACTCTCAATCCACACCTCCAGCAACTACACCAATGTCACCAAATGAGCAGAGGACATAAGAGCTCCAGGGTATCAGCAAAACATTAAATAATAGCATATAGCACTTTGCACTTACTTTTAACCATTTTGCAGTTTAAGCATTAGGTATCTGGCATGCCTTCTCCCCTGGCCTCCTCCTCTGCAAGCCATTTCTCTGCAGCTTTGTAACATTCAAAAAAATGGATGCTTTGACCTGGTCTGTGCACTCTTAATTTAGCCTGGTACAGGAAAGCAAAAGACCACCCAAGTTGGTGCAAACAGCTCTTAACAGCATTGAAACATTGACGTTGATTCTGCAGCTCTCTGCTATAGTCTTGATATATGTATACTTTAGTATTTTCAAACTGGATGGGGCCTAATTGTTTCACCTTTTGTAAAATCTTTTCCTTCTCGGAGTAGTGCAAATATTTAATGAGGCAGTGGTGCGGTCTGTCTCTTTGCTTTGGGGGTGGGCCAACTCTATGTGTCCGTTCAACCTCAAAGATAGAGTACTCATCCGGTAGGCTCAACTGCATCACTAGCCACTTATGTAGGCCCTGGTTCGGGTCACAGCCTTAAGTCCCCTCTGGAAGCCCTATAATATGCAAATTTGACCTGCTTGAATGATTTTCCTGATCATCAATGCATTCTTTTAATTCAGATAGTGTGGCTAATAAACCATTCCGTTCTGCTAAGACTCCAGTGTAGGAGTCTTCTAGTTCACCCACACGCCACTCCAATTCTGATATCTGGCCCGCTTGAGTAGCTGATGACTCCAAGAGGGTAGTTACAACCGCCTGCAAATGGGTGAGCTGTGAGGCTATGTTCCCAAATCCAGACTTCATCTCCTGTTGCATCAAGAGAAGTGTAGCTGAGACTCCAGCAAGAGATTTGGTGAGCAAATCCATGTCTAAGGTCTGTTAGACTTCTGCATTCTCAAACATGTTGCCCCACTGTGTAGTAGGCGATGAACCGTCTGTACTCAAACTAGCAGAGTTGCGCGCATTAAATGGAAGTTTTGCTTGTTTGTTTTTTGTTTTCCTAATGCCATGAGGGTAGGGCAGCTTAAATCCTTCATTCTGAGATTTTAACACATCTTAAATTAGCTGCTTAGTCCATTTTATCGCTGGTGTCCCGAGGAGCTATCCTAGCAAGCGTCTGCCATCAGTGCTCGCTAGCCACGCCCCCCCAGCCAAAATTTTTAAAACAAAATATATTAAGTTGGCTGTTGCTAGCCTTGCTTGTAGAGCAGAAAGCAGCTAACTAAAAGAAGCTACATTTTCTTATTAATTTAACACTTATATCTCAGCAGGAGTCAGTGTCTGTTGAGATTAAGCAGACAGATACTTTATTAAAAGTAGAAGGGGTCTTATTTAGGGTTAAAAAAAGAAAGAAAAGAAAGAAAGTCAGTGTGTGTTCTGTGCTGGGAAGGGTACTGTATCAACTTACTTTGCTAAACCAGTAGGAGAAAAGAGAGCTTAATTGGGGATGTGGCTTAGACACTATAAAAGCAGGTGACTCAGATTACAACTCCCTGTTGCTAGCCTTGCTTATAGAGCAGAAAGCAGCTAACTAAAAGAAGCTACATTTTCTTATTAATTTAACACACATCTCAGCAGGAGTCAGTATCTGTTGAGATTAAGCAGACAGATACTTTATTAGAAATAGAAGGGGTCTTATTTAGGGTTAAAAAAAGAAAGAAAAGAAAGAAAGTCAGTGTGTGTTCTGTGCTGGGAAGGGTACTGTATTAACTTACTTTGCTAAACCAGTAGGAGGAAAGAGAGCTTAATTGGGGATGTGGCTTAGACACTATAAAAGCAGGTGACTCAGATTACAACTCCCTGTTGCTAGCCTTGCTTATAGAGCAGAAAGCAGCTAACTAAAAGAAGCTACATTTTCTTATTAATTTAACACACATCTCAGCAGGAGTCAGTATCTGTTGAGATTAAGCAGACAGATACTTTATTAGAAATAGAAGGGGTCTTATTTAGGGTTAAAAAAGAAAGAAAAGAAAGAAAGTCAGTGTGTGTTCTGTGCTGGGAAGGGTACTGTATCAACTTACTTGGCTAAACCAGTAGGAGGAGAGAGAGCTTAATTGGGGGTGTGGCTTAGACACTATAAAAGCAGGTGACTCAAATTACAACTTCCTGTTGCTATTCTTTTTTTCTGAATAATTGCCCTCCATCCCACCCCTCCACCCACCCACCCTAAGCCAGTTTTACTTTTATAGCCACTGGATTTGACTGTCAATAGGAACTTCCTGTTTGGCAGTAGGAAGGAAGGAACATAGAGAAACATTGGTTTTGTCAACCCTAAAGGAAAAAAGTAGCTCACTCTCCCCTCCAGCTGGTAGTGGTCTGACACTGAGAAAGGAAGAAGAAGGCTACTGAAGAATATAGGAAGTTGCTGTCCCAGAACAGGAAGGGTGAGAATTGTAAGGAGAGGAGAGAGCAAGCATACAGAGAAACAGGAGAAGGAACACAAAATAAGATATGAGAGGAGTGGTGCAGTGCAATGGCTGTGGGGCGGCAGTGTTCCAGGAAACATTCTGGAGGCTGCAATGCTGCCCTATTTGCAGGCACCTCTCTGGTCTGAGGGAGGAGGTTGCCTGTCTCCAGACTGACCTGGCTAGGATTTGTGAAACCTCCTCCCCGACCCAGGGACCACCAGGGCCAATGCCACTATCTCAGAGATTGCCAAGAAAGAGGAGAGGCTGGACCAGGGTGGGCTCAGGGAGGGGGACGGTGGTGGAACAGAGTTGCATCCCTCCAGCTGTACCTCTCCACAATTCATTCACTCTTCTAATGGATAGTGGTTCCTCTATGGAGGCACCTGCAGTGGAGACCAAGGAGGATGCTGGGAACCTTCACAAAGGAGACCCACAGGAAGGTGGCATGGGACCCCACAGGGGAAGGAAACAACTCCTGGTGGGGGACTCAATCATTAGGGGGAAGAAATGGGGGAGGAAGGGGAGAGAGAGGTAAGGTGCCTGCCTGGTGCCACAGCTTGAAGGGACAGGAAGCGAATCCTCAGGATCATGGGAGCAGCTGCACGAGGGAGGGAGCTGGATGTCATTGTCCACCTAGGGACAAATGACCTGGCTAGGAATGGGATCAGAGCAGTGCAAGAGGAGTTTGTAGAGTTGGGGAGGGGCCTTAGACAAGTAGCACATATGGTTACCTTCTCGGAGGTGCTGCCTGTTTATGGCAAGGGTGATGTTAGGGTACTCCTCACCAGAGAATTCAATGAATGGTTGAAAAACTGGTGTGGAGCTCAGGGTTTTGGCTTCATTGGGGACTGGGGAACCACCTGGAGGGATGCAGATCTATACTGGTGCGATGGTCTGCATCTGTCCTGGGGAACCAGGATCCTTGGTGAGAGGTTTAAATGCTTCATTGGCAAGCATTTAAACTAGCCAAGGGGAGGCACTGAAAAGGAGCAGGGAAATCCCAGCCTCCTCCCACAAAACACGGTAATTAGTGAGGTAAACACCAAGATACAGAAGTCATTAGGGAGCAGGACAGAGGTAAATGTAAAAAAAGGCAAAGGCAATAAGGACAGGAATGGGGCTAAAAGGGGTAAGGCCATCAAAAAGTGGAGGGTGATGAGTACCAATGCCCGTAGTCTGTGTAACAAGCTCCCTGAATTAGTGGCCTTGATGGAAGAGGGTTGCCTGGATATTGTGGCAGTCACAGAAACATGGTACACAGAGAACCATGACTGGGATGTCAACATACCAGGATACACAATCTACAGGATGGACAGGGAGGGTAAAAGAGGAGGAGGAGGAGGAGTAGCTCTCTATGTAAAGGAAGGGATCAAAGCAACAGAACTAAAGAGTAAACAGGGAGCAGATGAGGCACTCTGGGTCACCCTGGAGACAGGAAATGGCACCACAATCCGCATGGGGGTTGTATACAGACCCCCATCTCAGGGGGAAGGAATGGACAAGGAAATGATAGAAGACTTCCTTAGAATGGCAGAAAAAGGGGAGATATTGTTGATGGGGGACCTGAATATGCCAGATGCTAACTAGAGAACCTTTGCTGCAGGCACATCCAAGAGCAGGATCATTCTTGATGCCCTACAGGGGGCATGCCTCAGACAGCTAGTATTGGAACCCACTCAGGAGGGAGCAATCTTAGACCTGGTACTCTCAAATGGGGACAGAGAAAGAATCTCAGATTTAGAACTGGATAGCCATCTGAGAACAAGCGACCACCAAACAGTGTGGTTCACGATAAACACAGTCAAACAATCAAGCCATACAAAAGCAAGAGTATTGGACTTTAGGAGGGCTAACTTTGGGAAAATGAGAGAGTGCCTCAGAAAAGCACTGGCAAACAGGCAAGAAGGAGGAGTGGAGGAACCATGGGGAGTAATCAAAACAGCCATCACAGAGGCAATAAGCATTTGCGTAAAGCAAATCAACAAAACACAATGAAGGAAAAAAACACTATGGTTCTCAAAAGAGATGGCAGGGAACTTTAAGGAGAAAAGGATAGCATTCAGGAAATATAAGGAAACACAGAAGGAGCAGGACAGAGAACTTTATCAGTTAAAGCAGAAAGCGGCAGGGAAGGCAGTCAGAATAGCAAAGGCCCAAACTGAGGAAAGGATAGCCAACTCTGTTAAGAAGGGGGATAAGACCTTTTATAGGTACATTAGGAAGCAAAGAAAGACCAAAGGAGGGATACTGAGGCTTAATAAAGGGGAAGGAATGTGGGTAGAGGGTGACAATGAAAAAGCAGGGATACTGAACGAATATTTCTGCTCAGTATTCACAAAGGAAGAGGAGGGGGAGGTACCTAAATCAAACAAGAGAAACACTCTGAAGACCAGGGTCAATACCAGTCCATTTACAGAAGAAAGGGTTCTGAAAGAACTAATAAAATTGAAGGTGAACAAAGCAATGGGGCCTGATGGGATTCACCCAAGAATTCTAAAAGAACTAAGCGTACAATTAATGACAACGCTGACTACTATCTTTAACAAATCATGGGATGATGTGGTGGTTCCTGAGGACTGGAGGAGGGCAGATGTGAATCCTCTTCACAAAAGTGGGGGCAGGACAGAGGCAGGAAACTACAGACCAGTTAGTTTGACCTCAGTGGTAGGGAAAATGATGGAATCACTTCTGAAGGAAAGAATTTTTGAGTACCTAGAGGTCAGTGGTGCACAAGACCCAAGGCAGCATGGATTCACGATGGGAAGGTCGTGTCAGACAAATCTAATAGATTTTTTTGACTGGGTGACCAAAGTAGTAGACCAGGGAGGGGTTGTGGACATGGCCTACCTAGATTTTAGCAAGGCATTTGATATAGTCCCACACAAAAGATTAATGCACAAGTTAGCCAGCCTTGGAGTGGATCCCAAGGTGGTAGCCTGGATAAAAAATTGGCTAGGCAACAGGACGCAATGGATAGTAGTAAATGGAGTCCACAGTGAAGAAAGGAAGGTTACTAGCGACTGCATGGTTCAGTACTGGGACTGGTCCTTTTTAATGTCTTTATAAGTGACATTGCAGAGGAACTGGAAGGAAAAGTATGTCTCTTTGCAGACAACACAAAGATCTGCAACAGGGTTGATACACAAGGAGGTGTGGAAAGGATGAGAAGGGACTTGGCAAGGTTGGAGGAATGGTCAAATGTATGGCAGCTCAGATTCAATGCAAATAAGTGCAAGGTAATGCACCTGGAAACAAAACCCCAGGGACGAGTACACAATGGGGGTGAGATACTGACAATAGTAAATTGGAAAGGGACCTGAGGGTAATTATATCAGATGACCTAAAGGTGGGCAAGCAATGTGAGAAGGCAGTAAGGAAGGCTGGGGGATACTGGGATGCATAGGAGAGGCATCAATAGTAGAAAACAAGAAGTTGTTATCCCTCTGTACAGACAGTTGGTGAGACCCCATCTGGAGTACTGTGTGCAGTTCTGGAGACCCCATCTCTGCAAAGACATAGACAGAGTGGAGGCTGTCCAGAGGAGGTCAACCAAAATGGTGCAGGGTCTGCACCAGAAGACATATGAAGAAAGACTAAAGGAGCTTAATATGTATACCCTTGAGGAAAGAAGGGAGAGAGGGGACATGATAGAAACTTTCAAGTACCTCAAGGGAATCAACAAAGTCCAAGAGGGTAGCATCTTTCAGAAAAAGATGTGCAAGAACAAGAGGGCACATTTTGAAGATAGAGGGGGGACGGCTCAGAGGTAATGTGAGGAAGTATTTTTTCACAGAGAGGGTTGTGGATGCATGGAACAGCCTCCCTGAGAAGGTCGTGGAGTCAAGAACAGTGGGAGAATTCAAGAATGCATGGGACAGACATAAGGCAGTCCTAGTTTGGGGTAGGAGGAAGTAAGCTGTTGGTTAGCTAGGATCTGCAGCTTATCTGTTAGGTAGAAAAATGGGCAGACTAGGTGGGCCAAGCGGTCCTTATCTGCCGTCAAATTCTATGTTTCTAAGTTGCATCTAAATGTTGCATTTTTCAAAGCTTTCCCAATGCTGTCACAAATTCTTTAAAGTGGAACAGTCAACACTAACAGCCCAACATCCAAGTTTGGGGCTGGTCCCAATTTGCACTTTATGTGCAAAAACTTGTTTTTACAGTACATTAATGTTTACTGCAGTATAGTAGACTACACCAAACTGCCTTGAAGATGTACAAGCTGACATTTTCTATGCAAATCCCAGAATCCCCTGAAATTGACAACAAAGGATAGCTGCAGCAGTGGGAGATTCAATAGCCTGCACTGCGGTTTATAGTTTTTATTAGCTCTGATATTTTGTTTGATGGTCCCGCTGACATCCCAGGCTAAATACACTCACAGAGGATTGTACTTAGCTCCAGGAGAACAACAGGACCAGCATAAATCTGATCGGAACTTATAAAAACTCTAGCATGCACTGCAGGCTGTTGAATCTCCCACTGCTGCAGCCTTCCTCTGATGTCAGTTGCAGAGAATTCTGGGATTTGTAGTTATAGGAAATGTCAGCATGGAAGTCAGCAGAATCAGTTTAATACAATCTACTACAGTATACTGCAGCAAACAGTAACTATAAAAAAATGTTTTGGCACACAAAGTGTAAATTGGGACCAGTCCCACACTCAGGTGTGGTGCTCTTAGTGCTGTCTGTTTCCTTTTACACTAAGAAAAAAAATACATGGATATTTTGACTTTACATTTTTTGACAGGATACAGCTCCCTCCAACCAACACTGTCCTGATCACTACATAACTAAGCTGGTCCATCCATTCTTGAAATGATGGGACATTTGAGGATTTCCAGTGCCTAAGGATTAGCCTATTGACCGACAAGGCCTGGTTGATAGACAAAATTTCTGCAGGGAAGAGATGGAAATATTGTCTAGGTATATACCCAGAATGAGCATAGTCAGAAAATTAGGTAGTTGGATAGATAGAATTGAGCTACATGCTTCATGTACCTCCAACCAAAACATTACTGCATTGTACCAACAATGAAAAAGCTGAGTAAGATCATGAAATACATCATAGAGGTCTAAAAATTCCCATGCCATCAGTGTATGACTCAGAAATGCCAATTTAATCTTAAGGGTCTGCAAATATGGAAAAAGAATAAACATGAACCAGGATCTGAAAAACAGCATTTAAAGAAAATGTGGACTTGCAGGCTAAATGCAGGTTTCCATTAATGTAGTAGTGCTAGTAATAGTCTTTTATTGTTTAATCAAAGTGACATCTTTAGAAGTTTTACAATACAACATTTTTTTTATTTTATTTAAACATTTGGTTACCAGGAAAGGCACACTGAGCTAGGCTCATCTCCAGGTGTGACCCAGGGAACAGGGAACATAGGATAAACAGTATACACTATACAATAAATAGTATCATACAATTAAGGTAGTAGGTACAATGCAATATCAGCATAAGGTATATACTGTACAATGCAGAAATACAAACAGTGTTGGTGGTACAGTGTTAAATCGAAGAAGCGTGGCTTCACAAAGGTGAAATGGCAAAAAGAATGGAGAAGAGTGTTTAGCAAGAATTCAAATGGCAGAACAATATTTTAGAGGCAGAGATTGTTTCGAAGTGACTTTTAGTGGGAAGGGAGGAAGGGACTTCTTAGTATTGATTAGTAGAGGGAAGGGAAGGATGAGCGAGGTGAGGGGAAGAGGAGAGAAGTGTTAAATTGTTGTTTAGGGTCAGGAGCAAGTGCTATGTGTTGTTATGGGAACATGTGGGGACGGGTAGGTGGTGCAGCTGGGATTTGATAGAGGTGTGTGGGAGTGAGTTACATAGGAGAGGAGGCTGAGTGCTCCAAAGTGAGGGGAACAATTTAAATAAAAAAATCAAAATGCTGTTATATCAAAATGAGCCACACTAATATGGAAAAAAAGCACTTTGATAATAATTTGCATGATAGTCACAAATCATAACAACACCTAGTTCAACCTTTTCCTCATTTTTAGATTACTGCTGGAAACAAGAAAGCACTAAGAATAGTGAATACTCATCAGCAGTATGTATGATCTTTGGATTATATTTGCATCAGTATCTTACAAAAATTCATTGTTAAAGAGGGAGCAAAGATAAGCAATACAAAGTAACAATATCATATTTAGAATGAGCAACAGGGATTCATTTATATCAAAATGGATCACTTTAGTAATAAATAGCACTTTAAGATGACATGGCATAATTCATTTACAACTGCAGTGCATGTACTGTATTTCCGATTCATCTTTTTCCTAACTTTTTCCACAATACATTTTTTATTTTCAATATATTCAAAACAGAACACATAAACTCAAACATGTCAGTACAATGACAGTAAGAATATAACATTAATTAGGAAATGATCAGAGTAAATGAAATTTGTATAAAAAAACAATAGTCACATGTTTACATACTGCCTAATTATTACTATCATTATCTTATGTGAACAATAAGATTAAAATTGATTAACTGCATAGATATTCAGCTTACTGGAGCAAAAGGAGCTTGCAGTTATACAATACAATACCACATTTGCAAGTCATTCTATTTATTATACAGTGAAGAGATGTTAGGTTTTAAGAGTTTGAAATTGCAAAAAAGGGCCCCATACCTCAATGTCACAAAGGAGTAAACAATTATTTCGATGTTCGCTACATAACTAAGCTGGTCCATCCATTCTTGAAATGATGGGACATTTGGGGATTTCCAGTGTCTAAGGATTAGCCTATTGACTGACAAAGCCCGGATGATAGACAAAGTTTCTGCAGGGAAGTGGTGGAAATATTGTCTGGGTATATACCCAGAATGAGCATAGTTGGAAAATTAGGTAGTTGAATAGATAGAATTGAGCTACATGCAACCTCCAACCAAAATTTAGATAAGAGAGGGCAACACTGCATTTATTTCCGATTCATCTTTTCCTAACTTTTTGAATCTTTACTAAATATTTTGTAACCCTGTTTATAATGAACTGATCATCAGTAGTAACCATGACTCTTAAGATTGTATATGCATCAGTATGATACAGAGACTCTACTATTGGGGAAATCCACGATTTCCTGGCCTTATTATACCAAGGACAAACTAGCAACAAATCTTCCTTGACCAATTTGATACAGTTACACAGATTACCTGGTGGATCAGTTGATTTACCAGATCAAGCAGTAAGAATATTGGACTCGAACATCCCTAAATTAAACTTTGCAAATGTTTTCCTTTATAAGGGATCCTCCATGATGTCAAGGTAACACCTACACATATGTCTGTTGCTCTTGTCACTACACCATCTGGCAGACTTTGACTGCGATATAGCATGCAGATCTCTGTTTTTATATGAAGCTGACATTTTCTTGGAAATATAGGATTTTTTATTTATAACTTATGGATATATTTTTACTGACCAATTTTGGGAGAATCTCCAACCCATATGCTGACAGGAGTTTGAGAACATATTCCTGCCAGGAAGATGTCTTACAGCCTCACTTATTCCAATAAACATTCTCTGGCAAACCATTTTTCACTAATCTTTCATCCAGTAGTCTATGAAAGAGGGACTCTCGAGACATGGATGTTGCTCATGCATTTAGTAGATGACCTCCATGATGTCCATTCTGCAGTTGTAATTTTCCCCGAAATGTATTGTGAAAAAGTACATTTTTAAAAATTAGTCACTGAATCCCAGAAGTGCCTGACGGTTTATGTGAATCACATCATTTTATGTGCGCAGTGGTGTGTGATGTATAGTCTTGAAGGACATCGGTAGTCATACAGTGAGCAGCCAGAGCAGTAATAGCGATAATGGTATGGGAGCTTTAATTCTGATTCCGATGATGGTTCAGATAATGGCATGCCCCCTTTTTGTGATGATCCATATTGCTTAGATCCAGTATACAGGAGCAGTGAGTCTGTTAGCGGCTCTTCTATCAGCGACAATCTCAGCGCACATGCTCGAATAGACAGCACTGAATGGTATGTACTGCTCCCGCTTTTGATTTACCCCACCTGTGTCTGTGTCTTTTACATACAACACCTGAGTGTCCAAATGTGGTATTGTGTGATTTGTATGATATTATTTTGTTTTTGAATATTGGCCCTTTCATCCTGTACATGGCCACCATATGATGTACTGCCTTACTGTACAGCGCAGTAGACAATAAAGTGCATCGATAGTAAGTAGGCATACTGTATCATGTAATGTCAGGCATCACCATCATTGTTCCATATACAGGTTATGCAATCCCAACCCTGTGTATACTGTTTTAACTTTGCTGATATGTCAATCGTGATCATTCTGAGTAGATTTTCAATTGCTGGATGTGGGTAACACTGTGTTTCTCACTGTGTTCAACATGCAGCTGCTGTTCCATATCTCTATGTATGTCATACATATATGTAATACTGTTTCTGGGACAGGTAATGTACAATGTGTAACTGTGGTCTCAGCCCAGTACAGTCTCACAGTGCCGGTTGCTACAGGGTTATCCTGGTGTTGCACATTTTATAAGTTTCATAACTATTTCACCTTGTTGTTCCACTATTTGTACCACTGGTTGATATGTTCCATGGTGGTTCACATTGTGTTGATGGTTATGGCTTGCACAACTACACATAGTTTTAACAGTCACCAAACCCCACACTACCCCAGCACTGTTCCTAATTGCACAAAGGAATAGATGTCAGCTTATGTCATACACATATCAGCATGCCATGACAGAAACTGCTTACAGTTGTTACTGAAGGCATGAATCAATGGAAGTATGTCATGTATCATGGCATACTGATAGGTGGGTTGCAGAAGTTGATATGTATGTCTTTGTGCATTTAGTGACAGTGCTGGTGTGGTTTGGGGGTGTACTGCCCAAGTACCCCATGTATATCTGTGACAGTCATAACCATCAACATAATGTGAATCACTATATAACATACTAACAACAGGTCCAAACAGATGACCACAAAATGTGTCATACGTATGGAAATAATGACTGTCATTGCCATTCCCACAAGCCACAACCTCCCTGAAAGATTTCCACCATATTAAATGATATCACCTCTTCCAGCAGGGTATTCAAAGTGCTCACCACCCTTGTTGTGAATAAGTGCTTCCTGACCTCCCTCGTAAATCTCCTACCCTCCAGCTGTACACTGTTACCCCCTCCTGTACTTTTGGCTAATTATCTCAAATATACTCTCCAAATACACCATATTTATCCCTTTCAAATACTTGAATGTCACAATCGGGTTCAATGCCTCTCCTGGTGTCCCGTGAGTACACGTCCATTGCTCTCAACCTCTACTGGTATGCCTTTCCTTGATGACCTGATACATCGAAAAAGCATTGGGTTGGAGGACATGGTCCTGGGATTGGTTGAGCATGGGGGATCCCCAATCCAACAGGCATACATGTATAAATATTTGGGTCTTTGGATCGATAGCTCATTATGTTGGGATATACATATTGGTAATTTGACAAAGAGTGTAAATAAAAGAATAGGGGCTCTTTATAGGGTTAGATCATTAATGAACATGGAAGTAAGAAAAAAAGTGGCAAATACGATGATTATCCCCATGATTGATTATGGGGATATATTCTAGTCACTCCCAATTATGGACGCTCTGCCCTATAAGCTTAGGTCACAGTCTGATGGATTGCTCAAAATCCCTCCCACTCGGTCCCTCATGGGGGGGTCGAGACTTTGCTGCCTACGTGCCTAGACTCTGGAACTCCCTACCTGATCATGTCCGCATGGCGCCCCCCCCATGGGACTTTTCGCTCAACCCTGTGGTCGCACTTAAAGTTATCATCAGTGTGTAACTGTTTCAAGCCACCGTAGGGGGATGCCTCTTTTATTCTCCACTGATGAATCTCAGCTGTCACAAATGTCTATCTACGATTGACTGTCATATGATGCTATTACTGCCTGTGTATATGTCTTACCACAATTTGTTAGTACCTCCTGTTATAAGATGTGTCTCCTAAGTTGCCTTGTATGTATTCTGTATGTTCTGTACTCTCCCGGGTCGTTCCTGAAAATAGGCATACTTCTTGTCTAGTGTACCTACCCGGTAAACAAAAGCTAAATAAATAAATAAATAAATAAAATGTGGGAGAAAGCAGGATTTAAGGAAGTTGGAAGCAAGCTATAACAACTTAGCCAGGTTTGTTCTAGGAGCCCCTAGATTAACCCATAGATGTTTGCTTTATGATCAGTTAAAGTGGCCAAAGCTCCATGAACGTAACCACGAACATTTGTTAGCCTTTGTTTATAAAGGATTGCAGGGGAAGTATCCTGTGTATGTGGTAGAAAATTTGATATATAGGGACAAATTGGCCTCTTTGTGAAATTGTCAAGTGCCTAGCTTGGAACTGCTTAGATGCAATTTGAATATAGGACGACAGTCTATATACTATAGAGGGGCTTTGAGTTGGAATGTAATCCCTGAGACCTTGGTGCTGCCTAATGTAAAAAATCACTGGCCTTTGATACAATGCTGGTACCTAATTAGCTCACGACAAAAAAGGCAATGCTGTACTGATACATAAAGGTTATATGATTATTTATAGTATGTGTTGTTATTATTAATTTAGAGCAAAACTGAATTATACGGATGTTTGTTTGTATTTTATGTATAATTTTTTTTCTTTGGTTTTGCAACTGGACTTTTTTTTCAGCTAAATGTTATTAAGTGGTATTGTATGTTGTTGTAACATTTTCCCTTTTATATATTATATTTTTACTGAATGGAATCTCGTTGAAAATGAGCTATGCTCAATCGAGTTTATCCTTTATTCATTTGTAATGAATAAAAACATTTTACTACTACTACTATATTGTCTTTGTATCCCTCATCTGTATCTTCTTTACCCAGTTAATGTCCTTTTCTAGGCTTGGGCACCAGTACTGAATTACCTTCTGTAGACGTGGCCTTACAAGTAACCTGTCCAATGGAAGTACAACCTCATGTCCATCTTCTTCCAAGTTGTGTACTGGGTGTGCTTTGAAACAACTGAGAAGCTGCATGGGATATACTATATTGGACTAAATATCTGTAACTAATCTCTCTCTCTTGCTTACATCTGAGAGAAGTTTTCCTTACTTTTACATTGGAGTTGCTTTGTGTTTAATTATTTTAGTTTTTAATTCAGGAAGGGGGTTTTCAAAACTGTTTATCTTGTCAGCATCTTCAGAAGGGCTGAAATAACTGCATATTTGATTTTCCTTTGTGGCTAACAAACACCAGGCTGTTTTGGGGCTGGAGAGGTTTACCTGTGTCTGACTTGGATGTCTGGATTTTTCTCTGTTTGATTAGCAGGGTATTTTCTCTGTCAAATTGTTGTGTAGGGTATCTTGCTGACAGGAAGGCACTCATCACAGCGGTGGGTGAGAGCTTTTAGCTGATTGTTTTGTGAGGGCACAGTTTAGGCCCAACCCCTTCCCAACCCTCACCCCACCCACCCCTGAAAATAGTTCCTTTATACCTGAGGTTCTGACATCATTTCCTCAAGAGTGTAAGGTGCATATCACTGTCATATCCTCTCAGCACACTGCACTGACAATATAAGCATACACATTGTATAATATATATATTTCTATATAACAAACCAATCACACACACACACACACACACACACACACACAAACAAAGTAGATAAACATGTGGGGAGTAGTGCAATGTAATGGCTGTGGGGCAGCAGTCTTCCAGGAGTCTTTCTGGAGGCTGAGATGCTGCCCTATTTGCAGACAATTCTCTGCCCTGAGGGAGGAAGTTGGCCATCTTCAGGCCGCACTGGACAGTAGTAAGGAAACCTTCCTCCAGGCCACACTGGACAGTAGGAAGGGAACCTCCCCCATCCGGGGAGCACTAGCGCCACCACCACTACCTCAGAGGTTGTGAAGAAAGCACAGCAGTTGGACCACAGTGGGCTCAGGGAGGGTAAGGATGGTGGAACAGAGGCACACCCAGTCAATTGTTCCACTCCACAATCCATACACCATTCTGGGGGAGCATAGCTCCCCAATGGCTGCACCCGCAGAGAAGACTAATGACAACTGTCACAAGGCAGACCCACAGAAAGGAGGAAGAGGACACCACAGGGGAAAGGAAGCAGCTCCTGGTGGGGGACTCAATTATTAGGGGTATAGAACTGGGGGGAGCTGGGAAAACTGAAGTAAGGTGCCTGCCTGGTGCCATGGTTTGGAGGGACAGGAAGCGCATCCTCAGGATCATGAGAACAGCTGCAAGGGAGTCTGAGCTGGACATAATTGTCCACCTAGGGAGAAATGACTTGGCTCATCATGATATTAGAGCAGTGCAGGAGGACATTGCAGAGTTGGGGAGGGGTCTAAGACAAGTAGCACACACAGTATCCTTCTCAGAGGTGCTGCCTGTCAATGGCATGGGGGAGGCGAGGGTAATTAGCACCATGTAGTTTAATGAATGGTTGAAAAAATGGTGTGGAGCACAGGGGGGTTTGGCTTCATTGGGGACTGGGCTTCCACCTGGAGGGACAACAGCCTATACTGGCAGGCTGGTCTGCATCTGTCCAGGAAGGGAACAAGTCTTTTGAGCAATCAGTTTAAATGCTTCATTGGCAAGCTTTTAAACTAGTCAAAGGAGGAGGCACTGATAAGCAGCAGGAAAATCCCAGCCTCTCCCTACAAAACAGGGTACTAAATGAGAAAAAGAACGAGGTAGAAAGGTCAGTGGGGGATCCTGCAACAGAAGGTAAAGCCATCAAAAAAATTGAGAGCAATGAGTACCAATGCCCGTAGTCTGGGTAACAAGCTTCCTGAATTAGTGGCCTTGATGGAGGAGGAACATCTGGATATCGTGGCAGTCACAGAAACATGGTACACACAAAACCATGACTGGGATGTAAACATACCAGGATACACTATCTACAGGAGGGACAGGGAGTGTAAAAGAGGAGGAGGAGTAGCTCTTTACATAAGGGAAGGAATAAAAGCAACAGAACAAAAGGGTAAACAGGGAGGAGAAGAAGCACTGTGGGTAAATTTGGAGACAGGCAATGGCACCACAATCCGCACAGGGGTTGTATACAGACCCCCTTCTCAGGGGAGAAATGGACAAGGAAATGATAGAAATTATACTTAGAATGGCAGAAAAAGGGGAGATATTGCTGATGGGTGATCTGAATATGGCAGATGTTAACTGGAGTGCAGTTGCAGCAACCACTTTGAAGAGTGGAGTTATTCTAGATGCCCTACAGGGGGCATGCCTTAGACAACTAGTATTGGAGCCCACTCGAGAGGGAGCAATATTAGACCTGATTCTCTCAAATAGAGATGGAGAGAGGATCACAGATGTAGAAGTGGGTAGCCATCTGGGAACTAGCGACCATCGAACAGTATGGTTCACAATAAACACAGCAATAGAGTCAAGCCTTACAAAGGCAAAAGTACTGGACTTTAGGAGGGCTGACTTTGCCAAAATGGGTGAGTGCCTAAGGAATGCACTAGCAAATGGGCAGGAAGGAGGGGTGGAACAACAATGGGGAATAATAAAACTGCCATCACAGAGGTAACGAGCCTTTGTGTGAAGCAAATAAACAAAACAAACGATGTAAGGAACCACTATGGTTCTCAAAGGAAGTGGCAGTGAAGGTTCAAGAGAAAGGAAAGCATTCAGGAAGTACAAGGAATCGCAGAAGGAGCAGGACAGAGAACTGTATCAGTTAAAGCAAAAGGAGGCTGGGAAGGCAGTCAGAACAGCAAAGGCCCAAACCGAAGAAAAGATAGCCAACTCAGTTAAGAAGGGGGATAAAACCTTTTATAGGTACATCAGGGAGCGAAGGAAGACCAAGGGAGGGATAGTGAGGCTTAATAAAGGGGAGGGAGGGTGGGCAGAGGGAGACTGTGAAAAGGCAGAGATACTAAACAAATATTTTTGCTCAGTATTTGCAAATGAAGAGGGGGAGGTACCTAAAACAAACAGTAGAAACACTCTGGATACAGAAGTTGATACCAGCCATTTACAGAAGAAAGGGTTCTGAAAGAACTCTTAAAACTGAAGGTGGACAAAGCAATGGGGCCTGATGGATTCATCCCAGAATTCTAAAAGAACTAAGGGTAGAACTAGTGACACCACTGACTACCCTTTTAACAAATCATGGGAGGATGGGGTGGTACCCGAGGACTGGAGGAGGCGATGTGACTCCCTTCACAAAAGTGGGAGCAAGGCAGAAGCAGGAAACTACAGACCTGTTAGTTTAACCTCAGTGATAGGAAAATGATGGAATCACTTCTGAAGGTAAGAATTGTCAGTATCTAGAGGTCAGAGGGCACAGGACCCTAGGCAGCATGGATTCACATGGGAAGGTCATGCCAGACGAATCTGATAGATTTCTTTGACTGGTGACCAAAGTAGCAGATCAGGGAGGGGCTGTGGACATGGCCTACCTAGACTTTGGCAAGGCATTTGACACAGTCCCACACAAAAGATTAATATACAAGTTAGCCAGCCTGGGAGTGGGTCCTAAGATGACAGCCTGGGTAAAGAATTGGCTGGAGAATAGGACACAGAGAGTAATAGTAAATGGAGTCCACTCACAAGAAAGGAGGGTTACTAGTGGGGTACCGCAGGGTTCAGTATTAGGACCAGTCCTCTTCAATGTCTTTATAAGCGACATTGCAGAGGGACTGGAAGGAAAAGTATGTCTCTTTGCAGATGACACAAAGATCTGCAACAGAGTTGATGCACAGGGTGAGGTGGAAAGGATGAGAAGGGACTAGGCAAGGTTAGAGGAATGGTGAAATGTATGGCAGCTTAGATTCAATGCTAAGAAGTGCAAGGTAATGCACCTGGGAAACAAAAACCCAGGGGAAGAGTATACAATGGGGGGTGAGATGCTAACAACAACAAAAATGGAAAGGGACCTGGGGGTAGTCATATCAGATGATCTAAATTTGGGCAAGCAATGTGAGAGGGCAGCAATGAGGGCTGGGCGGATACTGGGATGCATAGGGAGAGGCATCACCAGTAGAAAACAGGAAGTTATTATCCCTCTGTACAGACAGCTGGTGAGACCCCATCTGGAGTACTGTGTGCAGTTCTGGAGACCCAATCTCTGCAAAGACATAGACAGGATGGAAGCTGTCCAGAGGAGGCAACTAAAATGGTGCAGGGTCTGCGCTCGGAAGACATAGAAGAGAGGCGAAAGGAGCTTAATATGTATAGCCTCGAGGAAAGGAGGGAGAGGGGACATGATAGAAACGTTCAAGTACCTCAAGGGAATCAACAAAGTCCAAGAGGGTAGCATCTTTCAAAAAAAGAGGTGTGCAAGAACAAGAGGGCACAATTTGAAGATAGAGGGGGCGGCTCAGAGGTAATTTAAGGAAGTATTTTTTCACAGAGAGGGTTGTGGATGCATGGAACGGCCTTCTGGAGGAGGTTGTGGAGTCAAAATCAGTGGTGGAATTCAAGCATGCATGGGACAGTCATAAGGCCATTCTAGGGGGTGGGGGTAGGAAGAAGTAGGCTGCTGGTTAACTAGGATCTGCAGCTTATCCAGTAGGTAGGGAAATGGGCAGACTGGGTGGGCCAAGTGGTCCTTATCTGCCATCAGATTCTATGTTTCTATGTGTACTACTACTGATTGTTCTCTCTCTAACTATGCATCCCAGCAACGAGTGTGTCTTAGCTGCTGTTGTCTTGCACTTTGTGGTGCTCTTCAGGTTACTAGTGATCATCACTCCAATGTCATTCTCATCCTCTGATGCATATATCTGGACTCCACCCAGGTAGAGGGCTGGATGTGAACATCTGTGAGGGTATAAAAGTGACAGAGGTGCAGGGTATGCCAGAGTAAACAGAGGCAATGCGTGGTAGCCTGGAGACAGGCAATGGCATTGTCATTTCCACATGAATACTATGCAGACAACCAGCACAAAGAGATTAGCTAGGCCATATGACTTGTTTAACTGGCTATTATGCAATTAATTGTATTCAACCCCAACCTGGACCATTCTTGCTGTTATCTTTGAGTTGTATTAATTTCTGTTGCTGCTTTTGTTGATTTATTTTTGTCTTGTCAGTTATTCTTGCATTATGTACCTGATTGCTATCACTGCTGTAATTTCAAATAGTACTCTCCCAGGTCGTGCCTGAAAATAGGCAGATTTTTGCCTAGCACACTAACCCGGTTACCAAAAGCTAATAAATACCTTAATGGTCAGACATTTACTGTAAGCAATCCATGTGATGCCAACTAAAGGGATGTTTTATTGCTGGGCAACTGCAACTTGTCTGAAGCTGATTGGGGCAAGGAAATGATATCTAAAGTCATTGGTGAAGACATCAATGTCATTTACACTCATTACAGACATACACAAATTTAAAAAATCAAGTACTATTCAGAGTTTCCATTGCTGTTGTTGTTTCTGTGATGACCATGAACCCCCCATCCCTATCACTTTGTCAGACAACTACATACTCCTTACCTGGCAACAGATGAAACTGGTTTTGACTCCACTTCAGGCCTGTGTGTGTGTCTTTGTTTGTATGCCACTTGAGCTCTGAAGAAACTTGAATTCATGTAGTCCATGTTACCATTCTGTGTGTGTGTGGGGTGGGATTATACTGCTATAATTAATGGACTTCCCTTTTTCCCATAGGGAAACCATGGCATAATTTGCCGTCATGAAGGAGGTTTTATTACAACAAACACATGCACGGTTCCCCTCTTTCTGCGCATGAGCGTCCTGCAGTTCCTCGCTTGCTGACCACTCACCTCGGTGTGCCTTCTGTCTGAAAATGAAACTGCCAGACCAGCAGAACTCAGCAGTACATTTTGTTTATAAAATTACCTAATTTTAAACGCAACGGGAAAAAAGAAAATCTATGTAAGATTTTTAAAAATGCAGACAGGACGAATGTGTAGAGTGACGGAAAACGGAACTGGAGTATGACTGCACCAGAATGCCTAGTGTTTTATATAATTGCTGTGGCAAAAAAGGAAAACCCAGCAATTATATAAAATAAAAAATTGGGGTGTGTGTGGAAACTTGAAGTTTACACACACTCTCAGTATTAGATGCTTTAATAAACCCCTCAAGCTTCGCTCTCGGGGTTTATGAAGCATCTAACTCCTTGGGGGTGTGCAAACTTCTTGTTACACACACCACCCCATACTTTATTTTATTTAAAATAATGTAGAGCATTGAATTCTTCTATTCCATAATAAACAATCATGCAATGTACTGAGTTTGAAAAAAACAGATGACTGACAAGTGAAAACATCTGTGGAAGGACTATTTCACATTATTTAGCAACATTTTTATTTTTTTTGTGACTTTGAAAATGTTTACAATGTTCTTTTTTCCAAAGTGGCCAATGGGCCCATTTTTATAAGCCATAAGACATGGTTGGGTGTTTGTAGTACTGAGATATCTGCACACCCAGAGGCTGCATGCACTTGACCTGCGTTCTCGTGCATAACAATGCCTCTGTGTGTGTGGCTATCACAGTACTACCAACAACCAGCCATGTCTTATTGCTCACTTAGTCACTTGGAAGGGGTTATTTTCCAGAACACTGAATAATGGTTGATGTTATCCAGCATTACAAAACTGGGAGTATGGATGACTCAGGAAACAATAGACCAGTCAACGTTACCATCACTGCTTAGGTTCATTTGATTATATCTGCTGATGGAAAGGATAATACATAGTCCGCCAGTGATTGCTGCTTGCATCCTGTTGTCTTTATTTGTTATCACAGAGTGTCATGCTTGTCTCTGTAGGTGTAGATGTGGACACTGCGTGACTATGCCAACAGAGGTAGAATGTAGATACTGTCAAGAAATCCCAAGAGTTCTAGAAAAGATTAATGATATTCCTAATGTCATTGAAGAGTCTGAAATACTGCACTGCATCACTGAACATCCGGGGTTTGCAGAGGTGTGTCTCAGCAACTGGGTGTTAGAGACAGTTCAATCAGCTTATAGGCAGTACCATGGCAATGAGCCAAAACCAGTGAATGAGTAAGTTTGCATAACAGTAATTTGTCAGAATTTAACTGTCACATCTTGCCATGTATATAGAGTTTGGACTAAAATTTTTACCAACAAACAGTATATTTCTTGGACGATATGCCCATACTAACATATTTGACAGATGTGACTGTGTCACTCATGCATTTCCTGATAGCCATGTTGTGGATGTGCTGTCTTAGTAATAATAGTTGGTATGGAGAAGTGGAGTTACCACATTCATAGCAGGATATTGACCTGGATGTAGTAGTCACATGGAAAATAAAGGTATCCCAGCAGTGTATGAGTGCTCTTGTACCATGGCTGTAATGAATATGATGACCTAAGGCCTACCTACTGTGCCCATATGCACACGTACTTAGCCTCATCAAGCCTCACCATATTCTGGTTGTCCCCTTCCTCATATTACCTGGAGCAACATATGAAATTTTTACTTATCAATGCTTTTTGTTCCTACAGTACAAGTCACATTAAACTGTTCCCTCAACTCACTGGTGTAGCATTGTTCAACGAGTTTCCTAATCTGTGCAGTGTTTAATTCAATGAATTAGTGAAAGGTTAGTATTGGTTTGCAACTAACTGTTATGCACTATAAGCTTTGTTTTCAGCTGAGTGCTTATGAGTTTTATTTCAGAAGGTAGACTAAACAACTCTTAAGGAATGCTGTGATATTTATAAACAATTCTCTTAAGGAATGCTGTGATATTTATAAACAATGCTCTTAAGGAATGCTGTGATATTTATAAACAATTCTCTTAAGGAATGCTGTGATATTTATAAACAATGCTCTTAAGGAATGCTGTGATATTTATAAACAATTCTCTTAAGGAATGCTGTGATATTTATAAACAATTCTCTTAAGGAATGCTGTGATATTTATAAACAATGCCATGAAAATGCATTGCATAAACTCTGCAAAACAGCTACTGCCATTTCACTAAACAGGTACAAGTGAGCTGAATAGGCAGTGAAGGATAGTTGGAAAACAGTTAAAAGCTTCAACAGTTCAAGCTGCCAATGCAGTAGCATCACAAAAAAAAAAAATGCTACACCAGTGAGTTGATGGAACAGTTCAATGTGACTTGTACTGTACATGTGATGTAGTTATGTTTCTCTTCCAGGGAGTAATTTTTTTTTCTTCAAACTCTCCTTATACTCCCTCACTAATCATACTAACATACTAAAATGCCAGCAGAATAGGCCTAACGGTCTTTGGTGTCTGCTCTTTTGGTCAGCCCCCGCCCTGGGAACTGACCTTGCTGCCCCCTTAGCCCTCTCTGGTTTCTCCCTTCCCAGTCCTGGATATTCTCACTGCACAGGACTTCGCTTCCAGAATCCTTCCCTTGTACCTGTCCCACTCCCTCTTGAACCCCTCCACTGTCTCTGCCTCCACTAGCTCCCTAGGCAGCGCATTCCATGGCTCCACCACCCTCTAAGTGAAGTAGCACCTCCTCCTTTCTCCCCTGAATCTCCCTCCCACCAGCTTCTACCCATGCCCTCTAGTTGCCCCTCCTCCTTCCTTTGGAGCACCCTGACTGCTCCTCCCCTATTTACCCCCTACATATACCTGAAGACCTCTATCATGTCCCCCCGGTCCCTTCTCTCTTCCAATGTGTACATATTTAGCTCTTTGAGCCTCTCCCCATAAGTCTTGTCCCCCAAGCCCCAGATCATTTTGGTTGACCTCCTCTGGACCCTCTCCAGGAGTTTGATGTCCCTCTTTAAGTGTGGCCTCCAAAACTGCATGCAGTACTCGAGGTGCGGCCTCACCAAGCAGTTATACAGAGGGAGTACCACTTCCATCCTTCTGGAAGTGATCCCCCCAGCAATGCATCCCAGCATCCTGTTGGCCTTGGCCACTGCCCTTCTACAAGTCTCTGAGTTGTTCATCTTGACATCCACCACCACCGCCAGGTCCCTGTCAGCCACTGAGACTTGTAGCATTCCCCCCCCCCAGGGTGTACACTTGGCCCAGGTTTCTGGCTCCCAGGTGCAGTACCTTGCATTTTTCTGCATTGAACCTTAGCTTCCACTTTCGGGACCACCTTTCCAGAGCCTCCAGGTCCCCCTGTAGGGCCACCCTCCCATCCTCCCCATCCACCACTACCCCCAGTTTTGAGTCATCCGCAAAGAGACTCATTTCACTCCCGATGCCCTTCCATATGTCAGCGATGTAGGCATTGAACAGGAGGGGCCCAAGGACAGATCCTTGAGGGACCCCACTAATGACCCTACTTAGGGATGAGACTATCCTGCCAACCACAACCCTCTGAGTCCAGTCCTGGAGCCAATTTCCTATCCATCTGATCATCTGGTTCCCCACCCCCATTTCTACCAGCTTATCCAACAGGCCTCTGTGAGGAACAGAGTCAAACGCCTTGCTGAAGTCAAGAAAGAGGACGTCCATCGGTCTACCAAGGTCAAAGGCACTTGTCACCCAGTCATAGAACTTCACAAGGTTTGTCTGACACAATTTCCCTGGGATGAATCCATGCTGCCTATTGTCCAGGCACCCTGACTTTTCAAGGTCCTCCCCAGCCTCTCCTTGACAATGTCCTCCATCACCTTTCCCTCCACCAATGTCAGGCTGATGGGGCTGTAGTTCCCTGCCACCTCCCTTGATCCCTCCTTGTGGATAGGTACTATATGCACCACCTTCCAGTCCTGGGGCACCCACCCTGTCCTCAGAGAGATGCTGAAAAGCTCCACCAGGGGTTTTGCCAGGACATCCGCCAGCTCCTTCAGCACTGTGGGATGTAATTTATATGGCCCTGGTGCTTTCTCTGTCTTAAGGGACCTGAGGGCTTCCCTCACTCTCTCTGCCATGATTTCCACCTCCGCTACCTCGTCCCCCTGCTTTGCCTTCCCCCCCTGCCAGTGATGGCCCCCCTCTCTCCAGACCCTCCGATCAGTAAAGGTCTGCTCCCCTCCTCAGTTTCACCATCTCCTCCCATGTATGATGCAGCCCCCCCCATCTTCCTTCATGAAAACTGAGGCAAAGTACTCATTTAGTACCTCAGCCTGTTCTCCCGGGTCTTGTGCTCATCCATCCCTGTTTTAATCCTGCTAATCTGCCCCTTCACCCTCCGCTTTTCCCCAATGTATCTAAAGAACCCCTTGTTCTCTCTCCTAATTTCCCTGGCCAGGTTCTGCTCCTTCCTTGCCTTAGCTGCCCTCACCAACCTAGTGGCCCTTTTGGCCATCAGCTTGTTCTCCCATCGATCCCTTTCACTCCTTGAGCACTTGAAATGCCTATAAGCCACCTTCTTTCCCCTCACCACCTCCTGAACCTCCCTGGTCCACCAGCAGGGTTTACAGGCCCTACCGCATTTTTGTCTTACTCTTGTACAGGTGCTGGTAGCATCCTGCACCCCCCTCCTGATGATTTCCCACCTACCGTCAACGTCCACGTCTGGCCCAATCCCATTCAAATGCTTCTTAAGGATCCTTCCCATTTCCTTGAAATCAGCCCCCCCTAAAGTCAGTTACCTCCATCTTTGTGCAGCCTTTTACCCCTTCTAGGTCCAGGCAGAACCAGACCATGGCATAGTCCCTCCCTGTCAATGGATCCCTTACCTCCAGGCCCCCAATCTGGTCACTGTCTGCCAGGACCACATCCAGTATCCATGACTCCCTGGTTGGTTCCCCCACCTGCTGAGTTAGAAATGCATCCTGAAAGGCATCCAACAACCTCTGTTCCCTGGCCACCGAGGATGTCATAGTCTCACAGTCCATTCCTGGCATGTTTAAGTCCCCCAACACCACCACCCTTCTCCTGCCCAAACCGCAGTGTCTCCTCACATCTGCCACCAGACTCTCCTCCAGCTCCTCCGCCAAGCGTGGGCGGTCTATACACCTCTCCTATTTTTACTCTCCCTCCCCCTTGTTATCAAGGTGACCCAAATCACCTCCATAGTTCCCTCTGCCTCCTCCACTCCTCCTATGTCAATGCAGTTTTTGACTATTATTGCTACCCCTCCTTCCCTTTCCTCTCCCCTGTCCTTCCTGAACATGGTGTAACCATCCAGGTTCAGGTCCTAGTCATGCCCTGCAGTGGCCCAGGTCTCAGTGACCACTGCCACATCCACCTTTCCCTCCGTTAGCATCACCTGGAGCTCAGACATTTTATTGCCCAAGCTTCTGGCATTTAGCAGGACTACGTTCCACCCTTTCCGTATACTTCCATTTCCTCTGCTCATGTTCCCATGGGGTTCTGTCTTCTCCCAGACAGCACCTTACCAGTTGGCCTCTTCCCGCATTCCTCCAGCTCCCCAAGGGGGTGGAGACAGATTCCCACCTTTATTGTACCCCCGCGACAGCCCTTTCTCCCATCCCTCCCCCCTTCACAAGTTTAAACCCCACCTTTCACCAACAAACCCCTCTATTTTCAACTCATCCCTTCCAAACTGAGATGGAGCATATCTCTAGCATATAGCCCCTTATCTTCCCAGGTATCCCCCCAATCCCCCATCAACCCATACCCTCTGGCCCCACACCACTCTCTGAGCCACTAGTTTATCTGCCTAATCTCTCTCTCTTGTGTTCTCCACTAGTCCGTGGCACTGGCAGGATTTCCGAGAAGGAAATCATACATCCTGTGTCATGGCAGACCCTGGCAAGCTCCCTGAACCTTGCCTTTATCTTGAGCTCACTATTTCCCTCAATGTCATTGGTACCCAGGTGGACCAGTATGTACAGGGAACCTCCACAATCCTTTGTCAGCTAATATACCTCATGCTTAGCCCTGTGCACTGTTAGTCCAGGGAAGTATTTTGTTCTAACCGGGCAGACTTCCCCCTCCCTATCCCATTTGATACCTCTGATCATGGAAACCCCCAACAGGAGCACTCTGACTGCCCCTTTTCCTCCATTTACCCCCTTCCATGTCCTTTATCCTTTCTACCAGCCCTCTCCCCAGCTGGCTCCTTGCTCCTCCCCCTATCTGGGTGCTACCTTCTGCTCCCTCCTTATTTACCCTGGCCACCCCCTCCTCTCTGATCCTATGTCTCTCCTCCACCTCCCAAGTATCCTTCTGTTCCCCGCTACCCCCCCGTCACTGCTTGAGACTGGTCCTCCCCCCATCTGCTATACTTGTCTGGCTCGTCCTCCCTTCTTTCCCAGCTCCGTTCAGCCCCTCCTTGCCCGTCATGCTTCCCTGGTCTAAACCCTCAGCTCTCATTGCTGTATCCTCCTTGTACATCTGGTCCCTCTCCTTGCCCTTTCCTCCCAACTGGTCCTTCTCCTTGCACTTTCATCCCTCTACCCCCTCCTCCTCCTGCTCTGATCCACCGCTCCCTCCGGTTTCCCGTGTTCCAAGTTCCCCCTGCTCTTCCTGCTATCTGGCCTCTGCTTCCTGTCCCCCACTTCCCTTCCATCTCTAACTGCTCCTGTCATGGCTACATCACCCCCCTCATCCTCTAGCAGAAGAAGAGAATTGAAGCAGTTACTGAGCTTAAGGTCCAATCCACCTTCCCCCATTGCTTCCTTCCGTCCAGCCCCAGTCATCTCCCTACATCCCTGAGAATGTCCTCCCTTTGGCCCCCCCATCTGTGAGGGTCCCCAGATACCTGCCTTCTTCCTTGGTAGTGTCCTTCTTTTGAGCCCCCCTGTCTGGGTCTGTATGCAATCCCAGAGTACTCTCCTGCACTTCTTTCCCTATGCCCCCTTCCCTAGTGCTTTGTGCAACCTTGTGGGAGAGCCCCTGCCCTATTCCCCAACCATACCCCCCTCACCCTCCAGCTAGCACCTAATACCCTCAACCTCCTTCCTAAGCTTTGCCAAGCTGGTAGCACACTGGGCAACCACTGAACTTCCAAGCCCAGTCCACTATCATGGCCGCCCCACACCCTGTGCACCCTGCCACCCTTCCAAAGATGCCGGCCCTAATGACGTGTGGTCCCATCACCCTCTAAGTAGGTTTCCTTGGGTGAACCACAAGGCTCCCCACTAGTCCAAGATACACCACTAATCAGGTCACCCACTAATCCAAGATACAGTGCCACAGTAAACAGGTACCCCCATTACTAGGTGCAGTATTACACAGTAAACTTTTAGAGGAAGTGTACAACTCCCTAAGCTCCTCTGTCCCAGCCTTTAAACCCAACCCCAAGTGGCTAGAACTACATGAGCTGTGCCTGAAGCCTTTTTCTCCAATTGCAGGGCAGGTGGTCCCCTATAAATGAACCAAGCTCTGGGGAGGGAGTGGTGGGGGGAGGGTGGGATTAGGGCCTACACCCGACTCTCACGAGAGTGTATCAACCCTGTGTCTGCCTCTCACTGCACCTTCAAGTACTACCAGTTAAGAAAATCTTTCAAGTCTACTTACTGTCCCCGCCTCCAGCTAGAAGCTTCTGCCCCTTCACTAACTGAAGACTGACTGAGCTGGCAGTCACACCTTGCTTTCAACCAGCATTAATCCCATGTAATATGATGCCTGCACTTACAGGTCAGATAGCAACTTTTAAACACTCACAAACACTAAATTTTGTGTTTGAATTCCTTCCTCCTGCCCAAACTAAATGAAAAAGCAATAAAAGGCTGCCCAAACTAAATGAAAAACCACAATAAATGGCAGTTAAGACCAGCCCTCAACTACAATTACAAACACACAGAATACCAGCTAAGAAAATCTTTCAAGTCTACTTACTGCCCCAGCCTCCAGCCAGAAGCTTCTTCCCCCTTCACATTCTCTGACTCTCTGTCGTGTGGGACATACGGCATTACCTGGTCCCTTCCACCTTAAGCCTCAGTCCCTATCTGTGATACAGTGAACTCCTCCTTGCAACCACAGACAACTCCTCCCACCAGATATAAGCCCCATGGGACAGGACTGCCAACTTCTACAGGTGACTGTTCTGAAATCTAGACTGCCTTCCATGCAGCTAGTGGAGTATGGGGGCAGGCTGTGGACACTTCATTGAGAACTGAGATTGCCCCCAATCCCCACTATCACTGACTGAGGATCAGACCATTTTACATGTATGCTGTTTGCCCCGTAGCATGGCCACACAATTAAATATGCACAGACATGCTGCCGACATCTGCTGAAGCTTCAACCTGCTGTGCCCCGGCTCCTGCATGATCCCTGATCTCAATCGTGGGTCACTAAACAGCTTAGTGAAGTCCATACCCCACCCTGGGAGAGGAGAGCAGTCCTCTAGATACTCGATCTGCTCCATCCCCCACTGACACACAGCAAATCGAGTCTGTCCATGACTCATGGTCGCCGGCATTGCATGGGGTAAGGTGTACAGTCCCTCAGTGGCACAGGGATGGCCATGGAATACATAATAATATCACACAGCCTGTTCTCACATCCTTTGTGATGTCATCCTTGCACAATATTGCTTTCCCTGATCTGAACTACTTCCACCCTATGTCCTTACATGTGTCAGGCCTCCATTTGTTGACACTGTACTGTAGGTGTGGAAACACCAGTGTTTTGTATGCTGTAATTGTGACATACCTTTTCTGCTGATGATACAACTGCCTATGCGAGAAAGCATAATGTTTGAGTTCCCTCTCACCAAGTTGCACCTACTCCCTACTTTTTTTTGGTTAATCTTTCCACTAGTCCTCCACCCCTTATTTGAGTCTGATAGCAGTTAATTCATGTCCCAATTATTGACCCTTATTGGCAAACATCTACCATCCTAAAGACAAGCATTATGTTTTTGAAACAGTGCTGGTTCTGCCCCTTGAGTACTGGTAAACCACACTGTGTAATTATGACAGTAAATGGACACATTCATGTACGGTGGCAGACATAGTTTGAAAGCCTGTGACAAGTTATTTTTGTTTAGGTATAAGCCATACCTGTAACTGGAAGCAGTCTAGAGATATAGATGACTGAGTCTATCCAATAGAAATACTACATTACAGCCTTTCTTCGAAACTTTTGATGTCAGTTTTGATCAAGCAGTGCTGAACTGCATTAAGTTAATCACTGCTTGATCAGCACTGACATCTCAAAGCTCTAAGAATGGCTGTACTGTAGTATTTATATTACACAGGCTCAGTAATCTATTTCTCTGGACTGCCTCCATCTACACGAGTGGCCCATAACTGCATTTTCTTTTTTTTTGCTATACCCTTTATACTCCTAGGCCCCTTACCTTATTCACTCCCACTTTCCAGCACATCATAGTGGGATTTCCAGCCACTGTCTGTCTCTATCGATCTCCAAACTGTTCCCTGAGAGACTGCTGTGTCTTAACCCCCGCACTGTGGTGGCATGGAGTCCCCTACTCACCACCCAGAATGGATCCAGTCTGGGAGAGCATCAGAGCCATCGAACATGTGGACAGCCATCAAGCTGCAATCATGGTGCCTCCTTTTTCCTGATTTTTCCCTTTGACCCCTAGAGCTGGGGGCATGCAATGGTGCAGGCAGAGGGGAGCACGTACGTGTCCACATGCACTCCCTCCAGGAGCCTGTACCAGGTCCTCCCCAAAATTACTGCTTGATGCTGTGTACCCCAGCCCCTGCCAGGGGGCCAAGGGACACAGTCATCTGCAGACACCCCTCCTGGAGAAGAAGAGAATTCCATTGGATGCTCAATTCTTGTCCTTCCCTGCCGACCCCTGACTACCCATGCTTGTTTCCGAACACAGGTCGCCAGCTTTGCGTGAGGTTAGGTATCCAGTGCCTCACCCCTCAGCACCACCAGTCCGGCACCCATAACTAGATAAAAGTAACTTCTCATGGGCATTTAAACTAAGTCTGCCACTGTACATTAATGTGTCCCTTTAATGTGTTCTTTTCTTTCTAACTCTTCATTTGGGTGTTATTGCATATTTTTCCCATATTTGCAGCCATCACCGATTCCTTGCCTACAGAAGTTTTGTTTGTTGGTGCTGGGGCTGGTTGGGATGAAGAGTGCAAGTGGTAATACCTGCCTGTACAGTGAACAAGATTCAAGAACAATGGCCATCTGAAAACTATGTTGGGTTCTTACCACCCCCTTGAGGACAGGTCTGGACAAGGTTGATCAATGAGCAACATCATCTGTTATCATTTATATGTATGTTACTACTGCAGTTCAAGTCTGTATTAATGTTGTACATGTTCATTGATTTCCACATCAAATGGATTGGAATTATCTGTTGCAGGCTGTTTGTTGATACCCTGGCATGCAGCACTGTACATCTGAGGGTTGATAGGAGAACCCTGATTACCTATTTAGCTAGCCCAATTAAATAAAGTTTTATTCACAAGTTTGAAAGCATTCAAATGAAAGCATCAGTATCCATTTGTTTGCATTTTTTTATCTACAATATGGACACTTTTTTACACTAAAGTGTTATCCTAATATATGATGTGTGTGTTTTCATTATTTACAACACACAATGCACGAATATGTCTGTTGGAACAGAGGTATTGAACTGTGTTTACCATTATCACTTTCTGCATGTTTAATTGACAAACTGCAAATCTGATTCGATAGTTCCAGTACTACAGGTGTAGCATTACATAGAGAATACTGGATGAGCCACCATGCACACCAGTGTGTTCTGCCACACGGTGGTTCGGATTCCCTCTGACATCGAGAGCGAAGGTCACAGCGTCCACAGGTATCATGACCCCTGTATTTTTTATGGGCTGGGATATTCAGAGGGGCCCTGGAAGGATATTGAGAAGGCTACCTGGTGCAGCACAAACCTTGATGTGCCAGGGCGCAATGCTAATGTATGTGGCGCACATGCAGGAGGTGTGCCTATGCATATGCGGCACATTCCGATATTCAGCCCAGGATGTGCAGCACATATTCTGGCACAACCTTGCATTGCGCAGCATAGGGTGGCTCAAAGTTGAGCCCCAGAAAAGATGGCACAACTTCTGGCCACCCACAGATGGGCTGCAGTACTGCAGGGCGCAACACAGCAGCCCAGCTGTGGTGGCCACCTGCCCACCCAGAACACCGTTGACAAGCCATGATCATGATAATCTGCCATATTCATCTCCATTAAAGAATATGTGCCGAATTTGGCAGAGTTACCAGGGATGTCGCATCACCCATCCCCACTCAAAATTACTCTGAGGTTGTCAACAATTATGTCCTGTACTGTTCTACATTTGTCAGTTTCCCATACTCTGTGGATTGTTGGCTGCAAGTAGTTATGGGAATACTGGCAGAAGGTGTTCTCAGATATGCACTGTATGCTGACGTGCCGGAGAACCCATAAAGTTTACTGTGCAGACGCCCCAGAAAAAACAATGCTTCCTGAAAGCAGCACATTACCAGCAGGATAATCACCAAGGCTTGGTTGTGTGCTCTATGATCTAATAGTAACATAGAAACATAGAAACATAGAATTTGACGGCAGATAAGGACCGCTTTGCCCACCCAGTCTGCCCATTTTCCTACCTACTGGATAAGCTGCAGATCCTAGTTAACCAGCAGCCTACTTCTTCCTACCCCCAACCCCTAGAATTGCCTTATGACTATCCCATGCATGCTTGAATTCCACCACTGATTTTGACTCCACAACCTCCTCCGGAAGGCCATTCCATGCATCCACAACCCTCTCTGTGAAAAAATACTTCCTTAAATTACCTCTGAGCCGCCCGCCTCTATCTTCAAATTGTGCCCTCTTGTTCTTGCACACCTCTTTTTTTGAAAGATGCTACCCTCTTGGACTTTGTTGATTCCCTTGAGGTACTTGAAAGTTTCTATCATGTCCCCCCTCTCCCTCCTTTCCTCGAGGCTATACATATTAAGCTCCTTAAGTCTCTCTTCATATGTCCTCCGGTGCAGACCCTGCACCATTTTAGTTGCCCTCCTCTGGACAGCTTCCATCCTGTCTATGTCTTTGCGGAGATTGGGTCTCCAGAACTGCACACAGTGTCCACACTCTGTACATCTCTGCTGTATGACAACCAAAGTTCCTTTAACGTTATCTACTGATGCAACTGTTGGCACCAAACAGTTTATACTCTGTTTGAACAGCTGCAGCAGACAATTTTCAAATACAATAAACGTTCTTTCCTGCCATAACAATTTCTGATTGATAGTGTCACTCGGTTGTTCTTCAGCCCTATGAATCAGAAAAAAAAATGTGCAATTTAAGCATAGTTTCCAATTTCACTGTGTTACGAGTAATTGTGTAGCTTGCGACACATCGTACATCATCTGTATTTGTAATCAGAAAGAGAAGCCTCACTGTGTGTATCATTTGCAATTGGACAATAGTTTACGTCCTTTGGGTCATCTATGAACGTATCATTTGATTCAGTGTCTGAATGGCATACTGGCGATAAGGAGAATAAATGCTGCACAATGGGTTCTGTCTGTGTGCTTGTATGTCTTTTTTTCATGATTGTCTGTATCCCTATGAGTGAACAGAGGTTATGTTTAACAGTAATTCATGAAAGTGGAAAAATAAGGTGCCTGTACACATAATGTAGCAAAACATGGATTGTACTGTATGTGCAACCATGCACAACCACTGTGTTCTGTCAAACAGGATTCTGATTATCCTGGACAAAGAGGACAAAGCTCAATAGATCCACGGGAATCAGGACCACGAGGTGACATAACACAATACTTCTGCATACAGTTGCTCATCCTGAATTTTTTTTATCGTGAATAGTATGGTGTGAAATGAGGGAAGTTTTTGTGTTTCTTTCTCTTTCACAGTGAGACTGAGTAGAAGTTATAGAATGATGTTCTACCACATAAATGCACAAATGAAAGCAACTATGTGGAAGCATTCCAAGTTGTTCTTCAGTAGCAGTGACAGCTATACTGCAGCACAACAACATAATGATGTCACTAGAGCCACAAAACAAGCATATTCCATGCCATCAATTACGTGTATGACAACATTCCACCTTAAATGTCATGGAGGATAATGTATAGTATTTGATTAAGAACCATGCAGTAATCACTTCGAGATGTTGGCATGACATCATGATAAACCTTGAGAACGCAGCTTGACAAGTTTTCAGATGTCATGGCAACATCAAGAAGTGTTTTCAACGTGGTTGTTACACAAATACCATACATTATATTTAAGCAATATACCACAAGAGGATTTTGGTGATGCCAGGATTTACCCACCTGGTGTGCTTTTCTCACGAGGTGCAGTTCGAGTGAGAAAACACACCAGAAGTGGATAAATCTTGGCATTATCCACACACTCAAGTAGGATATTGCAATTATACAATGTCTCCCTTGTTTTTTTGTGTTTTAAAAAAAGAAGGAAATAGTTATTTTTGGCCTGGCTGGCTGGCACATCTTGTCGTGGGGTCATCCTATGATTTACACATTGTAAATCATGCCAGCCAATCAGGGGCCAGTATTTGTAGAGCCCTTGTATAATTTTCATTATAATATGGCTATAAAAAATACAGTTATTTGATTGGCTGAGGAGCTTTGAACGCAGTGCTGATATCCCATGACGACAGCAGAAGGTCCAGTAGCCTCTTCACAATAACATCAATAATACTGACCATTCCTCAGTGCCATCACAAATGTAGCTGTCACCTTTACTCACTACAAGCCTTCAGTTAGGCACTGAAAATAGAACTCTACTTAATTTATAAACATAAGAAGTAAATTTTATTTGCCCTCATAATACTCTTGTTACGCACACATATGGAACTTTGAAAAATAAGTAGTACAGTACTTAGAATTGTAATTTATGGTGTTTCTTTGCTGACCATGATACATCTCACACCTATCCTCACCTGCTTACTATTGACATCTTTGTTGTTTAAGCTGCTAAAGAGAAAACAAAAGCCAGCAGTGGGTTGTACATTTTAACATTAGATATGATGAAGTCATATGTTCAAGATTGCTGTAGCTAAGAAACAGAATTATCATTTTTTTTAGAAAACAATTTATACCATGTTACAACTGTGATAACCACAGTCAAAGTTTCCATTTGCTGGAGATTGATGAATACACATGGTGTTGTGATGGCACTCGACCTGTGTCCTCCTGCCTCAAAACGCACATGGTGTATCCAGCAATCACAACAATGGCAAGCCATGCCATTGGCTTTTCCTTTATTATTATGACATGTACAGACTGTTCAAAATGGCAGTATTTTTTGGTGTTCAGCTGATAATGGCGATAACGGTTACATACCTATGCTATTATGTGGAGGGTGATGTAATGATTTTTGAGTCCCATGTGTAGCGAAAGTTACAGAACATTGTTCGCTGGCAGCATTTGCATCAGTCATGGAATCCAAAGTTGTCTCCTCATATGAGCTGTCAGCAACAGCATCAGTAGATGTACACTCTTTGATCTGAAATGATGTTGATGCATCATCTGAGCATGTGGATGTATACTGCTTGATGATCTGCAAGACACAGTGTCATAAATTAATCCAGTGCTTGAATCATGATCATGACAGTATGGATCACGAGAAATTATTAACATAGTGGTTATGTCCAAATAATACATGTACTATGCAACGTGCATTTCAGTTAAGCATTGTTTATCATCAGCTATCTGCTAATGCAAATGTTCATGCAGTACTCATCTCTACATCCAGACATGACTTGGTGTTTACATAGCAATCCAACATCAGAACAGATATTGTCATTAAGCAGTCAGGGATGTGACGTTCTTGAACATCTTTTTCTCTGCAAGATCGTAGATTGTAGGGCTTTGTTGTTTCCCTTGATGTACTGCTTTAACCCTCCCTGTCCATCCTTTAGATTGTGTACCCTGGTATGTTTACATACAGTCATGGTTCTCGGTGTACCATGTTTCTGTGACTGGCACAATATCCACGCACAAATTGTATCAAGGCCACTACTTCAGTGAGATTGTTAAACAGACTACGGGAATTGGTACTCCTTGGCCTACATTTGTTGATGGCATCACAACCCTTTCTGCCCCATACTGGTCCTTAGTGACTCAACTTTTTTTCTTCATTTACACCTGTCTGGCTCCCTATCGACTTTGATGCCTTGGTATTTAACTCACTACATACCCTGTGTTGTGGTAGTATGGCTGTGATTTCTCTGCTCCTTTTCAGTGCGTCACAGATTGACTGACATAACTGCATGACTGTGAAGCATCTAAACCTGTCACATATTATTCTTGACACCATCCTGGACAGATACAGACCATTGCATCAGTGTAGGTCCATATCCCTACAGAGAGACCACCACTCACAAGTGACACCAAAACACTAAGTTGTGCAACAATTTTCAAACCATTCATTGAATACCATGGTGTGGAGTTGCATAGTCTCAACCATGCCACAAACTGGTGTCACATGTTGAACCACATTATGCCAGAACTCAATGCAGGCACCCTCGCCTCCTCTGTCCTCCCCCCCCCAACAGTTCTACCCCTTAATTTTTGATTTGTTACCTTCCACTGTAGGTTACCATGGCACCATCATAAGGGTCTCTTTTGTGGCAGTGCAAATAATAATGTTTGTTCTCCACTACGGGTATCTCCATACATGAACCATGCTCCACCTGAACAATGTATGAATTGTGGAGTTTTACAACTGGAGGGATGCCCATCTGTTCCACCACCCTCACCCTCACTGAGGCACCCATGGTCCAACTGCTATTATTTATTGGCAACCTCACAGTCAGAGGCAGCAGCCTTGTGACTGCCTAGGTGTGAAAGGAGGCCACACAAATTCTGGAAAACTCAGCATGGAGATTATGAACATTCTTCAGCCAATATTGTTGCATGCACTGCAGTGTACTGTGTGTGTGTGTGTGTGTGTGTGTGTGTGTGTGTGTGTGTGTGTGTGTGTGTTTATGTGTGTGTGTTTGTGTGTGACTGTATGTGTGTATGACTATGTGTGCGAGTGTGCATATGTGTGTGTGCGCACGTGTGTCTGTATGTATGATGAAATGCGATAACATTAAATATGTACAGTAGAAAACATATAAGGAAGACAGCAAATGTGTGTGTGTTACAAAAGATGATGAACTGTTAGGTTTGGAAAAAGACCGTTGTGTATCACTAGTCTAACCTAGATCATGGTTGATTAGTGGCAACCCTTCATGCTATTCACCATCATATATGACAGCTAAGGGCAGGAATTTGCATGTCTGTGTAGTACCACACATACATGATTCACACAGTAGGTGCCTAGGATAGATGACTTAAAATCAGTAAATGGGCAAAAACTGTTGGATGTACATCACTCATTGCAAACTCCCTACATAGCTAACCATGATATGAAAATGCAGGCTGTGACAGTGTCCAATTTGGTTTGGTATTTTGGGATGGGGCCAATGTATGTCGGTACCAGGTAGTGTGGGTGGTGTGGACACCAGTTGACCAGCAGTGATTTGAGACATGGAAACAAGTCATCTTGACTTTGGAGTTGTAGGGAAGTGATCTCAGAATACTGGATGTTGGACCATGGGTACAAAAGATTCGGAGCATGGGATATTGGTGAGCGTGGCACACTACCTCAACAGCTGTTTATATAGTTGTTCACCTATATTCAGAGACTTTATATACAAGAAGGACAGTAGTGATTGATAATGCACCAACATATGATGGTGCACAACATAGGGCCCTGAGGGTGAAGGCTGGTTACTAGTAGCCAACATAAATTAGATTATGAACACCTCACTGGAGACATTGAATGTGCAGAAGAGACAGAATTCATATCATGTTGTAGAACTGAACAAGGGTGAAAAGGATCATTCAGACAGGAGGCAATGTCCTGTCAGGCGGTGGACCCCGGGATGAGCACCAGGAGCACGATGGATGCACAATGAAATGCCACCAAAACACAAACTCTTAGCATCACCGACACCTGTGCAGCAAGACAGCAAACCCAACTCACTGCAAATAGACCACCACTGTGAGTGATCTGATTTAAAGTACTTAACTGTATTGATTTCAATGTTATTTTTAGTGTTTTAATTGTTCCTTTCTGTATTTTGATTGTGTAGCACCTAGAGTCACCGGGATTGATAGCATGAAAAATAAAATTTGCCTTGCCTTGCCTAGGTGCTTGTGCAACATGCAGTTGACCAAAAAACCAGAACCCATTACCCAACATTGGTGTTCAGTTTGGCCCACCATCCCACCTCACCCAAGGTTTCACACCCCCCACCACACACACACCGTGCATGAAGTGTCAGTGCTATCAGATGGAAGGCCACTGGCACAGCACAATCCACACATTCATGACTGTCAGTCATCTCTGGATCATTGCTGTGTGAATGAGGGGAGGTGGAGATGTATGGTTGCAGTGCACTCCCTACGTGAATGCAGGGCAGTCTCCATTCCGCAGCATTCAAGCATAGCACCAATAATATGTATTACCAAGTTTTCACTAGATACGAATAAAGGAATAATGCACAACAGAGTATGTGTTGGGCTGGGATAAAGTCACCTCTGGGGTGATTGGGTATGAGGCCGTAGGCCAAGTGCAACGAATAGACCCAGAAGTTACGTTATCACTACATGACACACACCCTGGACTGCATTATTCCTGTTATACAATGGCTTGCTGTTATATACAAAATAAAACAATTCATTTAAAAGATATTTTGGTTAGTGTGAAAAAATAGTTTTGTTTCTTAAAAGAAGATGCAAACAATCAATTGGCAAAGAAGGATCATGAACCCATGATGATATGCTGTATAATATTACAACCATGATGTTATGCTGGGGTAACATCATGGGTCCAGCCTTATACTGACCAATCAGAGTCCAGGACATTTTCTTGCCACTCAAATCAAATCAAATCAAATCAATCTTTATTAATAAAAGGCGCCTTTCCAAAACCAAGGCACCTGTACATAACATGATAAAATCAATAAATAATTAAAACGATATTAAAATTAATCTTGACAACAGCATTCAAAACTCATTGTATGCTAGGCTAAAAATATATGTTTTTAAAGCCTTCTTAAAGCTTTGGACTGTTGGGCAATCTCGCACCTGACAAGGTAGAGAATTCCACAGGGTTGGGGCCATAAAACTAAAAGATCTGGCCCCTGAAGTTTTTAAGCGAACCCTGGGAATCTCTAGCAATCCCTCATCAGTGGATCGGAGAGAGCGGGAGGGACAGTAGGGACAAAGGAGATCTTTCAGGTAGCCAGGTCCCTGATCATGTAGGGCCTTATAGGTCAGCAAACCGACCTTGAAGGTGATTTGCCAGCAAATTGGCAGCCAGTGCAGTCCGCGGAGCACAGGCGTTATATGACTGGACCTAGAAGAACCAGTCAATAGCCTGCTTGCCACATTGTGCACTAGCTGCAAGCGGCGAATCTCAGCCCCTGGTAGCCCAAGATAAAGGGCATTGCAGTAGTCAAGGCGGGAGGTAACAAAAGCGTGGACCAAAGAAGGAAGATCGTCAGGAGGAACCAGGTGCTTCACCCGGGCGATGTTCCTCAGATGGTAAAAAGGGGTTTTGACAACTGCCGACACCTGAGATTTAAGTGTCAAACAGTCATCAAACACAATGCCCAGGGTCCGCACCCGGTCTGAGGTGGTTAGCTGGACACCCCCAAAGCCATAAACTGGAGGATGATCCTGCCAATAAACCCACCTCCCGGCGACCCAGGTCCACAACCAACACCTCAGTTTTCTCTGGGTTCAGCTGCAGCCAGCTCACATTCATCCAGTCCTGGATTTTGGCAAGATAGTTGTTAAAGACCAAAAAAGTAGCATCTTGGCTGGGCACAAAGGACATGTACAGCTGAGTATCATCTGCATAGCAGTGAAAACTCAAACCGTACCGCCTAATAAATGCTCCTAACGGCAGCATGTACACCGCAAACAACATGGGCGCCAAAATGGAGCCCTGTGGCACCCCACAGGATAGGAGGAATGATGCCGAGGAAAAAATCCCAGACACCACCCTCTGAGTCCTACCCTTGAGGAAAGAGCGTAACCAACTGAGGACTGTACCAGACAGCCCACAGATAAACCACAAGCGCTCCAATAGCACACCATGGTCCATGATGTCAAATGCTGCAGAGAGAGATCAAGAAGGACCAAGATTGAACAAGTCCTTCGATCTCTCGCTATTAGGAGGTCATTTAGTACCAGGACAAGAGCTGTCTCGGTACTATGTCTTTTCCTAAATCTGGACTGGAGAGAATCATAGACGTTGTGGCTGGTCAAATGATCATCCAGCTGTGACGCAACCACCTTCTCAATAACCTTACCCACAAAAGGCAGGTTAGAAACAGGCCTGTAGTTCACCAAACAATCCAGATCCAAGGAAGACTTCTTAAGAAGGGGCTGAACCACAGCCTCCTTCAGAGGATTTGTTAAAATCCCCCTCTCCAAAGATCTCCAGACTATCTCAGCAATTGTACCATTGTAAAATAAGCATCATACACATACAAAATTAAATAGAGAATACTGGATGGGCAACTGTGCAGAACCAGTGTGTCCTTCCACATAGTGATTCCATTTCCCTCTGTCCTCGAGAGCGAAGCTCGAGTGGTCCATGCGAATCAGTACCCTGGGATGACAAAACATATTGGTTGTGCATGCAGTTGATCATTCTGCATTTTTTTTTATAGTGAATAGTACTGTGTGAAATATGTGTTTTGTGTGTTCTTTTGTTTTCAAGCTGAAACTGACTCATGCAGTCTTTAGATGTTCTTGGATGCTGTTCTACCACAGCGTGGTAGAATCACATTCCATGACCTTGAAACTGTGGTAGAAAATCATTTTGAAAGGGATGGAATTGTATAAATAACAACAGCCCACTATACACTGTCAAGACATACTGAGGAGCAGATTAATACATTTTCATCCATGGACAACCTTTGCAACACATCAAGGAATAAAATATCATGGTCGGATTATTACCTCTGCCAGTTCACGTTTACGGACAGCAGCACCACTTTGACAGCTGGTTTGCAGGTTGCATCTCTGATGTTAACCGCAGTGTGACAACCAGAACATTCGTTACTACTAGAAACACACAACTGAGTTTTAACAGTGTTATTGGGTTCAGAGGCATGAATGGTGGGAACTGCATCGAGCAATAATCACAGGCACGTAACAAAATTAATTGTGTGCTGCATTAGAATTGACGGATCTAAACATGATTCCTCAAAATGAAAGGAAAAAAAGCACACTTTATTTTGTGGGACCAACCCAATCTGTACATTTTGTCCTTACAAACTGATTCCAAAGTCTAATCATGTGCTGATCTTTGGGGAATGTAAATAGTGAAAACCCAGCCTAGTGGGTATTACCGCAGTTACCTGCAACACACCGGGAAGACATTTTGAAATGAGGGGTATTCATTACAAACCCAGGAGTGGCAGTACAGAATAAGGTGTATCACTCAAAAATTTATTTGGAATTAACACAATTCTTGAAGGATCAGTAACTTTACAAACAGGACAAAATGAAGTGTGACCACAGGATATTATATTATAGAGGGATGACAGACACATTGATATGGAACTACTCAGGTATTGAGCTCTGTATATCAGTGACAGTAACCTATTTTATTACAAAAAATAAAAGAGAGCACAGTATAATAAATTGCTCAGACACCTGTAAGTCTGTCTTATTGGGTGGCTATTGCAGAGGGTGGATGTCTAACTAGCAAACTGTCAAAGGACAAAACTGCTCTGAATAACTACTGACAACTGCAGTAAAGTAATAACAGATGTGCAGATGCCTTAGTATGACTTAGTCTATGCAGATAATCATAATATTAAGTCACTTATTCACTAAAATTGCACACAATGCTAACTGGCATTACCAAATCTCTATGTATGGCCACTGAATGAAATGTTATGTAACAAACAAAAAACGAAATGCAGTGAAGCTTGATAGCTTTGTTAGTAAACATGCACAAAACAGTCAAGTTAATGTTTTGTTATTTATTAACATTAAACACTGAGAAATGGATTTCTACAGCTTTAAAATCGATCGGTACAGCAACTGCATTGAGGCAAAGTTCCCGCTTACTGTAGAGGACTGGTCTGTCAGTACCCCGTTAGGTGGATCAGGAATAAACATTTTTGGCTTTGGAGAGGTAAACAAGATGCGTGAAGCAGGCAGCTGCAAAATGTGGTATAAAAACATGTAAAACTAGGAAAAGGGGAATAACTGAATGACCGTAGACATACCGGGGGTGACATTAATCCACGATCGACCACATGGTAAGTCCGGTTTTCAAGATATTAACCTCAAGAGTCCCTCTTTAAGTCTAATCCAGAAAATTAATAAATTTACTCTCCATTATTGCTTGTAGGTTATTTAGGCCCAATTCAGCCTTTACAAAGCAGCCCGGGGTGGATTTATTAAAGTACAATGCAACCTGAGGGACTTTAATGGCAGGTTTTTCAAGGAATCTGCAGGAGACATGGCCCAAATCGCTGCACCATCCAGGATCTGAGAATTATATTTGGCATATATTGCAGTTACCAGTGGTTCAATTGAATGGCCCAATATAAATGATTAAAACTTTTCAAACCAAATATAGTATATTTGTTTTTTTGGCAAAGAGCCTTTCCAATGAATTTTACATGATAGATTATCTGCAAAAGTTATTTCCAAATATTAATATGATTTGACTGCCTCTAAAGGACTGGCATAAAGTTTCCAAAGATGTTTTTTCCTATTCCCTCCGAATGAGACAATCTTGGTTTTTGAAATGTTGACCTTTAAGTCCAACATTTTAGAGTATTCATTTAAAACATCCTGCTTTTTTTGTAAACCACTGTGAGGCAGTGAGAACAAGACTTGGTCATCCATGTAGGCCAATACTGGGCAAAGTGTAGAAGTAATTTTTAGGGTATCAGAGTCATGAGTGTCAAAGGCTAATAAAAGCTTATTTATATAAATCAAAAAGAGTGTAGGAGCCAAGATTCATCCCTGTCTTACACCCTTGCTAGTGAGGAAAATATCTGAAAGTTCGCCACTTGTCCCAACTCTCACTTGAGCTCAGGTTTCAGTGTATAAATTTCTGAACATGTTTATCAAAGAATGAAGTATTCCGCAACCCTTCATAGTATCCCAATGCTGCAGTGACATCAATAAAAGCAATATAAACCTTCTGGTCTCTTAGCTTCACATATTTTTCTAGGAGATGTTGAAGAATAAAGCAGTTATGCAATGTTGAAAACCCTTCCCTGAATCCAGCTTGTAGCGGGGAGATATCACCAGATTTTCGAGTTGTAATTTCAGTCTCTCCAAAAGTACGTTAAAGCTGAGCAAGGTCAGAAAATATATCATAGAGTTCTAAAATTCCTTTGCAGCCAGTGTATGACTCAGAAATACCAATTTAATTTACTGAAGGGCCAGTAAAGATGGAAAAAGAATTGAACGTGAACCAGGACTTGAAAAATAGAATTTTAAGAAAATGTGGACTTGAGGTTAATGCAGTGTTCCTGTAATGTAGTGTTTTGATATAAGCTCTTTTTACCCTACAGGATGGCTGCTTATCTGTGACTCAGCCTGACACTGCCACAACATTTTGCTTTGCCTTACCTGGATGCCATGCCCCCCCCCCCCCCAGCATCTGTGTGACTCCTCAGCCATGGATCAAATGTTGAGTAGGGACCCTGGCAGGTTATGCGACTCGAGACATTGGGGTGTAGGGTGGGGAGATGGCAAGACCTTTGTAATCACTTTCTTTTTCTCTTCTGTCAGGTCTCTAGTAAAGGCAATTTGCTGTAAAACAGTCATCTTCAGAGGTGACAATGAAGCCCAGTGATAAGAGTACATTGATGAGAACCTAGAGACGCAGTATTGACTCTCATTTACATTTTTCACATTTGTCCCTGAAGCAATCTAGTCAATGTAACAAAGACTACATCAAGGTAACCAGGATGTCGGGGTGTATTGGGAGGGGGGCTGACAGCAGGAGGAAGGAGGTGATACTACCTCTCTATAGATTACTGGTGGACTTGCATCTGGAATACTGTACCCAGTTAGGCAGCCCCCACCTAAGAAAAGACAAAGACAGGTTAGAGACCATACAGCATAAGGTAACCGAAACTATTCAGGGACAGCAGGGCAGATATTATGAGGATCAGTTTAAGGCCTTGAACATGTATTTGCTGGAGACCAGAAGGCAGATGGGAGATAGGACAGATACCTTGAAGTTCCTGAAAGGAATAAACAGTGTAGATCATGAGGAAATATTTAGGAGGAATAGTGAATCAAGAAAATGGGTACAGGAGTGGAAGCAGGCTCGGGAGAGGTTCAGTAGGGATGTGCAAAAGTTTTATTTTACACATAGGGATGAGTCATGGAACAGCCTACAAGCAAAGGTGGTGGGTGCAAGAACCAGCAATGATTCCAGACAAGGCTTGGACCAAATAAAAGGTTTAATAGTTACACAGGCGGAAGCATAAGCAAGGGGGGAAGTGAGAGCAATAACCCCGACTAGACAATATGTTTAATGGTAGGACAGGGTAAAATAGGGCAGACTGGATGGACCAATGATCTTTTCTGATGACACTTTATATGTTTCTATATTAGTCGGATCCAGCACTAAGGACCCTATCAACGGAAGGCCAGGAAGCATTTTACAGCTGCGTGTAGGCATGTAGCATGGCCGCGTGTGCACAGAGATACCATTTCACACAAACACAGATATCTGTGCATCCAAAACCCCCACTGTAGCCCCTGCAAAGGCCAGTCTCGACCTGATTTGCTCAACTATGATGCAACCTGTTCTGGGCAGGCATGGGGACACAAATGTGCCTCCACTCAATACAAGAGTTGGGGAAATGTGTACCAGGGACAAAGTGTTGAGGGTGGCAGTGCTATGCCACCAAGGGGGCAGCAGTAATACTTGCACACCTATGCTGAAGAGTCCCCTGCTAGCCATGGACTCTCCACGGACCAGATCTGGGCCTCCACTGCATGCCCCCAGACTGCTGGTTTAAGATTTTTTTTTACTTTTCTTTTATTACAGATTCCCTTTTAAATGATACAACAACCCTTGAAGGACTGTCTTATTCCACAATCCCATACTCTGTAAAGTACAGGAGCTCAACTAGTGAGAGATAAAAAAAACAGCACCACCTCCGTGTAACATAGAAACATAGAAACATAGAAGTTGACGGCAGATAAGGACCGCAAGGCCCATCCAGTCTGCCCATTTCTTTTTCTACCTTATAAATGTGCCATTGGCCTTTGCTCTGTCAGTGACCTATCTATTCATAGTCATTTGTATTGCTCCCTTATGCCTATCCCATGCCTGTTTGAAGCCCTGCACTGTATTCATAGCCACCACTTCTTGTGGTAAGCCATTCCATGCATCTACCGCCCTTTCTGTGAAAAAGAATTTCCTCACATTCCCCTTAATCGGCCTCCCTCTAATCTCATGCTGTGTCCTCTTGTCCTGCTATTTTTCTTATATTTAAACATGTTAGACTCTTTCACCTTGTTTATGCCCTTAAGGTGTTTGAATGCCTCGATCATATCACCTCTCCTCCTTTGCTCAAGGGTATACATATTGAGCCTGCTAATCTGTTCTCATATGTCTTCTGATGCAGTCCCTGCACCATTTTGGTTGCCCTTCTCTGGACTGCCTCAATTTGGTTAATGTCCTGTAGAAGGTGGCCTCAATACTGCATGCAGTACTCCAGATGGGGCCTAACCAATGTCTTGTACAGAGGATTATTACTTCCCTCTTACGACTTGTGATACCCCTACTAATACACCCTAACACCCCTAGCCTTACCTACTGCTTTAGAGGTCTGTTTGATGATTTTAGGTCATCAGTGATGATGATGCCCAAGTCTCTTTCTTCCTTTGTGACTGCTAGCAACTCCCTCCCAGCCTATAAGTGGCTTCAGGGTTTCTCTTCTCTATGTGCATGATTTTGCACTTCTTTTGCATTAAATCCCAGTTGCCACTCTTCTGATCATTCTGCTAGTTTATCCAGATCTCTTCTCATTCTGCCCACCCCATCTGGATCATCTACTCTGTTGCAGATCTTGGTGTCATCTGCAAACAGACAAGCCTTACCCTCTAGTCTATCTGCGAGGTCACTAATGAAGATGTTGAATAGGACTGGCCCCAGGACTGATCCCTGAGGTACCCCACTTGTGACTTGCATCTCTTCTGACTGTATACCATTTACCACCACTCTCTGTTTTCTGCCAGTCAACCAGTTTGCTACCCAGTTGACCAACTTCTGACCCACCCCGAGCCTACCTAGCTTATTTATCAATCTTCTATGTGGAACAGTGTCAAAAGCTTTGTTGAAGTCAAGGTAGGCGACATCAACTGCTCCCCTTGGTCCACCACTCTGGTTACCCAGTCAAAGAAATCTATGAGATTAGTTTGACAGGACCTTCCTTTGTAAACCCATGCTGTCTTGGATCCTGTGCCCCTATGGATTCCAGGTGTTGCACTATCCTTTCCTTAAGGAGTGCCTCCATAATCTTGCCCACTACTGAGGTAAGACTGACCGGGTCTAGTTCCCCGCCTCCTCCTGCTACCACTCTTGTGAGCGGGATCAAATGAGCCCTTCTCCAGTCTTCTGGGACCTCTCCTGTGCTCAGAGACTCACTAAACAATTCTGCTAATGGCTCTGCTAGTTCCTCCCTTAGCTCCTAAGTACCCTGGGATGTATGCCATCAGGTCCCATTGCCTTATCCACCCTGACCTTAGCAAGCTCTTGTAGGACCCTTTCTTTTGTGAAGGAGTAGTGCTCACCTCCCTCCCCTGTGTCCATGATGCTGAGCTGTGGGCCCTGCACTACCTTCTCTTCAGTAAATGCTGAGCAAAAGTATCTATTTAGGATAGATGCCTTACAGGTCCCTCCTCTCACATGCTCCCTTTTCTCCATTAAGCTTAGCAATGCCCCTCTGGACTTTCTCCTTTCACTAATGTATCTATAGAAAGTCTTGTCACCTTCTTTACTGTTCGTGCTGAGTGTTTCCTCAGTTTGGGACTTGCCTGCCTTACTGCCTACCTGCTTCCCTTAGGGCAGTATGGTATGCCTCCCATTCTTCATCGCTGTGTTCCTTATATTTCCTGAAGGCCAGCCTTTTGGCTCTGACCTTTTCTGCTACTGTATTTGAGAACCAAAGTGGTTTCCTTCTTCTTTGCACTTCCTTTTCTGTCTAACACAATGGGATGTTTGCTTCAGTATTGCATCCTAATGCTTGCCCACTTTGCCTGTACCCCTCACCTGTGTTTTTTTTGCCAGGGCTAGCTTAACTCTGTTGGCCATCTTATCAAAGTCAGCTCCTCTGAAGTCCCATATTTTGCCTTTGGAATGGATGATTTAGATGTAGTAGCCAAATTGAACCATACCATGTGATGGTCACTGGCCCCAGGTGACCTTCTACCTGGAGATCTGTGATCCCTCTTTGTTAGTCAGTACTAGATCTAGGATAGCCCTGTCTCTTGTGGGTTGCTGTACCAGTTGTTTGAGGCCCTCCTTGCAGGAATCCACTATGAGTCTAGTTCTGGCAGATGTTCCGCTGGTATTGACCAATCTGTATCTGGCATGTTGAAGTCTCCCATTATCAGAACCTCCTTTAGCTGTCATGTTTTGTATATCTTCTAACAGTAGTGTGTCTATGTCCTCCCCTGGTCTGGGGGCCTGTAGACAACCCCAGTTCTTATGGCTGTCCCATTTCCTGTTTCCAGGGTGACCCACAGTTCTTCTGGCTCCTTATGTGTTTCTGAATTTCTGTAGCTTTGATATTTTCATTAACATACAGGGCCACTCCTCCCCCTTTTGCACCTCAGTCTCTTCTGAACAATACTGAGCCAGGTACTGAAGTCTCCCAAGTGTGGTTACTGGTAAACCATGTCTCACTATGCTACTATGTCCAGTTTAGCCTCTGACATTATTGCCTGCAGGTCTGGGATCTTATTTCCCAGGCTGTGAGCATTTATTGTACATGATTTTCCATTGGCCAGATTTTGGTGTTTAGTTGTTGGGTGAAGTTTGGCATTACCCCTGTGCATCGTGGGAGACAAACCTTTTTCTTACCTGGTGATGCAAATGAACGGCAAACACGCTGAATTCCTGTTTGACCACTAGCTGAGGGGAGGGGTGTTCTTCCATTTGACGTATGGGGTGCTGCACCTCTCCCATTTGCTAGTTTCAATATTCTGCAAAGACATCAAACTCTGCTCCAATGCACTGACTCTCTTTAGTCAGATGCAGTCCATCAAATTTAAAGAATTCTCGCTCCCAGAACTGTTGCCAGTTCCCTACAAATCTGTGTCCTTTTCTTGGCACCAGTCCTTGAGCCACGTGTTTAGCTCCTTATCTCCCCTTCTCTGACCTTCCATCCATCTGCTCCTTCTCCCAGACTGGCAGGATCTCAGAGAAGGAGATGCCGGACGAAATAGATGATAGTTTGTCACCCAGCTTAGTCAGGTGTTCCTTGGTCTCCACAACTGACCGGCTGGCGAGATCATTAGTCCCTATGTGTACTAGGACATCAATGTTTTCTCCTGCTTTGTGAACAATTTTAGTAATCGGTCAGTGTCTCTCCATGCTGATGTACCTGGAGACATCTGACCATCACCCCTGGCTGGAGATGGGTATCAACTCCCGAATCATGGAGTCTCCTATGATCAAGTTTTTTGGATTTCCTTTGTGCTTGTTTAGTTTTGGTTCCTGATTTGGGTGAGTATTGTTGTGCTAGCTCCTGTGCAGCAGTGTCCTGTTTCTGCAGTGTCTTCTGCCTCTTTATTTGATTTCAGAGATAGAGGCAGATACCTATTTGTAGTGTTTATATGGTTTTGGAGGTAATGTGTTGAGAGCAGAGTGATGGGGCACCTGATTTGCTCCTCCTAACCACCTGCCAACCTCCTGGACCAACTACCCTCTGCGGTCGAGGTTTTTCTGTTGGATGCTGGGGAAATGGCGGGTGGTTCTTATAATGTATTTCCTCTTCAATATGAAATTTGAGGTGTGCAATCTCTGCCCATGCTGCCCGGAGCTGAGCCCTAAGATCTCCAAAGGCCCAGCATGTAGGACAGTGTCCTAAATCCTGTAAGACTGTCCTTCTGAAAATTGTTCCACAGTACCTGCAGTTAATGAAATCCATTCCAAAGCCCAAAGGTACCAAACAAGCAAAAATCTTTTTAATTTCAAAAGTAATTTACTGCATTATGAAAAAGTAGTCTGGTACATACATGGTCACCACTCACAGTGGCACCGGCCTGAACAAACAGAACTCTGGTTTTGCTAGCACGTCATCAATGGAGTGACTCTTTCATAAAGCTCTAGCAAAACCATTAAAGTTTTGTTTGCTTTGTCTGGAGTCTCTGTGAGGGGCAACCACATATGTACCAGACTACTTTTTTTGATAATGCAATAAATTATTTTTGAACTCTAAAAGCTTTTTGTATGTTTGGTACATTTGGGTTCAGACAGAAGTGGTGCTGTTGTTTTCTGTCTCTCAATTTGTTTTCTAAACAAGCTCACTATGCAGTGGAGAGGTCTTAGTTTTCCTGATCTCCACTAGACCAGGTCAGGCATCAGGTTGGATGCCTGCTGTCTGACCTTGCTTCCTTCCCTCCAGAGTGGACCTCCAGGTTTCGCTCTGCTTGCACTGAGGGGAGACCTGGTGCACTGGATATTGCCACTAGTGCTGACAGCCACAGGTGCAGTTACATGGCCCAGATATGTACAATTGGTACCATATCAGGGCTATTTGTGTGGATGCAGCCCTTAATCAGTGAATTAAAAATAAAGCATCATGAGCCTACTTTATTGGTCAAGCCACTAGAGTATGCCTGTGGTGCTAGTGGTCCACCAGAAATGTTGATACTAGAGGCTCACCTGGTTACTGGAAGCCAAGGATTTACCCATTCTTATCAGCAATCGTACCATTCAGTTTTGTACACTGGTTCTATGTTTTTTTTCATTTTGTATTAGATTTCAGATGTCAGAAAAAATCCATTTTAGTCAGAACCTATTGAATATGTTATATAAAGAATTTTCAGAGTTTTCATGTTATGAGGCGCCAACAGTTGGGCCCCACCTGGAAATCTCAAGAAACTCAGGTGAGTCAGTCTGATACTGCAGGCCATAGGTTTGGCTGCCTAATCCATCTTGGATTTTGATGCACGGTAAAGCTGTACAGCTTAGTTTGCCTTACGGTTTTCCTTTCTAAATATTTTAGTTGCTTGCCACTACTGTATCTATATCAGCGTTGACTTGCTTCCTCCTATCCTAATTGTAGGTAGGTCATTTGTTAGAAGATACCCTTGTGAGTCTACCCACAGAATTAGGAATTCCCAGTCTAAACTTAATTTATGACTCTTTGATGGGTTCTTAGAAGCAAAGCCTCTCTGAAGAGGGACCTTGGGGTTTGACAACCACCACATTGGGATGCATCAGTATAACCACTGAAGTGTTTTGCTTTGGGTAATTAAGCACTTTGAGGCTTCTGTTATAAATATCCACAGAACACATTCCTGGCAAAATGGACATTGATGTAGCAGATAGAATTCCCAGAGCTGAAGTTGGATGAACCAGAAAGGCTGGCAGAAGCAACTGTAGCGTATTGTGGGTTTTGACAGTTAACCTAAAACAAAGTTCAAGTATTTCTTTCTTACTACTAGATACTAAAACTGAAGAACTGAAGTTTTTATGTCTGATAAATTAGTTTATAAACACACAGAGCCATGTGCACAGAACAATTCAGCTGGTGCTGGCCCAAAACGAAACTCCAACACGCACAAGGGAGCTACATTCATACAGAATGAACTATGAAGAAAAATCAAAATGCAAAAACTCAGTTTATTTACTAGGCATAACATAGGGGCATAGTACTAACAGCCCCGGTGCCTTGGGTCTTACTGTGACCCTGACAAATACTCATGCTAAGACCTGAAGCACCTGGGCTATTAGTGCTACGCTCCCATGTTAGGCCCTGCAAATGTCTTATGCCTTTTTGCATTTTTCCAATTGATTTTTCTTCATGTTTCATGCTGAACATGTGCAGCTCTCTTGTGCTTGTCCAAATGGGTTAATACTGTAGTTGTTGCTTCCATAGCTGTATATTCATTATGTCTGAGACCACGAATACCATACAGCAGCTTTTGCCTTGCCTCGTTCAGTGTTCAGTGTGAGTTTCTATTAGTATTAATAGATAAACATGTGATTGGTGGTTCACAAGTCAGTGTTCCCATGCAGGGAACCATATGGCGATATAAACTTGATTATAATGTAACCCAGGCATCGTATACCCACAGGCTACTACCCCTGCCTGATGACCACAATACAGGTTGAGGGGCTTGGGTTCTATTCTGATGGTGACTGGGGGTACTTTACCAAAGATAAAATAAATAGCATGGTTCCTCCGCCCAGAGTAAGATCGAGTGGGCCAGACGTATGTGTAGTACAGCCTCCTGATATACTGTACCTGCCCACCTCCCTTTCCAGTCACCCCACACATGGAATACCATAAACTGTGGCAATACTTTATTTTGCATGCAATTAATGACTATAGCTAATAATATGTTCACAGGCAGTTTTAACCAACAACAATGAAAGATTTATTAGTTAGGGAAAAGGGAAATGGGGATGGAAAGATAAATGGCAGTATGATACAAGAACAATAACTTATTTCTTAAAAGAGTAAGTATAGGGGATAAATGAGATGAAGAATAAATGCAATTAGAAGGGTTTGTTAGGCAATAACAATGCGCACCATGCCCACCTCCTGCCAGTGTTCACAATAGCACAGTGTCCATTTATCAGACCCCACCTGTACTAGACTTGGACCCCACACAACTGGTACCAGTTTACCCCAGTCAATTAAATGGGAGCTCCCCACTATCTTCATTGGGTACTCAACCGTTGAAACAGTGCAGGCCCAAGGAAGTTGCAGCTGGTTGGCCACCATTGCACTTTGGAACAGGAATTTCAAATTAACTCCACAGGCAATGCTATTTCTATCAAAGCAATTGTAATCCTAGCTTGATGGCTAAACTGCAGCCCCCTTGAGAGGAATTCTGGGCCCTGGAGAAAGTTAAGACTCTGGGGCCCTCACCAGCTCGTAGGCCCTTTCTTGCATACAGTATGCTGGATGGCCTGGGCCCCTCTTAGTGCTGGGACCCAGGAATTATCCACTGCTCCCCCCACCCTCTCAAAGGCCCTGCTAAACGGTGAACTTTGGTGGCAAATATTTACACTCCACAAGACGAAGGGCAACTCTGAGATTGCTCACGGTTTTGTAGACAACAGTTCTGTTTAACTCTAAGACACTTCATGCTGCAGCTCTGGGCACCTGGATGGCAGTCTTTTTTTTTTTAAAATCTCCTGCTGTCCCTGGCTGTGCCCTTCTGACCAATCCCCCAAGTCCCATCACTCTGGCTCCTGCAGGACTTACATTCCAGCTGCACTCCTTGTTACAAAGCTTATGGTATTGCCTGGCCACCAGATGTGGAACCTGCAGAGGATCGGTTGTCACCCAGAACCCGGGGTTGTTGCCTCCATTTTCTCCCTCCTTATCCCAGGACCCCAGGCCAACTGCATGCATGCACGATGTGGAGGCACCATGCATGCTGAGACACCCAGTGACAGCCTCTTCCACCCACCCAGCCTTGTGCCACTTCTCCTGCTGGCCTGACACTGCCCCCAAGCTTCCAGTCAGAGGCAGCCAAGAGCCGAGGAGAAGCTGTCTCCCTCCCTCCTAGCCAACCCCCAGTGGTCCAGGCTTGCTTCCTGAACCTTGGTCACCGGCGTAGCATGAGGTGTGGTGTCCATCGCCTCAACCCTCAGCACCACCAGGCTGGCCCTGGAAGGCAGTCTTGACTTTTGCCTGCTACTTGGCAGTGGCTTGCAAGTTTCTGGAGAGCAGCTGCAGGGACCCAAACCATCCTCTGGCTAATCAGCTCTTTCAGGAATTTTTTTAACACAGTCTCTGGCTTTACTTCTGGTTAGATTCAGCTCTCAGCTTCCACCTTGGATTTAGGCAGGGAACACTCCCTCACAATTTGCTGGATTCACAGTCTGACAGCAGACAGCCACTCAGACATAAATTATTTCAGGAGCAGGCTGAGAAGTCCTCCCTCTCTGTTTATTCATCCCCGGGCTACAAAATCACTGGCAGCCTTGTTCATTTTCCTAGACACAGGGCTCACTCACTCTCTTTTTCAGAGAGACAGCAAACTTCCAACGGCTCTCTTCAAGGATCCTGGGGGAATTGAACCTTAATTCTGCTCCTTTTCTGTCTAGCCAGGTCAAGGCAGTGTCCCATTGGTTGACAAATCTGTCAATAAAGGAACGTGACATCTGATAGGTCAAACAAGAAGGTGCCAAGGCACAATACAGTTTTTTCCCATAACACTACACTTAGAGCTGTCAGATGATACTATCCCTGCACAGTGATTTGCTGATAGCAGGGTCAGGGATCATGCCAAGATGACGACAGAGTCTCTGATTTAGTCTGATTTAACTTTGAAGTATCTTTACCAGAAGCACACACCTGTTTACAAACAAACAAACAGTTCCACGGGTTGATAGATACTCCTTTTCCCTGTTAGGTGATAAGATGGATGTTATCTGATCAGCAGTGACCTTGCTGGAATCTTTGATGTAAATCCTCACCTTTCGACTTCCACACTGACAGGAATGAGACTGCAGTTAAAGTTTTTTCCTTTAAAGGCACAGAGCACTTATGCAGTCCTCAGTCTATGATGAGATAGGTCTCCACACGAATACTCCTCCGATCTCAATATTGCCAACAGTCCTTAGAGCCAGAGGGATACAACACATGAAAGAGGGTGAAGTACAAGGTCTAAGCCAACAGGTTAGGTAAGACCTCAAAATGGAGGGGAGTACAATAAAAATGGGCTTTATAATACAACATCTGGACTGATGATTCACATTCCAAGAGGTTTGCATTAAGGTTGCTCAGGTTCTGTATAATTCATTCTGTTTACATCCATTGGATTATTTTATTTCCTTTCCCTCTCCCCCTTCCCCTCTTCCCCTTCCCTCTTTCCCTCCTCTCTCTCCCTACCCTCCCCTCCCCTCCCTCTCTTCCCCTCTCCCCGTCCCCTCTCTCCCTCTCTCCCTCTCTCTTCTTTGTTAACCAGGTGAGGCCCATTAGACACAAGTGCCTGTTTTCAGGGATGATGCAGGAGCTTTGGATTATTGAAAATTCCAATCCAGAATTCCCTTACAGAAATATAAGTGTGCTCTGTACAGTATACGCAGAATGCATGCCACATGCTTAATTGTTTAATGTTTACATGCGGTTCGCATACACAAAGTGACCCTAAGCGAATCAGGTCTAAAAAGCAAATCAGGTTCCCATACTGCAAGCTTGACATGTGAACAGCACTTAAGCTGGTGTGAACATCTTCTTAAAAATCACATCAGGTTCTTGTGTTGCACGCGTCACATGAGTGCAGCAGTTAAGCTGGTTTGAACATCATTTGAAAATCATATCAGGTTCACATGTTGCATGCTTGCCAGGTGTGCAGCAACTAAGCTGGTGCAAATCTCATCACAAAAAAACACATCAGTTTCTATTTCTCATACTACTGTTAGCAATTAGAGCCGTTAAAATACATTTCATTGATTTCCTGTTAAAATTAGGTAAACTCATTAATTCTGATCCTTTTGCAAGTTGTTTAAGGACTTTTGATCTTTGTCATTAAATTGCCATTAATTTATAAAGTATTGTTTGCTTACTGCATTAAATGCCTAGGATACAGTCAGCCAACATCCTCATTCCAGATGCGTGAAGAAGGGCCCCTCTTGTGAAGTCTGTCTTTTTAGTTTTGGGCCATGCAAATCCACTTATGAATATTTAGTGCTACAAATAAGTTTCTGAATGACTGCTTTGGCCCACTTACTTTCCCTTTGTCATTCTGTATGGAGCATATACACTTTGGCCATGCTCAGTACTGTTTGTGCTGAGTAGGTTCTTGGCAGCATGCACCATAACTCAAATTTTGTCTCTGAAATCAGGGACATGTACACTCATAATGAGGGACAATGAGTGACACTAACCCTCATGATGATCTGGACACATCCTGAGACATGGAGATACAGTACTTCAGAACACAATGGAAACCATTGCAATTACTTGCACCTATAATAGCATATGAGAGTGAATTTCTACCATAAAGCTGGGGTGCCATTTAGGTAGGGCAAAGGGGGCACTTGCTCTACCCCCAGATTTGTGCCTAGGTTGTTCTTATGGTGTGACAATAATGGCATTGAATTTGGATTTAATCTTTTACAGAATAAGTGACCCCTCTGACCTTTGTGCACTCACACTGCAGGACTCGACTGTGCCTGTATTGTGTTGTCCACTCTCTCCTCCTATTAGTGACGGCACCATCACACATGACATGGAGGAGCTCCAGACAAGCAAGAGCATGTGAGTCATGTGAGTGTGACACTGTCTGTCCTGCCACAGAGTAGACAGGCTGAACACTACAGCTTGGAGGAGTCAGTGAGCACTGAACTCTCAATAGCAGTGTTGTGGTGGTGTATTTTTGTTGGTCTACTCTTAGTGAGTCTTCATCTCCCCTGGTGGCTAAAGGCACAGAGGGTTATCTAGAAGATAACTTGAGACTAGGCTACCTGCTTAGTCTGCTAGGTTCACTTAGCAAAAAAAAAAAAACAGCAATGCCCCCCCATGGCAGCAAGCTAGGACTAGCAACAGCAGTGACATTGGTGTGGGCAGCCTTCATAGGCCTTGATCAGTGCAGTGTGGCAGCAGCCAAGCAAGAAGCAAGCAACACAGGTTGGGTGGGTTTGGTTGGTGAGGTGACTTGGTGGTGGACCACATTGGGGACCTGGGATGGTTTGTTCTAGCATCCAGCTTCTGGCAGAAGGTTGGAGGAGGAGTGGACTGAAAACTGGGTTAGTGGCACACTGGGTCAGGCCACAGGTTCTGGCCAGATGGCCAGATAAGTAAAAGTCAATAATTTCTTTTTACAGGGGGATTGGAGAAGGAAGAAAGACCAGAATATTGATATGTTTTTCCCACTTCTGTGCCTTTGCATTGCTTCACAGCCCATATGGGATAGGTATTGAATGGTATGGAGTTGGGGAAAGAAATTGGGACAAAGTTGTTTTTTTGGGGGGGGGTTCCGAACTTCAGCCAGGAAAAACTTTTTAGTAACTGGGTGGGTTTAAGCCCAAATCTGATGTAATGCTCCAGGGTATAGACAGATGAATCTTATACATTTGACTTTTTCCTGATTTAGAAATCATTTTTCAGTCACAACAAATTAATTTTACTTTTTAGATACATTCCAGACATTCTAGAGATTGCCACCTAGGAGGATAACTAGCACCTGGCATCCACTGGTTGTGGGCTCCCCCTTGCTGAAATCTGAAATGGTGTCCCTGTCATAAAGTCTAAATTCACAGGACATCCTCTGTGTGAGAAGCATATTTTCCATGAAGGATAGATGAGGAGCAGAGCAGTTTTCAGGGGTAAAACTATGGCTTTCCCTTGAATTCAGGGACAGTTGAGCGTTATGGCATGCACAGACTATTGGAGCCCCACTATAGTCAGGCTTATGCCCCCCCCCACTGAAGCTGCCCTCCACATCCCCACACTCAGTAACATTATGACATAGGTCAAGGGAGACTGCAGGGGCATGCACCATCGAAATGAATGGGGGGGAATTTGTTATTACTATTTTATACATTATTGATGGAGAGTTGGAGATTAATGAAGGCCACCACTTAACTAACAAGCACCTTGTTAGTAGAACAGTGGCCTTCATTATTCTCCAACTCACCATCTTAATGTATAAGATAATAATAAATAATAGCTCCATCCATTTCAAGGGGGTACACCACAACACTCTGACCCATGGACATCATCTCTAAATGACTCCTGCCTCTGGCTCCCTAGTACTCAGATAAGAGACTCGTGACTTATATCTATACTTGGTGGATTGCCTGTAGCAGCATGGCTGCACCCACTACAGTGCATGTGTGCATGGGGGGGGAATGACCATGTGGGTGGATGTCAAGTTATTGCTACTTTTGTGCTTGCCCCTTAAAGTCTATTTGCATGGAAGCATTCAAAAACTGTGGAGGTAAAATAGTAGGAGTACAGTCCAGACAGAAGTAATTAAGTAGTTTTGTGGGTAAATGTGTGTATTGGGGTAAGAAAAAACACATGTGTTCCCACTGGTATATGTGCTACAATTCAGCTGTGCAGCTGAGATAAGCACTGACAAGAAAACTAAAAAGTATAACAGTACTTATAAGCATGCCACATGTGTGCATATGTTTGCAGATTTGTATTAAAGAACAAGCAAACCATATGTTTGCAGGCAGTATAGCTTAGTGGTTAAAGGAACTGAACTGAAAATCAGGGGACGTGAAGACCTGGGTTTGAATCTCATCAACCCCCACTTGTATACTGTATGATCCTGAACAAGTCATTTAACTTTAATGTGTGCAGTTATCAGTGACCACTTGCTTTTTGCACGCTTGCCACATGCATGCATCCTGTTCCAATTTAACATAAAAAGCATGCCTTACACACTTGCTTGCTGCATGCATGCATGCCACATGCATACAATTGGTTCCAATTTAACATTCAAATCATGCTTGCAGCATACATATCACATGGGTAGTTTAATGTGCACAGCATGAAAACATTTCATATAATTATTTCAGTAAGGGATATAAACTGGGTTTGGACTCTGGATTAGAATTTCTAGTTCCACATCTGACTTCATAGTTAAACCTCCCCCACACCAGATTACACAACTAAACAAAGTCAGTAAAAGCCCTATCTTGTTAAATTAAAATTAAAGCAAAGACCTCCCCCATGCCTTAAGTGATTGCTGCTCTGCTGATGTGGAGTAGGGATGGGATCTCATTGGTTGGTGGAGGGGTACTTTTGCTGTTTCCTTTTCAAGTTCCAGGACAGCCTGGTACCCAGTGATGGACAACCACACAAAACATACTGGCCACCCACAGCACAGATGCTCAGGTTGCTCGGACTTCTCCCAGCTGCTGTCAGCCTGGTCCCTCTTTTCCAGCAGCAATGTCCCAGTCAGTCACTGTCCCATCCCTCCCCACCTCATTGCTCCCTAGTCCATCTTGCCCATCCCCACCCAAACCTGAGTCTGGCAACTGAGACTTCCTCTCTGGCCAGACATGAAAAAAACAAATACTGTGTACTGCCTGTGATGGCTGTCTGCCTGTGATGGCTGTCTCCCTCTTTCTTGGTCCAGATTAGAAATTAGGAAGCTATCCACTACAGAAAATGAAAACAACCACCTCGACAGTCACTTTTCCAGTGTGACCTGGGAAAATAGAGGTTGCCAACTCAACAAAACTTTGGGCTCCACTGTGGCCTGATGCTGTCATTGTGTGAAGGGGTGGTTGTGCTGTTTACCCAGAGTTTTGGTTCTGGTTGTCCACCTCAGTTGGTCACACTGGGAAAATTAAGATGGCCTGGCCAGTCTCTGGGGGTCCTTTCAGAGTTCATTGTTTCTGTTTTTAGTTGTTTTTATTAATTTATTTCTCTGACCTGGTGAACACCAAGGGGAGCATAGGGTGGGAGGAATTCAGAATTCAGACAGAGTCACGACTCAGTTGAGATCAAGAAGGGGATTGGATTGGAGGGACCATGCTGGGCCTTGCAAAACAAAGTCTTCCAAGGAATACACTTGGCTATGCGGAGGGAGGGAGGGATGAGGCTGAATTGAACTGGAGCTTAGCCAGGACTGAGCAGTCTTCCTGGATCCAAAACTGGACAGAACAAGGAACCATGGTGACCATCAGGCCTGCAGATTTCTGTGCTGTTGTGCAACCCTTCAATGCAGCCACTCAGTCAAGTGAGGTAAGGGATGGAGGTAAACAATGGTGGGGGAAGGGGGCTTGTTTTTTTTGGGCATTTGACTAGAGTCACCAGTGTGCTGGGGAAGTTGACTAGTAGTTAGATGTTGAATTGGAGTAGGATTCTGATATCCAAAATCTGCATCCGTCACTGTGTTTAGGATGTCAGGTTTTCAGGCATGAATCCCAAAAATCCCAAGTAATAAAAATGGAACACAATTCAAAGATTCTGATTTTAATATCTGAAATCTGAGCAACCCTTGTTAATATGCCTGCAGCAGTGCCGAGTCTTATGACATGAAAATGTCAAACAGTTCTTTGATTTGTTTCATTACTTATGTCATTACTTAAGTTTAAAGTCTATGTTTCTATAGGAAGAGTCATCACCGGCAGAAAACAGGAAGTTGTTATCCCTCTGTACAGACAGCTGGTGAGACCCCATCTGGAGTACTGCATCCAGTTCTGGACACCACATCTCCACAAGGACATAGACAGGATGGAGGCAGTCCAGAGGAGGGCAACTAAAATGGTGCAGGGTCTGCAAGAGAAGCCATACGAGGAGAGACTAAAGGAGCTTCATATGTATACCCTTGAGGAAAGGAGGGAGAGGGGGGACATGATTGAAAATTTTTTTTACAGTTATTCATTTTCTCCATGGAGTCCTCTGTTATACATCTGACAACCCCCCTCACTGGCACCGGGTATGAGACCCCCTCCCCTTAGCCCCATGATTTACCCTTCGTGGCAGGGGATGTGGAGTGACTCAACCCACCAGACAGGATATAGTGTTCAGGAAGGTGCCTTCCTGGGCCGATGTGGATGGGAACAATAGCCATTCACATGGAGGACTCTCTTTTCATGTTTACTTTGCTTCCCTGAGAGGCTGTGGCATGCAATGGCACCAGCGGTGGTACCACGCATGCGTCCGTGCACACCCTCACCAAGCTCCTGCCTCAGTCTCTCCCCACAGTCTTAGTGCTGATGTGCCACCTCCCAGCCTCCATTAGGGAGCAGGAAATCACCAGGCACTATGAACTCCCCCTCCCAGGAGAAGGAGAACAGTCCTGGGGACCCTCAATCCTTCTTCTCCCTACCAACCCCCAGTGGCCCATGTATGTTCCCGAGCACGGGTTGCCAGTGTGAAGTGAGGTAAGGCGTCCAGTGCCTCAGCCCTCAGCACCACCAGGCTGATGCATGATTGAAACTTTTAAGTACATCAGTGGAATAAACAAAGTCCAAGAGGGTAGCATCTTTCAGAAAAAGAGATGTGCGAGAACAAAGGGGACACAATTTGAAGAAAGAGGGGGACAGCTCAGGGGCAATGTGAGGATGTATTGTTTCACAGAGAGGGTGGTGGATGCACTGAACCACTGTCCTGAGGAGGTTGTGGGGTCTAAAACTGTGGGAAAATTCAAGAATGCATGGGACAGACATAAGGCAATACTTTTGGGGGTAGGAAGAAATAGGCTGTTGGTTAACTAGGATCTGCAGCTTAGCCAGTAGGTAGGAAAATGGGGAGACTAGGTGGGCCAAGTGGTCCTTATCTGCTGTAAAAGTCTAAGTTGTCTATGATATGAAAATGTTTCTTGAGATGGAAATCAGCCTTAATTACATTTGGGCATATGTTATTTTCTACAGTCTTGGGACTGGTCCTCTTCAAGATTTTCATACTTTGACTTCAGCAAGGTTTTGGATTCAGTACCACAAAAAAAGATTGCTCAAAAAGATGAAAGACCTGGGTGCAGCTAAAACCATAGTAAACTGGGTGGGTAGTTGGCTAGAAGGAAGGCAGCAGAGGGTGGTGGTCAACAGGGTTAAATCAGAGGAAAGGGAGGTCATGAGTGGGTGTCCACATGGGTCTGTCCTAGGTCAGTCCTCTTCAACATGTTCATTAGTGACATCTCAGGTCTACTCCCAGTATATGGAAGGTACGGGTTCAAGAATACAAAAATTGATAAACTTAACATATGGCTACACTCTTACTGCAGATAAAACAATATCAGCTTTATGGGTAATACAAACACCTTTAGAAACATTACCCTCATTAAATTGAATGGACTACATTTAAATAAAGCTGGCACACTCATATTAAGCAAGAAAATAAATTAAGTTATTGCATTTCATTTTTTTTTTTTTTAGTCTTTGGTAACTGGGTAAGGCCCACTAGGCACAAGTGCCAGTTTTCAGGGGTGACCTGGGAGCACTGGGTGGTTAAGTGACTTGCTCAGAGTCACACAGCATGCAAGTGGAGATTGTGAGAATCAAACTCAGGTCTGGTCTGCTGGATGTATCAAGCTTGTTCCTACCTTGTTCCTCTAACCTCTAGGCTATACTGCCAGACCCAAACTAGATAAACTAGATAAAGGGGGAGTGAGAGCTCAAAACCTAACAATAAACGTTGGAGACCTTAAAGATGGGTGGAGAGGGGTAATGATAAATGCAAGGAGTTTAATAGGAGTTTAGGAGGCAGTATAGTGCAGTGGTCTAAGGCTCTGAGCTGCAAATTTGGTGACATCCAGCAGACCAGACCTGGGGTTGAATCCCACAGCTTCCACTTGCATACTGTGTGACCCTGAGCAAGTCACTTAATCTCCTTGTGCTCCCAGGTCGCTCCTGTAAAAAAGCTTTCAGCTTAGTGTGCTATACCTGGTTAAACAAATAAATAAAAAAGTTTGGTGAATTACAGCACTTATTACATACAAACAATATACAGATTGCACTTATTACTGAAACCTGGTGGACAAAGGATGATGAATGGGACAAAAACATTAACGGTTATATTTTTTTTTTTATCTAGGAAGCATAGGAGGGATGGAGGTATCACCATTTATATAGATTAAACAATACAGTCTGAAGAAATAAAAAAGGATAAGGATGAATTAGAGTTGCTGTGGGTAAAATTAATACCAAAAGACACACCCAAAATAAAACTAGGGCTATTCTATAGACCACCTTCAATCACATCCGAAAATGATATGTTAATACTAAATAACATTTAAAATCTAGACCCAGGAAATAAAATAATACTTATGGGTGATTTCAACTTGCCAGGAATAGACTGGGGAAATCAAAAAAGAAACTATAAAAACAGAAAAACTGTTTTTAGACATGTTCAATCAGGTTGGCCTTGATCAAATAGTACTAGGGAAAACCAGAGCAGAAAGCACCCTAGATATAATTTTAATGAACATGGGAAACCCAGTTAATGAGGTATTGATAGATAGCCCACTAGGAAATAACGATCACCAGATAATTTTCTGTAAAATCAAGGAAGTGTTAAAGAAAACAAGGGCAGGCAAGACTACTGTGTTAAATTTCAATACGGCTGACTTTCCATCTATGAGGAGTACTATGACACAGTGGGACTGGGAAAAAGAACTAATAAACAAATCTGTCATTGAGATGTGGGAGACATTAGTGGAGAAATTGAAGATGACAATTCACAAAGGTATACCTAAAACAGGGAAGTATGCAACCAAAAAATATGCTCCCAGGTGGTTAAACTCTAAAATAAAGAAACTAATAAACCCAAAAAAAATAGATGTTATCAAAAAACCAAAAAAAGCCATAATATACAAATTATAATCAAATATAGAAATTTGGTAAAAAAAGTTAAACGGGTTATCAAAAAAGCAAAAAAAGAATACGAATACAAACTGGCAATACAAGTAAGAGACAACTACAAGACCTTTTACACATACATCAATAATAAAAAGAAAAATACAAATAGCATAGGACCCTTTTAAGAGGACAGGAAATGATTTCTAATTAGTAGCTGTTTATAACGTTCCAGTTTACAAAAACTATATCCATAAGCCTAAATGACCCATATGTAACTGTACCTGAATAAAAAGTGATATGAAAAACTATATTTTGCATTGTTTCACTTTTATGAGCAGCATTCTGTTGCAGTTCTCTTCACGGAACCAGTGATCTGGAGTTTTAACTATGTCATGGTTTGAGGAAAGAATTCTAAGCATGGTTCTGATAGGACAATAGCTCATGTTTAGCATTCTGTACTCAAACTGTGACATAATAAACACCCCAAATTATTGGTTCCAGGAAAAGAACTATTCAGAATGTTCTTCATAAAAAGAAAACTATTGAAAACACAGTTTTTCATATCAATGTTTATTAAGGTACAGTTAAATATGGTTCATTTGGAGGCAAGTTTATTATTTTTCTTACTAGAAACATTGCTAACTGCTGCCAATTAGCACAGATTTCCTGTCCCCTTTAAAAATAAAGAAGGAAATATGTTAAACAATAGGGAAACCACAGAAATCCAGAATATATTTTTTAATTCAGTGTTCCACACAGATACCTTAAACAAGAAGAGGGATAATATAAGCTCAACCCCAGGGCATATCACTATCAAGAGAAAGATGTACTAGAGAAATTTTAAAAAAATCAAAATAAACAGATCACAAGGACCTGATGAAATTCATCCAAGGGTAATAACTGAACTATCAGAACAAATAGCTGCAACTCTGACTTATATCTTCCAGAATTCTTTGGATACAGGGGAGGTGCCTCAGAGATAGAGGGAGGCAATAGTGGTCCCCATTTTCAAAAAAGGGTCATGAACAGAGCTGTAAAACTACAGACCAGTAAGTCTGACTTTAGTCATGGAGAAAATATTGGAAAATATTTTGAAAGATTATACACTGGAGCATTTGAAACAAATTAAATCACAGGACCGAGTACAACATGGATTCAGGAAGAGTAGATCATGCCAAACTAACCTTTTGTTTTTTTATGAGAAGGTCAGCAGGGCATTGGATGAGGGGAACTGTGTGGACATGGTATTCTTAGACTTTTGAAGGTCCTTTGACAAACGTCCTCACTCTGGACTAATAAATACACTCAAAGACTTCAAATTTGACAATAACATAATCAAATGGATAGAAGCTTGGTTGAGTGAGCAGAGACAGAGGGTGATAGTACATAAAGAGATGTCAGACTTGGCCAAGGTGACTAGTGGGGGTGCCTCAGGGCTCGGTGTTGGGTCCATGTCTCTTTAATATTTACATAACTTCATTAACAATAGAACACCAGGACATCTGGGTGACTAAATTTGCAGACGATTGCAGGATTGGAGCTATAGCCAACACAAAAGTAAATATTTCAGACATACAAAATGCCCTTGTCAATAGACTTAGTTGGACTACAAAAAGTAAACTGGAATTAAACAGTGCAAATGCACAGTTATGCATATGGGAAAAAAACAATACTAGATCAACATATAACATTGGCAACGCTGAGCTAAGAGAAACATCTGAAGAAAGAGACTTGGGGGTTACAATTACTACAGACCTAAAATTTAGAGCACATTACAATAATTCAGCAAAATGATACAACCAGATATTAAATTGCATACTGAGACATATAATAAGTTGGGCTAGGAGGGTGGTCTTGCCCCTCTACAGCACCTTGGTGAGGCCCAACCTAGAGTATTGCACTCAGGTGTGGGCTCCATATAAGAAAGAAGACATTTGTAGATTGGAGGGGATACAGCAGAAAGCAACTAGGGCAGTGGATAGACTGAGTGCTATGACAATTGTGAAGGTATTACAGTTGTCACCTCCCACACCTCCTAACCTCTCCTCCCTCCACTATCCGTGGCGCATCCTGTGCCCTCAGTGCCCTTGCTTTATAGTCTTCTCCTAGGCCACATAATGTTTGCTTGTCTAGACCTCTTCCAATATAATAGTGTACTGTACTGTCTATCAGAGACCTGCCTTGCACAGAACTCTCACATAGCGGTATGCTGACTGCCTTTGGTACCACGCCTGTAAATTATGCTGCCTTGTTCTGTTCTCAGTGTCAAGTCTTACGTTGCTGTTTGTAAATTATTGTACACCACTGTGCCAAGCCATGCCATTCTCACTTGTAATGACTGTACATAGGCTGCTAATGTTGCTACCCCTACGCCAAATTGTTGTAGTGTGACTTGTTGTTGTTGTTGTTGTTGTTGTTGTTGTTGTTGTTGTTGTTGTTGTTGTTGTTGTTGTTTAAACTACCAGGTCCATCTTCTAAACGAGCCCTGCTCAATGGTGTTCTGCCTGGCTAAATAAAGATATTGATTGATTGATTGATTGATTGAGAGGAATGTCCTATCCAGACAAACTCCAGGAGTTAGACCTCTATTCCCTGAAGTTCAGAAGGACTGGGGGCATGTGTATGATACTTAGGGCCATGCAAGACAATAAACTCAGGGAGGAACTGGCAGTGACTTTAATAAAATCTAAATATGAACCCAGGGGACAGCCTTACAAAACAAGGTTCGTCTCACAGTTAATAAGGCCTGCAGACTTATCACTGGTGCTCCCAGACTCACTCACACATGTGAGCTGTACACCCTGGCTACCCTACTCAACCTGGAAGAGCGACTCATGTATCAGACGTGCCAGCTCACCTTTAAAGCCCTGCGTGGCCTATCCCCCATAGGCCTATCCAACTCCATCGCCGTACTGCACTGACCCTGATCACGCTGGCTAGGTCAAGAGCTACCCTAGTTATTCGAGAGCCAGGACTCTCAAGGTCAGAGGCATTCCCCACTGCGCCCCACTGGTATAACTCCTCCCTGCCAGTGTCTCAAACTCACTAACCTTAGCTTGCTTTAAGCCCAGGCTCAGAAACTTCCTGCTTAGCTCTCTAAATGCAACTGCCGCTAGCCTAGTGTAAAAAAAAAAAAAAAAAATATATATACTCTGTTTGACAATGCTCACTGAATAGCTCCCCCCCTTCCTTTCCCTACTAATTCCTCCTCCCCTATCTCCCTCCCTTCTACTCCCACCAGCTCTCCCGACCATAAGTTTTGCACCTTTTTGTTATCTATTGCTTCGTTGGAGATTGTATTCTATTGTAACAAAATTGTAATTGAACTGTAACTTTTTTGTTTGTAAGTACTGTGTCCCTTGTACTACTGTTCTGATGTCCTCTTTGTGATGAGGTACCTTTGTAAATGAGCCTCTGGCTCAAAGGTTTCTAAACTGATGTTTAAATAAATAAATAAATAAATAAATTAGCAATACAAAAATGGAAAACATTGCCACCTAAATATTGGTTCAGCCAGAGAGTGGTTGCAGTTTGGAACTCGCTACCAGTTGAGGTATTGGCAAGTTAAAATATGGACTCTTTCAAGTATAAATTAGATCATTTTTTGCTGGGGCAAAACAAAGGGACAACTTAAAAATATTGGAATAGTATGAAAAAATCAAAAAGGCAAGCATTAAGGACGCAAATCCATTTAGCTTGAATTTACCTATGAGACATGATGGAATCCAGGGCAAGTTATGTCTCTTCACAGGTGACACAAAACTATGCGGGAGGGTGGGTAGTGATGAGGGAATAAGAAATGTACATAGGTACCTACAAATACTGGAGTGGTGGTCAAAGGTCTGGCAGTTAAAATTCAGAACCAAAAAGTTCAAGGTATTGCACCTAGGGAAAAGGAACCTGGAGAGAGTACTGGATGGGTGTGGTGAGACTTAGCACTATAGAATAGAAACGGGATGAAGGAGTTATCATCAGTAACTCCCGTAAACAAACAAGTCAGTGCAACAAGGCCTATAGCAAGGCTAAGAGGATGCTGGGATGTATTGGGAGGGGTACTGATAGCAGAAGAAAATACGTACTACTTCTCCTATACCGATCCCCGGTGAGGCCTCACCTGGAGAACTGTATCCAGTTCTGGAGTTCTCACCTCAGGAAGGACAGGTGCAGGTTGGAGACAGTGCAGTGCAGAGTAACAAAAACAAGCATTTGTCAATGCCGAATGTTTGCTTGCTGGCAATGGCATTGGTAGTGTAGAAGTTACAGAGCTGCATAATAGGAATGGCAGTGAAGAACTGAACTGAAGCCAACCCACCCCCACCCTGCAGAGAGTGACAGGTATGGGGGTGTGCCTTTGGGTCGTCAAGCATAATGGCCATGCCATTTCACCACACCCTACCCTGCAGACACTGCCAAGTGTCACGGTGTGCCTTGGGGTCTTTGACCCTTATGTACACCCCATTCCATCAGGAAATATGGTGAGATGGGTGCGGTAAAGGAGAATGGGGTGATCTTTGGGGCCAAAGAGCTCATGGCATACCTCGATGCCTCTCACTGGCTGCAGGGTGTGGAATGGTATGAGCATTACAGGCAAGAATCCCAAGTCACATCCCTGATGTCTGTCATTCTCTACAGGGTGGGGCGTTATGGTTGGAAACCCTAACACCTCAGGCATTCATTGGTATTTTCACTCCAAATTTTCAACATATTTTTTTTGTGACCCCCACCTCATGAACAGTGGCAATATCAGTTTGTTAGCTGAAAGCTGCTTATGCATAGCGGTTACGGCATTTAGCACCACAGGTGCAAAAACACATTCTAAACAGGATGTGAAAAATGACAGGTGTACTGTTCATGGGGAGGTGTAAAAAATGGCAATGTTGCAAATCTGCAGTAAAAATATTAAAAAAACTGGTGAAGTCACTAGCGTGCATAGAAACTGTGCAATGCACACCCGTAATGTAATTAGTTTGGGGATTTTTTACAGCAGATTGTCAACACAGGCATTTTGGAACCTCTGATCATGAACAGTGTCACAATGATTTTTTATATCTGTCCCGAACAATGATTTCTCACAGCAACCACGCATCTCTGTGCTGAAAGTGTGAAAACACATTTCGGCCATGTTGTGAAAAATGACAGCTGTACTGTTCATAAGGAAGTGTGGAAAAATGCCACTGGTGAAAATCTGGACTGAAAATATTACAAAGTCATGAACTTACGAGGGTGCATGGAAACTGCGCAATGCTCACTCATAACACAGTCATTTTATGGACTTTTGTCACCAAATTTTCAACATAGCCATTTTAAGACCTCTGCTCATGAACAGAGTAACTGTCATTTACTTAATCTGTCCCAAACATTGCTTTCGCACTCCGACTGCACCATTGTGTGCTACATGTGCGGAAACACATTTTTGGCAGCATGTAAAAAATGGCAGCTGTACTGTTCATAAGGAAGTGTAATAAAATGGCAATGTTGAAACTCTGGAGTGAAAATATTGAAAATTTGCAAACTTACGCGTGTGTGTAGGAACTGCGCCACACACGCTCGTAAAACTGTAATTTTTAGGAATTTTTTCACCAAATTTTCAACATAGCCATTTTAAGACCTCTGCTCATGAACAGTGTCACTGTGATTTTCTTAATGTGTCCCATACATTGATTTCGCACGCTGACTGCACCATTGTGCGCTACATGGGCAGAAACACATTTTGGGCAAGATGTGAAAAATGACAGCTGTACTGCTCATAAGGAAGTGTAATAAAATGACAATGTTGAAAATCTGGATTGAAAATATTGAAAATTCACAAATTTATGAGCGTGCGTAGGAACTGTGCAATGTACGCTCGTAAAACAGTCATTTTTAGGAATTTTTTCAACAAATTTTCAACATAGCCATTTTAAGACCTTTGCTCATTAATGGTGTCACTGTGATTTTCTTAATGTGTCCCATACATTGATTTTGCACACCGACTGCGCCATTGTGCGCTACTTGGGCGGAAACACGTTTTGGGCAAGATGTGAAAAATGACAGCTCTATTGCTCATAAGGAGGTGTGGTAAAATGGCAATGTTTTGTTACTTGGTCCTGAAAGGTGATTTTGCACAGTGACTGCGAAATCACCTTTGGGCCCGTTTAATGCCATGACAGTGAGAGCATTCATGAGAAGGGGTCCCAAAAACCCCATGTTGAAAATTTGGTGCAAAAATTCCAAAAAATGCCTGAGATATGCAGCAAAGTTGAAAAAACCCTATCTATCCCATTATACAGTTTACCAGCATTTCCTCAGTTCATGGTCGGCTTTGAAGAGTGCAGACGTGTTCCCGGTCCAACGAAGATCGTTGCGCTGGAGTCTAGAGGTAAGTATGGGGTGAGGGGGGGTGTAGGGAGGTAGGGTGTGCAGTGGGTGGGTGCAGGTGGGGGCAGAGACAGCGAGGGACCATTTTTCTGTTTCAGGGTTGTTTTTTTTAAACAAAGGAGGAGACAACACGGGACGTTTGCCACGCTGGGGTGGGCTCCCAGTGTGCACAAGGACGGCTGTTTGGGAGGGCGTGGAGCCGATGGGGACTGGGCACCCCATTGGCGACAGCATCTGTTGCCATGCTGGGGTGGGCTCCCAGCGTGGCACCCCTACTCTCGGGGAGACAGTGGAGCTGACGAGGATTAGCCATGCCTGTCGGCTATACATGTAGCCACACTGGGGTGGGCACCCAGCGTGGCATGTTGAACTCTGTTTGGGGGGGGCGCAGCACAGCTGATGGGGGATTGGGCACCCCTATCAGCTATACAGTGTGGGGGGGCTAAGCATGCAGCATCCGTGTGTGTGTGTGTGTGTGTGTGTGTGTGTGTGTGTGTGTGTGTGTGTGTGTAGAGGGGGAGTGTGCATGAGCAGGCGATATCTTATCACTGCTCACTGAAGCTTAGCTCCCCCTTTCAACAGTACACCACTGCATTTTGGACTGCTGTCATAGACAGCTCCAGCAGGCACTGGAGAACTGCGGCCGTGCCTGCAAACACACTGACTGAATTGGAAGAGGGCTGCCACACCTCTGAAAACTCGGATGATGGCACTCTGTTTCTTGCACATGCATGCAAGCAAACATAATGATTCAGGGCCAGCAGGACAGATCCTATGAGGAGTGCCTCAAGGCACTAAATATGTATTCACTGGAAACCAGAAGGGAGAGGGGAGATAAGATGGTGACCTTCAAGTTCCTTAAAGGAATTAACATGGTAAACTGTGGGGAATTATTTACCCTGAATATCAACTCGAGGTCACGTGGCTATGAGTGGACATTAACAGGATGGAGGTTCAGAAGGAATGCTAGGAAGTACTTCCTTACGGAAAGGGTGGTGGGACCTTTGAACAGTCTGTTGGCCGAGGTGGTGGGTGCAAACACAGTCAGGAGAGTCAAGCAGGCAGGGGACAGAATGAAGGGAATAGTGGTTGCCTGGGGTGACAAGACCTAGGAGCTGGATGGGGATAGAATAGTGAGGGTTAGTATCCTGGAAGAACAATAGGTTCAAGGGAAGGTTCCAAGGATTATAGGGAATATGGGCAGAATGGATTGACCTCTTGTCTTTTTCTGCCATCAAGGTCTATGTTTTTATGTTTTTATGTTTCATCTGTGATATAAGGATAGGGATTTAGGGAAAGATGTGTAATTTTGCAGATGATACTACTATAGTACAACCTCGATAATCTGAACTCACTGGGGGACATAAAATTAGTTCAGATAATCGACGGGTTCATAAAATCGATTGTCCCTTTCACCTTGTTCCTGTTAGCTCGGGGAACATGGTACAAGATCAGATAATCCAGAGGTCTGTGTAATAGGGGGGTCAGATAATTGAGGTATATTATATATGTGGCATGATGGACAGTGAAGAGGGTATCCAAATTATAAAGGAATACTTGGGTAGATTGGAAAGGTGGTCAAAAGTATGGCTCTTAAAATCAAATGCTAAAAAGTACAATGTGCTACGCATGGGGCAAAAAATCCTAATACTGAATACAGACTGGGGAAGTTAGTACTGTAGTGGATAAGAACATTCTGAAGGCATCGGCACAATGCAACAAGGTGGTGGGTAAGGAAAATCCGATGTTGGTATGCAAATGGAGGAGGATCACCACCAGTAGAATGGTGGTACTGCTATCGCTGTATAGGTCACTGGTTCATTTTGATCTTTTATCAGTCTTTAACCTCCTCATTTTTATGTTTGCTTGCACGCAAGTGCAAGAAACATAGTGCCATCACCCAAGTTTTCCAGAGGTGTGTCAGCCTCTTCCAGTTCAGTCAGTGTGTTTGCAGGCGCAGTCGCAGTGCACCAATCACTGCTCCAGCTGTCTATGACAGCTGAAAATGCAGTGGCATACAGTTGAAAGGGAGAGCTCTACTTCAGTGAGCAGAGCTCCCCCCTTCAACACGCATGCACGTTATTGTGCTGACACACCACCCCACGCACACATTTATAGCTGATGGGGTGCCCAATGCCCCGCCGGCTCCATGCCCCAAAAAGCGTTCCTGGTGCCATGGTGGAGCCCACCCCAGAGTGGCACCCGTCCGTATAGCCGAGGGTGCCCAATCCCGTCGGCCTCCAACCCCCAAACAGCCTTATAGCTGCCATGCTGAGAGCCCACCCAGCATGGCACAAGCCCATATGGCCGATGGGGGTGCCAAATCCCCACGGCTCCAGCCCCAAACAGCCTTTCCAGCTGCCACGCTGGGAGCCCACCCCAGCATGGCAAACGTCCCGCGTCGTCTTAGTAATAATAAAAAAAAAGTAAATTAAAAACAGTCCTCGCAGTCTCCTGCCCCCACCCGCACCCACCCACTGTGCGCCTGCCTCCCCCACACCCTTCACCCCATACTTACCTCCAGAGTCCGGCGAGATGATCTTCGGTGGACCGGGAACATGTCTGCACTCTTCAACGTCAACCGCGAACTGAGGAAATGCCGCTAAGCTGTATAATGTAATAGATAGGGTTTTTTCAACTTTGCTGCATATCTCGGGCATTTTTTGGAATTTTTGCACCAGATTTTAAACATGGGGTTTTTGGGACCCCTTGTCATGAATGTTGTCACTGTCATGGCATTACTCGGGCCCAAAGGGTGATTTTGCAGCCACTGTGCGAAATCACCTTTCCAGAATGATTAATGAAATGACACTGCCAGTGTTCACAAGGTGTGCTCTCAAAAAGTCTATTTTGAAAATTTGGTGGAAAAATTCCTAAAAATTACTATTTTACGAGCATGTGTTGCGCAGTTCCTACGCATGCTTGTAAGTTCACAAATTTTTAATATTTTCACTCCAGATTTTCAACATTGCCATTTCACCACACCTTCTTATGAACAGTACAGCTGTCATTTTTCACATCACCCAAATGTGTTTCCCACAGCAAGCACAATGCGTAGTCGGTGTCTAAAATCAATCTTGGGACACATTAAGAAAATCACAGTGACACTGTTCATGAGCAGAGGTTTTAAAATGGCTACATTGAAAATTTGGTGAAAAAATTCCCAAAAATGACTGTTTTAGGAATGCACGTTGTGCAGTTCCTATGCACGCTGGCAAGTTTGCGAATTTGTAATATTTGCACACCAGATTTTCAACAGTGCCATTTTACCACACTTCCTTATAAGCAGTAAAGCTACCATTTTTCATATCTCGCCCAAAATGTGTTTCCACACATGTAGCGCACAATGGTACAGTCGGTGTGCGAAAACAATGTTTGGGACAGATTAAGAAAATCACAGAGACACTGGTCATGAGCAGAGGTCTTAAAATGGCTATGTTGAAAATTTGGTGACAAAACTCCATAAAATGACTGTGTTACGAGTGAGCATTGCCCAGTTTCCATGCACCCTCATAAGTTCATGAATTTATAATATTTTCTGTCCAGATTTTAACCAATGGCATTTTTCCACACCTCCTTATGAACAGTACAGCTGTCATTTTCCACAACATGTCCAAAATGTGTTTTCACACTTTCAGCACAGAAATGCATGGTCGCTGCGGGAAATCATTGTTCGGGACAGATAAAGAAAATCACACTGACACTGTTCATGATCAGAGGTCCCAAAATGCCTGTGTTAACAATCTGCTGTAAAACAATACCCTAACTAGTTACATTATGGGTGTGCGTTGCACAGTTTCTACACACGCTCGTGTCTTCACCAGTTTTTTTAAGATTTTCACAGCAGATTTTCAACATTGCCATTTTTTACACCTCCCCATAAACAGTACCGCTGTCATTTTTCACATCCTGTTCAGAATGTGTTTTTGCACCTGTGGTGCCAAATGCCATAGTCACTATGCAAAAGCAGTTTTCGGCTAACAAACTGATATTGCCACTGTTCATGAGGTGGGGGTCACAAAAAAACCATGTTGAAAATTTGGAGTGAAAATACCAACGAATGCCTGAGGCGTTAGGGTTTTAGGGTTTCCGACCATAACCCCCCACCCTGTAGAGAATGACAGGCATCAGGGGTGTGACTTGGGATTCTTGCCTGTCATGATCCTACCATTCCACCCCCAACCACACCCTGCAGCCAGAGAGAGACATCAAGGTGTGCCTCAGACTCTTCGGGCCCAAACTTCACTCCATTCTCCTATACTGCACCCATCTCACTGCATTTCCTGATGGAATGGGGTGCGCATAAGGGCCAAAGTCCCCAAGGCACACCGTGACACTTGTCAGTGTCTGCAGGGTAGGGTGTGGTGAAATGGCGTGGTCGTTATGCCTGACGACCCAAAAGCACACCCCAATGCCTGTCACTCTCTGCAGGGTGGTGGTGGGGTTGGCTTCAGTTCAATACTTCGCTGCCATTCCTATTATGCAGCTCTGTAACTTCTACACTACCAGTGCCAATGCCAGCAAGCAAACATTCGGCATTGACAAATGCTTGTTTGTTCTCCCTGTTAAACTGTGTATATTAATTGCTTTTATTTATTTTTATTATTTTTAGTTTCATTGTATGAGCATGATGCCAATCAATAAACAATGTTGGGTAAGCTACTTTTTCTATTACTTTCTATTACGTTTGGAAACTTGTTACAGGAAACTCTAGTGGGCAGTCACTAGCAAGGATGGTGAAGTACTAGAAAAAGTAATACACCTTACAATTGTAGTTACTTATTTCTTTTTATACAAAAACAATACAAAAATAATAAAAAATGATAAGAGATTACATTTTTTGAAAGTAATAGGTTAGTTACTAGTTACTTTCAAATAAATGCAATGAGTTACAGTTAAGTATTTCTTTTGTATGCGTGCAGTTCTGGAGACCCAATCTCCGTAAAGACATAGACAGGATGGAAGTTGTCCAGAGGAGGGTAACTAAAATGGTGCAGGGTCTGCACTGGAAGACATATGAAGAGAGACTTAAGGAGCTTAATATGTATTCCCTTGAGGAAAGGAGGGAGAGGGGGGACATGATAGAAACTCTCAACTACCTCAAGGGAATCAACAAAGTCCAAGAGGGTAGCATCTTTCAAAAAAAAGAGGTGTGCAAGAACAAGGGGGTACAATTTGAAGATAGAGGGAGGGCACAATTTGAAGATAGAGGGGGGGTGGCTCAGAGGTAATTTAAGGAAGTATTTTTTCCCCAGAGAGGATTGTGGATGCATGGAATGGCCTTGTGGAGTCAAAAACAGTGGTGGAATTCAAGCTTGCATGGGACAGTCATAAGGAAATTCTAGGGGGTTGGGGTAGGAAGAAGTAGGCTGCTGGTTAACTAGCATCTGCAGCTTATCCATTAGGTAGGGAAATGAGCAGACTAGGTGGGCCAAGCGGTCCTTATCTGCTGTCAAATTCAATGTTTCTATGTATAAAAGGACCTAAGTAATTGTAACTGTAAGGTGTATTACTTTTTTTAGTACTTCTTCATCCTTGCTAGTGACTGCACAGAGCTTTCTGGAACAAGTTTCCACATGTAATAGAAAGTAATAGAAAAAGTAACGTACCCAACACTGTCAACAAAGTATTCACACATTAAAACCTTTCCTGGAGTACTATGTGCAATTTTAGAATTTTCTTCTAAGAAAGAGCTAGAACAAGTTGGAGGCAGTGCAGAAGAAGGTAACCAAGATGCTTTAGGGACAGAAGGAATGGAGGATTGAGGAGAGATTAATAGATGCTTCCATGCCAACAACGCAGGCTTCAGAGTGAGTGTGGGGAGCCAGAACTGGGCCATACCAGGCTGGGCAGTGCTCCAGTTCCAGCACAAGTCAGCCTATGGAGGGAGACATCTGATGCTCCATGCTGCAACAGCCTCTCATGGTAGGCAAGGGTGTTGCTCCTCAATGAGGGGTGGTATTGTTCAAAATGTGCTGTGGTAGCTGAGGCCACCAGTGACCATGTCAGTGCCAGGGAGGTGGGAGGGCTTCCAGGAAAAGGGAGTGTAAACATGTAAAATACCAAAAGGAAAGATGAGCAATAAGGCAGAATATTGGGTGGGGGGATTGTCAGGTTGGCCACTACCTCTGAAGAAAGGGACCTAGGAGTCATCATAAGTAACTCCCTCAAACAAACTAGTCAATTCAATAAGGCCTACACCATGGCTACCAGAATGTTGGGATGCATAGGGAGGGGTTTTGACAGTAGGAGGAAGGAGGTGATATTGCCACTATATAGGTCAATGGTGAGGTTCCATGCAGAATTCTTTGGCTGGTTCCAGAGTCCCTAACCTGACAAAAGAGAGGAATATACTGGAGTCAGTACAGTGAAGGCTCACCAAAATGATTCAGGTCCAATAGGGCAAATCGTACGAGGCTCTGAACATGCACTCCCTGGAGGCCAGATTGGGGGGGGGGTGGAGACATGATAGAGACCTTAGCACTCTTGAGATGAATAAACAAGGTTAACCATGAATAACTATACAATAGAAATTGAGAGTCTGTAATGAGGAGGCATGAAAGGAAATAGGAAGGAAGGAAGTTCAGGAGGGATGTGAGGAAGTTTTACTTCACAGCACAGAAAGGGTTGCTGAGATATGGAGAATGCAACCACCAAATGTGCTAGAAGCAAAGACCATTAATTGGGTTCAAGTATGGCTAGAGCACTGTGATAGATCTGATGGTTACACAGAGGGGAGCTAGTATGAGGGAAGATACTGGGGGATGGGGTTAAAACCCCAACTCAACAGTAAGTGATGGGGTTATGTAGGGAAACAAAAAAGGGCAGACTGGATGTACCAGTGGTCTTTTCCTGCAGACACTATGTTTCTACCATGTGCTATGATCTGCCTACACAATAGCAATGGTACTCTGGGTCCTGTAGTATTTGGATACCCACCAGTTCAACAGGAAGGGAAGCAGTGGTTGTAACTGCTGCTCGGAGGAATGCCTAACAGCAGGCATAACTTAGCAGATAGTGGTCAAACAGCTGAGCAAAAAAAACAACCAGCCATGCTGCCATGCTGCTTGACTCTTGTATGGGGCAATAATTTTCATGATACAGTGTGTTAATAGTGCCCCTCAGATTTCACACCCATTGTACCATTTTTACGACCTCAAGGACTATAGCGTCCCCTTCATGATGGGGGTCTCTGTAGTACCTAACTTATGGTGGTTGGTAACACATACCCACAATGCACTGTAGTGTAAGCTATATACACAAATTACCATATTGTAAAACAGCCTGTCTGGATAACAGGATGACAGACAGCCTCATATATAGTCTGCACATAATGCCGTATCATCAGACAGGAAAAGTTGCATGGTCGTGTTTCTTTGTACACTGGGGGCTGGGGTGTGTAGAGTGTGGTGGGGGTACTATGGCATGCAGTAGATGCAGCATGTAGCATGGTGACTAGACCAAAAGAAGGGCACCGCATCAGGCTGATAAGTATCCCATTGCTAAATCATAGAAACAGAGAAAATGTCAGCAGAAAAAGACCATTGGTCGATTCAGTGTGTGTCCTATTTACCCTGTCCTAACCTGTAACTTAAAGTCTAGTCAGAGTTATTGCTCTCCCTTCCCCTCCCCCGCCCTCTGCAGGCCCCCTCTGTACTGCTTCTCTCTCTGTAACTATAAACATTTCACTTGGTCCCAGTCATGTCTGAAGCCAATAATTGTTCTTGCACCCACCTCCTCCTCTGTGTATAGACTGTTCAATGGCTCAGCCACTCTACCTTAAAATACATTTTGTCTCACATCCCTACTGAATCTAATTCTTGCCAGCATCCACTCATGTCTCTGCGTTCTGGATTCACCAGACCTACTTACTGTAATATTTTCTTGTAATCTACCTTGTCCATTCCTTTCAGGAACTTGATGGTCTTATCATATCCTTCTGATCTCCAGAGTGCATGTCCGAGGCCTTAAGCTGATCCTCATAGGATCTGAACTGCTGGCTTCATATCGTTTTGGATACCTCCTCTGTATCATCTTAAAGAGCTACTGACACCTCAGGGAAAACTTTGAAAAACATAATAATTCGGTACAATTCAGCTTGCATTCCATATATATTTTATATATTTCTCTTCCCCATTATTTATTACTGAGTGAATTTGTATGAATACATGATGGTTATCCCTTACAGTTCCCTTAGAGTTTATCTGCCTCTGTAGCTTACTCCCTACTTCAAATCCTAATCCTGTGTTGTTGCCATTGGTGTAACTGTGACATCACAAGCAGTGCATCATGAACTCAGGTAGGGAGAAAGCAACATGAATAGATGAACTCTTCTGTAGTAAAGATCCTATTTTCATGCAAATGATCTCAGTAATAAATAACGGGGAGAAGGAATACAAAACTAATGTGAAATACAAGCTGAACTGTGTCTAAATATTGTGTTTTGCTAAAGTTCTCCTGAAGGTGCCAGCTGCTCTTTAAGCCTGTCTTTGTCTTTTCTTAAGTTTCCAGAACCAGCACAGTATTCCAAATGCAGCCTCACCAGTAATCTATAGAGAGGTAGTATCATCTTCTCCCTCCCAATACACCCCAACATCCTGGTTGCCTTACTGCAGACTGTGTTACAGTAGTAGCTAGATTGTTTTAGAGTTACTTATGATGACTCTCACATCCCTTTCTTTAGCGATATGCCCAATTTCACCCATTCTGTGCAATATCCCATCCTGGGGCTCTTGTTCCGTATGTGCATCCCCTTGCATTTTGGTGTTGAATTTCAAACTGCCACACTTTAGAACACTTCTCTAAAATTTGCCGGTTCTTCCTCAGCTTACGAACCATTTCCTCAGTGCCTACCCTGACACAGAGCTTAGTTTCATCTGTGAAGAGACACGTCTTGCCTTGTATTCCTTTTCCTATGTCCCTGGTGATCATGATGAAGAAGGCCAGCCTCAGGACTGAACTCCATGGTACTCCACTTGTTACCTCCCTTTCCCAACCTGGAACCCATTTACCACCACCATCTGCTGTCTCCCCACAGCCAGTTTCCCACCCATCTACTAGATTCTTTACTGTTCCCAGATCTTTTAACGTCTTCAGCTATCTTCTGTGCAGCACTGAGTTGAACGCCTTGCTGAAGTCAAAGCAGAGCAACTAAATCCACTGCATGTCCCTTGTCCACTGCCCTACTCGCCAATTTTAAGAACACTATCAAGTTGGTCTGGCAAGAACTCCCTTCCATGAACCCATGCTGCTTACTATCCTGGAGCCCATTTCTCTCCAGGTAGTCCAGTAGTCCACTAGGTCTTCTTTGACTAGTGTTTCCATTAGTTCTCCTGCTATGGAGGTAAGATTTAATGGGTCTGTAGTTTCTTGTTTGCTCTTCATCACCTCCCTTGTGGATCAGAACTTGTTCTCTACCCTCCAGTCTTTCAGAACCATCCCTGACTGTAGGGAGCTATTGAATAGCCCTGTGAGTAATTTGCACCAGTAGTCACAGTATTAGTTTTTTGTCAGCAGACAATGCATAGGCATGCTGGGGGATAGAATGCTAGGCAGATTGCACAAGTTCATCTCTTCCCAGTGAGTGAGCCAGAGACCACTTAGATGACAGCTGTCACAGCAGGGACTTTGGGGGAAGGGGACTGGCTGAGCATCTGGGATACTTATGTTGATTGGTTTTATTATATTGCTTATTTTTTGTGTATTTTAGTTTTTATTGTGCAAGCACCTTGGTTTTGGAAAGGCGCTTTTTATAAATAAAGTATGATTTGATTTTATTTGAATGCACACCATCATAAAATGGAGAGTTGGAAAGAACAAAATTGTTTTCTGATGAGCCGATGGCTTTGGATTATGGAAGTATGAGGTAGATTTATGATGGTGTTGGGTGAGTGAGTTGTGCTGGTAGGCCAACCAGATAAATGAATATTTCTGCAAGGCATTTAGAAATTATACACTTTGATGCCACCATCACAGACTTGGGGCCGGTGGTGAATACACTAAAGGGAAAAGTTGCACAGTACTTGGAGGGGGGTCAACATATGGAGGGTATAGTTTGCTAGGAGGTGTGGGTAAGGATGGGCTGAAAGGATGCCAGATATGGTTTATTACATCAGGAGAACCGGGTATGGGGTGGGGGGCTTTAAATTACTATGGAGGGTAGGGTGGCCATGGCACTCATTCTGGTTACCTTTAGAAAAGCTAAGAGGTTCATTAAGGGTTTTTCAAACCTGATTTGGCCTAAATACAGAGTATCAAATGATGAAATCTATGAACACCTGAGTAGAAATACTTGTCAAGTATTCAAGTGAAGGAACTCACACAGCCCTAGCAAGAATTACCATTAAACATAGAAACATAGGTGTCAGCAGAAAAGACTCAAGGGTGTCTGCTCATTTTCCTACCAGAGCCATACCATCTAGGTCTGGGAGAACGCAGTGAAGTTCTGATCCTTGTTAAATAAGAACCAGATGTTAGTTGTAGTGTTTTTACTCATTGTATATTCTTTTGTAATTCTATTTTGCCTGTTTGTTACTTGGATGTATTTGAAAAACTTTAATAAAGCATAATTATAAACAAGCATTTGTCAATGCTGAATGTTGTCTTGCTGGCATTGGCATTGGCAGTGCCGGAGTTAGAGATGTATAATAGAAATGGCAGTGAAGTATTGAAGTGATGCCAACCCCACCCCCACCCTGTAGAGACCAACAGGCATTGGGGGTGTGCCTTTGGGTCGTCAGCTATAACGTTCATGCCATTGTACTTCACCCTACCCTGTAGACACTGACAAGTGTTGTGGTGTGCTTTGGGGTCTTTGGGCGTTATACTTACCCCATTCCATAAGGAAATACACTGAGGTGGGCACAATATAGGAGAATGGGGTGAACTTTGTAGCTGAACACTGCAAGGCACACCACAATGCCTGTCACTGGCTGCAGGGTGGGGGTTGGGGTGGAATGGTGTGAGCATTACAGCCAATGATCTCAAGTCACACCCCTGACACCTGTCAGTCTATACAGGGTGGGGTGCCACAGCTGGAAACTGTCACACTGTAGGCGTGCCTTAGTGCTTTCACTCCAAATTTTCAACATGGGCTTTTTGCGACCCCACCTCATGAAGAGCGGCACAATCAGTTTGTAAGTTGAAAGGTGGTTTTGCACAGCAGCTATGCCATTTGGTGACACAGGGATGAAAACACATTTTGGGCAGGAACATGGAACATGACAACTGTATTGTTCATGAGGAGGCGTAAAGAAATGGCAATGTTGAAAATCTGAAGTGAAAAACTGAAAAATTGGTGAAGTCATGAGCATGCATAGAAACTGCACAACACACATCCGTAACCCAATTATTTGTGGGAGTTTTTTAGCCACATTTTCAACATAGGTATTTTGGGACCTCCCCTTGTGAACAGTGGTGCTGTGATTTTGTTAATGTGTCCCAAAAGGTGATTTCCCACAGCGACCACGCCATTGTGTGCCACAGCTGCGGAAATGCATTTTGGGCAGGCTGTGAAAAATGACAGCTGCACTGTTGATAAGGAAGTGTGGAAAAATGCCACTGTTGAAAATCTGGCATGAAAATATTGCAAATTTGCAAAGTCACAAGGGTGCATGGAAACTGCGCAATGCACGCTTGCAATGCTGTCATTTTATAGACTTTTGGCACCAAATTTTCAACATAGGCATTTTAGGACCTCTGCTCATGAACAGTGTGACCGTCATTTCCTCAGTCCCAAAAACTGATTTCGCACAACGACTGTGCAATTCTGTGCCAGACATGCAAAAACAGATTTCAGCCAGGATATGTAAAATGACAGCTGTACTGTTCATAAGCTGGTGTGGAAAAATGCCAATTTTGAAAATCTGGAGTGAAAATATTACAAATTCACGAAGTTAAGAGCGTGCGTGGAATCTGCATAACGCACGCTCATAAAACATTCATTTTATGGACTTTCATCACCAAATTTTCAACATAAGCATTTTAGGACCTCTGCTCATGAACAGTGTCACTGTCATTTTTGTAATCTGTCCCGAACACTGATTTCCCACAGCGAATGCACTATTCTGTGCCAGAACTGCGAAAACACATTTCTGCCAGGATATGTAAAATGGCAGCTGTACTGTTCACAAGGAGGTGTGGAAAAATGCCAATGTTGAAAATCTGGGGTGAAAATATTGCAAATTCATGAAGTTACAAGTGTGCAAAGAAACTGCGCAATGCACGCTCGTAAAACAGTCATTTTTTGGATTGCTTCCTCCAAATTTGCAACATAGGCTTTTTGAGAGCCCACCTCATGAACACTGGCACTGTCGTTTCATTAATCAGTCCCAAAAGGTGATTCTGCGCGGTGACCTCAAAATTGCCTTTCCGGGCTGATTAACGCCATGGCAGTGGCAGAATTCATGAGGAGGGTTTCCAAAAACCCCATGTTGAAAATTTGGTGCCAAAATTCCCCAAAATGCCTGAGATATACATCAAAGTTGAAAAAACCCTATTTATTCCATTATACAGCTTACCGGCATTTCCTCAGTTCGTCGTCGGCTTTGAAGAGTGCAGACGTGTTTCCAGTCCACCGAAGATCATCGCGCTGTACTTCCTATGTAAGTATGAGATGAGAGGGTGTGTGGAGAGGCAGAGTGCACAGTGGGTGGGTGCGGGTTGTGGGAGGGGGGCAGGGAGATCGCCAAGGGACCATTTTATTTTCCCACAGGTAAAAAAAAAAAAAAAAAATGAAAAAACATTGCGGGACCCTTTTTTCATTGACAGGGGCATGTGGCACTCTGGGGTGGGCTCCCATTGTGCCACTGGATTCACCGAAGTCTTTTTTTTGGGGGGGGCAGCTGTAGCTGACCGGGGATTGGGCACCCCAGTTAGCACACAACAAAAGAGGGGCCACATTATGCCGACAGGGATTTGGCACCCCGTCGGCACACAATTAAAGCCGGGGGGTGTGACATGATGCCGATGGGGATTTGGCACTCCCGTCAGCACACAGCAAAAGTGGGAGGGGGTTACATAATGCCAATGGGTAGTGGGCTCCCACGTCGGCATTGTGACAGACAGCGGCGGCAGTCACTGCCTCCATGTTGCCTGCACGTCGGGAGACCTGTTGTGGTCATGCTGCATGAGAGCTTTGCTCTCATTGCAGTGGACCTTTTCTCAGATCTGGTGGCTGCATTAGGTATGCAGGGTGTCGGCCCCTATTTCTGACTGATTGGGGAATGAGGGACGCACCTACTGATGCGTGCCCTGCATTCACCCAACAGTAACCGTGCCTCCAAATCTGATAGTACTGGAGTATGTTGGTTGCGCATGCGCACGAGCCAACATGAAAATAAGAACCAGAACACGGTGAAGTTCTAATTTGTTCTGTTTAGTTCTGATTTACTGACAAATACTTGAAAAAAATGCGAAAGAATGCATAAAAGTGCCCAAAGTTGATCACATTTGACACAGAGGCACAAAGGAAATAATTTAATGGACTATTTGCATAAAACTTAATGTAAAGTTGATAAGGGGGAAGGGGAAATTGTTTATCCATGAAAGGCACACTAAGCCAGAGCTTGTTTCCAGGTGCGACCTGGGAGCATAAGGAAGTTGAGTGACTTGCTCAGGGTCACACAGTATGCAAGGGGAAGCTGTGGGATTCTAACCCAGGTTTCGTCTGCTGGATGTCATCAGATTTGCAGTGCAGAGCCTTAGACCACTGTGCTATACTGCCTCCTAAATTCAGTCACTCACTACTAGCCCCTTCATGTCTGGCCTGTAATGGTGGCATATCCTGCTTGGGTCTGTGACATGAGTGTGGGGCGAGAAAGAGAGAGAGAGACAGACAAACAGAGAGAGAGAGAGAGAGAGAGAGACCTGTATCATACAAGCACCAGGCACTGCCAGGCAGCTAAGATTTTTTTTAATTAATGGTGCTGTGTGGGTATTATTTTGATGGATGTTCCAGTTAGAGCTGAACAAGCCAAAGAAATGCATATGAATGATCAAATGAGCAGCACTAAGAGAGCCCACCCACCTACCCATGTGAATGATGCAACTGCTTCACATGCCCTGGTGTACTGTGGTATATGGTACACTACCTGGTCTAAGAGGTGCTAATGTTTTCTAGTACTACGACCTACGTCTACTGAATCTGATCAACACACTGAATCCTTAAAGAAGTAAAACAAAAGACACAGTGATCACCACCACCCAGGCAGGCAGCCAGTCACATATTGCATTAGTCAAGTGCAGTGCAGTCATTAGTTTTATAGTATATCACGTTACATTACATATAAGCATTAGCCAACCCCCAGTGTGGGGGCGATGATGCAAGCAGTTTTGCACCAGATGTGTCCGTGTCTCCAACTCACATTCTGAGGCACACTTTACAGTTGCTGAATTTTGTCACTTAACAGTAACTAACTGTACTGTAGGAGTCAGTCAGGTAATCTTGGAAGGAAGTGGTGGTGGACTGCTGTGCTGTCAGTGTGCTGTGTATAGTCATAGGTCACAACAGTAAATTTGTCCCTGGCCTGTGGGTGGGAGTCATCAGAAGGACATCACCTTAGTTAGAGTGATCTTTTTTTTTTACAGCCCAGAGGGAAGTGAAGTGTTCAAATAGTCACTATATGGAGTTATTTCAGTGTTACAGTAGAAGTGTACACTTCCTGCACACTTCATTTCATAATGCAGTCCATCAGTGTTTAATCAGTCCATCTTCAGGTCTCTTTTGGTGTACATGCAGTGCTGATACAGTGTGTGTGAATTATGTTAATTAGCACTGTAATCACACTGGAAAAGTACTGCAATTAGCAGTGTTTTGTCATCAACACTGCCTGAAGCAGTGTTCTGTCAGCAACACTGCCTTAAGCAGTTTTGCACTGCTTTTTAAGTGTGTGCGAATTATGTTAATTAGCACTGTAATCACACTGCAAAAGTACTGCGATTAGCAGTGTTTTCAACACTGCCTGAAGCAGTGTTACATTGCTTTTTCAGTGTGTGCGAATTATGTTAATTAGCACTGCATTAACACCTGTAGTGCACTTCAGTGTGCAGTGTGATTTTGGTAGCACTCCTGTCAGCAGTGCTGCAGTTCTGTTTCAGTGTATTAGGCTGCATTAAAGATGGCGTTGCATAAAATTCAACAAAAACAAAACAGTATTCATCTGCAAGTATCTGCAACCTCAGCAGAGGAAGCTTTGCTTAAGGGTTCCTGAGTGAGAAAGTCATCTGTGAATTCCAAAGAAGATGGAGATCTTGGGGGCTATGTCTATAGGAGGTACTAAAGTCTGTTACCCCATGTTTGACTCAAAGTCACAAGGAAGGGGGTGGACATTTAGTTAAAGAAATGACCAACAATCATTCTGGTTTGCAGAAAATGGTATGGGAGCCTCCCTGATATGCAAGTCCTCACCAGTATTTCCAGGTTTATCTTCAAAAAGAGAAGAGAGCCTCTTCAGACTTGGAGCACATGCACAGTGTGGAAAATTATTTTCGGTATCAAGGGGCTGTTCGAGTGAAGTGTGTGTGTGTATATATATCTATAATGGGATTATCAATCGCATTGGACAAACACCATTAAGTGACTGTGTGTATATCGGAGTGCAACCACACACCTGCACATTTACTCCCCTCCAAAACAATGTTGCCATTTTGTAAGATAGATAACCTACTGTGTGGTGTGTGGAAGCGCAGTGATATACACATGGCTTGGGTGGTTGATGCACTCGGCCTGCAGCCTCATGTGTAACAATGCACACCAAGGTGTGCATATTATCAGAGAGTGACTGACAGAGAGTGACTGCACACCCTACAGTGGGTTATTAGACACACACACACATTTTATATATATATATATATATATATATATATATATATATATATGACAGTACTTGTTGCAAAACAAAAACACTACATTAATGCAGGCATTAGGATGCAAAGCACACAAAGCAAGAAAATGAAAAACAGAGTTTGAGCCTCACGAGTCTTGGCAAATTGGTTGTGTGGTGTTCCCTGGAGTTCCCAACCTTGATGCCCATCCCATACCCCCCAGCCCATAGCCTCCTTTCTAAAGCACAAGGTACAACTCCAACCCAGTGCCTCCCATAGCAGCCATTCGTACCTGTAAAACAAGAACAGCAATGGGCTCACAAAGGATCTGCAGCTCGTTATGAACTATTATATGACAAACAATGTAGGGTAAACAAAAAAACAATATTTATCTGATACATATAGGCAGTGTCCTCCTACTCCCAGTCAATGGCCTGTCAGACCTGTAGATATAAAAGGGAAAATGGGTCAGTATGAAAAATAAAAATACTGATCAGCTGGGTCAGGTGGGAAGGCTCTTTAGAGGTTAAAATAAAAAAGTGGGTTGGGGGGGAGATACCAGACCTGTACCACACCATCAACCTTGCTTTTAGAATGGACTCGGTCACTCAGGGGATGTCATGGTTGGGGAGGGAGGAAGACCCCTTGCCCGTGCCCCTAGAACTGATCTTTTTTAAGGGTAGGTTGTCATGTTGCTCCACACATCAACCAACACAGGGTAGGATAAAAACACCAAGGAACAGATATTCAAGGCACAATGAATGCTTCCCTGGTGGTGTAGTGGATCCCCACTCCCTTATAGCGAAGGGTCTGCACCAGAAGCCATACAAAGAGAGATGAGCTGAATATGTATGCCCTTGAGGAAAAGGGCCGGGGGGACAGGACAGAAATTTTCAAGCACCTCAAGGGAATCAACAAAGTCCAAGAGAGTAGCATCTTTCAGAAAAAGTGATGCGCAAGAACAAGGGGCCAGATTTGAAGACAGAGGGGACGGCTCAGGGGCAACATGAGGAAGTAGTTTTTCACAGAGGGGGTGGTGAACTCATGGAATGGCCTTCCTAAGGAGGTTGTGAGGTCAAAAATAGTGGGGGACTTCAAGAATACATGGGACAGGCATGAACCAATTCTATTGGTGGGTAGGAGGAAGTCAGCTGTTGGATAACTAGGATCTGCAGCTTATCCACTAGGTAGGGAAATGGGCCGACTGAGTGGGCCAAGCAGTCCTTATCTGCCATCAAGGTCTATGTGTCTATGATTCAGCCCACAGAGCTCAGGCTGTAACCTGCTCCATGCATGTGGGAATGAAGGTGGGATATTTTTGGGAGGGGGAAGAGACTAGAGCAAATATGCCTCCCTCTACCCATCAGCCACAAACTGGCATGTGAAGAGCCCCCACAGGGCAGGTTAAGAGGGTCTAGAGGGTGGGCAGCCAGCAGTAGGTGGCAGGAACCTTTAGCTAAGCCACATGGTGGCAGACTGTAGGTGTCCTGAGGGCCTGGTAGAAAGGGACTGGGACAGCAAATGCACAAGATAGGGGCCAAAGGAAAATCCACAGTGCAGCTGAAGGGCAGTGCCTGAACTTGACTTAAAAGTAGCTGTGGGTGGGAGGCAAACAGGGGAAATCAGTGGGCTCCCTGACGGGACCATGAAAGCAGCAAGCACTGCATACAATAGAGTCGCACAGCAGCTAATGTCAAAGTACCAGGGGCTAACAAAAGGATTTGGGGGAGGTAAAAAACAACATAAGCTCCAGGACAGCTTACAATTAAAAACACAGAGCACTAAAGAGAAAGAGCCCTGATGGGTTATAAATATTAAGTAAATTTATGTAACAGGAGTGGACATAAATGGAGTGTGATAAATCCATTTTATCCGCGCATGTACGTGTATACATGCAGAATCTTACATTTACACATATATTAATTACGCCATCCTCGATTCATGTGCAGAGTGGACTGCGTCACACATCCCCATCCCTCACCCCCGGTGTTTGACACTGCTTACTGGTATCTTGCTTTTAGTTTTGTTTCTTCCAGGTTGCCCGTCCCTCAGCCATGCCACCTGCCATTTAGTCACACCTCTCCCCGTTCTTCCCACTATCAGACAGCGATCTTTTGTTTCTGTTTAACAGTTTTTTGTTTTTTTTGCTTTTCTACCAAATCTTTTTCAACTGGTTGTTCCAAGCTGCGCTCCAGCTGTCGCACTCTTCTGCATTTAGTGCTGTGTCCTCGCCACACCTCTTGATATAAAAACCAGACATTATTTTTTTACTGCTTCCTCAAAAACTGATAAGCCCTCACTCTTACTCTTCCACTCTGGTTTCCCCACCTCGCTACAACTGCCACCAGAGCTCCCCCAGCACATAGAAACTGTCGGATTTTTTTCCTTAAACTGCTTGCTCGCAAACCCCACTGCTGATGAGCCCTCACTCTAGGTCACACTTCTGCTCTGGTTTCCAGACCTCGCTACAACTGCAACCACAGGCTCCTGTGAAGTCCTTCTCTGCAAACTCTAAATGGTCTCTTGTGGCCCTTATGGCCCTCCCTCTTCCCTGCTTATTTACTGAGAGTTCCCTATGTCTATATACCACACATGTTTTAAGCCCCCCCACCACATTTCACTCCTGACCTCCAACACTATAATGCTGTCAGTCTGTTCCAGGTGTCTACTACCCTTTCAGTGAAGTAGTAATTCCTCACATCCATCTTACCCCCACCATAAGCTTCATCATGTCCCATGGTCCTTTTTCCTATTTGAAGTAGCCCTCCCCCCAGCACCCTGTTCATCCTTGTAAGGTACTTGTGGGTCTCCATCATGTCCCCTCTCTTTCAGGGTTCATATGTTGAGATCCCAGTCTCCTCACAGGGCTTTTGCCACAGCCCATGTACAATTTTAGTTGCCCTTTATACTGCCTCCACCCTATGGCCTTTCTAAGGTGCAGCCTCCAAACCTGGACACAGTACTCTTAGGTCCTGTCCACACTACTCCTCTGTAATGTTACAGATTGCCCAAACCGTTACCACAACGGTTTACGTTTACATCTGTAACGTTACAGAAGGCGTTTTCGTAACCGTTGTTGAATCCACATGAGATGGTATCAACAACGGTTATGAAACTGGTTACACCTTGGTAACGTCACTGGGTGCAGTGTGGACACGTGGCACTGGTCCCCTAGTGCAGCTCGAGCTGCATTATGGGATCGGGTGCCACGGTAACGGTCGCCCAGCTCCCAAAGTGTGGAGCGGCAGTGCCGGTCCCGAAATGGACACCGCAGCAGTGTGGACGCACTGTACCACTCCATGGTTGTAATGGTTTCTATCTGTTACTGGGTCTGAGAGGTGCAGTGTGGATGGGGCCTTAGTTGGATCTCACTAATAAGGGATCACTTGCAACACCACCACCACCTCTCTCCTCCTGCTGAAGATACCCCTCCCTATGCAGCCCCAGCATCCTTCTAGCCCTACCCACTGCTTTGTCACACAGCCAAGCAACTTTAAAGAGACTCACCAAGGTAACCGAGTTGGCCCCTGCACAATATCCATTGGTGCCTTGCTGCCAGAGGACCCCAATGAAGTTAATAAGTCCCCAAATTTTTAAGCTGTTAAAAAGTTCTGTCCTTCGTAAAAATATACAAGCCAGGTCCCAAGAACTTCCCAGTTGCTTGCTGCTGCCCCAGCTCTGCTCCCACACTCTCTAGCAGGATGACGAGATGCCAGTGAGAGCACGGGGGTGCTCGACTTTATCTGTAATGGGCAGCAGCTTTTCTATTGATTTTAAATGATCTAGTGACCACCTGGCAAAGAAACGTGGGCATCAGTCAAGTAACAAGGCCCTTGTTAGCTGAACAGTGCCCACATTTTATTGCCAGGTAGCCACTATATAGTTTAAAAATCAATAGAAATGCTGCCGCCCATTAAATATAATGGAGTGCGCCCCCACGCCCTTACTAGCATCTCGTCATCCCAATTAGTGGGCATGGGGTGGAGCGCAGCAGAAAAAACAAAAAACAGGAAGTCCTTGGGACCCAGTTTGTATATTTTTATGAGGGACATAACTTTTTAATGGCTTATAAATTTAGGGACATATTAACTTCCTTGGGGTCTTCTGGCAGCAAGGCACTGATGGGTATGGTGCAGGGCAGTATCTTGGCAAGTCTCTTTAAGATCATAAAAACTCCAAGGTCCCCCCCTGCTTAGTGATCATCAGTACCAACCCTATAAAGCAGCTCCTGATTTCCTATGCCCTAGGTGCACAATTCTGCACTTTGTCATTGAACCCCAACTGCCCCAATCTTGACCACTTTTCGAGTTTCTCCAAGAGGCATGTGCATGCTCTCTACTCCCTTCTTAGTGCCCACCCTACAAATTTTGGTATTGTCTGCAAAAAGGCATTCCCTTCTTTGCCAGTTTTTCTGCAATGTCACTTATGAGGACACTGAAGAGGATCTGCGCCAGTACTGAGCTGAGCTGCTCACTGTCCCATCACTGTAATAAGTGCCATTAACCATCACCCTCTGACACCTTAACCCCACCCCAACTACTACTCCATTTTCAACCTGCATTTCTGGTCGCCCCCTTCTGTTCAGCTACCACAACACCATCACTCTGACATCTGCCAGGACTTGCTCCACCATAGAATGAATCCAATATGTGGAGCAGCTGTCTAGGTAGTCAGGATACATCTGCATGTTCTTCCATCCCCTAGGACACAAGCGGCAAGGGTGCACAAACACATGCACAGACACGTGTGGCACAACACCAGTCAATGGCTTCCCACCCATGGGCTGCTCCCACCTGCACTGCCACTTGTGGTCACTCAGTTGGCAGTACTACAGCTGAGCTAGCTGGCCTTCTTCCCCAGAGGAGAGCCTCTTGTATATCAGTTGATCCTCCTCCTTTCCCCAGAGAGCCCCTGACACGAGCTCATTCCTGAACTAAGATTACCTCCGCCGCAGGTCATAGCGCTACTGTTAAGCTGAAGGGCACACATGTTAACCAGTTTCTAATTAATTTTACCACTTTGGATCCCTCCTAGGCTGATCAATCTCTTTAGCCTCGCCCCCCCTAAAATAGTCAACCACCCTCCTCTCTGCTAGATCACCCTTCCAGGCACCAGACTATCCTCCATGCAGCTGGACAACCCTTCTAGCCCCAGCCTTTCACATAATGAGCACTGGAGCTAGAGCACCACACAGGCTCTGGGCCAGCCACTTACCCAGCCAGCCACCCTCCCTACATCTGGACCAGCCTCCAACTGCATTCTATACAACCTCCATGTAGCTGGGCACCACCCCAAACCTCACTCCTGACAGACCACATATCTGAAGCTGTCCCTCCAAGCCCATGGACCAGCAGTCACCAACCTAACCACTCAACCTACAAGCTAGATCCATCAGAAGCCCCATACCAGCCTCACCATCCAACCACCCACCCTGCAGCTGGACCTCACTTCCAACCTTGAACTTCCCACCACCACCACCAGCCACCCTCCCTGCTGCTGGCTCACTCTTTCATGCCCTGGACTAGCCTCCCCAGCAGACAATCCTCCCTGCAGCTGGACCCCTGGGTTCATTCCCACCCACAGACCAGCCTCCCTCCCCTCTGCAGGTTGAGTAACCTCCCCAGAGCTGGACACCCTTTCCAAAAGCTGGACACACCCACCGTCCAGAGCAGAACCTCCCTATACCTAGACCCCCCGATCACCCATCCTCAACCATGGACCCCATACTTCTCAGCATAGTATTAAAATAAAAATAATAATAATAATATGTGACACTAACATATTGCATTTGCAGTGTCAGTGGCTCAGCAGGTAGCACACTCACCTCCGAGGCTGGGAGATCAGAAGGCAGTGGGTTCTATTCCCATACCAGGCACTTATGTTAATATCCCAATACTGATGCTGTAGTGCAGCATGAGGGAATGGCTGCACTCCTGAGGCACTGTCTTTCAGATGAGATGTTAAACCGAGGTCCCATCTGCCTGTTCTGGTGGTAGTTCAGGTGGATGTTAAAGATCCCATGGCATTTCTCGAAAAAAGCAGGGGAATTTTCTCCGGTGCCCTGGCCAAATCCCCAAAATTCACAAAAATACCACCAACAGCTTACTGTGGTTCAAGGTCAGTTGGCTTTCATCTGTATTCCTCTCCTCTGGGTCATTGACTGAAAATAGGCAAGAATCTGTCTAGTGCACTTAGCCGGTCAACAAAAATGAAATAAAATAAACATAAAATATAAATTAATGCAGTCTTCAGCAAAAGAAAAAAAAATTACACTGATCCCCATATTACAAAATGGATTAACACATGCAACTGTTAAATACAAATATTAAACACAAAAAAAAAACAGTTCCCCACAAACACACTCAAATATCTGCAGTAAATAATTCTTCCTTTATCTGTAGGTAACTCCAGATTTTCTCAGATTAAAAAGGTTTTAATCTTTTCTCTATGCATTCTGAATTATCTTCCCGCTGTTCATTCTCTTGCCCCCACCACCACCACCACCAACACTACTTTAAAGTAACTAAATCAGCAAAAAAATCCACAAATAAGTAATCTAGAGGCACAATGCATCCTAAACACTTTAAAGGGGGAGGGGGAGGGGTTGATTGAAAATAAAATGTGTATTTAAAAGTTTAGCCAAGAGTTCAGAGAAGAGAAAATGTTTTCAAGACAAAACATTGACAGTGAAACTTGCACAGCATTTCATTTTGACAAAAAAAAAAAAACACCTGAGTGATAATTCCCTTACTGTATTTAACATTTCAGGGAGTTAAAAAGGTGTACTTTTTAAACATAAGCTCTTACCTTAACATGTAAATCTTAGCTGTTGGAAACCTCAGTTGTTCAAAAATGGAGACCACAGAGCACTCATGCAGTTTCATCAGGCTAGACACAGACAGGAAGAGAGTTGGGAAATGTAGGACTCTGACTGTGTAGACTTATGGGAAAAGTAGTTTAGAATAGACTTTTAAAGAGACACTGCCAACTTTTTTTGCACCATATTATTTCCAGGTAAAAATCCACATTTTATTATTGCTTACCTTCTCTAAAATTTATTGGTGTTGCTGGTTGTTTTATCTGTCTCCTTGCTTAGTAGAACTCAAATGCATGGTAATGTACCCAGCCTTGACTGGCTAATTTAAATCCTAAAACTACTCTGCTGACTGTAATCTTCATTTATGATCCAGTTGTATTAAAAAAAAATTGTACTTCTAAGAGCATTGCAGATCTATTTCTAATCCTCATTTAGCAATAACTTACTCTTGAACAACTAGTCTGCTGAAATACTTAGAATTTAGTATTCTTAGCGGTTGTATTTTTGAATGATGATTAAAGATTATTAAAAATGACTAAAATTAGTCTTTGAAGGCAAATTAATAAATGCTTTAATGCTAAATTTAGTATTTGACTTCAGTGAGGGTTCCCAAGTACAGCCCTTTGGGCCTGCACCCCCATGACCACTCACATCTTGAACACCCCCTGCTTAGATGACCACTCAGCTGGACAACCATATCAACATCCCAATAGACCTCTCCCAAGTTGTGTACCTTGCCTGTAGCTAGTCCACCCTACAAGCCCCAAATCAGCCTCTCCCCATCAACTATCACCCACCCTGTAGCTGGCTGCTCCAGGCCATCCTTCCTACCCTCAGACATGATTCCCCTGCAGATGGAACCCCCCAGACCTGCCTCCCCACCTCAGTAGACCACCTTCCTGCAGCTGGACCAACCTCCCAGTCTCACCAAACAAAGCACCCTCCTTAGAGCTGGACCAGCACCCTCTAGATAACAACTCTTTCTGCAGCTGGACCCACCCAGACTACCCATCTTGCCCAGATACCAGTTGCCCATCCCACCACTGACCACTCTCCTTGCACATAGAAAACCCTGCCCTGCTAGGTTCCCTTTTATAATCCCATCGCTTATTAGTCTGACATGCTGCATCCCACACACAACAACCCAACAGCCCCAGCAGCCCAACTCACAGTGGCCTGACCTAGGACAGCACCTGACACACTGTCAGGCCAGAGGAGGTCAGGATGCTGTGCGGCTGTTGAGTGGATTTTCCACAAACACATGAAGCACCCGATCCTGACCTATGCCACCCATCCCAGGATCTGAGCCACTACAGAACAGCATGGACGATGTGAAAACACCCACCCCCTATGTGGTGCACCCTCCGAGGACACACTGACCTGATCACAGACCCCCCCGGTAAGGAAGACTGTCTCACCATCCGTGGGACAGGGATGAAACAAATAGCTGTGCTTTCCCCAGTGTGTTGACCAGCCATCCCAGGCAGCATGGCGGATTGTCCATGCATCTCTGCATGCATGATTATGTCAGCTGACAGCCAGCCAGCTGGGCATGCATGAAGGAATTGGAGTACCATGCCTGTTGGTCGTTGCATGCTTGACACTGCAGGCACACAACAGAGCGGCACAGCGAGAGCATGGATAGCTGCACCAGGAAATGGTCCACAGCAACACCACATGTGGATGCCAGGACACAGAGCAGCATGCCATCGCACCAACCGTGCAATGTGTGCATGTGGCCATGTCATGCTAGCCCACTATGGGCCTGCAATAACCACACAGAAAAAAGTCTGGAGGTGTTTGGGGGGCCTGTGCCACAGGAGCCCATTGTGGCATGAAGGCTGCCAGGTGTGTTGTGGTGGGGTTCCACAGGGGCCCATTGCGGGAATGCTGTTACCATACAGTTGCACAGCTGGAAGGATTGGTGGGCACTCACACAGCTTCAGATCTGTGCAGCGTGTGGCACACATGAACAGCTGAAAGGATTTTGGGGGGACTCACACAGAGTCAGGCCTGTGCAACATGCGACAGTGCAGACGTGGCAGTGTGCAGTGGGCTGCTTGGCGATACCCAGCAGTGTTGTGATGAGACATGGCCACCAGGTTGGGGTGCATGTTAAATGTGGGGGTGAAACTTTATTCAACAGTAGGGGGCCACAGTGGCAACCTGGTGGCTGTGCATGATGTGTACTGTGAGTGTACAACTGTCAGGTGCCAAGTCACCATGGAAACCCTACGGGGTGGTGTTGGGTGCCATGCCACAGAGGAACTTCAGCAGCTTGCCCTTGTCCTTGGATGCTAGCACCATCCTTATCCATTCCTCATAGCTCTTCTTGGGTGGTGTCCATGGCAGTCCATAACAAATGCCTTCCCTGGTGACATAGGTCCATTGCTGTTCCCTGTGGAGCTCTGCTAGCATTGTCATGACTCCTACATGCACCTTCCCGAGCAGGGCATGGAGATGGCAGTGCCAGGTTTCGACATTGCTTTGGGTCCATGGTATACCTCTCTCGTTGAGATCCTCAACCAACCACAGCTGAGTGGGAACATGGGGTCGTATCTCGTGGGCACCTTGGTCATCCAACTGTACAGCCATATCCTGCCCAGCACATGTGTCTGCTCGAAACAATAGAAGAGTGTGGTGGCATTGGGTGGAATGCTGCTAGAATGTCCTGTGCCAGGAGATGGGTGAGGGCCACGAGTTCATGGATCTTCAGGCTGAAGTCTGGGTCACTTTTGTATTGTGGTTCAAGACCAAAGCTCTGGACCTTCCGCCACACAATCTGCCCAAAGTGGAACAGGCATCCCTTGTTTATGGCTAGCAGAAATTCCATCTTACAGGCATTGATCGCAGCCTGCTCAAAGTCAGTGATGATCGTAGGTGGTTTGAGGGTGCAGGACTGTATACTGGCATATTTATTCAGCTCCTGGAACAAGGTGCAGTAACATTGCAGGCTCTTTGTCGTCATCAGTGTATACACCAATGACATAATGAGGTTGTTAGGGCCCATCCCCATGGGTGCATAGATGGTGTACAATGAGAGAACAGGTGTGGCACAGTCTTGAACATACCATCCATCATCCAGAAGGGTGCCTGTTCCAGGGCCCTGATGTTGTCCTCTGTGGTGAGTAGAAGGACCTGGTGGGTGGTGCTGCCGGTGATCCTGCTGTACCATGGCCATCCAGTCACTGTCTGTAGCTGCTTGGAGATAGTGAGGTCAGCCAGTGTCATTGGTTCTGGTGAGAGGTCCTTGCGGTGGGTCCTGTTCACAATCTGCAGCAGGGCCCTCTTGCTTGGCAACTATTGCCACAGCTCAGTGGTCATTGCAGTTGCCTTACTCTGCAGTAGCTATGCAGGGCTAGCCATGGTGCTGTGTGCCTTCCACTTGATGCCAGCCAGCACCTGTGCTGGTAGAGCATCTGTCACCTCCCAGAGCATGACTGTGCTCATTCTTTTTCTTTAGGTGGTGCTGGCCATCCTGGAGCAGTGTGATGGCCTGGCCAAGGCAGAACTTGGACTTATGGTGCTGGCAGCACCATTACACTGTCTCAGGCCATTCTGGTGGTGCTGAGGATTGAGGCACTGGATGCCATACCTTGTGCCATGCCAGTGACCCGGGTTCAGGATTGAGCATGGGCTGCTGGGGATCAGCAGGGGAGGACTGGGATCAAACATCCATAAACTGCTTTCCCAGTCCTGGGGTGGGCTGGGGAATTTTACTGTGCTGTAGCAGCCCCCTTGGGGATGCCCAGGGGCACTACTAGTGTCAGTGACACTAGATGGGGAGCACGGCAGATGTCGGCATGTTGCTCCTGGACATCATTGCACGTCCGTGCTACTGGGGCCAATTGAAGGAAAATGGCTGGGCACGACCTTGCAGCTTGATGGCTGTGCTCAGAGCCACCTGGAGGACTTTGGTGGAGTCCTGTTGAGGAGGGTCTGGGGCTGTCCTGGCTGGTAGAGGCAGAGGGGGAGCCCTCCAGCAAGATGGCATGATGGCCGTCCCTGATCCTCCTGGGTGCAGTTTGAGCTACCCAGCTCTCCAGGTGGGTGGAGCTAGTTGCTGGATGCCCCAAGCCAGAGTGTGTGCTGCAGCAGGTGAAAAATATGATATGTTAAAAAAACAGTACACTGTCTCATTGCATGTCCATTCATGGACCAGGAGGTAGCCATTCACATTTAGCTTGGACTTTCCCTTCCTGGATGGTTCCACCTCACAGATTGTCCATGTTGTTGGGGTTGCAGTTTAGCACCCTGACCCCTCCATGGCTTCCATGCTGTCCTCCATTGTGCCAGAGGACTGTGCAACACTGTCCAGCTTTGGTTCCAGCTCAGGCATTCGGGTGTGATTGCACTTCGTTTGCACATCACACTCCATGGGCCACTCCTATGGCAGTTGTTACTTGTCTGTGGGTGGTTTGTACCAGTACTGTAATGCCACTGTCTGCCCACAGTCCCAGTGCTTCAAAGCTGTGCTGTGCACCATGGTCACATTCAAGTTCTGTGTCCACAGTGCCTCTGGGCCCCCATCAGCTACTGTGCTGCAGTGGGGCTATGCTCCATGGTACACTTCCCTGCTGTCCAGCATGCAGGGATGCAGGGGTACCTGTGTGTTGTGCACTCTACCTACAGGTCAGTGTCCACCTACCTAAGCTGGCCTTTGCACCCCCCAGCATTTGCATCCGTAGTTCCCACGCATGCCGTCATGATTCCATGTCTGTCTGCTACCCCCATGCATCATTTTCCAATGCCTACCTGTTCTCTATGTTCTCTTCAGCTGTAGTTCCCTGACCTGAGACTTCTCCGGTAAATGATCTATTGTAGCCCTCACTGTGCTCTTTCCTATGGGACTTGCATTTTCTGCCCCTCTGCCAGTTTGTTTGTCAGAGTTTCAGTTCACCTGATTTGTTTACTAACCACTCTCCCTGCATCTGAAATGGGCCCTACCCAGGCAACCACTCTCCATGCAGCTGAACCACCCATTTGGCCCCTGGAGAAACCTTCCCCAAGGAAAGCACTATCCATGGACCATTTCACAGTTATAAGGAGGGAAGAAGAGGCCCCCAGCTGAGTAGGAAGCAACTGCTGGTGGGGGACTTAATTAGGGATAGACTCGAGCAGGGTGGGGTAAAGGAGAGGAGGTGAAATACCTGAGAGGTACTTTGGCTTGGAGGGATGAGAGCAGATACAGTGGGTCATTAGGCAGCAGGAGATGAGAGGGAGCTAGATGTCATTGTCCACCTGGGGACAAATGACCTAGCAAGGGACGGGGTAGGGGTAGTGCAGGGAAATTTCAGGGATAGGGGGAAGGTCCTCAAGCATGCATGGTGGCTTTTGCCAAAAGGTTGCCTATATACATCTTGGGAGAAGATAGGACTCTCCACATGGCTTTCAATAGTTGGTTAAAGGCATGCTGCAGGGTGGGACTCAGTACTAGGAGTGGGCCTCTTCAGTGTCTTCATAAGTGAAATTGCAGAAGAACTGAATGGGAAAGTATGTCTTTTTGCAAATGCCACCAAAACCTGTTACAGGGTTAACACTGAGGAGGGTGTGGAGAAAGGGTTCACCCATGCTGGTGTGACAGCCATGTTGCTGATGCCGATTACAGCACAGGCCACATTACAGCACCAGGCAAAATGTATAATAATAATAATAATTTTATTTATATAGCGCCTTTCACTATATCAAGGCGCTGAACAAGTTAATAAAAACTTCAACATACAATACAAACATCAAAACCATAAACAGTATAAAATATGTCATAAAAAATTACAATAACATTTCACACACTGTATTCTGGGAGTTACACCACCAAAGCGCCCTCCTGGGAAACAGTCTCCATTAGGCCCCCTTCCCTAATTATCCCACAGGTCCAGGTTCTTAATTTACCTGTTCTCCAGTCCTACCCCATCCTACAATCACCCCGCAGGTATACAGTAGATTGTTACTGTCCCTGATGTTCAGTGGTTCCCATTTATTTATTTATTCATTCATTTGTTTACCAAGTAGGTGCACTGGTCTGAGAACCATTTTCAGGCATGACCTGGGCCATTGAGGATGGCACAGGAATAAAAGCAAGTACAAAGGAGGCTGGGACAAGGCATACAATAGACAGTAATACAAATATACAGGATATTTATATGAAGATATATACAAACTTGCAGCACAATGGATAAATAACATTTATGACAATAGCAGGTACAGTAGTAGCCAAGTTGTAATACAGATTAGGCATGATCTAAGATGAGTAAAGGAAAAAGTGCATCATGGCAGTGTAGGTACGGACCAAGAAGGAAAAGGAGGGAAAAGAAGTAGAGGCATGATAATATGTTGGGAGGGCAGGAGCAAATAGTGGAGGACAGAAGGTGAGATCCAAGGAGAGAGTAGAAGAGTCCTGGAGAGTCAGTGGTGCTAAGTGGAGTGAGCAGGTTGTTCCAAAGGAAAGGGGCTGCAGATGAGAATGCACATTTACCCATATGGTGGAGACTAGGGGGCACTCAAGCATGGGGCCAGCAGTGAGGCAGAGCTCTAGAACAAACACTTTTGGCCAAAGAAGGTGGGATTGTGGAGAGGTAGCTCGGTTTTGGATGGCCTTATTGACTGTGCTGGCCAGGAGATAGGTCTGTTGGGCTGATGGGGGAAGCCAGCCCAGGGACTGATAGAGTGAGCAGTGGTGTGTTGAGTGAAAGTCCTTGCCCCCTGTATATCCAAAGTCCCCACCATGACCCAGTTAGTTCTTACAGCAAATACTACCCCCTGGTCCTCAGCCTTACTATATATTTGACACCCTTCTACATTTGGCACAGACCACCCTCTCAGCTCCTTGATCAGGCACAAAATGGATGATAGTTCACAATCATGTGCTAACTGTACACAGCTGTTTATACAGTAGGTACATGAGTGCAAAACTGGCATTCTGTCCTCAGTTAATCACAGAGGTCAGCAGAGTGTCTGTGCCAATTGCCACTGTGGGGAGAGTGCGTAAACATATGGTGGGGGCCATGAATGGTGCGAGCAGTGGAACTGGGTGGGCAGGTAGTTATTGGCAGTTTCTAATGTACGGAATGGACAGCAGCACCACTGAACACCAAGGGAAGTGTGATATTACTGATGGTGGGAGCTCAAAGGGGCAGTGGTAGGAGGCAGAGGTGATACTACCTGGTTTAGGGAGGCAACATCTTTTAGATCCATTTACCAACTGGTCAGAGACTCACTAATTATGCCATTCAAGATATCATTTTGTGATCTTACCCTGTGTTTGGGGTGCAAAGTGTTGTTTGAGAGTCACTTACCCATTTAGCGATTGCAAATGCTCTTTGAATGTTCTGGTCTATGTGAACAATAACAGTCCATTACCAGTAAGGTAAAGACAAGTGAACAAATACAAATATGGAATTGAGAGCTGTTCTCCATGAGGTTGATAATGTAATTTATCGTAACAATGCGTTAGAGTACAGAGTATGATGAGATTAATACTGGTACCACTGTGCTACCACATGAGTCTAGGGTTGCTGTGAGAGGTACCAAATACTGAAATATCAAAATAATGCAGTACCATTGTGCTACCAGTGTACCAGTATTTGTGGGAGCCGACAAAAATCTCAAAATTTCGTGATACCATTGTATTACCAGTGTATGTGTGAGAGACAGAGAAAATGGTAAAAAATGCCATAGGGATACCATTCTGCCAGTGCACTACCAATGCACAGAGGAAAATCTATATATCACCTGCCACTGTGATACCGGAGTACCACTGGGTAGTACTATTGTGGATTTTTCAGCTGACCACGGTATTGCCATTGCTATACCACTGTAATGCCATTGTGACAAATTCAGTAAGGGTAACCAGATTGCTGAGACAATGCAGTGCTAAAGAAGTGTAATAAAAATTATAAAGTGTTGCCAGTACTACTGCAGTGTGCAGCAAACATTTGTGAAGGAAATACAGTGCTAAAGAAGTGTGCATGAAAATCTAATAATTATTTGCAGTGCTCTTACAGTCTGCATCAAAAAATAAGAAAAATTGAGCAGTACTACTGCAGTGTGCAGCAAAAATTAGTGAAGGAAATACAGTGCTAAAGAAGTGTGCATGAAAATCTAATAATTATTTGCAGTGCTCTTACAGTGTGCATCAAAACATAAGAAAGATTGAGCAGTGGTACAACAGTGTAGCAGAAAGTCAGTGCAGTGTATTAACAGTGCACTGATAAAAAGCAGTGCTTTGTCAGTCTGGACTGAAATAACACTGAAATAAGACTCAAGATGGAAGTGTACACTCCACTTCCCTCTGGGAGGTTAGAACAATAAAAAATGGATCAAAGTGTTGATGAGGGCATTCTGTTTCTCAGGTAGGCTTTGGCAGTGCAAAAGACAGCAATCAGCCTGAAAAGGGAAAACAAACTCAAACCCCAAAAACTGATTTTTTCATGTCTAAGGTTTCGTCTTCCAAGTGAAGGCTTGAATCCAAAAAAGGTGAATGTCTCAGATCATCATCAGTCCCAAGTGAAAAAAAAAGTTATGTAGTTAAAAAAACTAAAGGCGTGGTGGGTACCACCCACAGAGGCACCCAATGGTATGGAACAGTTCTACACTATGCTACTGTCAGTCCCTCATCTTTATCCAATTCTTCTGAGGTTGAACCCAAAATCATGAATGAATATTAACAAGTAATTATGATTCGTGACTGGATAGCACTAGTCAAAGATTTATTTTGCCAGCCTGCTGCCCTTGCCCTGTACACACAGTCACACCGGAAAGCCAGGAAAAAAATTTTCATTCGGGATTTCTGGGACTGTTACATTTCTCATGGGCCATGCTGCAGTCTCTCTCTCTCTCTCTCCCCCCTCTGGACTGCACAAGTCAAATATTTATTTTGCTAGCCTGCTGCACTTGCCCAGTACACACAGCCACACTGAAGCCAGGAGAAAAAAATTATTTGGGATTTTCTGTAATTATAAAATTTCTCTTGGGTGCCCAGTAGTCTCTACCTCTCTCCTCTGGATCAGGAATGGCACAAGTCAAACATTTTGCCAGCCTGCCCTTGCTCATGTGCACAGCTACACTGTCTGAGGCCAAAAACAGAAATACACTTTCATTTGGGATTTTCTGTAACTGTAAACATTCTCTTGGGCCTCCAGTAGTCTCTCCCTCTCTCCTCTGGATCTTCTGTAATGGTACAAGTCAAAGATTTTGCCAGCCTGCCCTTGCTCATGTGCACAGTCACACTGCCACACTGCTTGCCTTTTGCCTCTCCCCCCCCGGCAACCACCCAGGATACCACTATCTCCCCAGTCCCTATGGATTCTTCCTTTCTCCAGTCCCGACCCATCACCCTCCCCCGATGATCAGTTTCTCTCCCTTCCTCACCCCAGTAAGTCTTCTTTCTCTCTCCTAGTTTCTCTTACCTCCCCTTTAAAAATATATATTTTTTTATATTTGTGTTTTTTTTTCCTTTTGGCAACTTCTTCTGGCAGCTCTCTGCTGCAGTGAGTGAGCGAGGTGCTTTTCCAACCATCCTCCTCTCATCTGGGCCACGTTGCGCACACAGCACAGTTATATATCAAAGGTGTGTCACGTGACCGTCTGTTGCCTGATTGTATGCTGCCGGCCGCCTGTACGTGGAGTGAGCATGCCGACAGCATCCCCATGGCAACAATACACAAAATGGCACAAATGGCACTTTCATGGACCTGGAACCAGATTTCTGTGGCAATGTCCATATTTATCCGGGTCCATGGATTGCAGGTGCGATCCAGGGGTCTGGATCTCCCGTGGAACAGTCCGCCCAGCCCTAATACCAACTTACCCACCCTTTGTATGCCTAGGCTGAATGCTGATTGGTAATTTCCTGCCCTGACTCTCCATCAACTTGACAGCCTTAGCTTTTACCAGTCCTCTGTTGCTGTCCCAGGTTCTCTTACAACCTGCTATCATCTTATATTTACCACCTCCCTTGGCAAACTATCCCATCTATCCAGCACCCTTTCTGTGCAGAATTGCTTTCTTACATTCTTCCTCAATCTACTCCTGTCACCACCAGTTTATACTCAAGACCCCTAGTTGCTGATCCCTTGCTAAGCTTAACAAGGTTATGACACTCTATCCTGTTTGTCCCTTTCAGAAACGTTGTTTCTATCACCCCATTTTCTGGCTTCCAGCAAGTACATTCGTTAAGTGCTATTAATGCAAATACCAAGCTGTATTGCATTACAACTGACATTACTGGGAGAGACAAAGGGCATGTTGTCCAGTACACCAGAAAATAATGCTACCGTTTTGGAAATTGCTGTGGGATGTTTAGTTTAAACTTGAACAGCAAGCTAAGATGAGCCGAAGGAAAGTACAGTCATGTAAGAACTTACCATAACAGTAGATCTTTGAGAGAATCTCTTGCAGCATGCCACACCTTTGGAACTCCACCCATTAGGCACTAGGACCACACGGACACTTTTCTAGCTAGCAGTCAAATGGGGCCACCAGACAACGACATCAGCCAACGTTGCTCCTCCCTTATATGTGGTGTAGCAGAATAAATCACACAAGTTGCCTTAAATGCCATAGAGCACTAGCTGACTGCTCTGTGAGTTCTTTGAATTCCTGAGTGGTAACTGTTTCCTCTGCAGCCTATTCTGTATAAGTAGCAATGTGTTCTTGATTATCTTGTGATTGCAATCCAGATATTCTGTTTGTCTAGCCGTATTCTTGTAGTGCTCACCTGAATATTTTTGCTATTCTGGATAGTTTCCTTGCAATGAAATACAAAATCACACATAGACCCAGTTTCCTTGCAATGTTCACTCGAATATTTTTGTAAATCTGACTAGTGTTCCTGAAAGATAACTTGAATATTATGTAAATCTGGCTAGTATGTCCTGCAGTGTTTACTCCAATATTTTGTAGTTCTGCCTAGTATTCCTGCAGTGTTAGCTATGAGTTCCAGCATTTGGTATAGCCTGAGTATTGTACTGTGTCACTGCGTAGTGTATGGATAAAAAGCTAGCAGTCTGCCCCAGGGCACATCTAAATTTAAAAGTAATTTGCTAGCAGCATTGCATTTTGGGCTGAGTGATAGGTCTTTGAGTGGAATTCCGTATGTAGCGCTCCAGGCATTGTTTCGATTAATTGTAGAATAAACCACAAGAGGAACAGGCTCAAGAAAAATCGGGGGGGTTGGGGGCCTGAAAAGGTAAATGAGGTGTTGTGCCTTCCTGGGGAAAAAACTGAAAAAATATTGTTCTGGATTTTCAAAGCTCCAAGAGTGGTGCAAGGTGTTTGTGTCCAACATGTGGGATGCAACAAGCACCTTGCACCAAGGGAAGCACCCCAAGCTACATTAGAAAGCAGCCTGCCTCAATCAGCAGGCTGCTTACACCACAGTGCGCCAGCCTTGTACCACAAAAGTGGCTGCAGCATGGTGCTAGGGTGCTTGCGGCAGACCCTGGCTACCACAACCCCAAATTCTGGGATTTCAAAGGCCTCCCCAGGGACAAAGTGCTAAGTACCATTAGACCAGCCAAGGGCTGGTTTTACAGTAATTAAACATCCCCTGGGAGAGATGTGCAGTGTGTGTCACTGTGCCCCCGGCCCTGATCTGCCCCTACACTAAATTATATAAATAATAAAGCAGTAATATATCGCTCCCTGGTGATCTAGTGGCCCACCACCATGATCTGCCCCTACATATGATCATACAGTACATATAGTAAATATCACTTACTCCCCACCCCAATCTACACATACACATAATCATACTTAGCAGTTGGACTACAGTGGGCTCAGGAAGGGTGAGGATGGTGGAACAGAGGCACATCCAGTCAATTGTTCCACTCCACAATCCATACACCATTCTGGGGGAGCATAGCTCCCCTATGGATGTACCCGAAGAGAAAACTGATGACAACTGTCACAAGGGAGGCCCATAGGAAGGAGGCAGAGGACACCACAGGGAAAGGAAGCAGCTCCTGGTGGGGGACTCAATTAGTAGGGGTATAGAACTGGGGGGAGCTGGGAAAACTGAAGTAAGGTGCCTGCCTGGTGCCATGGCTTGGAGGGACAGGAAGCGCATCCTCAGGATCACAAGAACAGCTGCAAGGGAGTCTGAGATGGACGTAATTGTCCACCTAGGGACAAATGAATTGGCTCATCATGAGATTAGAGCAGTGCAGGAGGACACTGCAGAGTTGGGGAAGGGCCTAAGACAAGTAGCACACACAGTATCCTTCTCAGAGGTGCTGCCTGTCAAAGGCATGGGGGAGGTGAGAGTAATTAGCACCATGCAGTTTACTGAATGGTTGAAAAAATGGTGCGGAGCACAGGGGTTTGGCTTCACTGGGGACTGGGGTTCCACCTGGAGTGATACCAGCCTATACTGGCAGGATGGTCTGCATCTGTCCAGGAAGGGAACAAGTCTTTTGAGCAATCGGTTTAAACGCTTCATTGGCAAGCTTTTAAACTAGTCAAAGAGGGAGGCACTGACAAGCAGCAGGAAAATCCCAGCCTCTACCTACAAAACAGGGTACTAAATGAGAAAAAGACTGAGGTAGAACGGTCAGTGGGGGATGCTGTAACAGAAGGTAAAGCCATCAAAAAATGGAGAGCAATGAGTACCAATGCCCATAGTCTGGGTAACAAGCTTCCTGAATTAGTGGCCTTGATGGAGGAGGAACATATGGATATTGTGGCAGTCACAGAAACATGGTACACACAAAACCATGACTGGGACGTAAACATCCAGGATACACTATCTACAGGAGGGACAGGAGGGTAAAAGAGGAGGAGTAGCTCTTTACATAAGGGAAGGAATAAAAGCAACAGAACAAAAGGGTAAACAGGGAGGAGGAGAACAAGCACTAAGGATAAATTTGGAGACAGGCAATGGCACCACAATCCGCACAGGGGTTGTATACAGACCCCCTTCTCAGGAAGAGGAAATGGACAAGGAAATGATAGAAAGTATACTTAGAATGGCAGAGAAAGGGGAGATATTGCTGATGGGTGATTTGAATATGCCAGATCTTAATTGGAGTGCAGTTGCAGCTGCCACTTCGAAGAGTGGAGTTATTCTAGATGCCCTACAGGGGGCATGCCTTAGACAACTAGTATTGGAGCCCACTCGAGAGGGAGCAATATTAGACTTGATTCTCTCAAATGGAGATGGAGAGAGGATCACAGATGTAGAAGTGGGTAGCCATCTGGGAACTAGCGACCATCGAACAGTATGGTTCACAATAAACACAGCAATAGAGTCAAGCCATACAAAGACAAAAGTACTGGACTTTAGGAGGGCTGACTTTGCCAAAATGGATGAGTGCCTAAGGAATGCACTAGCAAATGGGCAGGAAGGAGGGGTGGAAGAACAATGGGGAATAATAAAAACTGCCATCACAGAGGTAACGAGCCTTTGTGTGAAGCAAATAAACAAAACAAAATGATGTAAGAAACCACTATGGTTCTCAAAGGAAGTGGCAGTGAAGGTTCAAGAGAAAAAGAAAGCATTCAGGAAGTACAAGGAATCGCAGAAGGAGCAGGACAGGGAACTGTATCAGTTAAAACAAAAGGAGGCTGGGAAGGCAGTCAGAACAGCAAAGGCCCAAACCGAGGAAAAGATAGCCAACTCAGTTAAGAAGGGGGATAAAACCTTTTATAGGTACATCAGGGAGCGAAGGAAGACCAAGGGAGGGATAGTGAGGCTTAATAAAGGGAGGAGGGTGGGCAGAGGGAGACTGTGAAAAGGCAGCGATACTAAACAAATATTTTTGCTCAGTATTTACAAATGAAGAGGGGGAGGTACATAAAACAAACAGTAGAAACACTCTAGATACAGAAGTTGATACCAGCCCATTTACAGAAGAAAGGGTTCTGAAAGAACTCTTAAAACTGAAGGTGGACAAAGCAATGGGGCCTGAAGGGATTCATCCCAGAATTCTAAAAGAACTAAGGGTAGAACTAGTGACACCACTGACTACCCTTTTTAACAAATCATGGGAGGATGGAGTGGCACCAGAGGACTGGAGGAGGGTAGATGTGATTCCCCTTCACAAAAGTGGGAGCAAGGCAGAAGCAGGAAACTGCAGATCTGTTAGTTTAACCTCAGTGATAGGGAAAATGATGGAATCACTTCTGAAGGAAAGAATTGTCGAGTATCTAGAGGCCAGAGGGGCACAGGACCCTAGGCAGCATGGATTCACAAGCAGGAAGGTCATGCCAGACAGAATCTGATAGATTTCTTTGACTGGGTGACCAAAGTAGTAGATCAGGGAGGGCTGTGGACATGGCCTACCTAGACTTTAGCAAGGCATTTGACACAGTCCCACACAAAGATTAATATACAAGTTAGCCAGCCTGGAGTGGGTCCCAAGATGACAGCCTGGGTAAGAATTGGCTGGAGAATAGGACACAGAGAGTAATAGTAAATGGAGTCCACTCAGAAGAAAGGAGGGTTACTAGTGAGGTACCGCAGGGTTCAGTATTGGGACCGGTCCTCTTTAATGTCTTTATAAGCGACATTGCAGGAGGACTGGAAGGAAAAGTATGTCTCTTTGCATATGACACAAAGATCTGCAACAGAATTGATGCACAGGGTGGGGTTGAAAGGATGAGAAGGGACTTGGCAAGGTTAGAGGAATGGTCAAATGTATGGCAGCTTAGATTCAATGCCAAGAAGTGCAAGGTAATGCACCTGGGAAACAAAAACCCAGGGGAAGAGTACACAATGGGGGGTGAGATACTAACAGCAACAAAAATGGAAAGGGACCTGGGGGTAGTCATATCAGATGACCTAAAGGTGGTCAAGCAATGTGAGAGGGCAGCAAGGAGGGCTGGGGGATACTGGGATGCATAGGGAGAGGCATTACCAGTAGAAAACAGGAAGTTATTATCCCTCTGTACAGACAGCTGGTGAGACCCCATCTGGAGTACTGTGTGCAGTTCTGGAGACCCAATCTCCACAAAGACATAGACAGGATGGAAGCTGTCAGAGGAGGGCAACTAAAATGGTGCAGGGTCTGCCGGAAGACATATAAGAGAGGCGAAAGGAGCTATATGTATAGCCTCGAGGAAAGGAGGGAGAGGGGGGACATGATAGAAACGTTCAAGTACCTCAAGGGAATCAACAAAGTCCAAGAGGGTAGCATCTTTCAAAAAAAGAGGTGTGCAAGAACAAGAGGGCACAATTTGAAGATGGGGGGCAGCTCAGAGGTAATTTAAGGAAGTATTTTTTCACAGAGAGGGTTGTGGATGCGTGGAATGGCCTTCTGGAGGAGGTTGTGGAGTCAAAATCAGTGGTGGAATTCAAGCATGCATGGGACACTCATAAGGCAATTCTAGGGGGTTGGGGTAGGAAGAAGTAGGCTGCTGGTTAACTAGGATCTGCAGCTTATCCAGTAGGTAAGGAAATGGGCAGACTGGGTGGGCCAAGCGGTCCTTATCTGCCGTCAAATTCTATGTTTCTATGTTTGTATGTTAAATGTCACTCCCTGGTGATCTAGTTGGCCCCTCTCCACCTGATCTGCCCTACACATAGTCTTGTAAACATCACTCCTGGCCGATCTGTGGACCCACCCCCTTCCGAGAAAGTAGTTCACCACCCCACTCCTTCCCCCAACCCAGGACAATATCCAGTGACTGGCTCAGCCCCCCACATGCCACCACAGCTGACCATCGAATGAACTGTCAGAGAATATACTGTATACAGGACATGCTCTGACAGTTCATTCGGTGGCCAGCCATGGTGGTGTGTGGAGGGCTGAGCTAGCAGCCGGATAATGTCCAGGGATTGGGGGGGGAGCGGGGTGGTTGGCACTACCTGCCAGAGTAGGGGGGTTGGGGGGCCACTAGATCACCAGGAAGTGAGTTTTAAGTATGATCATGTGTAGGGGAAGAGTGGTGCGGGGAGTGGAGCCACTACATTACCAGGGATTTTTTTACAGCAAGGTCCTGGCACATCTGGGCATGGCAGGGAGGGCAACACCCTGCACCCATCCAAGGGCGCAGCTGCCACCCCACCACCCCACAGTGGTTGCAGCACTCCTTCTGGGTGCACTATTGGTTTGGCAGACTGCCTCCTTTGCCGCAAGTAACTGGATGTAGGTGCCGGGACCCTGTCCCATTGAAAATTGTGCACAGGGTCCTGGACGCACCAGCTCTCGGCGCAAGCTGCCATTGTCACAGTCTGCGACCAGGTTTTGAAAATCCGGGTTATCATCTTTTGTTTGGTCATACTTCACCATTAGTGCTTCCAATGAGTTGATAGCAACATGCGCTATTTGTAAATGGCCAATCAGCAGCGGTAAAAATAAAAAAGCATTGGGAATTTCAGCACTGTAAGGCACCTAGACACATGTCATAATGTTACTGAGAAGTTCAGTTGTGAGTCTCGAAGAGAAAGTGACTGTGATAGCTCTACATAGATGAAAGCAGTAGCAGCCCCCACAGCACTACTGAAACACCTCCACCACCACTTCCTGCCATTCGAAGGACTTCTCCAACTGTTACTAAAAGTGACCATGTGTTCAAAAGCTCTTCTCCTTCAAGGAGACAGCTTACCATCTCAGAAACATATGAGCATAAAGCCAAATATGCCTCGACTCACCCTGTTGCTGTTACAATAATCAAAAACAATTTCAGAAATGATAGCTGTTGATTTGCCACCATATAACATGGTTGAACATATAGGCTTCAGGTGGCTGCTTGAGTACTTCAAACCTCGATAAAGCATACCATCGCGGAAATACTTCTTGACAACAGGGATTCCATATCTTTACAATGTCGTATGTAAAACAATTAAGACGCATCTTGTGCAGTGCTGTTGGGAGGGTTATGCATCTCACAACAGATATCGGCACAAGCTGTCAGCCTGAACCCTTCATATCACTAACAGCACATTGGGCATGTTTCAATAATTCCTGTGGGACTGGGGACAGTGAAGCATCACAGTTTGCTGTTCTAAGAATGTTTTATTTTCCATCTAAACATACCTCATACAACATCAGTTAAGACCTTCAAAAAACAATTATGCAATCAATCACTTCACAGGGACTGTCAGCAACATAAGGAAGGCCTTGGAGGAGGGGGTGGGCTTTGTTCACATCCATTTCTTTGCGCATTGCTTAAATTTAATAATTCATGGTTTTCTAGATGACGACAGGGAGATTAAGGCTCTCATTAGCACTGCTAAAAGAACATGCACTCATTTCAGTCACTCAAGCAAAGCCTGTCACTTTTTTGGAAAAATACAGCAGGAGCACAGTTTACCTTTGCACAGACTGATCCAAGACATTTCTACTTGATGGAATTAGACCTTTTATATGTTCCAAAGGCTGCTGGAACAAAAGAAAGCTGTCAGGCAGTACACCTTAGAAAATAAAATTGGTGATGTAGATATCTATATTACTCCACCACAGTGGGCCATGCTGGAGTTTCCAATTTTCCTGCTCCGGCCATTTGAAGAAATCACCAGGGAAGTTAGTGAAAACACAGCAAATCTCAGCCAGGTGATACCCCTAATAAAAATTTTAAAATTCAGATTGAATCAGACTAGGGAAAAGTCAGAGAAGCAAGACAACTCCATGATCACACAGGCTGTCAGTGGTGCTGCTGACACTTGCAGGTTGCCTCCCAGAATACAACAAGATCTAATGAGACACATAACAAAAAAGTTGCAGAAGATGACAAACTATGTCAAATGTTTCATTCTGAGTACTACATTAAAGCAATAATCTTGGACCCATGATACAAATCGAAGCAACTATTAAGTGATGATGATGACACTTGTTTCGAGATAAAAAACAAGAAATAATTGACGAAGTGCGTGCTGTCAGGAACAGAGTACAACAGCAGCACCACATTCAGAATCTTCTTCATGACACAGTACAGCATGAGGTGGCCCATCCTCTACTGCTGCGGCATTTTCTCCCTCTTCCTCCTCAGCCACTGCAGCCAAATCTCCTTCTTCACCACCAGCCAAGCATAGCACTGTCCCACAGTCACTTGGTTCAGCGTCATGTCTCTGGAGTCACTTAGAAGATATAATTGTAACATCTTCTTCATCTGCCTCTTGTAACAGCCTCGGCAGATACCATTGTTGAAATGTACCTGGCAGAGCCCAATATCAGCTGGAATGCTAATCCTTTGCAATACTTTAAATTCAAACAAAATATGTGGCCTGCTTTAGTAAACATTGCAATGAAGTACATGAATTGCCCTCCGACTAACGTCTATTCAGAATGATTGTTTAGTTCAGCTGGTAACATCATTACTGACACATGATCCTATTTGACAACAGAAAATGCTGAGCGCCTCACATTTCTCAAAGTCAACATTCTTCACTTTAATTTCAAATATGATACCTGAATAAAACATAGACTGACTGCTCTGAGTAGGCCCTGTCCACAAAACACTTTCAACAATTTGTGCCTGTGGTAAAACTCTTTTGTGAATAGGGTCTACTATATGATGTAACAATTAAATGCAACAAGTGAGGTCAGGATGGACTAGGCCAGGCCATTATTACTTGAATGATCACATGAGCAGCACAGAATAGAAAATAAAAATAATAACATCAGTGGGTTCAGAGTACAAAACAAATACAGCAAGCAACTGCATTTCATGTCACAAACTTACTTGGTGGTACCTGGTACCACTATTTAATCTGGAAGGTAGGATACTGCTGTCTACTACTACTACTATTAGTTTTTCTCCTCATGAGTCATGACTACTACATATCTCTCTTTGACCTTACTCCAGTCCTTACTACTACTTGTCACTTGTTTTGCCCTCAGCAACTGATCTTAACTGTACTGTTTTAATTTGCATACAGTACTTGGCTCCCAGGCTTGGCTTAGCAGATGTCTGAAACCCAGAAGCTGAATACCCTTTGTATATTTCTCACGTCCCCCATATTTTGCTACGAATACTGCACTGAAAAAAATGCTACTAAATTGAAAATGCATATAATTTCTTTATTGTTTGTGTGTGTGTGGTATGCTAGACTGGTTACATCTCACTTACAGTAACTAGGCTGAGATTATTACTATATTTTATTTTTGATATTTAAATTACTTGGCAGTGGCTTGCAGCAATTGTGGAACTAGAAAGGATGTAATTGCGTTGTGTGTCATCAGGTCTTCAGGTGGCAGTGGCAAACTTTTTTATGACTGCACTGCACTTGACCGATGCGATGTGTGACTGGCTGCCTGCCTGGGTGGAGATCACTATGTCTTTCATTTTTCTTCTTTAAGGATTCAGCATGTTGATCAGATTCTGTAGAAGCAGTCATTGTACTAGAAAACATTACCACCTCTTGGACCAGGTAGTCTACCATATACCACAGTACACCGGGGCATGCAAAGCAGTTGCATCACATGGGTAGGGTGGGCTTTCTTAGTGCTGCTCATTTGATCATTCATATCCATTTCTTTGGCCTGTTCGGCTCTTACTGGAACATCCATCAAAATAATACCCAGACAGTACCATTAATAAAAAATAAATCTTAGCTGCCTGGCAGTGCCTGCAGTGCTTGGTGGTGCTATGATATAGGTATTTTTATTATTTATTTATTTATTTATTGAATACAATCGGAATTAATACCTTTGAGTCAGAGACTCCTTTACAAAGGTGCCACGTCATAGAAAACAATACAGAGCATACAGTGTACAGACATCACAGTATAAATAACGGTTTGGGAAATATCACACTTTATGAATGATACATGGTAAAGTACAACAAGTGGATGTGGTACAGGAAAATTACAACAATCATAGACAATGCAGTACAGTGGCAAAATACAATAAATTCAGTAACTACTGGAGCAATCAGACAGTACAGTAGTTGTTGTAGAGAAGTATTTATGACTGGAAAGTGCAAGTAGCGCTGTCCAGTGAGTGTCAACTAGTCTGAGGCTCGGGTAAGACTGAAATCAGGGACAGGCACTCTAGAAGCAGGACCAAATGGGTCCATTGTCATGGCATTTTGTTTTGGTCGTGGGTAGGTCAGGTACAGTCATAGGTGGAGTCATGCAAGATATTGCCATGGAGAAGGGATTTGAACAGTCCCAGGGTAGGAGCCAGGAGGACTGGTATGGGCAGTGAGTTCAGCCAGTTGGGGGTGCAATGTCTGAAAGTTCTTTGCCCCATGGAGGTTTTACAGTGGGGAACCTGGTAGGGTAATTTCTCAGTGTGACGTGTGTGTCTGGTACTGTTGGGAGGGGGGCAGAGTCACAAGAGCAGGAGGCGTGAGGCCAGTCGTACTTTTCTTGGCAAGGAGACAGGTCTGGTACTTTAGGCAATCATCGAAATTAAGCCAGTTTGTACTGGTATACAGTGTACAGGTGTGCGTAAGCTGGTCACATCCTGTGGCCAGTCTACAGGCTTTATTCAGGGAAACCCTTATTTTGTTGAGGGAGGTGTTGTTGGCAGCACCATAGAAGATAATCCCATAATTAATGAGTGACAGGATGGAGGAGGAGATGGCTAGCTGTAGGGCTTCAGTGGGGAGACAGTGCTTGTAGCGGTGGAGCAGACCAATGCACACATTTACAGCTGTATTAAGTTGGTGGATATGTTCATGGTAGGTTAGCCCTGAGTCTAGGGTAACCCCTAAATATTTAAAGGTAGAAACTTGTTCCAGGGTCTCATTATGGGAGTTATGGATGAACAGGGGGTGGTTACTGAACTTGTTTTGGGCATGGGCAAACAGCATGAACTTTGTTTTTTTATAGTTTAGAACAAGCCTATGGTCAGTAAACTAGGATTCAGCCTCATTAAATGACCCTTGGAGGGCTACTTGAAGGGCAGTAGGGTTCGTGTGGGTGCTGAATAAAACTGCATCATCTGCATATAGAAGGAGACTCCTAGAACAGGCCTTGGGCAGGGAGTTAAGGAATAGAGTGAAAAGTAGGGGGCCAAGGATTGACCCCTTGGGGACCCCAGATGTAACTCTGAGAGGGGATGATAAGGTATGCCCTAGTCTGACTCTCTGGGTTCTGTCAGACAGGTAGGCTGAGAACCAAGTGGTAGTATCCTGTGAGAAACCTATTTGAGTTAGCGAGGTTAGGAGAAGTGAGAGGTGGACGGTATTTGCATCTGTCTCTCTCTCTCTCTCTCTCTCTCTCTCTCTCCGTCTCTCCAAGCACAACTCATGTCACGGGCCTGAGCATGATATGCCACCATTATAGGCCAGTCATGAAATGGCTAGTAGTGACTGATTGCTTTTTTATTTAGCAGTTTTACTTTAATTTTTATACAAATAATCTATTAAAGTATTTCCTTTGGGCCACTGTGTCAAATGTGAGAGACTTTGGCCACATTTATGCATTTTTTCACATTTTTTCAAATATTGGTCAATAAATCAGAACTAGTCAGATCTAATCAAAATAAATCAGAGCTTCACTGTGTTCCGTTTCTTATGTAATAAGGGACAGAACGTTACCGAGTTCCCTCAACCCTACTCCTTTGCTGTATCCACTTCTCCTCAACCCCCTTTCATTCCCGCTCTCCCAGAAGGCCCAAGTATTTCCCACACTTCTCCCTCTACTTGCTGCTTTTATTACCCTCAGGGGACATCAAACTTGATCCGGGTCCCCCACCCATTCAAACCTCCTCCACCCAGCCCAAGGGACTATGGATCTTCCACCTAAATTCCAGGAGCATCCTTCCCAAACCCTTAAAGTTGAGGTCACTCAGCACTCCCCTGATGTTCTGTGTGTATCCGAATCTTGGCTGTCCACCAAAATCCATGACTCATCTCTATCTATCCCTGACTTCAATCAATTTTGCTAACACTGCGGGAAATGCGGTGGTGGCATGGCTATCTACACTAGGCAATCTCTCACTTGATCTATCAATTTATTTTATTTATTTATTCATTTATTTACTGAGTGGGTGCGCTGATCCCAGGGACCATTTCCAGGCATGACCCAGACAATCTCTCACAGGGAAGCCCGTCCCTCCTCCCATGAGCTCCTTATTGTTCACCTCTCCCTCCCAATCACACTTCCCATCTACATTGGAGTTATGTACAGACCACCAGAAGCATCCCTCAACTCTATCCTCAAGTGTATCTCCTACATCTCATCCCACTCAGCTAAGGGTGAGCTCATCCTGCTTGGAGACTTTAACCTGGACTGGCTCTCCCCCTCTGCCAAATCATATATCGGGTCATGCCTGAAAATAGTCATGCTGTGGCTAGTGCACTTACCCAGTAAACAAAAACAAAATAAATATACCCTTAAAATCAAATCTCTAAATCTCAACCAGTTGATTTCGGAACCAACTTGCCTAAATCCCAAATCTCCAAACCACTCTCTTCTCAACTGGGTGCTCATCTCCCACCCCCACTCCATCACAGCCTATGGAGTTCTCGCCTCATGCTCTTAATGATCATTGCATCACTTTCTGCATTAAGAAAGCTTCCACCCCTCACTCCTCCCCCAAATACATACAGTAACACCCACGTCAAAACTTGGGCACCTACTCCCTACTACAAGACCTGTCTTGAGTGGGCTGGTCCCCGCTATATTCAGCCCCGGACATCGACTCAGCTTACCAGTTCTTCTCTGACACCCTAAATAGTATCTGGAACATCCATGCCCCTTTAAAAAGATCCAGAGTAAAATGCAACCACCACCCATGGATTACTTATAACCTCCTTGCACTCTGCAGAACTTGGGACAAATATTGGGCTAATTACAAGGCTTTCCCCCTTCCATCTTTTCTTTGAATTTATTAGTCCCATAGAAATGCATGCAACAAGGACATCAGAATATCCAAAAATATTTCTTCAAATCCCAGCTGCAGGCTAAATCCAACTCCCCATCTAACTTTTGGAAAGTTCTCCACTCCCTCCTAGACCCTCCCTCATCTCATACCTCCCTCGTCCTAAACCATGATGGTTTAACGATCACAGATCCAGTTTCTATCACAGACACCTTTATCACTCACATTCTTTACTACCTGCACCATCCCTGACCATCTCACTCCCAGCCCTGCAGATTCCTCATCCTTCTCTGCTGGCCTTGGCTTCAACTTCTTCCCCATTTCCCCCCAAGAAGTTTTCAAGGCTCTAATGTCATTCAACCCTTCTAAAACTAGTTCTGACAGCCTACACCCCAAAATTCTTCACATATCTGCTCCTGCAATATCAACTTCCCTTGCTCATCTCCTAAACCTCTATCTCATTACCAGCACTATCCCCCAGGTCTGGAAAGTAGCCAAGGTGTTCCCCCTCCATAAAGGTGGGGATCCCACCTCACCTGGTAAAGGTAGTCCTATCAATCTCCTGCCTGCTCTTGCTAAACTCCAGGTGTCCCTCATCTACTCAAGGATCCTGGAACATCTCTCCACTACCAACTGTCTTTCTCCTTTCCAGTCTGGATTCAGGAAGCAGCATTCCAAACTCTCCTCCCAGCTTCTCCTCACTAACCATATCCAGTCAGCCTTGCACAAAGGCCACGTCACTGCTGCCATTTTCATGGACCTGGCAAAGGCCTTTGACTCTGTCTCTTACCACCTCCTGACCAAAAAACTTCTCTCCTCTGGGCTGGCCTCATCTGCCGCAGACTGGTTTAAATCTTATCTCCAAAACAAACAGAAATCTGTTCAAGTAGGCAATGCCCTCTCCCTTCCTTTCCCTATCCAAACTGGTGTTTCCAAGGATCCCTACTCTGCCCTATCATCTCTCGCCATCTATAAACCATATCCGGTCTGTCTGTTCTCCTTTCAATATCCACTTGTACGCAGATGATACTGTGATATACCTTTCTGGTTCAAATGCCACTTACGTAGCAACCTCCCTGCAGCATGACTTGGACAAAATGCAGTCTAGATTCATACAAAATTAACTCAATTTAAATTCTAAAAAAATAGTCTACATGTTCTTCAGAACAAAGCAAAGGCTGGCCACATCCCATTTCACCCCTGCTTTTACCACCCTGGATGGCTTTCAACTAGACATGGTCAAGGCCTTCAAATACCTTGGAGTCTGGCTTGACAGCAACCTTGATTTCACCTCCTACATTGACTCCATCTGCTCCAAACTTTGTCATAAATTAGAAGCCCTCTGCAGGCACAAAGATTGCCTCCCCTTGTCCACCAATCATGAATTAATCACCAAATCCATCCTCCCAATAATAGACTATGCAGGCGTTGTTTATTGTTCCACACTCAACACTTCTCTTCCTAGACTTGACACCCTACTAAACTCATTTTGCCATTTCACCACCTCCTTTCCCCCTCACACACCACTGCACTCTCTACTCCTCCCTGTCCCTAAAACCTCGACCTGCAAGGTGCCATATTCATAGCCTCACTTTTCTCTCCAAATTCTGGTTTGACACTACTCCCTCTACCTCAGCTTCTGCCTCTCAACTGTTAGCTCCTCCTTGTACTCCCTCCACTCCAGGGATGAGCGTACATTCTCCCTCCCCCACTAGAGACCATACATAGAGGATGTCCTCTGAGGGAATTGAGGAAGGGAAGAGTTTCCTGCCCATATAGAATGAAAAGCAAAATGTTAAGCATTCTGGAGAAGGAGACAGACACAGAATACATGGGTGAAGGAGGAAGGGATGGCATGGCTTGCTGCACGAGATTCTTTCAAAGATCTAGTGTCACAGTAAGTTCTTATGTAACTGCACAATCCTCATTGAGAAGATCTATTACAGCAAGTCACAGCTTTGGAATGAGTCTTAAGTAGTTACGGCATCAAAACAGTCTGAATGGTTGAGAGCAACAGGCCTAAGAAAGGAGGCTTTGGAGCACAGCTAGGCTGAAACCTGCCCTCCTTCTAGAAGCAATATCCAGACTGTAGTATCTAGAGAAAGTGTTGACTGTACTCCAGGTAACAGCTGCACAATTCTCAGCAGCAGAAACATTCCAGAAACAGGCAGCAGAAGTGGCCACATCTCAAGCTGAGTGACCACGCACAGCACCAGGAAGTTCCTTACCGTACTTTCTTTTTTTTTTCTCCCAGTAGTTTTTGTCACCAGGGCACGATGGGGGCAGGATCTTTGTTCCCTCTCAACACCTTCTCCACCCGCACGACTGCCACGGCCATCCCCGAGATCCCCCATGGATTACCACCCATGGTGGGGCCAGGAAGGAGGAAGCCCCCCCTTCCCAGAGCACAATCCAAATCCGGGGGACCAATGGCAGTGCACAGGCAAAGTGGGGTTGGGGATCTCATAGAGCTTCCATCTGCCATTTTTCCTTTTTTTTTTCTGTGCCAATTCTGGCATGCAGGGCATCGAGCACACATGTGGGGGCACGTGCACACCACACTGGCTGGGTTCTTGTCTCCTGAACTTGTATCCCCTCCAGCCCCCACTAGAGGGCAAGTGATGAGTGGGTCAACATGCCCTCCCTCTCCGAGAGAGTAAAATTTTATTTTATTTATTTATAACAAATCAGGTTTACAACCTTTGAGTCAGAGACTCATTTACAAAGGCACCTCGTTGCAGAAAGGGCAGACAACAAGACAGCTATTACAGTGCAGATTAAAACAGAGGATAACATTACAGGTGCAGCAAAGGAACATTTAACATAGATACGCTTAGGTTACATAATATAGTAGTTTGTATGTTACTTAGGTTACATAATGTTACAAAATCGTGAGTTACAACCATGGATATAGCAGGTTCAAAATGAATTAGATTAGATTAAATTAGTAGAATTCAAAAAGAACAGCTCCAAAGTTAGTGTGCACACTCCAAATAAGATAGGAGGCAGCAAAGAAAGGAAGGCACCACTCATCTGAAAAAAGTCATTAAACTCTTTAATGAAATTAGAAAAGTTCCTGTGGTACACAGATAAAGGGGTACTCACACCACCAGCCCAAAACAATCCAACTGGTTTCACTCAACAGAGCCTCCTGAGAGACTGGTGTAGAACTACACACTAGTGCTCTGTAAATAAAGCAAATCCTTAAAGTGACAGTAATGGTATACCATTTAAATATATAAAATAGGTAACACCCTTCACAAGATCACGTTTAGTGTTTCTGAATAAATTAGTATTAAAAATACACACATACTGGTATGCAATGGATAATATGTTGTCTCCTTCTTTGGAATACAACTATATCGAGAAAATATTTATATATATATATTAAATTCATTTCCCTATTGATATTTTGTTATTATATATACTAAACACCAAAACGTTACATACCAATATGAGGCCTACACTTCTAGTTCACTGGTCAAAAAAAAAATATATTAAATACACACACATATATATATATACATATATATATATACACATTTTTATCTCGAAGAATATTCCACCTAAGATTTTATTATATTATTCCTCCTTGTATTATACATCTCTCTTCTACTGATATATTTGGAATGAATTGCTTATATTCCTATCGTACTACCACAGGACAAGTGAAAATGGATTTATATATATATATATATATACTGTATATATATATATATATACTGTATATATATATATATATATATATATATATATATAGGTTTTAAAAACACACACACACACACATAAGGAACTCTTTTTTTCTGTCCAAAACCTCTTATTTGAACTTTTATATCTTCCTGTGTTTATCTTGTATTCCTGTTCAGGAAGGGACACAAATCAAAGGTATTATTTAGGCCTGGATACCTTGTGGCACCCAACTCATAAATCCAAAATACCTCTGTTTGTAATATATTAGTTTCTATATCTCCCCCTCTGGGGCCCAAATTTAGATTTTGTGGCATAGAGAAGGTCCATTTGGTCCTGAACAGAAATGCAAGATAAACACAGGAAGATATAAAAGTTCAAATAAGAGGTTTTGGACAGAACAAAAGAGTTCCTTATGTGTGTTTTTTCTAAAAAAATCCTTTTTATATATACAAAAAAATCCATTTTCACTTGTTCCGTGGTAGTACAATAGGAATGCAGTATAAGCAATTCATTCTGAATAGGTCAATAGAAGAGAGCTGTATAATACAAGGAGGAATAATATAATGAAATCTTAAGTGGAATATTCTTCGAGATAAAAATGTATTTATATATATATATATATATATTTTTTTTTTTTAACAGTGCACTAGAATTGTAGGCCTCATGCTGGTATGTAACATTTTGATGTTTAGTATATATGATAGAAATATCAATAGAGAAATTAATTTAATATATATAAATATTTTCTTGATATAGTCGTATTCTAAAGAAGGAGACAACATACTATCCACTGCATACCAATATGTGTATTTTTAATACTAATTTATTCAGAAACACTAGATGTGATCTTGTGGAGGGTATTACCTACTTTATGTATTTAAATGGTATACCGTTACTGACACTTTAAGGATTTGCTTTATTTAAAGAGCACTGGTGTGTAGTGCAACACCAATCCCTGGGAAGGCTCTGTCAAGTGAAACTGGTTGGATTGCTTTGGGCTGGTAGTGTGAGTACCCCTTTTGCTGTGTACCACAGGAACTTTTCTAATTTCATTAAAGAGTTTAATGAGTATTCTTCAGACGAGTGGTGCCTTCCTTTCTTTGCTGCCTCTACCCCGAGTGAGGAGAGTAGTCCTCCGGATGCTCCATCCTCTCTCATCCTTACCAACCCCCAGCGGTCCTGGCTCATTCCCGAACCCGGGTTGCTGGTGTGGCCCGAGGTGTGTCATTCCAGCACCTCAACCCTCAGCAACACCGGGTCGGCCTCCTTACTGTACTTTCTATAACAAAAGAAAATGCAGTTGGCCAATCATTTGGACAAGAACTGTTTCAAAACTGGAATGCCCTCTTTCCCAGGAGTGAAAGAAACAAACAGCTGTAAAGACTTCCTAACATCCTTCATATGATAGGCTTAATATCTAAGAATTCTGTGTACATCTAAAGTATGGAGCAATGCTTCCCATGGAATGGCATGCTCTAGAAAATAAACTGGCAGGTGGATGGACTGATTTAAAGTAAATTCAGACACCAGCTTAGGTAGAAATGTAGGATTGGTATGCAAAGACTCTTTGTCTTTGTGAAAATTCAAATAAACAGGATCACACATGAGAGCCTGAAGCTCAGAAATCTTTCAAGCAGAAGTAATGGCAACTAAAAATAATGTCTTTCCATGAAGAAAACCTAGCTCACAAGTCACAGCTGGCTCAAACAGAGCCAAAGTAAGCTTCTCTAACACAAAATTCAAATCCTAAAGTGGGACTGGATTATAAATGGGCAGTTTCAAATGAAGGATTCCCATTAAGAATGTACGGGACACATCCAGCTGTGCCACCATATGGCCATCAACAGGTACGTGGAAGGCTGAAATAACCTACAGGTGCACCTTAATAGAAGAGTACTGCAACCCAGCATCGAACAGGGAGTTCAGGTACTCCAGAATCTGACTCACTGGACAAGTGAATGGATCCAGATTATGGGAGGGAGCCCACAGAGCAAAGTGCTTCCACTACATGGAATAAGTGGCCCTGATGGAGGGTTTTCTAGCAGCCATAAGAACATCAACCACTTTCTCAGAAACTCCAAACCTCACAATGACTATGTCTTCAGAAACCATGCATGAAGGTGAAAAGACATGAGGTCCAGATGAACTAGAGTGCCCTGCTCCTGTGAAAGCAAGCCGGGGGTAGAGGAAGATGAGGCTCCATTACCAACTGCTGCAATAAAGGGAATTAGATCTGATGAGGCCAGAAGGGAGCCATGAGAATCAACATGGCTCCTTCCCTCTGAAGCTTGATCAGAACCCTCTGAATTAGAGGGAAGGGAGGGAAGGTATAGAGAAACCTCTCTTTCCAGGAGAGGGACAATGCATCTTGCCAGAACACTCTAGGCCCTGGAGTGAGGGAGCAGAAACGCAGCAGTTTTGAATTGAGTGGGGGGGACAAAAAGGTTCAGCTCTGGAGGATCCCATCAAACAAACAGGCCTTTGGCCACCAAGGACAACAGCTCCCACTCATGCATTCTGGACTGTGACCTACTTAGCCTGTCTGCCAGGACATTTTTAATGCCTGGAATATGGACTACCAACAGTTCTAGACCATGTTTTAAAGCCCAGTACCAGACCCTCATTGCTTCCCAACACAGAGGGTATGAGTGGGTCCATCCTTATTTATTGATGTAGTGAACTGTGCTGATTTTGTCCATCTGCACCAGCAGATGGCCAGGAGACAGAAAGGTCTGGAAGGCTTATTGAGCATACAGGATGACCATTATCTCCAGGACATTGATGAGGATGGTAGTCTCCACTGTGGACCATGTCCCTTGAGTCTGATGAGACTCCAAATGAGCTCCCCAGCCTACCCCCAAGGCAACTGTGGTGAGAATCTGCTGAGGAGAAGAAATAAGGAAGGGAACCCCTTTCAACAGGTTGCTGGCCTGGGTTCCATCCACAAAAGCAGCAGTTTTATGACTGGGAAGGAAACTAGAACTTGGTGTTCCTAGTCGTTGACATGTTGATCCCACTAAACCCTCAGCATCAACTACAGAATTCGCATCTGAAATCTGGCTAAGGGCACCATAACGATGGCCACAGCCACCAGGCCCAAGAGCCTCAGGAAGGTTCTGGCCATGATATATCAGCTGTTGTGCAACACCTGAGCCTGGTCTATCAGGCAGTCCACCTTGTCCTGTGGTAAAAAAGCTAGGTCATAAGCTGTATCCACTACTGCTGCAATGTGCTGAAGGCATTGGCAGGGGGTCAAGACTGACTTGAGCAGATTGACCATGACTCCTGTGGTAGGGAACAGCTGCATGGTGTGCTCTAGAGTCCAGAGCAGCTGGCCCCTGGACAATGCTTTGAGTAGCCAATCATCCAGGAAAGGGAAGATGTACAGACCCTCCCTCCTGAGAGCCTCAGCTGCCACCACTAAGCATTTGGTAAAGACTTGTGTCACAGAAGACAAACTAAACAGCAATGCTCAAAACTAATACTGTTTCCCCTGGAATTAGAATCAGAGGTACTGCCAATAGGGGGTACATACCTTGATATGCAGGTATGCATCCAGCATGTCAAGGGAGCAGATCCAGTATCCCTGAAGCAACAGTGGCAGCAGACCCTGTAGGATCACATCCTGAACCTTTTTTTACTGAATGTAGGAGTTCAGGTCTCTTAGATCCTGAATGGTCCTCAAATCCACTCTGGATTTGGGAAATAGGAAGAAGTGGGAGTAGACTCCTCTGTTTCTCTGGTTGTCAGGGATGGGTTCTACTGCCCTTTTTTGTAACAGAGTGCAGATTTCCCCCAATAGCACTGGAATTCAAGCTGGAGGGTAATGAGACTGAAATGGAGTTGACTCTGGGGGCCACTCTTGAAGCTCTAGAGTGCGACCCTGCTCTATGATCTGTAATACCCCTGCATCTGCTGTGATATCCCACCACCTGTCAAGGTGGAGGGAGAAGTGATTCCCCGAATCACTACCAACTAAGGGCCAGGAGGGTGGGGTCTGGTATGGAGTCATACTGAGATATCCCCTATGGCCAGGGCCATGGTTCCTCCTCTTTGAGCTTTTGCAGTGGAGGCAGTAGGGGCTGGCAGGGGGCTACTGCCCAACACTTGGTCTGGGGTCTAGTGCCCTGCTTAGTTTTGTCATAGGCATGACAAAGGGGTGCCCTTTGGGTAATTTGTGGCTGGGTGTAATACAGGGAGTGTACTGACCAAGGGGCTCTGCCTGACACCTGCAGGTCATAAAGAATGTCCTGTACATCTGCCCCAAAGAGTTTATAGCCTCTGAAGAGGGCATTCATTATTGATTGTTGAACATCTGAGGCAAACCCAGAGACCCTAGTCTAAGATTATGGCTGGAGACAGATGCCCACTGCAGCTGCTCTCATGGAGGCATTGGCCACATCATAAGCTGACTGTGAGAGGTGCTTGCCTACATCTGTCCCTGACTGAAAAGTCTTGAGGAGCTCTTGACTCTGGGGACCCTCTGGGAGGGCCCCAGCTGCTGTCTTGGCATTTCTCCAGAGTGTGTTTTGGTATTTGATCATGTGGGCTATTTAATTCATGACCCTAATGGACTGGGTGGCAAAGGAAAATGTTTGTTTGCCTGTCAAGTCTAGCTTACTGGATTCCTTGTTCAGAGGAAGAGAGCTGAGATGTTTTGTTCTGGTCTCTTAATCCTATCATGGGTGGTCTTGATAACCACCGAGTCTGCTTGTGGTTGTTCTGCAAAGAAAAGCTTCCCTAAAGAAGCCTGATATAGTTTGTGGGCCTTTTTGGGGATAGCCGAGATAAGGTTTATGCTAAGGTTCATACTAAGGTAAGATAAAGAGCAAGAAGGCCGAGGACCATAACGTTCTTATACTAAACCAAAGAATAATAGGATAAATTATACCCAGAGTTGATTAATCTATTAAGTTGATATTTGAAAATGCTCTTGGTTTCGCTGATGACAACATCCAAAGGTAGTTTATTCCAGCGACCAGTAGTTCTAAGGGCAACAAAATATTGTCGGCAAGTGTGTTTAAATAGTTTCCCTGCAAGTTGTAAGGGATGGCCTCTGATATCATGAGGATAAGTTTTAAAGTCAAGTCTTTATACCGACATGAGATAGGGGTCCTGAATAATATCAAAAAGAAACATAGGTTTGCCTCTAAGGCAGCGAGTGGAAAGTGACATAAGATTTAATGATTTTAATCTGTTATCACAGGTTTCGGAATTAAGACCAGAAATGTGTTTGGTCAATTTTCTTTGTATTTTTTTCTAAAGAGTTACAGTCTGGTTTCTTATAAAGGTACCAGAGCTGAGCTACATACTCCAGGTGTGGCCTGGCATATTCCCTAAAGAGAGCTGTCAATATCTTAGAGTCCCTAAACCTAATGTTACATAAAATGGACCACTCAACTCTATTAGTTTTACAAATGACTCCTTTTTAGATGTTTTTTATTGGAAAGGTCATGGGATATGGTAATACCAAGATCCTTCTCGTCAGAGGTGGTAATAAGTCTTGAACCTGCTAGCGTATAGGGATAATTTAAATTCTTGGGTCTTCAGTGCATCACTTTGCATTCAGATGTATTCAATTTCATCCCCCATGTGTTTACCCAGGATGAAATAATGTTGAAATCCTGTTGAATAATAGCAGCTTGTAACGGATTAATGCAAGGGCCCCCAATTTTAACATCGTCATCCTATTTAGTAGTGATTGAGGAGCAGTTTTCTGTTAAATCAGCTATGAACGCTTGAAATAAGCAGGGACCCAGGACAGAGCTTTGGGGCACCCCACTAAGTACTTTACCCACATCAGATAAAATGCCATTAATGATTACTCTTTGGGTCCTAACCTGTAACCAATTACAAATCCAGTTTATTATGTAATTATTAATATTAAGTTTCTAAAGTTTACTAATGAGGGTCCAGTGAGGCATGACAACAAATGCCTTATTAAAATCAATAAATATGATGTTGCATGATGTTCGACTGTCCAAAAGTGTACTGATGTGTTCATAAAAGCACTGCAGATTAGTGAGACAGCTGCTTCCCCTCTTGAAACCGTGTTGTTCTGGGTCATCGTTATCAATTGTGGGGAAAATAATATCTGTGAGGAGGCTCTCTAGGGTCTTACATACAGATGAAGTCAAACTTATGGGCCTATAATTCTCCCAATTGTGTTTCAGGCCTTTGTTATGAATAGGGACTACCGTTGCCTCTTTCCATTCATCTGGGACAACGTTATCAGCCAAGAAGCATTCAAAAATAATTTTTAAGGGGAGGGCGATATTGTCTGCCAACAAGAATAATAAATGACCAGCCAGATTGTCAGGACCTGGACAATATTTTCCCTTTAATGTCAACAACTTATTTATTATAAGTTCCTTTGAAAAACAAATCAGAGGGTCATTATTTTGCTTGGTGGGACGGGTTATATTTTGATTGGTTGATAAAAAACTGTTGCAAAATTCCTTGTTAAATAAATCAGCCATGCTTTTAGGATCATGTATTAACTGGTTATTCAGGGTTAAAGGGCCAACCTGACATGGTGGTTTCTTTAAACAGTTAATATAAGAGTAAAAGTGTTTACTCTTTGTTTTATTAACATTACAAGCAAGATTATAGTCCCATCTAGACTTTACCTTTTTAATACTTGATTTACATTTCTTTTGAGTTTTTATATAGGATTCCCAGTTTGATGCAGTCTTATTTTTGAGGAAATTGTTATATTTTCTGTTCTTACATCTAATAAGTTTTTTATTGCATGGTTCATCCATTTAGGTAACTGCTTACTGTTTGGAAATTTAAATTTTGACAGAATGAATGAGTCCCTTAAGTTAGTTATGATATTTTAAAAAATTGACTAGCTTTGTTGTGGGGATAGAATAGAAAAAGTAGAGACCCAGTCAATGTCATTAAGAACATTTGTAATAGTTGCTAGGTTGGCTCTATTATATAAATATATGATATTAGAACTGCGATTGTGTATAAAATGTTTCTGTAAGGTAAACTGAATAGAATTATGATCATTGCCACTGATCAGATCATAGATTTTAACATTATTGATTCCAAGATTGGCATCAGAAATGTAAATCAAGTATTAAAAAGGTCAAGTCTAGATGGGAATATAAGCTTGCTTGTAATGCTCATAAAACAAACAGTAAACACTTTTACTCTTATATTAACTAATTGTCATTAGTTAAAGGCACATCATGCTCTGAATTTGGTGCAATGATGGTTGAAAGATCAATTAGTGGTGGATCAGTAGACACAGCGGTGGGTGGGTTTGAAGGAATAGGGATAGGACCACTTGTGGCGTTGGTCGGTGCACATAATAAGTTGTTAGTGGAGATGTCAGGAGGAGGATCAACTGTTATAACACTGGTTTTCAGGAGAGGCAGAAGGTTAAGCGGGGCAAATCTGTTATACAGTGGGGATGCTTTGAAGCTCTGCCTTTTTTCCATTTTTACTGACTCTGGTACTTTATACGTCGTACCAGGTATTGTCATTATTACTATAAGGTTAGGCCTGTACCAGCAAGCTATGGTGGTATCCTCAGTAGCCACCATCAAGGTAGGGATTATGATCAGCTGAGAGTCAGGCAGCTCCAGGTACTCTGTGAAGTTCCTCAGAACTATGTCCTGCTCCTCTACATTGAACCCCATGGCAGTTTGTAGCTGTTTCATGACTGCAATGAAAGAGAGGTCATCAGAGGGGGACCTAGTGTATTTAGAGGAGTCCTCCCTCCCAGAGGAAATGGCAGACAAAGAGGGAGAGGGGCTAGTGGCTTCATTCTCATAATCCTCATCCTCCTCATCCTAATCCCAGGTGAGGGGATGGGGATGATTCTCATCCTCCTCACTGGGGTCTGAAGGAGGGACTGACAATGTGGAACAGCAAGGCTGAGTCAGCCACGGCACTGTGAGGGGTGTCAAATGGGGACAGGCCCAGTAGGCCCAGGCATTGCCGGCCCTGTTGGAGGGGTAAGATGATGCATAAAGTCCCAGAAAGTCTATAATATCATTTAGACATCGATGTTAGGCATCATCTGGGTGGGCTGTGGTGTTGGCAGAGGAAACTAAGGGCCCAGCCCCAGTAGAGCAGGCTGAGGCAGTGGCTGGGGCCTTGGCATTATTGGGACTGCATGAGACATCAACAGAAAGGACTGTGTACCCATCATCAATGAAGCAGTCTGAGGTGGCAACGGGAGGACTGCATCCACGACGTCAAAACAGAGCCCACAGTAAAGGCTGTGGGCATCACTGGGGAAGACTGGAGCCCTGAGGGTGATGGCCCACTACTGGCCAAGGCTGAGCTGGTGGAGAGACTTGAAGCAAGGCCCAAGGGCATCACCTAGGAAGGGAGAACCTCTTGACGGTGACAGGACAATGCTGACTGATTTTGGAATGACAAAGCTCCCTGGCAGTGGATCCATGAAAAGAGAGGCCAGAATAGCAGGGTCTATGTGATCAGCAGGGGCAGAGGAAGACTCAGAACTGAAGACTCCACTGCTGCCAAGGAGAGGCTTATGGGCAGACTTGATGGGCTGCAAGGCCCCCCTTCTGCCATCACTTTCTATGTTTCTGTATTTCTATGAAAGACTGGGAGGGGGAACTGCAAATGCTGACCCTGAGGAAGAAACAGTGTGAGTTGCAGCAGAAATTGTCGCTTGACCTGATGATGACCCAGCTGCAGTTGGCACCCTGCTTGGTGACCTTGAGTGATCCTGGGGGACTGGGTCCCTCTGTTTGTCCCTCTCTCAGTGTTTGTGCTTCCCAGCAGATTTGTCCTGGGCCTTCAAGGAGTGTGAGCCTATGGACAGAGCCAGGGAGGCAGAGGAGCTTCTGCCCTGGAGCTTTTTCTCCATCTCTTTGACCTTCTGCTCTAGGAGGTAATTTTCAAGGACCTCCTGGCGGCATCACCTAGTAGCCTTGTTGAATTTTTGCAGACCTTGCAGGCTTTCACATTGTGGTCTGGGCCTAGGCAGCAGACACAGAAGTCATGGTTGTTCTTGTCTAAGATCTTCTTTCTGCACTCGCAGAAACAAAACAGTTTTTTGGGATTGGTAGGCATAAAATAAAAGCATAAAAATCACTTCAGGGTAAAGTGATTAGGTAAACTAGGATGAGAAATAGAAAGTAGAAACATCTTGGGCAATCGACTGAAGTGGTGGCATCTCTGTGGGATCCGACGTCGATGGTCGATGGCGGGAAAAGAACTGCAGAGTGCATAGGGCACCTATGTATATGTGGGAGGTACAGCATCATCTGACATCATTGTGGGCGGACTCAGTTGACTGCTAGCTAGAAAAGTGTCCGTGTGGTCCTAGTGCCTGATGGCTATGGCTGACTGCAAGAGATATCCTCGATGAAGATCCTTAGTTTAACATTTACTTGAGACTTAATTGTAACATTTTAAAGTCACTCACATTTCATGTATTAGGTAGTGTGCTTAGCTTTAGAAAGTCAGTTACAATGCTGTACTAGAGCTATAATAAAATGCAAGTCTTATATGCTTAAATTCCAAATGTTATGCTTACACTACTTGTTGCAACACATTTTGCATTTCAACTACTTAACAGTGTCCTGAAGGTAAAATGCAAATCTGCCTGTCTTTTGGACCTTCATGTTTAAATTTAACTTTTGGAAAAGCAGTGGGGAATGTGTGAAAAATACCCAACATTTTTCTTATGGCAGACAGTTATTAGTCTCATTAGAGAACAAAAAATGCTTCCAGACATTATACATGCTGTAGCAATTAAAGTTAGAGTTATTTATTTATTTATATATTATACAGGCCTGGAAGTGCCTCCATATTAGGGTTTCACTGAAAGTGGCCATTTTCAGAACCTTATATCTCAGCTGTCTTAAACTCTAGGACTGTGAAATGTGGTATGATCCTTCTCACGTCTAGGATCTCTTAACCCCCCAAATCTTAAGAAGACTGCTTTTGTGTATTGTGGGATATTAAAGGCTGAAATTATGTATTTGTGCAGAATTTGCTATTTTAGTTTTTGTGCTCAGATAGCTAAAAAATGGTAGAGAAATACATAGATACATAGACAGTGTCGGCAGATAAGGGCCTATGGCCCACCCAGTCTGCCCATTTGAGCTTGTAAGTTCAGTTTGTTTTCCCAGAAGTCTGTTGTCCCTTACCCCTGACCTCCAGAATTCCTTTATGTCTATCCCATGCATTCTTAAATCCCGTGATTGTTTCAGCCCCCACCACTTCCTCTGGCAGGGTGTTCCACTTGTCCACCACCGTTCTGTGAAGAAATTCTTTCTCATGTTTCCTCTGAATCGTCCTCCTCCAACTTCATCCCATGCCCTCTAGTCCTGGAACATCTTTTTCGCTTAAAATAGTGTTTTCCTGCACCCTGTTCCTCCCTGTAAGATACTTGTATGTCTCTATCATATCCCCTCTCTCCCGCCTCTCCTCCAGGGAGTACATGTTCAGTTCCTTCAACCTGTCTTCATAGGACTTGTGATGCAATCCATGCACCATCTTTGTTGCCCTCCTCTGAACCTTCTCTACCCTGTCTCTGTCCTTACATAGGTATGGTCTCCAGAACTGTACACTGTACTCCAGGTGGGGCCTCACTAGTGTCTTGTATAGCGGAATTATGACCTCCCTTTTCCTGCTAGTGATGCCCCTGCCTATACATCCCAGCATCCTATTTGCTTTACCTGCTGCCTTGTCACACTGTTTCCCTACCTTGAGGTCATCAGAGATGACAACCCCAAGATCTCTTTCCTGCTTGGTGCATGTTATATCCTCACCCCACAACTGATATATTGTGCCAGGGTTTTTGTGCCCCATATGCATTATCTTGCACTTCTTTGCATTGAATTTCAACTGCCAAACCCCTGACCATTCTTCAAGTTTCTGCAGGTCCCTTTTCATTCTGTCTACACCTCTGGTGTGTCTACTCTGTTACAGAGCTTTGTGTCATCAGCGAACAGTGAAATTCTGCCTTCTAGGTCCTGCGCAATGTCACTGGTGAAGATGTTGAATAGGACCGGTCCCAGCACTGATCCCTGTGGTACCCCACTGGTCACTCTTCCCTCTGTGGAGTGACAGCCATTTACCACCACCCTCTGTGTCCTGCCACCCAGCCAGTTACCTACCCACCACACTACTGTCCTGCCCACACCCATATTCCTCAGTTTGTGTAATAGAAAAGAAATAGAATAGAAATGAAGTATGAAACTGACAAGTTTGGTAGGTATTATGAGAATAGTTCCTTTCCTGGTGTTGGGTAAAAAAAAAAATAACTAGCTTTTTGTGGTTAATATGTTTTATTCAAAGTTCTGAATACAGAAAAAAATCAGCACAGAATGATACAAAGTCACTCCAGACATCAGGTCAGAGATACATCAGATACGGCTACTTGTGCCAAACACAGAGCAATACAGCAAGGCTCAGGACCATAACAGATCACAGAGTAATGGACTGGAATTACAGTAGGTGATGTGACCAGTGTGAGTGCTGCCCCTCAGTCCTCCTTATCCAGGCTGGGCTCTCTCTTTAACTCCTTCTGCCAGTTTGCCCTTGATGCCCCTGTTCTGACCCACTACTGTACACTCTACCGCTCTCTAAATTTTCCCACCCTTGCCAACAGCAGAACCCTTCACACTGCCAAATTTACCTCAAAAATCTGGCTAGGTTTCCTTCCCTCTTACCTCTCTACCTGCCTATCTGCCACTCCCCCCTCCAAATACTCCCTCAGATCTGGTGACTCACGGTCTCTGACTATAACTCAGAGAAGCACTACTTCTGGCCAAATGGCCTTCTCTCACTGCCTACCTAAACTATGGAACCAACTACCAACTCAAATCTGCCACTCTTCCTCAGTTAGTTCACTCTCCACATCCCTAACAAACTACCTAGTGACTAACTGTAACTGCACCTAAGTCTCACTGGGTTCCACTCTCAGCTGCTGGTCTATACCTCCCCCTTCCTCCAGCTGTGCCTAATACTTCCCCTAATCCCTACCCCTCTTGCCAACAAGCACTTATTTGCACTTCTCCTGTACCACCCCTCATCCCCCTTCCTTTTGTGCTCTAATCCTGCCCTTTTGTCCAATTCCCTCTATTTATTCAATCTGGAAATGTTAATACTCATGGTTGTTGTAATCTTGCACTGTCTGTATTTTGTCACATTAACTGTTACCTGATTCTATGTATACTGTTGTTTCATGTTATGTACTCCCACTTCCCTTCCCCCAGGACGTACCGTGAGACGAGCATATTGTTGCTCAGTGTAATTTTCCTGGTGAAACATTTCAATTAATAAAAAACAAATAAAAAAACAACACATTACAGCATAACAATGAACAGAAACCAGATACAGTTTCAAACAGAAAATTGGCATTGGCCATCAAGCTCTGATTCAAGGTCACTGTTATGTGTGGTGTGGAGGGAGGGTCCTGTTGAGAGTATATCAAGGACAAAAATGGGGCCCAGAGAGCCTAATATGATGAGAATGACTTTGTGGCAAAATAAAACATCCTCTCAAAGTTAGCCAAAGGTCTGACTGATGCAAGCCACTGAGCTACCGCAGGATCATCTGGAGACCTCCACCGTTGAAAAATCAGCCTCTTGGCCTTTGCACTTGCCTTCAGAAGCCACTGAACTTGATGTGCAGGGATGAATGGAATGGTTTGGCATAGTTCCAAGAGATATAACCGAGGGGAAAAGGGAAGTGGTTGTCCCAGTATGCGCACACAACTATGATTTATGTTAGACCAGAAGGAGTGGGGCTGATGGCAACCTCATACAATGTGGATGAGGTCTATCCCTAGGGACTGGCAATGCCAACAGAGATCATGGTTCAGGAGACCAATCAATTTTTACTGAGCCAGGATGCAATACCACATATGCATTAGCTTATTCTGGAGTAGAAGGCTCCTGAATCAGTACATGTTCAGTGAGTGAGGTACCAGAGATGGAACCAGTAAAAAATTAGAGCTATCCTGTGCCAGAGCCTGGAACCATTTGTGCCAGGTACTCTCAGAGGGGTCTAGGGTAATCTGAAGAATAGCCTGGTAAATTAGACCTGCCCTGCCCTGGGGCAATGTTAGCCAGGACAACAAGACCACTGGTGGGGAGTCATGGATGTGGGAAGGGTGTTTCAGGAAGACAGCTGTGAGTGGCACTCTGGAGCTGGAGGTACTACCAGAAATCACTTCAGAGAGATCAAAATGGGCCACCAAATTCTCAAAGAAGTCCAGGTGGACCATATGGGGTTTCTTTAAATCTGCAATACAGCCAACCTCATCAGCTGCCTGACAATCCCACTGAAGCAAAGCACCCCCCACCTTAAGCAGAGGGTTGTCCCAAAGAGGAAGGAACACCTGGGGGAGTGGGCAGCATGAAGGCTGACTGTAGGACTCAAACTTCATCCAAGCAGACAGGAAGGATAACACAGTGGGCTCTGCCTGGCAAATCACTGATAGAGAGGAAAACATATGGGCTGTAGGGAGACCTGACAGGTCACAGTGTTGCTCAGTCACAGTCCAAAAGAGGGCAGTAACTGGAGAGGTGACAGTTATCCAGGAGAGAGTCTGCATGCACCTAAACACCACAGAATAGGCATAAAGGCAGGGTAGCTCCCAACTGCCTCTACGCCTATGGGTTCATAACTTGACTGTGCTGTAGCACGGACCTTCCCCTCCCAAAGAAAACTGCATACCAGAGCCTCTATTTTCAAAAACTAATGAAGTGTAATATCTAAGGCCAGATGTAGTAGCTTGGAGGCCAAAGCAATCTTAACTGCCACTATCGCACCTGCTAGGGATAGTTAAAGCAGTGACCAATGATCACAATTGTCCTGCAACTTCTTCAGTAGAGTAGTAAGGTTGTCTAACACAACTCCCAACAGATCCGAGTGAACCTTAATGTCTGGGTACCTGATACTCTCAGGGGACCACTTGAGGCCACCTAGCACAGTCTGTGTAACTGTACAGTGGACACTGACAGACAAGACCTCATTCTTAGTGGAATTTATGTGAAGGCCAGATACAGCCTGAAAGGTGCTCAGCATCTCCATCAAGAATGACACTTCTAACTTGGCATCACGAAGAAGCACTAAAGAGCAATCTAAGTATGAAAGCATCTGCAGTCCAGTTTCCCAGCCCAAATATCCTACAACTGGAGATGCACCCGTAAAGCAATAGCCAGTGGCTTAATAGTCAAGACAAGTAACATGGGGAAGAGGGGGGACCCGAGACAGGTGCCCCTGAATAAAGAGAAAGAATGGAAAAGAAATGAGTTAATAAGGACCTGGGCAGAGAGCCAAGTGTAGAGAATCTGAATCCACCTCCCAAAATAGGACCTGAAGTCCATTTGCTCCAGGATAGCATGGAGGTACCCCCACTCCACAGAATTAAATGTTTTTCAAAGGCAATGGTGATCGCTGCTGCTGGAGTGGGAATAGAGCTAGCCAGGGATATCAGGGGAAAAAGGGTTCTATAATGATCAGAGCTCAAATGGCCCTTGACAAAACCCATGTGTGAGGGGTGGATAAGGTGAGGAAGAAGGAGCTCTAAGCAGGTGACAATGGCTTTGGCCAGGATATTTATGTCCAAATTAATAAGTGATATAGGTCAGTAACTCCAGGGGAGGCTATGGTCCCTGCCTTCTTTCGGGAGAACTGTAATGACCACCTCCTGCATTGTGTGGAGGAGGGCGAACAGTGGCATGGGATTCTTGAAAAACTGCCCATAAAATTGGTGAACCTGATTCAGAATCAATTGGTATAAATCAGTTGGTATCTCATCTCCTCCAGTAGCTTTGTGAGGAGTAAGGAAGGCAATTGCAGAGCTAATTTCTGAGATAGTGAACAGGGTCTCCAAAGCCTCCATCTGATCCTGCGACAGAGAGAAAATGAGAAGATCAGCAAGGAACTTTTCCAGTTGATCACTATCCAGTTGACCTTGGGAAGCATAGAAACACTTATAAAAGGAGTGCATAATGTCACTGATCTCTGGAGTCCGGGTGTGCACCAGACCACCAGCATCCCACAGCCCAGAGATACTGTATGCCTGTTGGCCTGTTGCTTGTACACTTGTAGGAGAGCAAATGTCCAGCTTTCTCCACCCCTCCCATCCTAGTATCAATGCCTGAGATGTAAAACAGCCAGCTCTGCTTTCCTGGTGGTCAGAGAACTGAGCTACATCTGGAGAGCCTATAAGTTCCAAAACAGAGAAGGTGGCAGATCTGCAGGGGAGTGATTCTTAAGTTCCTTTTCCTTGTCCCACAACTGTGCTTCAAAATCATGCTGCTCCTGCTTTCACTTATGGTGGCTGGCTGCAGCAAAAGCCATAATCTAGCCTCAGATTAAAGCCTTGAAGGCCTCCCACAAGGTGGACTTCGAGGTGGCAACAGTATCATTGATATCAAAAAAGAAGGACACCGCCTTCCTGAGCCAAGAAGGAAATTCTGGATCCTGGAGGAAGAGATGGTCCAGCCACCAAGAAGCAGATTTATAGGTAACAGACCCTGACAAATATAGAGGGGAAATAGAGGCAGACTGCACCTTTGGGGTTGACATAAAAAGAAACCAGCTAGAAATCCAGACAACTGGAGAGGGAGTGTGAGGCAGAAAATTAAGAGAAATCAGGGGTTGTAGGCTAATGTAAACACCAAACATTAGTCAGTGAAAAGACCAACACCAAATCAGAGAGGGCAGTAAATGCCTTGTTATAGCGTTCTGCTTTCCTAGGATTCTGATCCATATAAGAATCTAGAACCAGATGAACATCACCCCCCCAAAAAGAGGGGTTTTAGGAGGGTCTAGGGATGAAAAACGGTGGTCCAAAGCATGGAAAGCCCTGTCTCAGCCATGTTGTACCTGTAGACATTAGCAAGAATGAGAAGGACTTTGAGAGTATTGAAAAGTGCCATCACCCACCGACCCTCACTGTCATGGGCAGGACTGACAACTGACCACCCAAGGGCCTTGTAAATAAAATTCAAGACCCCAGCCTTGGAGAACAGAGTGCAGCTATGCAGCTCCAAACCCACCCATTCCCAGTGAAGCTTGGGCCCCTGGGCCAAGCAGAGCTTAGTCTCCTGCAAAAAAGGCCACCTGAACTTTTATAACCTTGAGCTGAGTCAGAACCTGCATCCTTTGGACCCCTCTCATTCCAAGAAATGAAAGTCATGGGAATCATAGTTCAACACAGGGGGAAACAGCAATACTATGGACCTGAGCAGAAAAGGAGGTGGGATCAAGGGTGTGACACTTGGACAGCTGGTTCTGATCACTGTATCATTTTTTGTAATATAAAAATGGGTTATGGACTGTCTCTCTTGAGAAATGCTGAAACAGCATGTGAGATCACACACACACACACACACACACACACACACACACACACACAGGTTTTAGATACAAGGTGTTACCTGGAAGGCCAGAAGCTAATTTCAGACTTCTCTAAGTTAATTATAGCTTTAACTGCTAAGAGGAAAATCAGTATCCCTTTTATGACGTTTTGAGGGGGAAACCAGGTTTAGTACACTGGTGCGAAATCATAAATGATTTGATGTCTGTGTGAGAGGGGATACTGCTCACAGATCAAAGAAAATCATTTGAAGAAAATGAGTTGTGCTGAGGATTACAGAATATAATACTTTGAAAAGACATCCTGTTTTTGTATAGATATTTTTTTATATATATTCTGACAGGGAGGAGTTAGGTGACCTCATGCAAAGAGGTGGGCAAAGCCAGCTGTTAGGCAATATTCTGTTTTACTTCAGAGACACTTCTATCTAGACTCTGACAAAGAATCATTTTTGAGCACTTTAAGCAGGTATTTAGAGAGAGAGAGACAAATCTAAGTACTGTAGTAGGGATTGCACTGTTAAAACCTATTTTGTTTAAGTGATTTGCATGTTTTGTGATATATGGTTCTCTTATTTACATGTTGTATATTTTTATCTATTTCAGTAAAACTCTATTTTTAGAGCCTACTTGGTCTGTCTTTGAATTTTCTTTTCTTTTACAAGTTGAGTATAGATGGTTAAAGCAGACATTGTGCATAAGCTTGAGTGGTGATACCAAACTGAAAAAAGCGCAAGAGTAATCTGAGGTCTTTTATTAGTGTTTTTAAGGGCTCATTTCTGTACACCTGGTTAGGTACTCCTAGTCAAAGATATCTGGCCCCCTGAAGACAGAATTATATGAGCCTGTACATTGGGTATGCTAACAAGAGGTTCACAGTTTGAATCCCTCCAAGACTTGAGACCAAAGGTTGATTCGAATCCAAAAAAACAGACAAGAGGATTACCTTGTTCTGTTAACTGTTCACAAGGCTACGATAAGAGGTTGGCATTTTGGGAATAGAGGGCTGACCTGCTGAGTGTGTTTGTGACAAATTGGTTCGCTGCGGTGGCATAATTTTGGTATCACAAGCTTTTATTGTTCCGTGTCAGCTTGAGACCATCAGCTCACTTGCAATGAAAGAAAAAGACAGAGTTTTATTTTAAAAGGAAACAGAACTATATCACTTGGCGTACAGTCAAGTTCCTACCCGATTTATTTTTTTTCCTAAAGTGCAAGTCAGAGTAGCAGTAGTGAGGGAAGATGGCTTCCAACTATAGCAGGCACACTATAGACTACTTAAGGCAGTTGTGCATGGATAGAGGAGTCCTGTTCAAGGTGAAAGCCAGCAAGCAGAACTACATAGATGCCCTCATGGTACAGATACCCAGAGCAGCAATTCATGGACCATGGCTGAAAAGGACCAAACCTCAAGTGTGGCAGGGCTAGCGGCCAGTGCTGTGTCCAAATCCGGTGAGGATAACAGCAGGGCCACTGTCAGTGAAGGGCCACAGTAGCAGGAGAAGGTCACCAGTATCCTGGATCCAGAAGTACTCATGCTGCAAATTGATTTGCGCAGGATGGAGCTGGAGTTCCAGAGGGAAAGGGACCATGAACAGTGGGAGGTGGACCATGAGGCACAGTGAGAATGCCGAGACGCAGACTGTGAGAAGCGTGAGCACCAGTGAGATGCAGAGGAGAAGAGAGAGAGAGAGAGAATGCCAAGACGCAGACCGTGAGGAGCAGGAGTGCCAGAGGCAACACGAACTGGTGAAGGTACAACTCCAACCAGTGGCACCAGAGCAGGTAAGTGGCTTAGGTTTAACTGAGACTGCAGGACTGGGTTACAAATTGAATTCCAAATTAATAGCCGAATTTAAAGAGGGGGAGGATATAGATGTCTTTTTAAATTCTTTTGAAAAAGTTTCTATTCAGGCTAAAATTCCTAGAGTGTCCTGGAGCTTCCAGCTATCCCCGCTACTTACCGGGAAAGCTTGGGATGCATTGGGTCAAATGGACAATGAGGACAATAAGGATTACAGCAAACTAAAAGCTGCACTGTTAAAACAATTTGAATTAACTGCTGAATTATACAGAGCTAAATTCCATAATCTCAGGAGAAGCCCTGATATGAGTTATGAGGAGCTAGCCACTGAACAATGTCAGTTTTTAAAATGTTGGTGGGAAGGAAATGAGGCAAATTCTGTTGATAAAATTGAAAATGTGATTTTATTAGAACAGTTTTATTGGGCATGCCCAGCAGAGCTAAAAACCTGGCTAGAGGACCGAGATCCCAAAACAGTACAAGAGGCTGCTGAACTCTTGGACCACTATGCCAAGAGCAGACCTGCTCTGAGAGCAAATGGGGCAGGCGTGGCAGTGCAGAAAGGGAAAAACGTGCCTTCAGGGAAGTTAAAACCCTCAGTGACTCCTTCATAACCAGTTAGCCCCAGGTTTCAGAGAAAAGATTTCTCTGAGAGAAGAAATGAATGTTGGTTGTGTAAAGAAACTGGGCATATTGCCAGACAGTGCCCCAAAAAGGCGAGCAATACACAACAGGGTGCTAGAAAGGAAGTGGGTTATTTGTGTGTCCCTGGAAGCATGCCAGTGAACATCAGGGAACACATGCACCCAGTCATGGTGAATGGTGTACAGACGCAATGGTTAAGGGACACAGGGGCATCCCTGACCTTGGTTAAGGGGGATCTGTTACAGCCTGGTCAGCTTATACCCAATAAATACATCACTGTGCAGGATTTTGTGGGTGAGGAGAAAACATTGCCCCTCACTAGTGTTCTCTTAGACTGGGGTGAAAGAGGGGGAACTGTGCAACAGGTGGCTGTAGCCAAAACCTTAGCAGTGGATGTGATCTTGGGCAACAATCTAAAACAGGGGATGGTATGTGCAGTTATCTGTAGCCAAACGGCAAGGGAAAATTGTAGTTCCCTGAACCTCACAGAAACCATTGTAGAAACCACTGAGAGGCTGGTTCCCCAGCCTGTGCCTCCAGATGGGGAGACTTATAAAAAGGGGGTAGAAATTTCCCCAGTAGCAAATAACCACACAGCTACAGAGGGTTACTCCAAAGAGGGAGGGGCGACCCATTGTCAGAGGGTTGGGATTGACAGTGATCCTGAGTGCCCTGATGCTAGTGCTAGGGACCCTAGTTTAGTGACTAAAGGGGACCTATCCCATGCCTTGGGAATGTATGAGGGGTTTGCAGCTGCTCAGAGAAGTGACCCTAGTTTAGAGAAGCTGAGGGCTTGGGCAGACTTAGACGGCACAAAGGGAGGTGACGGCACTCATAAGATTTATTGGGAAAATAGACTTATGTATACTCAGGCTGTGCAGACAGAGACAAGATGCTAGGTAGGCAGCTTGTCATTCCCCAGGGGTATCGTGAGCAGTTACTCAAGATTGCATATTATATTCCCTTGTCTGGTCATCTGGGAATTGAGTGCATTATGCAGCGGTTGGCCCAGAATTTCTATTAGCCTAACTTCACCCAGCAGGTGAAGGAGTATTGCAGGGTCTTGTCACCGATGCCAAGAAATAGGGAAGGCAGGCAAGAAAACCCTAGCTACCCTGATTCCATTGCCCATAGTAGAGGAGCCATTCCAGAGGGTGGGAATTGATATGGTGGGGCCTTTAAATATCCCCAGCTCCTCGGGGAAGAGATTCATCCTGACTGTGGTAGATTATGCCACCCAGTACCCAGAGGAAGTTGCCCTATCCTCACTGAGGACGGACAAAGTGGCAGATGCCTAACTTGTGATTTTCTCCTGTGTTTGGTTTCCGCAGGAGGTAATCACCGATCGAGGGGGTTCCTTCATGTCGGACCTGATGAAATGTTTATGGGAGAAGTGTCCGGTGGTGCAGAGATGCATTTGCTGAACAGCATGGGAGGGACTGGGAGAAATACCTTCCCCACCTGTTGTTTGCATACAGGGAAGTGCCCCAAGAGTTGACAGGATTTTCCCCCTTCGAACTCTCATATGGACGCCGGGTATGAGGGCCCCTAGACTTGATCCAGGAGGACTGGGAAGGCAAGCATGCCACCCAGGGAACTCCCATTGTGGATTACATCCTTAGTTTTATGTAAAGGCTGAAGGAGCTTATGGGGACAGCCCAGAGCAACCTGGCAGCTGCCCAAAAGAAACAAAAAGTGTAGTATGATCGCAGAGCCAGAGCTCATGCATACATGGTGGGTCAGAAAGGCATGGTCCTTATTCCGGTCCGGAAAGACAAGCTGCAGGCTGAGTGGGCAGGACCGTACAAAGTGGTTAAGAAGGTAAATGATGTGAACTACATTGTGGAGTTACCTGACCAAAGACAGACAAAAACGATGTATCATGTCAACATGATGAAGCCATATGCAAATAGGGCTGACATGGTGTTTGCAGTGTGTAGTCCTGGGGAGGGGACGGATGAAGGAGACCCCCTTCTGGACTTGCTGGAGGAAAGTAAGTGGGAGTTCTCTGTGGAGGCAGTAAAATTGTCTCCCCAGCTGACCCCGGACAAGATCTAGGAAGTAAGGGAGGTTTTAGCAGACTTTGCCCCGTTGTTTAGCACCAAGTCTGGACTAACCCCCTTAGCGACTCAATCAATCAATCAAAATCTTTATTTAATCAGGCGAACATCATTGAGCATAGCTCATTTACAAGATGGACCTGAGTGGTCAAGAAGTGCAAGTGTTAATACATTGACAAGGGTAGCATAAACAGTAATACAATGACAGTGGTAACATAAACAGTAATACAATGACATAAGTGCTAATATATAACAATATACATATGTACACGGCACATTAAAACTATTAATCTGTGAGACAGAAGGCAATGGACACATCGGGAATAATAGGTAGATTATAGGACCTAGCAGGCATTTTGAGGGTGAATCTTGGGACTGGAACGGGAGTTTTATCAGCATATAGGAACACGAAAAAAGAAAGGGGGAGTAGGTAGGGCCGGGGTTTAGGCCTTGTGGAAGCAGTTGCAGAGTTCTGGGAATAGGGTGGTGAATAATCTTTTGGAGGATTTTAAGGGTAGGAGGTTATTTAGCTTCATGGTTTTTTGGAGTGAATTCCAAACAATTGCTAGTGAGTAGCTGATAGCAGCCCTCCCAAACTGGTGCAGACATTGGGGACCTTAAGAATGATAATTTTGCTGATCCTTAGGTTGTATGGCCTAGAAGTAATTTGAGTAAAACAGTCTGAGATATAGGTAGGTAGCTTGCCTGATAAGGTTTTGAATATCCAAATTGCAGCATTCCTATTTCTTCTGTGTTGTAATGATGTCCAGTTAACTGCCTTATAAAGGAGCAATGATGGGTGCTGAAGGAAGGTCAGTAATGAATCTGATGGACCTGTGGTATAGGGTGTCCAGTTTATTTAAGAGGGGAGGAACAATGTCCATACAGAAAGTCAGCATAGTCAATGAGGGATAGGAATGAAGCCTGGATTAATCTTTTTTTGGAGTCTCTGTTGAGGTAGTGCTTTATTCTGAAAAATAAACCAAGCCTTTGTCTCAGTTTCTTTAGTAGCTCCTCAATATGGACAGAATAGTCAAGCTTGTTATCAATCCAGACTCCAAGGTATTTGAAGTTATCAACGAATTCCAGCTTCTTTCCAAGTAAGGTGGTTAGTTGTAGGGTGGTGGATGGTGGGGTAGTGGCAGAGCAACTCTTTGAGGTAAAGAACATAGCTTTTGTTTTTTTGGCATTTAGAAGTAGTTTTTTATCTAGTAGGTTGTGTTGTAGGATGGAAAATTCAGATTGTAGCAGTTCACAGGCTTTAGATAATGAAGGATTGCTAACATATAATACAGTATCATCAGCAAACAGATGGATGTTGGATTGAGTGAGGTTGGCATCAATATTATTAATATAGATGGCAAAGAGGATGGGGCCAAGAATAGAGCTTCAGGTACACCTCTTAACAGTGGTTTTAAGGTGGATAGGTAGTTTCCATTTTTACCAGTTGTGACCTATCTGATAGATAGCACTTGAACCAATTGAGTGAAGGGGAATCCAACCCTAGTGAGCCAAGGGAGGTGATTAATGATTCATGATCCACTGTACCAAATGCTTTGCTCAAATCCAGGCACACAGCACAGGTACTGTTCTTCTTATCCATAGCAATCTGCCAGTCATTGGTTACTTTGGCTAGGGCCGAAATGGTGCTATGCCTTGATCTAAATCCTGATTGTGCTGTATTTAGGAGGTTATTGTTATCCAGGTAGTCCCTTAATTGTGAGTTTACTAACTTTTCTTGCATCTTGGATAGAACTGATAGGATGGAAATGGGCCTGTAATTATTGAGGTCCATGGGATCACCAGATTTGAGTAAAGGAACTACTTGAGCTGTTTTCCAAGTGGAGGGAATGGATCCAGTGGTGAGGGAAAGATTGAAGAGATGAGTGAGGGGGACAGATAAGACTTGAGATGCAATCTTGAGGAAGTAGGGGTCCAGGGAGTCTGTACCTGCACTTTTTGAAGTATCTAAATTGGAGAGGAGATCTTCCACTTCTTTCAAGGATATTGGGTTGAAGGAGAAGGTTGATGTAGCCTTTTGACCCACGGTGGATTGAAGGTTCAAGGAAGATCTCAGGAGATTTGCAGGTGAAGAGTCAAATGCTAGTCCAGCTGTGGTGAAGTGGTCATTGAAGGTATTTAGGATTCTTAGGACTCACGATGTGGAGGCAGGAACATAGACGCCCATACAGTGGACAGCATATCGGGTTTCAGAGGCTGTCCAAAAGGACATTAGGAGGGAAGTGAAGGAGATGTTGGATATATGAGTAATCCAGAGATCCCACAGCCCCTGGGCCTCACCCATAGTCCTTGTGCCTAAGCTAGATGGCTCTATTCATTTCTGTGTGGACTATCGTGGACTGAATGCAGTCACAAAGTCAGATGCCCACCCGATGCCCCGGACTGATGAACTCCTGGACAAGTTGCCGGGGCGACCTACCTTACGAAGATTGAGCTGACCAAGGAGTATTGGCAGGTACAGTTGACAGACAGAGTTAGGGAGAGGTCGGCCTTCATCACTCCGATAGACTTATTTGAGTTTAAAGTAATGCCTTTCCGAATGAAGAACGCCCCAGCCACTTTCCAAAGGTTGGTGAACCAGGTGTTAAATGGTGCTGAGGAGTACACCTTGGCATTCCTGGAAGACATTGCCATCTTTAGTACCAGCTGGGAGGAACATCTATCCCACCATAGGGAAGTGCTGGGCAGGATACAGAGGGCTGGGCTCACTGTCAAAGCCGAGAAGTGTCAGGTGGCCATGGGAGAGGTGGCATACCTTGGGCATGTGGTAGGCTGGGGATAGCTCCGTTCTAACCAAATAAAGATAGAGGTAATCCAGGCGTGGCCCAGAACAGAAACACAGAAGCAGGTCAGGAATTTTCTAGGGACAGCAGAGTACTACAGAAAAGTTGTACCCAATTACAGTGCCCTGGCTGCTCCCCTGTCTGACCTGACAAACTAAAGGATGCCCAAGAAAATTACCTGAGGCCCAGCCTGTGAGGAAGCCTTTTCCAAACTAAAGGAGGCACTGTGCAGTGCTCCTGTTTTGACAAGTCCTGACTATAGAAAACCTTTTATAGCTCAGACTGATGCCTCAGACGTGGGTATTGGGGCAGTACTGAGTCAGACATCCAGCCAAGGGACAGATCACCCACTAGTGTACTTGAGTAGGATGTTACTTCCCAGGGAGTGGGCATACTCCACGGTGGAAAAAGTATGTCTTGCCATAGTGAGGGCCCTAAAGAAGTTGGAGCCATACTTATATGGGCAGCATTTTGTGGTGCAGACTGACCACAACCTCGTGGTTTGGCTGACACAGATGGGAAAGTACAATGGTAGACTGCTAAGATGGAGTCTTGTTTTGCAAGGGTATGATATGACAATATTACATAGGGCTGGAGTCAAAAATCAGAACTCAGATGGGCTGTCTAGGTGTCTATGGGGTCTATGCTGTCTATGAGGAGTGAACTGATTTGGGAAGCTCATCCCATGCAGGGGATAGATTCCCAAAATTCAGTCTAGTTGGAGAGGAATTGTGACACATGGACAGCTGGTTCTGATCACTGTATCATTTTTTGTAATATAAAAATGGGTTATGGACTGTCTTCCTTGAGAAATGCTGAAACAGCAGCATGTGAGATCACACACACACACACACACACACACACACACACACACACACACACAGGTTTTAGATACAAGGTGTTACCTGGAAGGCCAGAAGCTAATTACAGACTTTTCTAAGTTAATTATAGCTTTAACTACTAAGAGGGAAATCAGTATCCCTTTTATGATGTTTCGAGGGGGAAACCAGGTTTAGTACACTGGTGTGAAATCATAAATGCTTTGATGTCTGTGTGAGAGGGGATACTGATCACAGATCAAATAAAATCATTTGAAGAAAATGAGCTGTGTTGAGGATTACAGAATTTAATACTTCGAAAAAGACATCCTGTTTTTGTATGGATATATTTTTTTGTATATATTCTGACAGGGAGGAGTTAGGTGACCTCATGCAAAGAGGAGGGCAAAGCCAGCTGTTAGGCAATATTCTGTTTTACTTCAGAGACACTTCTATCCAGACTCTGACAAAGAAACATCTTTGAGCACTTTAAGCAGGTATTTAGAAAGAGAGACAAATGTAAGCACTGTAGTAGGAATTGCACTGTTAAAACATGTTTTAAGTGATTTGTATGCTTTGTGATATATGGTTCTGTATTTACATGTTACATATTTTTATCTATTTTAGTAAAACTATTTTTGGAGCCTACTTTGTCTGTCTTTGAATCTTCTTTTCTTTTGCAAGTGGAGTATAGATGGTTAAAGCAGATATTGTGCATAAGCTTGAATGGTGATACCAAACTGAAAAAAGTGCAAGAGTAATCTGAGGTCTTTTATTAGAGTTTTTAAGGGTTCATTTCTGTACATCTGGTTAGGTGCTCATAGGCAAAGATATCTGTCCCCCCCAAAGACATAATTATCTGAGCCTGTACATTAGGTACGCTAACAAGAGGTTCACAGTTTGAATCCCTCCAAGACTTGAGACCAAAGGTTGATTCGAACCCCCAAAACAGACAGGAGGGTTACCCTGCTTCTGTTAACTGTTCACAAGACTGTGCTCGGCGGTTGGCACTTTGGGAGTAGGGGGCTGACCTGCTGAGTGGGTTTGTGACAAAGGGGTCCAAGGGAAGTAGACAGAGACACAAAAATAGAGCATATTAGACGTGGAAAGGCAAAGACCTGACAAAACAAAACCCCAGAGTGACATAAGGCATACTGTGGAGTATAAACAGTAAATACAGTGCAAATAACTGGAGAAACTCACCCTGTAAAAAGGAGCATGGCTAATAGTGCAAAAATAACAATAGAAACAGTGCCAATAAGTAAAATTGTACTAGCAGACTGACCAAGAACTACAGATTGGGAAACTACAGCAGCGGTAGTCTGGACCTACTAGAGCCCTAATGACAGGGCAAGCTGAAGCCTCCGAAGCCCAGGCCCCGATAGCGGGGATCTACCCCAGCAAACATATTAAACCCAGGAAGGGGAACAGTAGAAAACAATATACTGTAGCAACCTGAGAGGGAATGACATGGAAAAAGAGTCTGTGGCATTAATAGCCTGGGGTAATTGGACAGTCTGGCCTCCTGCAAAACATGAGGGGGGAGTGTACCAGGAGAAGGAGGAAAACACCTGCCTGGAAACAACAGGCAGGCTGGAGAGGGGCAGCAAATTGGGGGGGGGACATCAAGAGAACAGGGGAAGCAAGGGGGTCAGGGGAACTGTAACAAGTGGGGGTGGCTGCCTCCACAGAAGATGGGCCAGCAGTGGGGGAATTCTCTGGCAGCCTGGGACAGCCATTTAGTCAAAAGGGAGAGAGAGGAACAAATGTTAAATGTAAAGACAAGGCAAGGCAAGCTTTATTTGTATGGCGCTCATTCCCAGAGGCTCTGGGCACCTCAAAGAAAAATAAAAATAGACATACAATACATAAATATAAAATAATGTCATACAGTTTAAAATCAAAAATATAAGATACCTAAAAACTGATAAAGTATCATACATAGGGATTAGGCAATTTGTTGTAATTCAGAATTCATTAAATGCCTGGCCAAAGAGGTGTGCCTTCAACCTCTGCTTAAATGCCTCTACCGAGGGAACATCCCAGACAGCAGATGGTAATGCGTTCCACAGGGATGGCCCAGAAATGCTAAAAGCATGATCTCCTGAAGTCTTGAGCTGTACCCTGGGAACAACCAGGATGCCCCTTGAAGAGGCACAGAGAGAGCAGGAGGAAGTCACCGGTGTCAGGAGCTCTAACAGATAGCCAGGACCCAGTCTGTTTAGGGCCTTATAGGTAAGAAGTCCCACCTTGAAAAGGACCCTCCAATTGACCGACAGCTAGTGCAGAGCACACAGAACAGGGGTCACATGACTAAACCTAGAAAGGCCAGTTAGTAGTCAAGTTGCTGCATTCTGCACTAGCTGCAGCCTGTGGAGGGTCCCTCTCATGACCCTGAATTAAAGAGCATTGCAGTGGTCGAGTATGGAGGAGACAAAGGCATGCACTAGTGTTGGCAGGTCCTCAGGTGGAATGAGGGGCTTAATCCAGGCAATGTTCTGTAGACGGTAAAAGCCACTGCTGACAACAGATGACACCTGGTCTTTGAAAGTCAGCCTGCTGTCAAGGATCATGCTGAGATTTCACACCCTCGGGGACGCTGTCAACAAAGTAGAACCTGGAACAAGACCAGAATCAGCCCCAGACAGCAACCCATCACACCCGCGACCAGGCTCAATCACCAGCAACTCCGTCTTAGACAGGTTGAGTCTCAACCAGCAGGGAGCCATCCAGTCATTGATTTTAGCCAGACAGATGTTGAGTACATCCACAGCTCGTGATGTTCCGGTAGCAAAAGACATACAGTTTGGTATCATCTGCATAGCAGTGAAACTCCACACTGTATTGTCAAATGCTGTCACCCGGGGTGGCATATACACTGCGAACAACATCGATGACAGGATGGAGCACTGTGGAACTCAACAAGACAAAGGCATTGGAGGGGAGGACGAGAAATTCCTCATCAGCACCCGCTGCACCCTGTCCAAGAGATAGAACTCAAACCACCTGATGACAGTGCTGGCAAGTCCACAAAACTCACAGAACCGATCCAGTAACACAACATGATCCACAGTGTCAAAAGCTTAGGAGAGATAGAGCAGCACAAGAACTGACCTGTCTCCTCTATCTCTAGCCCTGGGCAGATCATTATACACCGTCACTAGAGCTGTTTCAGTGCTGTGTATAGCCTGAAAACCTGACTGAAATGGCTTATAAATGTATGAGGACATCAGGTGATCCTCAAGCTGTTGTGCCGCTAGCTTCTCAGCAACCTTGTTAAAAAAAGGCAGGTTAGAGATAGGACCGTAATTCGCCAGAACATAAGTGTCAAGAGAAGATTACTTAAGGAGGGGCCTCACCAGCACCTCTCTCAAGGCAACTGGGAGAACCTTCTCTGTCATCAAGCACCTGACAATCCTGGTGAACACTGGGCCAACAGCCTCAACACATCCCATTAAGAACTGTGTCGGGTCTGGGTCCAGTTCACAAAATGTGTGCTTCAGCTCAACTATCACCTTAGTAACATCAGATACCTCAACTGGCCTAAACTCTTCCGAGCTAAGCAGAGTGCCTCGATTCCCCCCAGCCTGACCACTGCTAGGCAGAAGCCTAACTGGTGGAATCCCAGACCAGATGGCTGACACTCTGTAGGAGAATAACAGAGCAAACTCTTCACGTAAAGTGGATGAAAAAGCTGTTTTCTGCTGAAGACAGGCAGGATGTAAAAGCCTGTCTACAGTTCAAAACAGCTGAGAAGGTCTGTTCCTCCATGCAGCAATCTCCCTGAACAGGAAATCTGCCTTCTTATGGGAGATTGCCTCCTGATACTCACCATAGTGGGCATACAGGGCCAGTTTGTCAGACTCCAGCCGGGACCTCCTCCAGCAATGCTCCAACTTCCGACCCCTGATCTTCATCACTCTGAGATCCCCGTCAAACCATGGGGATCTCACATGAGAAGACCTGGGTCATAAACAAACTGGTGTGATGCCATCTAGAGCTTCGGAAATCACCCTGTTATAGGTGTCAACCGCTTCTCTGGTACCAATCGCACATGCCGCATCAGTTCTAGATAAATCAGATACTGCCAGCAGTCCTGATGGGTGCAAGCCCATCAAAGAGCGATAACTGACCATCTCTGCAGGGGAGGGACTTTCAGGGGGCCCCCAAATGTAAACTGTATGGTGTAATGAACAGTTGACCCCATAGAGGACAACCAGGCATGGAGCAGTGTGCTCTGAGCCAACCGAGTCCTGAGAGCCTGAATCAGTCCCAACAGAAAAAGACCGCAAATCCTCAGTGCAGGCCTGGTGCAGGAGATGGGCTGCTAGCCCAGCAGTGTAAAGAAATCCCAAGAGAGCATGCACTGGATAGCAGAAACAAACCACATTTCATAAAAAATTCAAATTATGTGCTTTAATGCTCTTTTAGTGAAGTGTGTTAATGGACACAAAACCGCACACCACAAGACTGACCCTGAAAGCCAAATAAGAGAGTCTGGTGGGCCAGAAGTGAAGATGGGGGGTTTACTAGCCATGCAAAGCCTCAAGTCCAACAGAGAAGGACATGAAGCAGAAGACCCCACATTCTGCTGGCCACTCCCAGTCCAAGGGCTCTGAACAGGAGGGAGGGAGGGAGAGAGGGAGGGAGGGAGGAAGGGAGACTAAGGTGGCAAGACAGAGGCTGCCCACTACCCAGGGCATGATTAATAAAATCCACAGGTGTCTCTCAGTGCCTGAGAGTTAGCCAGCACCATAACAAAACAAAAAGCAGTTAAGACACTGAATGACAAGCTGGTATCACCAGGATAAAAGGTACAGGAGTAGGCTTACCAGGCACTGACAGACATTGGGCCACCTTCAGCAAGGTTACCAGGAAACACATAGAGCTGATTAACTGGTAATTTGGAAAGGTGGAACAGAATAAAATCCAGGGACCCAGACACACTTCTAATGGAAAAACAGCTGAAAACGGTATAAACAGAGATGCAATCTGGGTCCTTAGGTCCATGCCCAGAAAGTTGGCTGAGGTAGTGCCCAGCATAAGTGCAGGCAGGGTAGTCCCACGAGCCTACTTGACCAAACTTCCCAAGGCATTGTGGGGGAGAGGACAGGCAATGGAGAGGAGGAAGAATCGGGGGTAGAGTGAAAAGGGGAGCACGGAAACCTGCTAGCAGCAGATGACATTGAGTAACCATGGGAACCATGCAGAACAAGAAATGAGACAGCAAGTCTCTATAAATGAACAGAGAGAGTGGGCAGATAAAGCATGTCAAGATGGTAACCAGTACATGCAGAAAATGCACTCCCCATGGAATGGGCCAGCCAAAGTCAAACAAGGAATACAAACAGCAAACTGTAAAACAAATAACAGAGTACAGAACAGTGCTCCATCTGTGTTACCAAGTATGAGTGACAGTCCCACCAGGTCGCCAAGTGTTATTTCAAACACTCAACAGAGCATACAGCAGAACTCCAAAATATTAACCACAGCTCAATTCCACCTCAAGGATTTCCACAACCCAGACCAACACTAAGCAGGAAGAACACAACCAGAACAGCCGGAGGGAATGCAGGAGGGAAAGCTACAACCGGAAGGAGTGGAATAGCCATAGAGGTGGTACATCAAACTAATTGTTCACTACTCACAAAAGGTCTGTACCAGCCAGTCTGCTGCTGCAGAGAACATAGCAGTAGAGGGGGAACAGAAAGCTGCAGCTGGGGATACAGTGGAGGAGGTCCAAGAGGGGTAGCAGCCCTGAGTTTCAAATCAGTTAGGACAGTGAATACCTGGCACGGTGAGGTGCAAGTGAAGGCTTACCAAGCCCAGAATACGTTCCACTCCTCCAATGCAGTTGCACTCTGCAGAAAAAAATATCAGCAACCAAATCCTCTTTCAGTGCTTTTATTGAAATTTCAGCAAGGTTGGTGATACAACAGACAGACAGATATCCACTCTAGGCCCAGGTGTTTTGGGTTGTGAAACCCTTTGCCCCCTTATGAAGGGTTCCATGGCCAGCTGAGCCTAGAGATAACTCTTCTATCTGTTGTATCAGTGTTAAGGTAAGTTACTTTTTCTGTACTTTTCTATTACATTTGAAACTTGTTCCATGAGCTCTGTGCAATCATTAGCAAGGATGGAAGAATATTCACCTTTATAGTTACTTATTTCTTTTTATACAAAAACAATACTAAAATAACAAATAACTATAACAGATTACATTTTTTTAAAGTAATAGGTTAGTTACTAGTTACTTTCAAATAAATGTAGTCAGTTACAGTTATGTATTTCTTTTTATAAAAAAGAAATAAGTAACTAAAACTGTAAGGTGAATTACTTTTTCTAGTGCTTCTCCATCCTTGCTAATGACTGCACAGTGCTTCCTGGAACAGGTTTCCAAAAGAAATAGAAAGTAATAGAAAAAGTAACTTACCCAACACTGGCTGTATCACCGACCTTACTGAAATTGCAATAAAAGCACTGAAAGAGATTTGGTTGTTGATACTTTTTTCTGTAGAGTGCAAGTGCATTTGAGGAGGGTAGCAGCACTGTCCACCCATGATTTGGAATCTGCTGAAGGAGAAAGAGAATTTTGAGAGTTCAGCTGGCAAGAGGTGATGAGGGCAGTGCAGAAATAGAAGCCTCAGAGGCCACATTAGAGGAGGGAATTTGCTGCAGAGGCTGATATTTGATCTGTGTAGGAAATGGTGAAATCGCAGGGCTGGTAGAAGATTTTGAGTAGGTCTGGCGATGGGTCCTAAAGCAATCAGTAACCTGAGCAGAGTCCCTACATATCTCAGCCTTAACACGCTTGCAGCCCCATCTCTAGCACTGCTGAACCCACTGGCTATCATCACCAGGTTGAACTGAGGGCTAGTATTAGCTGCAGCACTGGCCACTGGGGAAGTGTCCATAGCTGCAGGGTGGGACTAGTGAGACAGAGAGAGAGAGAGTCATAAGGGAAGACATGGAATCGATACCCAGGCCACTGCCTGTTGATGAAACCTTCATCTTCAGTAGGGCTATCAAACTAATAGATGGTCCCATAGACCTGAATCCACAGAGAGGTAGGGTGAGGGACAGCCATAGTTGCATCCAGGTTGGAAAGCTTCCATTTAACAGGGACATAAATCCATCAGCGAGCAAAGAAATCCAAAAGAACATCTTGATAGAATGACAGGTGGTGTCCTTCCGATGTGAAGGGGCCCAGCTCCTGAGCAAGTTGCAGGCTGTCTTCCTTTGTGGGGTAGCATAATAGCTTCATCAGAATGGGCCAGGGACAACCACCAAGTTTAGGGCAAGGTGTCAAGGAACAATCTGTCCACTCACTTTCTACTGGAGAGCTCTTCAGGGCATTGAGGAGTGTTAGTATCAGACACTGCAACCTTCGCCCTCCACTCACACTGGGAGACCGACTAACAACAATAATTTTCTGAATCATCCACATTAGAGAGCAGGAACTGACTGGTGCAATCCTGCTCCCAGAGCCAGCTACAGATAGCATTATCTCAGTTCTCCAGCTGTCATAAGGGCTGCCCAGTGCCCACAACTGACTGACATAAGTCCCAAATGTCCTGGTTCATCTATGCTGCTGACTGCTTGACATCAGCCATGTCCTGCAGAATGTGTTGGAACAGTAAGGTAATGTTGGTCAAATCCAATGGTGCAGACCTGCGTGGCTGCCGTCCTCCCAAAACACCAGAGCTGGCCAGTAGAGTTTATTTATTTATTCTAGGATTACAAGTACCTTTGAGCCAAAGCTCTTTTACAAAGGTTCCATGTCAAAGAAGGTACAATACAGAGTAGACAAGACATTTGGTTACATAGGCAGGTAAACAGCATAACATCAAGTACAAATATGTGGTCATGTACACTCGGGCTAATAAGCAATAGAGCACAGAGCAGCAGTAGTAAGAGAACAGAGCAATGGGGGGAAACTAACTGAGGGTGCAGCCAGAGGCATTGTCATAATACAGATAAAAGTGCTGGAGTCGAAAAAAATGAGAGAGAAGTGAGAATGAAATGAAGAAGGGGGAAGGCAGTAGCAGAAGTGCAAGGAGGAGACTACAGAGGCAACTAAGAAAGGGATGGAGATGGGCTAAGGAGGCAGTGGGGGGGAGGTGGCCAGTTAAGTGGGGCAGTCACAGGTGCTGGAGGCAGTGAGGTATAGGTGGAGTTTGAATTTGAACGATCTAAGCACTGGCACAGATGAGAGGTCACTGCTGAGCATATTCATCCAGCTGGGGGCCCTATAGATGAAGGATCTTTGATCTTTGGAAGTACGGCAGCAGGGAACCTGAAAATGTTGGTTTGCAGAGACTCTTGTGGATCTAAGCTTGCTGCTAATGCAAAGGAGAGCTTGGACTCCAGGTGGCACAAGACCCAAGGTGATTTTCTTTGCCATAGTGCAGGTCTGATACTTTATGCAGTTTGAGAGTTGAAGCCAGCCAGACTTAAAAGAGAGAAGTGTGTGAGTGAGGCCTATACCACCGGTGGTCATGGTGGGAGAAGTGTGACAAAAGAGACCAGGATAGCTGGTAGGCACCAGCAGTGAGTTACACTCAAAATGGTTACAACAAACAAGGTAGCATGATAGGAGCTATCAGACAGTACTGAAACTGACAGGACAATGCCAAAGGAAACGTGTGGATGTACGGTGATTGTCTCAGGGCTGTGCACCACTACAGAACTATGCTGCTGTCTTGCTGGTGGCTAACCATACCCCTAAATTAATTAGTTTTAAAGTTAATTATAATTAATTGTTCATGTATGCGATTTCAAAAAAAATCTCCAAGACAAACAGCTAGAACTACATGTAAACTTTTTTTTAATTTTAAAGTTCAACATTTACAGAAAGTTTAAGATAAGATAAGTTTATAATTTGGTAAATGTCAAGGGTGATGGTGTAGTTTTTGTGAGGGAGGGTTAGTGTGAGTTATACAAAATGTTTTAAGTAATTGATTAATGCTAATAAGTTATTACTGATCGAAAATGAAAGTCTTTGCAAAACAATCTTTCACAAGTGTTATTGTTTCTGTAAAATCTATATAGTGCATGGTGGCATCCTGGGTTTGAATCCCACAGCCCCCACTTGCATACTGTGTGACTCTGAGCAAATCACTTAACTTCCTTGTGCTCCCAGGTAGCACCTGGAAACAAGCTTTCAGCTTAGTGTGTCTCTCCTGGTTAAAAAAAAAAAAAAGAGTTGTGCTGCACTCAGTTCATCATGATGTGGTTGTGCTGCTCTGAGTACTGTACGTCACTAGAGCAGTACAACAAGATAGATCGCAATCGTGCATGCACGATGTAGGGCCGTGGTGGTGTCTGCAGACCTGGAAGCAAGCGGTGTTTGAACGAACTGTGCCACAATAGGTACCTTTCAGTGCTGGGGGGGGGGCATAGTATAATTGACCATACATTATAAAATATTTTGTATAGTAAGTAAGAAGTAAGTAAAACTTTATTTGTATCAGGCACCCTTCCTGAGCTCAGGACGCCTTAAAGCCTTAACAATCATTAAAACAAACAATATTCATCATACATTAAAACAATAAATATAACGACAGTATTATAGCAATCATACACAAACAAGACAGTTTTCTGATCTTGAAGTTTCCATGGTAATGGACTTTTCAAGCTGTGCTCTTGAGGTCTCTTGTTACCATGGAAACCTCTCAATCAAAAAATGTGCCTTGTGCATGACTGCTCATACACAATCCTCTATGTGAAGCAAGAATACTGAAAACCTGCTTATAAAATATTCATGCCGAAAGGTGGTATTTGACTTGTGATAAGATTTTCAAACTTATCATGAGATTATAAAGTGTTTCTTATAGCATGCATACTGTATAATGGTTTTTGTGCTTTATGACAATTTATAAAACTAAACATATTTGTGCAGTTACAAGTATTTACATCTATTTATAAAATACATAAATCTCTGTGCAGTAAAAACGTATTTGTGAAACATATTCATGCTGCATGATGGTTTTCATGTTTTAATGTGTGAGCTTTGCACATTAGTTTAGAAAATATATGCACTTTGCATATGAACTGAGATAATGGGCAGGAGTTTCAAAACCCTTAGATCACCACAAGCCCCAGTGAGCCAATGATATGACTCATGGGGCTTGCTGCAGTCAAATGTGATTTTCTATCCCATGTGATGGCTGCTGCAAGTTAGACCAGCTTTTCTTGCTCTAACTTGTGGTGATCCTGGGGGCAATTTTTACAGAGCTTGAGACAGATATTTAGCACAAGCTGCCATAATTCATGGGAGCTGTTGCAACTGCACCTGCGATTGCAAAATCAGGTGCAGTTACAGCAAAGGGTTTAGAACACTGCCAGCACCCAAGTGCTGTGGTGCAGTACAGTGCTGGATGTAAACCCTGCAAAACGCTTTGAAATCCTGCCCAATGTATTCATGTTTTGCGTATACTTTCAGTAAACTTGATTTTAGTCTACTGTACCTCTTCAACCACAAACTTATGTATGTATTGTAATTTTAAGTTGTATAATGTCTGGATAATTGAAAGGATGACTGATACAATGTTATATGATTTTGAAGTAAAACTTTAATATAATTAAAAAAAAAAATTAAAAGGGTGGAAAAGTTATTCCTAAATTAAAAAAAAATGGAGATCTTTTTCACAAATATAATGAAAATCTGTACAGGAGTACATTTAAAAAAAAAATAAAATAAAGGGTGTTTTTTCCCAAACAAATGTATTATGTTTTATATATATTATATATATATATATATATATAGGTATAGACAGACAGATAGACTGACTGATAGATCGGTAATATATATACTTACAGTATATAATTAAGTAATAAAATTAATATGGAGAACATATCCACAACTAAATTAAAATATATACAATTTTTTTTAAATAAAAAGGGGTGGTTTAACCAAAATAAGAATATTTAAAACAAAATTACAGGGATACAAAAATGGAGTTTCTCCCCTGATCAGATGAGGTTAAATATGATGTCTTCATGCAGGGTGTGTAGGGCCCTGCATGAAGAAAGCTCTGATAGATTATGTTGGCTATATTGTGTCACTATGAGGCACTAGGCTGAAGCTATATCTTGTGCTTTATACAAGAGGCTAGGGGCTAGTGGAAGGGGGTGGGCATTAAGGTTGACAACCCCAAGTATGACCCCACCACTGATTCGCCAATATTCCAGAGACCCAAATCCCTCATGTTTTTCATTTCCCTTCTTTGTGCACTTTGTGTTCTACAACCCTGATGTCTGCATTATTGTAGTTTTTTGCAATGAATATATACTATATTCATTGCAAAAAAAATGTGTTAATGCACTAGTTAGGGTTAAACCAACAAAAGCAGAGAAATGTGTTGCTAAAGTTCCCAACCCTAATACCCCACCACCACCCTCCAGGCAACAACAGGAAAAAACATTATGGTTTGACCTATCCTGTGTCTTTGCAAATCAGGCATGGAGTTGTCAACCATAATACTCACCTCATTCTCATATACTGTACATGTCTCAGTTTATACAATAAACCCTACAGGTCACCCCATTCCATTAGTAAATAAGCTGAGATGTGTACAGTACATGAGAATGGGGTGAGCATTAGGGTTGACAACCTCAAGGTACACTCAAGGCCTGATTTGCAAAGATGCAGGAGAGGTGAAACCACAATATTTTTTCCTGTTGCTGCCTGCAGTGTTAAAGTGGGGTGTTAGGGTTGGGAACCCTAACACCACATTTCCCTACTTTTGTTGGTTTAACCCTCACATTGCCCTACATTTGTTGGTTTAACCCTAACTACTGCATTAACAAAGTTTTTTGTAGTGAATTTCCTTACATTTTGAGACAGTATAATCACATCCTCATTTGCCTGTTGGAGCACAGGGCCCACTAGGCTTTGCATTTTATCCTTCTATAGATGCATTCATCTATGTTGCTGTGGAAGTGCAGGGCTTTCTGGGCGATAAGCTTCCATTTCTGCCAAAAGAGCAATTTCTTTGCTTTGTTCATTTGTTGTATGGCTTGTTAAAAGTTCCAATGTTATCCTATCTTAACTTGCATTTTTTAATTTTTGTGCTTTTTTTATATTGTCCCTAAATATTTAGGGGGATATGCATCATTCTTGCAGTACTCATTAAGACCTTTGTTTTGATTTATAGATTGACCCTTACATCCACATATTAAGGGAGTTATGGCTTGTTGAACTTCCAATGTTATCACAAGGAAATTTGTATCTTTTATTTATTTTTTTATATTGGCCCTAAATGTTGTGTTTTTTTTTGTTTTTGTTTTTTTGTGGGGGAGTTATATGTTTTATTTATTTATTTATGATCTTAGATTAACCATTTGAGCTCAGAGCTCTTTACATAGGTTCCACATCAGTACATTTATTGATTATACAGAGGACTGAGACAAACAAGGCAATATAATTTGAATGAGAACATTTAGGTACATTTGGTCTTTAAACAAAGAATTGCAAAAAATAGAGCAAAAACTAAAACTGGAATAAGTAAACAAAGTCAGATACATACAGGAAATTATTTATTGTACTGTTATTCTTTTTATACTCATTAAATACTTTGTTTTGCTATATAGATTGCCCCTTCTGTCCAAATATTGAGGGAGTTATGGCTTGTTAAAAGTCCAATGTTATCCTATGGGAATTTACTTTTTTTTCTTATTGCCCCTCAAGCTCCAGTCCCCCCCCCCCAACAAACAGGTAGGTGGAATGCTGGGAGTCCACCCTTGCAGCTAAAAGTGTCCTTTTTTTTTTTTTTAAAAATCCTGTAAAAGAAGAAATGGTCCCTCGGTGAGTTCTTGCCCCCACCCACCAACCCACACCCACCTCCCCACACCCCCTCACCCTATACTTACCTCTGAGTCCATTGTGACAATCTGCAGTGGACCAGAAACAGGTCTGCACTCTTCAAAGCCAACCACAGACTGAGGCAATGCCGGTAAGCTGTATAATGGCATCAACAGAGTTTTCCAACTTAGGTGGATATCGAGGCCATTTTTTTGACTTGACACCAAATTGCCCTGTGGGCCCTGCATGAAGAAAGGAAATCATGTGTGACATTATTTATTCAGGGAAAGGAGTGGACTTTAGGGTTGAGAACCCCAAGGAAGACCCCACCACTGATTTATCAATACTCCAGAGACCCAAAACCCTAATGTTTTTTTCCTTTTGCTGCTGGGGGGAGGGGTAGAGTTAGGGTTGGAAACCCTAATGCCACACTTCCCTACTTTCATGGTGTTAAGTTACACTAAATGGTGCATTAATATCATTTTTTATAAAGAATTTTCTTTCTTTTTGAGATTGTGGAATCATATCCTCATTCATGCAGGTCCTTTTGGGACCTGAAGCCCTGTGCCAAGGGAATACTCCATCTGCCTACAGTGGTGCAGGGCCCTTGTGTGCTCTACACTTCAGGGAAGCAATGGATGTGAATAATTCATGGGGCTGTCTGGTGGGCTGTGGTAGTGCAGGGCCCTGTGATCCTTGCACTTACGTGTGGCTACAGATACAGATGCACACGGCATCTGTCAGTCTGTGCACAGGGGTTTCTGCCACTCAGGGCTGTAAAGGTCTAGGGCATTATGCCAAGAGGATAGTTGCCTTCACTATATGGTACCCAGGATGGTGTGGACAACCCTGCACCTTTCATTCCCTTACTGGGGAGGTGTTGCATAACAGCATCATCCCCTGACCCCATCTAGTTGGGTCACATGTTCACCCCCAAGCTGAGCTCACCAGCATGGGATCTCAAAGCATACCTGTTGGGGTCAAGAGTGGCACTACACACAAAGTTTTTTAACAATTGCAATTTGTTTTGTTTTCAATTTTGACCCCAAATTTTCAAGAGACTTGTTTTATGATTCGCCTTATAAACAAGACATGTACCATTTACAGTATACTGGCCAAAATGTAATTTTACACCAGAAGTGTGAAAACACATCTCATCCAGACACTTCATGTTTATGAGGTGGTGTGGAAAAATGGCTATGCTGAAAGTTTGGAGTCAAAATAGTAAACATTAGTGAAGTTATGAGTGAACAGTGAAATGGTATTTGTACATCAAATTGTCAGCATAGCCATCTTATTACCCCACCTCATGAACCTGGTAGTGAAAATGTTCAAATCCCTGGTGAAACGTCATTCAGCAGCATAGAAACATAGAACATAGAAACATAGAATTTGATGGCAGATAAGAACCGCTTGGCCCACCCAGTCTGCCCATTTCCCTACCTAATGGATAAGCTGCAGATCATAGTTAACCAGCAGCTTACTTCTTCCTACCCCCACCCCCTAGAATAGCTTTATGACTGTCCCATGCATGCTTGAATTCAACCACTGTTTTTGACTCCACAACCTTCTCTGGAAGGCCATTCCATGCATCCACAACCCTCTCTGTGAAAAAATACTTCCTTAAATTACCTCTGAGCTGCCCCCTCATCTTCAAATTGTGCCCCCTTGTTCTTGCACACCTCTTTTTTGAAAGATGCTACCCTCTTTGACTTTGTTGATTCCCTTGAGGTACTTGAAAGTTTCTATCATGTCCCCTCTCCTCCTTTCCTCGAGGCTATACATATTAAGCTCCTTAAGTCTCTCTTCATATGTCTTCCAGTGCAGACCCTGCACCATTTTAGTTGCCCTCCTCTGGACAGCTTCCATCCTGTCTATGTCTTTAGTGGAGATTGGTCTCCAGAACTGCATGCAGTACTCTAGATGGGGTCTCACCAGCTGTCTGTACAGAGGGATAACAACTTCCTGTTTTCTACTGGTGATGCCTCTCCCATGCATCCCAGTATCCCCCAGCCCTCCTTGCTGTCCCTCACATTGCTTGGCCACCTTTAGGTCATCTGATATGACTACCCCAGGTCCCTTTCCATTTTTGTTGTTGTTAGTATCTCATCCCCATTGTGTACTCTTCCCCTGGGTTTTTGTTTCCCAGGTGCATTACCTTGCACTTCTTAGCATTAAATCTAAGCTGCCATACATTTGACCATTCCTCTAACCTTGCCAAGTCCCTTCTCATCCTTTCCACCATCAAAATGTCATTCCGCACCACAGGTGTGAAAACATATTTTGGCCAGGATTTGAAAAAAGACAGCTATCATGTTCATAAGGTGGTGTAAAAAAATGGCTATGTTGAAAATCTGGGGTCAAAATGTTTAAAATTACCAAAGTTACAAGTGAGCAAAGTAAAATTTAAACATATTTGCATAACTTTGCTATTTTTACTTATTTTGACCACAAATTTTCAACAAAGCATTCTTATGACCCCACTTTATGAACAAGGGTGAGGAACATTTTCAAATCCTGCCTGAAAGGTGATTTTGCCAACAGATAGTGAAATCACCTTTCAGGCTTGCTTTGTATAATTCCACTCCCATTGGTCATAAGGTGGTGTCCCAGAAAGGCCATGTTGAATAGTTGGGGTAAAAATATGAAAAATGACAAAGGTATGCATCAAGTTCAAAACCTCATTGTAATACATTGAACTGCACTTACCTTGGTTTTTATGGCTGCAGGGTGGAGCTCTGGAGATGTCTTGCTATCACAGTAGAAAAATGGAGCTCTCCAGATTCCTAAAGGACTTCTAAGTATTGGATTTGGAGTGCAATTTCTCCTCTAGTTGAAACAGTCTGGTTTGTCCCTACACCACACTATTTTTTCCTTTAGCTACTGAATGGAAGTGCTGAAGGGTAACATGAGAAGCCTTTCACTCCATATTAAAAGACAGAAACACAGATGTTTTTCCTTCCACTCCCCTGTGAAAGTGTTTACAAACATGCAAAAAAATGTCAGCAGAAAATGGCCTTACGGTCTACCAAGTCTGCTTGGTTGTGCAACTAGCAGTCCCTATTATGCAGCTGCCCCTCCCTCCCTTGCCTCCTCTCACTTGACCCTCACTCTTGCTCTGACCCATTCCCTCTTGAAGCACCCATCACTGTTCTACTGGCTACCACCTCTGCTGGCAGGGCATTCCACCTGGCCACCACCCTCTCCGTAAAAATGTCTCTCCTCATCTCCCTTCTGAACAATTCCCCCTCCAGTCTCCTATCATGGCCCTGGGCACTCCTGCAGTCCCTTTGTTTGAAAAGTCCCTCTGTAGATGACTTGTTTATCCCTGTCATGTACTTGAAGGTTTCAGTCATATCTACCCCTCTCCCTCCTCTCTTCCAGCGATTGCATGTTCAATTCCCTCAGTCTACCCTTGTATGGTAAGTCCCACAGACCTTTGATCATCTTTGTCACCCTGCATTGCACCTCCTCCAGTAATTTAATGTCCCTCTTCAGGTATGGGCACCAGAACTGCATGCAGTACTCCAGGTGTGGCCTACCTAGCGATCTATACAATGGCAGAATCACCTCCCCCCTTCTTGAGGATATACCCCATGCGATACAACCCAACATAATTTTGACCTTTGCAGCCACCCTTCTACACTGTGCTGAGTTGTTCAATTCCCCCATAATGAGCACCCCAAGATCCTCCTCCTCTTCAGTCACCACCAACTGCACACTGCCCAGTTGGTAGCTCTTCCTTGTTTTTTTTAGCCCCAAAATGCATCACCTTGCAATTTTTGACATTGGATCCCAGCTGTCAGGTGTTCAACCAGGACTCCAGCCCTGAAATATCCTCTTGGAGCCCCTGACAACCTCCTGGGTCATCGACTACTGCTTCCATCTGAGTGCCATCAGAAAGCAGACTGATTTTGCTCTTGAATCCCCCTGAAATGTTTGCAATGAATATCCCAAACAGCACCAGTCCCAACACCAAGCCCTGTGGAACTCTACTTGTCAGTGTCCTTGAGAATGATAGCTCCCCACCCACCACCACTCTTTGCTGCCTCCCGTGCAGCCCATTCCCTACCTAGCCCACCATCTTCACTTTCACCCCTGTAGCTTGCAGCTTACTTCCTAGTCTCCCATGCAGCACTGAGTAGAATGCCTTACTGAATTCCATGTACAGGATATCCACTGCGTTGCTCTTGTCCAGTTGTCTAGTTACTCAGTCATTGTACTCCACAAGGTTGGTCTGGCATGATCTGTCAGTGACAAAGCCATGCTGTTTACTGTCCTATAGCCCATCAGCCTCCAGAAGGCTCACCAGCTTCTCCTTCAGTATTGTCTCCATCAGCTTTCCAATGATGGATGTGAGGCTCACCAGTCTGTAGTTCCCTGGTTCATCCTGGAGCCACTCTTATGAAGAGGTACTACATCTGCTGTTCTCCAGTTCTGAGGTACACACCCTGAATCTAGTGAGGCATTGAATCGGTCGGCTAAAGGCCCTGCTAGTATCTCAGATAATTTCTTCAGTACCCTAGGATGAATGCCACCTGGCCCTGGTAACTTGTACACCCTCAGTGCCCTCAGAGTCTCCAGCACCCTGTACTCTTTGATTTCTCTGTCTGTCACACTCTCTCCATCCTTACCTGCCTTCTGCCCCCCTTGAGCATCTCTCCCCCCTTTTCCTTAGTAAATACTGAGCAGAAGTATTCGGTTAGCACTTCTGCCATTTCCCCCTTCTCCTCCACCCATCTCCCTTTGCTCTTAATCCTTATTATATTGTACTTACAACCCCTTTTCTCCCTGATATAGATGAAGAATTCCTTCTCTCCCTCCTTAATGCCCTGTGCCAGCCTGAGCTCCCTTGATGCCTTTGCCACCCTTACTGCCCTTGTCACCTCCTTCGCTTCCTTCAGGTACTCCTCCCTATCCTCCCCCCTTTCTGTCTTCTTGTATCTCCTAAAGGCAGTTCTTTTCTTCCTTATCATTTCCATGACTCTATTGGTTTAGATTAAAAGCCTGTTGGCTCTGTAGACTGGAATGCATGGAATATGATCCCGAGAGACATCCTTAAATAGAGTTTGCTTTAGAACTGGTAGAAATTTTGTTTCAAAGATAAGAATTATTTAGTACTATGCAGGCATTGAAAGTGTATGGTGAGGAGAACACAGTGAATTAGTAATGATTTTTGTGATAATCTTGAAAGAAACTCTGACACGTTTGGTAGCTTTTTACCATGAAAGTCCTGTTTTAATCTCTTATATATTAAAAGTAAGGAGCAGTAGACTTTCCCAACAGACTAAACTGAATTTACATAAACAAAACAAGTACACTTTTTTAATTTAAATATGCCATTTAATTACATTTCATTTACACAAATTGGCTTTTGTTGGAAAAAAACACTACACAAAAGTACAAGTGAAGTGTTTATTTTTTCCTTTTTAAGTTTTTGACTGACATGTCCTCTCAGACTTCTCCATTTAAAAGTAGTGGTGACTAGTTATAACTCTTTCTCCATAGCTTTGAAATCTCACTGATGTGGCCCTGCTTCTGAAAGCACTGGAGATTGAACCCTTGGTTTATTCACAGCTGCAGGTACAGTGTGACTAAGGGACAGTGCAGTCTTCTCCACGCTGTCATGTATTTTCTGCTGGTGAAAGGTGAGAACTGACAGCACTGAAGACTGAAACCCTCTGTTTATCCACAGTAACATGCACTGTACAGTGTGAAGCAGGAACAATGTGCATTTTTCTCACACTGGGATGTATTTATTACTGGATAAAGGTGAGGGACTGCCAGTACTGATGTTTTTAGTGCATGTCAAAGGTAAGAAAGTGACAAAACTGGAGACTAAAACCCTCTGTTTATCAACAGGAATAGGTACTTCCCACAACTGAATGTATTTTGTGGTTGTGAAGGGTGAGGGACTGACATCACTGGAGACAGAACATCTATGGTTATATACAGAAACAGGAACAGTGGGGGAAGGTACAATACAGGCATGCCTACACTATAATGGACTTACTGCTAGAGAAAGCTGAGCAATTGACAGCACTGGAGACTGAACCTTCTGTTTATCCACAAGGACAGGTAAAGTGTGGTGATGGGACAATAAGGACTTCTCCACATGGTGATGTATTTACTGATGGTGAAAAGTGAGGGACTGACAATAATGGAGACTGAAGCCCTGTTTATCCTCTGGGATAGGGACACTGTGTGGCAGGGACACTGTGTGTTTTTTCCACACTAAGGTGTGGGATTAGTACTGTAGAAATATGAGGGACTTATAGCACTGGAGACAGAAGCCTTCTTTTTATCTGCAGGGATGGGTACAGTGTGGGCAAGGGGCAGTGCAGACTTCCCCGTACTGTGAAGGTTAAATGCTGGTTATAGGTGAGGGACTGACAGCACTTCAGACTGAAGTCTACTGTGTGGGGCATGGACAGTGAGTGTTTCTCTCACACTGCAATGTATTTAGTACTAGAGGAAGGCAAGGGACTGATAGCACTGGACATTGAACCCTCTGTTTATCCACAGAGACAGGGACACTGCGGGGCTGGTAAGTTGCATGCATGCCCACACTGTGATTGTGTTTCTGCTAGGGAAGCTATTGGTCTGAGAGCATTGAAGACTGAACCTTCTGTTTATCAAGAGGGACAGGTAGAATGTGGAGAAGGAACAGTGCAGACTTCCTCACACAGTGATGTATTTCCTGCTTGTGAAAGGTGAGAGATTGACAACACTAGAGACTAACAGCCTCTGTTTATTCACAGTCACAGGTAAAGTGTGGGGGAAGGACATGAACCTGTATATTTTCCCCAGACTACAATGTATTTAGCATGGGTGAAAGATAAGGGACTGACAGCAATGGGGACTGAAACCCTCTTTTTATCCATAGAGACATGTACTGTGTGGAGCAGAAACTGTGTGCATTTCCCACACACTGTCTGTGATGTTTTCAGTACAAGTAAAAAGCCAGAAACTGACAAAAACTCAAGATTTAAGCCCTCTGTTTATCCACAGAAGCTGGATAGGTACAGTGCAGACTTCCCACACTGAAATGTATTTACTACTGGTGAAAGGTAAATGACTGACAGCACTGTAGACTGAAGCCATCTGTTTATCCCCAGGGACATGTACAGTGTGGAGGCAGGACAGTGTGTGTCTCTCCCGCAGTGCAATGTATTAAGTGTCATTGAAAGGTGAGGGACTGACAGCACTGGAGACTGTTTATCCCCAGGGACATGTACAGTGTGGAGGCAGGACAGTGTGTGTCTCTCTCACAGTGCAATGTATTAAGTATCATTGAAAGGTGAGGGACTGACAGCACTGGAGACTGAAGCCATCTGTTTATCCCCAGGGACATGTACAGTGTGGAGGCAGGACAGTGTGTGTCTCTCCCACAGTGCAATGTATTAAGTATCATTGAAAGGTGAGGGACTGACAGCACTGGAGACTGAAGCCATCTGTTTATCCCCAGGGACATGTACAGTGTGGAGGCAGGACAGTGTGTGTCTCTCCCACAGTGCAATGTATTAAGTGTCATTGAAAGGTGAGGGACTGACAGCACTGGAGACTGAAGCCATCTGTTTATCCCCAGGGACATGTACAGTGTGGAGGCAGGACAGTGTGTGTCTCTCCCGCAGTGCAATGTATTAAGTGTCATTGAAAGGTGAGGGACTGACAGCACTGGAGACTGAAGCCATCTGTTTGTCCCCAGGGACATGTACAGTGTGGATGCAGGACAGTGTGTGTCTCTCCCACAGTGCAATGTATTAAGTATCATTGAAAGGTGAGGGACTGACAGCACTGGAGACTGAGCCCTCTGTTTACTCGGAGAGAGACAGGGACAATGGGGGCCAGATACAGTGTAGTCATCCCCACAGTGTGATGGACTTAATCCTAGCGAAAGGTGAAGGACTGACAGCACTGGAGACTGAACCCCCCATTTATCCACAGGGACAGGTACAATGCAGGTTTCCCACACTGTATTGCTTTTTCTGTTGGTGAAAGGTGAGGGACTGCCAGTACTGGGGACTGAAATGTTCTGTTTATCCACAGGGACATCTGCAGTGTGGAGCTGGGATAGTGTGTGTCTTCCCTACACTGCAATGTATTTAGTGTTGGTGAAAGATGAGAGACTGACAGCACTGGGACTGAACCCTCTGTTTATCCAGAAAGACAGGGACAGTTGGGGCTAGGTACAATGAAGTTATCCCCACTGTGTGATGGACTTAATTCTAGGGAAAGGTGAAGGTCTGACAGCACTGGAGACTGAAGCCCTCTGTTTATCTATAAGGATGGGTACAGTGTAGGCCAAGGACAATGCAGGCTTCTTCACACTGTAATGTATTTGGTGTTGATGAAATGGGAGGGACTTGTAGCAATGGAGACTGAAACACTCTGTTTATGCACAATGACAGGTGCATTATGGAGCAGGGATCATACAGGCTTCCACCACTGTGATGCAGTTAGTGCTTGTTTAAACTAGGGACAGTTTGAGGCCTAAAGGGATTGACAGTGTCCCTTTCAGCCTATATGTTCTATAAACAGCTCCAGTGACACTGGTTTATAGCCACATGTAACTTGATATACTTAAACCTTACTGTGCCACGGACTGATATATCAGTTCTGAATTAGTATGCATTCCAATTCTGTCAGCAGCCTAAGGGTTAAACAATGATAGAGTTATAGCCCCCAGCTAACAATTACTTTCATACCTGTGCTTTATTTTTGAGCCCTGCTTATCCTTATTAATTGAATGTCTGCACACTGTTCTAAATTTCTTATTTTCTTAGTGCTTTTTTTACAAATGTTACAGGCTTCAGATGTATAACTATAAGCTGAGCATAACTGAGTGGAAGGGAGGTACATCCCACCCCACCAAAAAAAAATAGCAATAGAGCAAAAAACACTCTGTTATTTAACTACACCAAGACTTCTATTTACAGTGATATGCTTGATTTTTGATGCTATTGTTCTTCAGTTCTGGTTTCCAATGTATTTACCTATAACATCTCATTTCCAGCATGGTCCTGCTTTTACCCATTTTTCCAATGTATTTACCTACAGCATCTCATTTGTAGTGGGGTACTGCAGTTACCCATTTTTTAAATGCATTTATCTATAGCATGTCATTTCTAGTAAGGCCCTGCTTTTACCCATTTTTATGGCTGCAGGGTGGAGCTCTGCAGATGTCTTGCTATCACAGTAGAAAAATGGAGATTATCAGATTTTTAAATGGACTTTCATAAAATTGGAGCTTTAGTACCATTACTCTGCCAAAAGAGAGGGGGAGGGAGGGAGAGAGTGTTTAATTCAGTCCCACAAGTACTATATTATCTGTTCTGCCACTGACTTTTGGTATAGCTAGCATGAAGGGGAAAGAGCGGTGAGTTGTGCCCTTCAAGTGCCAAAAAAAATTCACTCCCTCAAGTTCTGTCTCTCTCTCTCTCTCTCTCTCTCACCCATGTGGAATTTCAGTTACATGGGGTGTCCAAATTAAAAAAATATGAACTTCTTTCAGTGCAGTTTAACCCCTGCAAGGTATATTTTTTAAATCAAGGATGGAAATGAGAAATGAAAAGTGTGGCCCACTGAGAATTGAACCTCAGACCTCTGGTATGCCATTCCAGCACTCTAACCATTAAGCAACAGGGTTATTGACAAGAGTTCCTCAGGACTTCCTTAAATTCACACATTCCTTTTCTCAAATGTGTTGCACATTCCTGCAACCAAGAACATGTCAGAAATACAAACTTCTTTCAGCACAGTTTAACCCCTGCAAGGTATATTGTTTTTAAATCAAGGATGGAAATGAGAAAGGAAAAGTGTGGCCCACTGGGAACTGAACCTCAGACTTCTGGTATGCTATTCTAGCACTCTAACCACTAAGCTACTTGCTCACTGGCTAGAGTGCCTGAGAACTTCCTTAAAGCCACACATTCCTTTTCTCAAATATGTTGTACAATCCTGCAACCAGGAACATGTCAGAAATACAAACTTCTCTCAGTGCAGTTTAACCCCTGCAAGGTAAATATTTTTTTTAAATCAAGGATGGAAATAAGAAATGAGAAAGGAAAAGTCTGGCCCACTTAAATTAAAATAGGCATCTTAAATATGCTGTCCTGCTATCAGATTTCAGAGGCTAAGAAGAAATGCCTCAGATCCAAAGATTCTTAGCAGCTGTGTTTACCTGAGCCTCTGATTAAAGGACAGGGTTTTATCGGTTCAGGAGATCTACAAGAGTTAGTGTGTGTGTGTGTGGGGGGGTCCACAAGCGTGCATGTGTGCCACTCTGTTAACCATTTCTTGGTACAGTAACCTTTTCCTATTCAGCTTGCAAACGGCTGTAATGCTATAGGTAGCAGTGTGCACTCTTCAAAACATGAAGCAGTGTGTGTGTGCATGTGTGTGTGTGGCACTTCATTGTGTCATGTTGGTCATTATGGCATAAATTAGTACAATGAGTTACTGCAAAACACTGTACTTATCCTAAATAGAGTAAAAGTTAGGGTTAGATGTATAAGTAAATAAATGCCATATAAAGCAGTGTATGTCTGTTAGTGTGTGCATGGCAATGCTCTCTGTGTGTAGAAGGTGCACTGCTATGTTGTACTGGAATATATATGCATATATGTGTATATGTATTAGTCGGTGTGTCTGTATCACAACAATTAGAAAGTGCAGTTAGGTCCCCTTCCTTCCACCCCTCCTCATATCTCCTTTGGATAGATTTATATATGAGAAAAGATTGCCTATGTTGTAAATAGTTGATATTATAATCATATGTGAGTTCATCGCACTTAGGGTATAGTGACTAAATAATACTGATTTCTTTGTCATATCCCTAGTTAGGGTGATTGTATTTCATATTAATTTATGCTCTCCTGGTGGTTATTATTTAATCCACTACAATTATCTTTTTTGGTCACCCTTTAGGGGGTGACAATATTTGTGAATGATAACCTATATGGTCATTACTAATGACGGATCGTTTTGTCAATTAGTATTATTGTTTAATCCTAATTTCTTGTCATGTATGATTCTCTCTATGTTACACTCTGCCATGTGTGTATGACCTGCCTTAAGTCAACAATAAAATGTTTAACTACAAAGAAAGTGCAGTTAGGTGGCTCAGTGGTTAGTGCAAAAATTGCTAGCCTACAATCACCCAATAACTAGATCAGTTTCAGCCTTATGCATGGCATTGCTGATTTAAATGAGGTATCAAGTGGCAACTCCACACCCTCCAATGTCCCTTGGAGCCTGAAAAGAAGAAAAAGGTTCCTCAATGTTTTTTTTTAAGTCTGTAAAAAAAAGGTCCATCACTGTTGTGACCCCGCACACCCAGCCAGACCTCCAACTGAGCACCCACCACCCTGCTTCCCCAGACCCCTCACACACACTCTCATTCACTTGAACAGATCCTAGTGTGACGATCCACTCTCCCATGGAAGACATGTCTTGCTGCTGGAACTGCAAAAGCTACCCGCATCTGTCAGATTTTGCTACCCTCACACTAAGAATCACCCATAACACAAGAATCATAAAGAAAGAGACCTCATATCACTGCACAAGCTTTATTTCAACTTTGTTTTACTTACTTTTCAGTTTTACTGTAGATCGGGTAACCTATTCCCTCAAAATCCCCTCAGGTAGCAAAATCTGATGGCTGACCCATCTGTCAGATTTTGCTACCCTCAGACTAAGTGTCACCCAAAACATCAATACCACAAAGCAGGAGCCCTTATATCACTGCACAAGGTTTATTTCGACTTTTTTTTAATTACTTTTCAGTTTTACTTTACACTGGGTACCACATTCCCTCAAATTCCCCCCCCTCAGGTAGCAAAATCTGATAGCTATTCGCATCTGTCAGATTTTACTACCCTCAGACTAAGTTTCACCCAGAAAACCAAAGCCACAAACCAGCTGCCTACAATACAAGCTTTATTTCAACTTTGTTTTAATTACTTTTCTGTTTTACCGTACATTGGGTATCCGGGACACTCGAAATTGCCTCAGGGAGCAAAATCTGATAGCTAATTGTATCTGTCAGATTTTTATAACCCTCAGCTTAAGCAACACCCAGAACACAGGAATCACACCCTTACATCACTGGAGAAGCCTCATCTCAATTTTGCTTTAATTACTTTTCAGTTGTGCTGTATATTGGGTACCTCATTCCATCAAAATACCCCCAGGCAGCAAATTCTCTTTGAATCTGTAAGATTTTGCTACCCTCAGACTAAGTATCACCAAGAACATGAGAACCACAAACAGGACCCTTGTATCAATGCACAAGCTTAGCTTCAACTTTGTTTTAGTTTCTTTTCAGATTTACTGTACACTGAGTACCCCATTCCCTCAAAATTCCCCCAGGTAGCAAAATCTGATAGCTATTCACATCTGAAAGATTTTGCTTCACTCAGATAAAGTTTCACCCAGAACATCAGAACCACAAAGTAGCTGCCATTATATCACTGCACAAGTTTATTAAGTCCCCATATTCAAAAGGGATGTGAGGTGCATCCAGGCAGAAATTGAAGATGGGCCACGCATACCCAAAAATGTGTTGAAGTGCGATATTCAAAGGGGCAAGATGTATTTCCCACAAGGGAAAAGGTCGGTGCACACAAAATTGTATGCCACATAAGAGGTGGGGACATTCCCATGAATATGCCGTGCATTGGCATATTTAGAGGGAATGCACCCCTCAAAGGCCAGAAATGTGCAGCCCAAAGATAGGCCATGAAAAGTTGGCCTAAATCAGCCAGCCATGCACAGGTAGGCCATGGAGTGCACACAGGTGCACCACAGTCAGCCAGTCCCAGCAGTCAAGTGGCACACCCCCTTCCCTGTTCCAAGCACCTTTACCAATAGTAAAGCACTCCCCATTCCCTGGAAGACTAGTGGACCCCCTACCATCCCTGATCACAGATGTTTTAAAATGTAATAGCCCCTTTGATGCCCTGGCAGTCCAGTGGGTTCCTCGCCCCAGCCCCAGTTGCATACTGTGAAAATAAATATTCCTTATGCCCTGGTAGTCTAGTGGGCCACCACCAAAGCCCTGATCACTTCTACTGAAAATACACTAAACCACATTCCCTGGTAGTCTAGTGGATCCCCCCACCCCAGCCCAATCCCTGACAATAGATAACATGAGACTTACCTCTGTTCCACAGTGTAGTGGACCCCCCTCAACCCCACCTGTGCTGGTGACTGGCACAGCCCACTGCTCCCTTCCACTGCCAGACACTGACTGACAGACACTGGGGAGCTGCCATAAAATAGGACAGCACTCATTTATTTATTAGCTTTTGTTTACCAGGTAAGCACATTGGACAAGAAATGCCTATTTTCAGGTATGACCCGGGAGATTATAAGAGCATGGTTTACAAAACAATGCGAGGGAATTACAACAATGTGAAATATAAGCAATGAGCAAGGTGATACAAACAGGTACAGGATGAGCAAATAAGCATATACATCAAGGGTAAGAACAAGCAAACAATAGTTACATTTCACGGACATAATACAGGCGCAATTTTTCCCATTTTCAGGATGGTGTAAGCACTGGGGTGAAAGGCATGCAGGGTAGATAATTCCCCTTACTGGAGCTCAGAGGGGGCAGGGGACCAGGGAAGTGGAGGGTACACACCAGGGTCCAAGCAGGGGTAGGGGAGATCAAGCAGCCTTGGAACAGTTACAGGCTGAAGCAAACTTCAGGTGTAACCAGAGGGAGCTTTAAAAATGGGATGGACAGGTGACTGGCCATGGAAGGGAGTGGTAGGCTGTGCCAGTCACTGGCACAGGTGGGGGTCCACTACACTATGGAACAGAGGTAAGCCTCATGTTATCTTTCGTCGGGGGATCAGGCCATGGCAGGGGTTCCACTAGACTACCAGGGAATGCGGTTTGGTTTATTTTCAGTCAAAGTGATCAGGGCGGGGCTGGGGGCCACTAGACCACCAGGGAATAGGGAATGTTTCTTTTCATTAAGTGCAATTGGGGCTGGGGGACCTATTGACAACCAGGGCATCAATGGGGCTATTACATTTTGAAACAACAGCAATCGATGATTGGGATGGGGGATTTCACTAGACCACCAGAGCATCCACAAGGCTTTAACATTTTAAAACACCGGTGATTGGGGGATTGGGATGGAAGGGGGGGTTCCACTAGACTAACAGGGAATCTATGAAGCTATAACATTTTAAAACACTGGTGATCCAGGATCAGTATGGGAGGGGGGTTCCACTAGACTACCAGGGCATCAATTGGGCAAGCATAATGTAATACAATGGCGATCGGCGAGGGGGTTGGGAGGGGGGTTACCACTAGACTACCAGGAAGGTTTGGTGCAGGATTCTGCACTGTTAGGGGATAGAGGCTGGGAAGGGGCTGACCCAGTGCATTCTGCCGGGCACAGCCATGCTAGTGGTCTCATAATGAGCATGCGCTGTGCCCATTTGTGCCATGCATGCCCAATGAGCTCATTAGCATTTCCTGGCTGAATATCACCCTGGTGGTCATGGCACATCCAGGTATGCACCATGCACTCCCAATGGTAGTATTTACTCCCAGTCTTGGCTGCGCTGCTCTGGACATGGTGTCTAACCACTCTGGGCAGTGCATCCATTGTTGGATATTCAAACAGCATGCACAATCAGTCACGATCGTGCATATTGTCTGAGTATACCCTCAAAGCCGGCTAGCACATCTATTCCGCATGCTGCATCATTGCACTTGTGCAACTGGCTAGCTCGGAATATGCCCCCCCTAAACTTTGTTTTAAGTACTTTTCAGTTTTACTGTATATTGTGTACCCAATTCCATCAAAAATTCTCCCAGGTAGTAAAATCTGACAGCTGACCCATCTGTCAGATTTTGCTACCGTCATACTAAGTATCACCCAGAAACACAAAGTGCAAGCCCTTATATCACTGCACAAGCTTTATTGCAACTTTTGTTTAATTACATTTCACTTTTGTTGTACATTGGATATCCTATTCCCTCAAAGTCCCAACAGGCAGCAAAATCTGATAGGTATTTGCATGTGTCAGAATTTGCATTAACCCGTGAAGACAGCAACTGCAGAAAGGTGACTGGTCACAGCGGCAACTGAATTACAGTGGCAACATATTTCAGTGACTGGTGGTTACCCCCATCCCCAACGTGTTCCATAGAAACATAGAAACATAGATTTTGACGGCAGATAAGGACCGCTTGGACAACCCAGTCTGCCCATTTCCCTACCTATTGGATAAGCTGCAGATCCTAGTTAACCAGCAGCCTACTTCTTCCTACCCCCAACCCCTAGAATTGCCTTATGACTGCCCCATACATGCTTGAATTCCACCACTGTTTTTGACTCCACAACCTCCTCCGGAAGTCCGTTCCATGTATCCACAACCCTCTGTGAAAAATACTTCTTAAATTACCTCTGAGCCGCTCTTCTATCTTCAAATTGTGCCCCCGTGTTCTTGCACACCTCTTTTTTTGAAAGATGCTACCCTCTTGGACTTTGTTGATTCCCTTGAGATACTTGAAAGTTTCTATCATAGAAACATAGAAACATAGAATTTGATGGCAGATAAGGACCACTTGGCCCACCCAGTCTGCCCATTTCCCTACCTAATGGATAAGCTGCAGATCCTAGTTAACCAGCAGCCTACTTCTTTCTACCCCCACCCCCTAGAATTGCCTTATGGCTGTCCCATGCATACTTGAATTCAGTCACTGTTTTTGGCTCCACAACCTCCTCCAGAAGGCCATTCCATGCATCCACAACCCTTTCTGTGAAAAATACTCTTACATTACCTCTGAGCCGCCTCCCTCATCTTCAAATTAGCCCCTTGTTCTTGCACACCTCTTTTGAAAGATGCTACCCTTGGACTTTGTTGATTCCTTGAGGTACTTGAAAGTTTCAATCATGTCCCCTCTCCCTCCTTTCCTCGAGGCTATACATATTAAGCTCCTTTAGTCTCTCTTCATATGTCTTCCGGTGCAGACCCTGCACCATTTTAGTTGCCCTCCTCTGGACAGCTTCCATCTTGTCTATGTCCTTGCGGAGATTGGGTCTCCAGAACTGCACACAGTACTCCAGATGGGGTCTCACCAGCTGTCTGTACAGAGCGATAACAACTTCCTGTTTTCTACTGGTGATGCCTCTCCCAATGCATCCCAGTATCCCCCCAGCCCTCCTTACTGCCCTCTCACATTGCTTGCCCACCTTTAAGTCATCTGATATTACTAGCCCCAGGTCCCTTTCCATTTTTGTTGTTATTAGTATCTCACCCCCCCATTGTGTACTCTTCCCCTGGGTTTTTGTTTCCCAGGTGCATTACCTGGCACTTCTTTGCATTAAATCTAAGCTGCCATACATTTGACCATTCCTCTAACCTTGACAAGTCCCTCTCATCCTTTCCACCCCACCTTGTGCATCAACTCTGTTGCAGATCTTTGTGTCATCTGCAAAGAGACATACTTTTCCTTCCAGTCTGTCTGCAATGTCACTTACAAAGACATTGAAGAGGACCGGTCCTAATACTGAACCCTGCACGCACCCCACTAGTACCCCCCCTGTCTTCAGAGTGGACTCCATTTACTATTACCCTCTGTGTCCTATTCTCCAGCCAATTCTTTACCCAGGCTATCATCTTGGGACCCACTCCCAGGCTGGCTAACTTGTATATTAATCTTTTGTGTGGGACTGAGTCAAATGCCTTGCTAAAGTCAAGGTAGGCCATGTCCACAGCCCCTCCCTGATCTACTACCTTGGTCACCCAGTCAAAGAAATCTATTAGATTTGTCTGGCATGACCTTCCCGCTGTGAATCCATGCTGCCTAGGGTCCTGTGCCCCTCTGGCCTCTAGGTAATCGACAATTCTTTCCTTCAGAAGTGATTCCATCATTTTCCCTATCACTGAGGTTAAACTAACTGGTCTGTAGTTTCCCGCTTATGCCCTGCTCCCACTTTTGTGAAGGGGAATCACATCGGCCCTCCTCCAGTCCTCAGGTACCACCCCATCCTCCCATGATTTGTTAAAGAGGGTAGTCAGTGGTGTCACTAGTTCTACCCTTAGTTCTTTTAGAATTCTGGGATGAATCCCATCAGGCCCCATGGTTTTGTCCACCTTCAGTTTTAAGAGTTCTTTCAAAACCCTTTCTTCTGTAAATGGGCTGGTATTAACTTCTGTATCCAGAGTGTTTCTGTTGTTTGTTTTAGGTACCTTCCCCTCTTCATTTGTAAATACTGAGCAAAAATATTTGTTTAGTATCTCTGCCTTTTCACAGTCACCCTCTGCCCATCCCTTCCCCTTTATTAAGCCTCACTATCCCTCCCTTAGTCTTCCTTCGCTCCCTGATGTACCTAAAAAAGGTTTTATCCGCATTCTTAACTGAGTTGGCTATCTTTTCCTCAGGTTGGGCCTTTGCTGTTCTGACAGCCTTCCCAGCTTCCTTTTGCTTTAACTGATACACTTCTCTGTCCTATTCCTTCTGTGATTCCTTGTACTTTCTGAATGCTTTCTTTTTCTCTTGAACCTTCACTGCCACCTCCTTTGAGAACCATAGTGGTTTCTTACATCATTTTGTTTTGTTTATTTGCTTCACACAAAGGCTTGTTACCTCTGTGATGGCAGTTTTTATTATTCCCCATTGTTCTTCCTCCACCTCCTTCCTGCCCATTTGCAGTGCATTCTTAGGCACTCACCATTTTGGCAAAGTCAGCCCTCCTGAAGTCCAGTACTTTTGCCTTTGTTGGCTTGACTTTATTGCTTGTGTTTATTGTGAACTATACTGTTCGATGGTCGCTAGTTCCCAGATGGCTACCCACTCTACATCTGTGATCCTCTCTCCATCTCCATTTGAGAGGACCAGGTCTAAGATTGCTCCTCCTCAGTGGGTTCCAATACTAGTTGTCTAAGGCATGCCCCCTGTAGGGCATCTAGAATAACACCACTCTTAGAAGTGACTGCTGCAACTGCACTCCAGTTAACATCTGGCATATTCAGATCACCCATCAGCAATATCTCCCCTTTATCTGCCATTCTAAGTATACTTTCTATCATTTCCTTGTCCATTTCCTCCCCCTGAGAGGGAGGTCTGTATACAACCCCTGTGCGGATTGTGGTGCCATTGCCTGCCTCCAAATTGACCCACAGTGTTTCTTCTCCTCCCTGTTTACCCTTTTCTTCTGTTGCTTTGATTTCTTCTCTTATGTAGAGAGCTACTCCTCCTCCTCTTTTACCCTCCCTGCCCCTCCTGTAGATAGTGCATCCTGGTATGTTTACGTCCCAGTCATGGTTCTGTGTGTACCATGTTTCTGTGACTGCCGCGATATCCAGATCTTCCTCCTCCATCAAGGCCACTAATTCAGGAAGCTTGTTACCCAGACTATGGGCATTGGTACTCATTGCTCTCCATTTTTTGATGGCTTTACCTTCTGTAGCGGCATCCCCCACTGACCTTTCTACCTTGGTCTTTTTCTCATTTAGTACCCTGTTTTGTAGGGGGAGGCTTGGATTTTCCTGCTGCTTATCAGTGCTTATCAGTGTATCATGTCCCCCCTCTCCCTCCTTTCCTCGAGGCTATATATATTCAGCTCCTTAAGTCTCTCTTCATATGTCTTCCGGTGCAGACCCTGCACCATTTTAGTTGCCCTCCTCTGGACAGCCTCCATCCTGTCTATGTCCTTGCGGAGATTGGGTCTCCAGAACTGCACGCAGTACTCCAGATGGGGTCTCACCAACTGTCTGTACAGAGGGATAATAACTTCTTGTTTTCTACTGGTGATACCCCTCCCTATGCATCCCAGTATCCCCCAGCCCTCCTGCTGCCCTCACATTGCTTGCCCACCTTTAGTTCATCTGATATGACTACCCCAGGTCCCTTTCCATTTTGTTGTTGTTAGTATCTCACCCCCATTGTGTACTCTTCCCCTGGTTTTGTTTCCCAGGTGCATTATCTTGCACTTCTTAGCATTGAATCTAAGCTGCCATACATTTGACCATTCCTCTAACCTACAAGTCCCTTCTCATCCTTTCCTCCCTACCTATGCATCAACTCTGTTGCAGATCTTTGTGTCATCTGCAAAGAGACATACTTTTCCTTCCAGTCCCTCTGCAATGTCGCTTATAAAGACATTGAAGAGACCCTGTCCCACACTGAAATCCCCTGCGGTACCCCACTAGTAACCCCCTCTTCAGAGTGGACTCCATTTACTGTTTCCTCTGTGTCCTATTCTCCAGCCAATTCTTTACCCAGGCTGTCATCTTGGGACCCACTACCAGGCTGGCTAACTTGTATATTAATCTTTGTGTGAGACTGTGTCAAATGCCTCTAGCTAAAGTCTAGGTAAGCCATGTCCACAGCCCCTCCCTGATCTACTACTTTGGTCACCCAGTCAAAGAAATCTATCAGATTTGTCTGGCATGACCTTCCCACTGTGAATCCATGCTGCCTTGGGTCCTGAGCCCCTCTGGTCTCTAGATACTCAACAATTCTTTCCTTCAGAAGTGATTCCATCATTTTCCTACCACTGAGGTTAAACTAACAGGTCTGTAGTTTTCTGCTTCTGCCTTGCTCCCACTTTTTTGAAGGGGAATCACATCGGCCCTCCTCCAGTCCTCGGGTACCACCCCATCCTCCCATGATTTGTTAAAGAGGGTACTCAGTGGTGTCACTAGTTCTACCCTTAATTCTTTTAGAATTCTGGGATGAATCCCATCAGGCCCCATTGCTTTGTCCACCTTCAGTTTTAAGAGTTCTTTCAGAACCCTTTCTTCTGTAAATGGGCAGGTATCAACTTCTGTATCCAGAGTGTTTCTACTGTTTGTTTTAGGTACCTCCCCCACTTCCTTTGTAAATACTGAGCAAAAATATTTGTTTAGTATCTTTGCCTTTTCACAGTCACCCTCTGCCCACCCTCCCTCCTCTTTATTAAGCCTTACTAGCCTTCCCTTGGTCTTCCTTCGCTCCCTGATGTACCTATAAAAGGTTTTATCCCCCTTCTGAACTGAGTTGGCTATCTTTTCCTCAGTTTGGGCCTTTGCTGTTCTGACTGCCTTCCCAGCTTCCTTTTGCTTTAACTGATACAGTTTCCTGTCCTGCCCTTTTGTGATTCCTTGTACTTCCTGAATGCTTTCTTTTCTCTTGAACCTTCACTGCCACTTCCTTTGAGAACCATAGTGGTTTCTTACATCATTTTGTTTTGTTAATTTGCTTCACACAAAGGCTTGTTACCTCTGTGATGGCAGTTTTTATTATTCCCATTGTTCTTCCACCCCTCCTTCCTGCCCATTTGTGAGTGCATTCCTTAGGCACTCACCCATTTTGGCAAAGTCAGCCCTCCTAAAGTCCAGTACTTTTGCCTTTGTATTGCTTGACTTTATTGCTGTGTTTATTGTGAACCATACTGTTCGATGGTCGCTAGTTTGATGGTTCCCTCCCCCCCGGGTTGGAATATATAATTAGAGAGGTGTGTAGGGCAAAGCTCCCCACAACAAAAGACTTTTCCTAAAGTTGTTGGGATGTGGATTTGGCACTGTTGTAACTAGTCACCTTTCCACAGTTGCTGTTATGACATGGAACTGAATTTGCTACTTTCAGACTAAGTATCACCCAGAATACCAGAACCACAAATGTAGTTTTGTGTCTTTTATCTTGTCCCCTCTCACCTTCCCCCGGGACACATCTAAAATGAGTTGTTACTAGCTCAGTATGTCTTTCCTCATAAAACCCTTGAAATAAATGCATCTCTTATCATAGTAATACATTAGCAGCTATTGTGTCTCTAAGCAGAGTTTGTTCATATTGCAGTTGGTGATTCCAACACCAAGACATGTCGTTGATAGGAAAGTGGATCTTTGCCCTGTGACCTGTTCAGATGAGTGAGGGTGTGTGGAGGTGTACTGGTTGGTGTCGGGTGGTGAGTGCTGAGTGCTGAGTGGGAAGTGGTGGTGATTTCAGATAGGCCAAGAGCCATTTTCTTTTTTACAAGTTAAAAAAAAATAGAGGAATAGTTTTCTTTATGTCAGAGTGAGACAGTGATCAGGGAAGGGGGGGGGTGCCACTAGACACCAGGGAAAGATAATACACAAGGGGATGGTGGTTGGAAGGTTGGGGCATCATTAGACACTTAGAAAGCAGACTACATAAGGGTACAGTGGTTGGAGTGTTGGGGGTGCTACTAGACACCAGGTAAAGATAATTCAGATGTAGGCAAATATTGGAGGGTGTGGGGCACCACAAGAAAACAGAGAAACTTAATATATAAAGAAATGGTAATTGGAGGGTTGAGGCACCACTAGACACCAGGGATACATAAGAAGATGATGATCAGAGGATGGGGGTACCACTAGACACCTGGGATACATAAGAAGATGATGATCGGAGGATGGGGCACCACTAGACATCAGGAAAACATTATATAAGTAAGAGACAGTGACTGAAGGGTGGAAGGTACCACTAGACACTAGGAAAACCTTATATAAATACAGATCCAGGAATGAGAGGGTGGGGGGGTGCCACGAGACACCAGGGGAACCTAATATACAGTGAAGCTCACCAGGATGAAACCCAGTACAGCAGCATTTTGCATCACAGTTAATGCAGGAAACAATGGAATTTCAATGGGAGTTAATCCCTTTTGTCATGTAGGAAACTGTGACACTGTGCTTCATCCTGGTGTGCATCACTGTAAATAGAGTGAGGGAAATCGGAGGGTAGAAGGTGCCACTAGACACCAGGGAATCATAATATAAATATAGGGATGGAAATCAGAGGGTGGGGGGTGCCACTGGACACCGGGGCAATATAACATACTTAATGAAATGGCAATCAGAGGGTGGGGTTCACCACTAGGCACCAGGGTAACATTACAAACACAAAAAGATGACATTGGGGGCACCACTAGACACCAGGGAAATGGTGGCTCACTGCTCTCAGAACAGCCTACAGCACAAGCTCCATCTGTGGCTGCAGATCTCAAAAAAGTCCTGCTGTTCTCATACAGAGAATGAGTGTGAATGGCTCCTCTTGCTGAGCTGGGCTCCTTGGATTTTGGGTGCCCAGAAAATGTATTTGTGGCAACTTTTTAAACAAACACCAGAATCTAGCTAAATGGGTCCCATTTAGTTAGGTTCAGGTGTTTTTTTTTTAAGTCATTATTTTTATTTACTTTAAATGTTTGTCAGTTTAAATAGATAAAAAAATTGCCATACTAAAAAGGATTTTTTACTCCCAAAAAAGGATTGGCCCCATACGAAAAAGGATTCTTTTTCACATGGACCAAATTCTTTTTCATTCTAAGCAGCTATCCAAAAGACTGTACTGAGCATGCTCAGAACCAAAATTTTAAAATGTAATAACTTTGGAACAGATGTTTTTACTAAACCAGCGGCAGGCAAATTTGTGGCCCCAAGACCTTTTCTACCCTGAAAATTTTAGACCAAAATTCCAAACCATCTGGGCCCAAAACAATGACAAAAAATAGCAAGAAACAGAGATTTTGGTTTTACCTTTTTTTTGCTATCCATGTCTTTAAGGCCGCACATCTGACCAGACTGAAACTTAAGACTTCAAGAGATATATGCCCTGAGACCATACATACAAAATATTGTTCAAATCTGTTGAACAGTTGTAATGATATTAAAGTGCAAAATTTAAGGTTTAACTCAGAAACCCCTGCTCAGCCCTAACTATAGCGGCACTGCCGCGCAACTATAATATTGTTTTATTACATAGTAGGAGGACTAAGACAAGTCCATTGTCAGCCATGTCTGGAGAAACATAGAAACATAGAATTTGATGGCAGGTAAGGACTGCTTGGCCCACCTAGTCTGCCCATATCCCTACCTAATGGATAGGCTGCAGAACCTAGTTAATCAACAGCCTACTTCCTCCTACCCCCCCCCACTATAATTGGCTTATGTCTGTCCCATGCATTCTTTTATTACCTCACTGCTTTTGACTCCACTACCTCCTCATGAAGGCTGTTCCATGTATCCACAACCCACTCCGTGAAAAAATACTTCCTCACATTACCTCTGTGCCGTCCTCCCTCTATCTTCAAATTGTGCCCCCTTGTTCTTGCACATCTCTTTTTCTGAAAGATGCTACCCTCTTGGACTCTGCTGATTCCCTTGATGTACTTGAAAGTTTCTATCATATCCTCCCTCTCCCTCCTCTCCTCGAGGGTATACATATTAAACTCCTTTAATCTCTCTTTGTGTGTTGTTTGGTGCAGACCTTGCACCATTTTAGTTGCCCTCCTCTGGACGGCCTCCATCCTGTCTATGTCCTTGCAGAGATGGGGTCTCCAGAACTAGACCCAGTATTCCAGATGGAGTCTCACCAACTGTCTGTACAAAGCGATAACAACTTCCTGTTTTCTACTGGTGATGCCTCTCCCTTTGCATCCCAGTATCCCACCAGCCCTCCTTACTACCTTCTCACATTTCTTGCCCACCTTAACGACATCTGATATGACTACCCCAGGTCCCTTTCCATTTTTATTGTTGTTAGTATCTCACCCCCTGGGTTTTTGTTTACCAGGTGCATTACTTTGCACTTCTTTGCATTGAATCTAAGCTGCCATACATTTGACCATTCCTCCAACCTTGCCAAGTCCCTTTGCATCCTTTCCACCCCACCTTCTGTATCAACCCTGTTGCAGATCTTTGTGTTGTCTGCAAAGAGACATACTTTCCTTCCAGTCCCTCTGCAATGTCACTTATAAAGACATTGAAGAGGACTGGTCCCAGTACTGAACCCTGAGGTACCTCACTAGTAACCGCCTTTCTTCAGAGTGAACTCTATTTACTATTACCCTCTGTATCCTGTTGTCCAGCCAATTTTTTACCCAGGCTACCACTTTGGGACCCACTCCAAGGTTGGCTAGCTTGTATATAAATCTTTTGTGTGGAACTGTGTCAAATTCTTTGCTAAAATCTAGGTAGGCCATGTCCACAGCCCCTCCCGGGCCTACTACATTGATCACCCAGTCAAAGAAATCTATTAGATTCATCTGACATGACCTCCCTGATGTGAATCCATGCTACCTTGGGTTCTGTGCCCCACTGGCCTCTAGGAACTCAACAATTCTTTCCTTTAGAAGTGATTCCATTATTTTCCCTACTACTGAGGTCAGACTAACAGGTCTGTAGTTTCCTGCCTCTGTCTTGCTCTCACTTTTGTGAAGGGGAATCAGATCTGCCCTCCTCCAGTCCTCTGGTACTGCACCATCCTCCCATGATTCATTAAAAAGGATAGTCAGTGATGTCACTAGTTCAACCCTTAGTTCTTTTAGAATTCTTGGGTAAATCCCGTCAGGCCCCATTGCTTTGTGCACCTTCAGTTTTAAGAGTTCTTTCAGAACCCTTTCTTCTGTGAATGGACTGGTATCAACCTCCCTATCCAGAGTGCTACTATTCTTTGATTTAGGTACCTCCTCCTCCTCTTCTTTTGTGAATACTGAGCAGAAGTATTCACTCAGTATCCCTGCTTTTTCACTGTCACCCTCTGCCCACCCTCCTTCCCTTTATTAGGCCTCACTATCTCTCCCTTGGTCTTTCTTCACTCCCTAATGTACCTATAAAAGGTTTTATCCCCCTTCTTAACTGAGTTGGCTATCTTTTCCTCAGTTTGGGCTTTTGCTATTCTGACTGCCTTCCCTGCTTCCTTCTGCTTTAACTGGTACAGCTCTCTGTCCTGCTCCTTCTATGTTTCCTTATACTTCCTGAATGCTACTATTTCTCCCTAACCTTCCCCGCCACCTCTTTTGAGAACCATAGTAATTTTTTCCTTCATTTTGCTTTGTTGAGTTGCTTCACACAAAGGCTTGTTGCCTCTAGTGATGGCTGTTTTGATTTTTTCCCATTATTCCTGCACCTCTCCTTCTTGCCCATTTGCTAGTGCTTTTCTGAGGCACTCTCCCATTTTCCCAAAGTCAGCCCTCCTAAAGTCCAACACTCTTGCTTTTGTATGGCTCAACTCTACGATTGTGTTTATCATGAACCACCCTGTTTGGTGGTCACTTGTTCCCAGATGGCTACCCACTTCTAAATTCGAGATCCTTTCTCCATCCCCATTTGACAGTACCAGGTCTAAGATTGTTCCCTCCCAAGTGGGTTCCACCACTAGCTGTCTGAGGTATGCCCCCTGTAGGGCATCAAGAATAACCCTGTTTTTTGATGTGGCTGTAGCCAGGGTGCTCCAGTTAACATCTGGCATATTTAGGTCCCCCATCAACAATATCTCCTCTTTTTCTGCCATTCTAAGGATGCCTTCCTATCATTTCCTTGTCCATTGCCTCCCCCTGAGATGGGTGTCTTTATACAACCCCTATGCAAATTGTGGTGCCATATCCTGTCTCCAGGGTAACCCACAGTGCCTTTTCTACTCCCAGTTTATCCTTTAGTGCTGTTGCTTTGATCCCTTCCCTTACATAGAGAGCTACTCCTCCTCCTCCTCCTCCTCTTTTACCCTCCCTGTCCCTCCTATAATTGTGTACCCTGGTATGCTGACATCCCAGTATACCGTGTTTCTGTGACTGCCACGATATCCAGGTGTCCCTATTCCATCAAGGCCACTAGTTCAGGAAGCTTGTTGCACAGACTATGGGCATTGGTACTCATCACCCTTCATTTGTTGATGGCCTTACCCCTTTTAGCCTCATCACTATCCTTGCTGCCTTTTTTCCATTTACCCCTGTCCTAAGCCATGCCATCAGGAACAATCAGCTATAAGCTCTGACCCACCACTAGGATGAGTGTTGATCTTCCTTTCAGCAAGACAACTTGCACAATAATCAGAGGAACACAGTTTCCTACACCTGAGGCTGTCTGTGTTTCAATCCACAACTGCAGCTTTTGCTATGACAATTCCTCAGTCACCGGTAAATTATTTAAAAATAGTTTAACTGTCACAAAATCCTAGCCACCAGTAAATTATTTAAAAACAGTTTAACTGTCACAAAATCCTAGTAGTTAATCCAGCTACCTCAAAGGGACAACCAAAAATCAGTATTTCAACCCTTCTGAGGTTACTTCCAAGATAAGAAGTTTGCAAGGCCCTTCTTCAACTACTCAGCCACCAGTAAATTATTTAAAAATAGTTTAACTGCCACAAAATCCTAGTAGACAATTCAGTTACCCCCAAAGGAAAACCCAAATGCAGTATTTCAGTCCTTCTGAAGTTATTCACAAGACTAGTAGAGTTTGCAAGCACCTTCTTGGTTAAACACTAAATAAATATATAAATAAAAAGCAATTACCAAGGGTAGTTAGTTTCACCTCCCAAAGAATTGAGCTAGAGTGCGAAGGTTGCAGATTTCAAGTACAATATAGAATCTCACACACAGCGCACAGCTGAGCAAAGAAGTAGCCTCCTTCAACTTCAAGAAAATGTGCTTTGTGCTACAAAGCTACCTTGTACATACACTAATAAGAACATAAAACACATAAAGACATGTGATGCATCTTAAAATGTGTACTCACAAGTCCAAATTGAAAGCAGGTATTCAGAAACCTGTGTTTTAATAGTTAATTTTTATTAAGTTTGAAAGATAATATCAGGCATAGCCAGGTACATAAAGAAGATACAACATGACACATATGCATACACATCGACTGCAGTGTCATATAATAGAAACCTGTATTTTAAAGAGCATGTATAACCCTTCCCAACAGTGTATGTGGGGGCTTACTTTTCAGGATCAAAGCTGCTCTGCATGCCACCACCCATCTTGTCACAACTTCCATCCTCAAGGACTGGAACTGCAGCAGTTGGGACCAGAGTAGGAGCAGAGGAGAAGGACTGCAGATCTTTAGTGTCTTCTGCTCCATTGTGAAAGCAGCTCTCACCACACATCTAAGGCAGCTTCTTGCGAAGAAGGAGTGTGACCAGCTCTCATAAATATTGGGAACTCTCGCAAATACCGCCAACCAACTGACCAGACTGGAAAGCATGAAATCACGTAAAACATAAGGAGAAGCAGCACAGTAATTATTTTAAGGGGAGGAGGCCTTGAAAATCAGCCTTTGCGGCTGAATGTCCCTAGGACTACAAAAGGGGCTGCTATCTTGTTTGCACTCTGACATCTCTTGACATACAGTAGCAATGGGGTCAGAGAACATGCTACAGCCAATTAGGCTGCAGAAATATGCCAGGAAGCTGCAGAAGGCTTGCAGAACTATGAAGGACTCATTTATTCACACTGGAGTGGGGGCGACCAACAAGTGATAGCCAGACAGAGTTTAGACCCTCCCCAGTGACTGACAGGAGGCCTTAGCTAATCAGAAGGTTTTGGGGGATACTCTAAAGGTCTGCAACGTGAGGCTCAGGAGCCGCATGCGGCTCTTTGCCTGTGTTCATGCGGCTCTGCAGCTCCTTAATTGTCAAAAGTCCAATTTTATGCTTTTCAGTATCTCTGCAACTTTGCTCCACAATAACATATTTTGGAATTGTCTGTGGAGGTCACGCACTGAATATGCAATATCACATACACACCGATATCCTTGATAGAAACATAGAAATGTGTCAGCAGAAAAGGACCGCCAGGCCCACCCAGTCTGCCTAACAAGCTGCAGGGACTTAGCAATTTTCTACCATCTCTCCCCCCCCAAACCCAAGAGACCCTTGTGTCTCTCCCATGCTCCCTTGAATCCCCCCACAGTCCCTACTCCCACCACCTCCTCTGGGAGTTTGTTTCAGTTATCCATCACCCTCTCCGTGAAGTAGCATTTTCTTGATGCTGGGACAATATGAGGAAGTTAAGCATAATTACTTATGAGAGACTATCAGCACTGCAGTGTCCACCATATTATAGGCCAGTATCAATACTACCATTTGCGTTACTGACAGCAGCCAGTGGGATGTGAGGGAGAAAACTTTCGAAGGTTCATGGCAGGGCTGCCTGATGACATCATAGTTAGTGTTACTGTTTACCAAGGTGCTGAACAAGGTTGGTGCCAAAGCCCGGAGTATTGCACATCAAGTGGCAGACCCAGTGACAATCAGCTCTGGATGCCTCACAACTGCACAAATGCTCTCTGGTAACCAAAGGGGAGGGATCATGTTGGCAAATATTTGCAGTTCAGGAAATGTTGCCAGACATTAGCTTGCAGTACTTGACACTGAATGCAGAGGAAGCAGACATGCCATGTGTTTTTATGTATAGCAGGCTGGGCTGGGTAGATGTCCATGCCCAGCCACCCTTGTCTAACTAAGACATCAGTGCCCCAAGTGGGAGGATCAGATGGACTCCTACATTCAGATACACAGAATGGTCCAGCCAGTTATTTTGTCATCCTTCTCCATCTCTTAACAGGTGCTGAGCACTTTATTTACTGTATTGTGATAACCACACATCATTTGGGATCTAGGTGGGGTGAGAGATACAGCCACTGGTACATCAGGATGCTGTGTAGCATTCAGATAATTAGAAAGGCAGTTGTTCCTCAGGCAGGATAGAAGGCTGTGGAGATGGAAGGAGGACTGAGTCAAGGCATGCAAGGTCATACAACTGTGAGAAATATTAAAGGGACATTGTCAACCTTGTTTGTATTATTTTAGGTAAAAATCCACATTTATGATTGCTTACTTTCTCTAAAATGCATTTATGTTGCTGGTTGTTTTACCTACCTCATTGCTTGTTAGAAATTAAATGCATGGTAATGTACAGCTATGCCTAGCTCTGTTTTGCTTCAAATCATTGAACTACTCTTGGTGCACATTTCATGAACATAAGACACACCATCAAGCAGTGCAGCCACTCATGATACAATAGTCTCCTCTACTCCCACTGCATAATGAGTAGCTACCTTGTGTTGGGGGTGTTTCAGAGTCCAGGAAAGATGCAGTGTGATGTAGTCAAGAAATGTTTTGTAGTCAAGAAATGTTTTGATGTGGTAATACCAGTATGGTGGGCAGTTAGTTTTTTGACATTTTAAAAGAAAAAAGGTATGTGAATCAAACTACCAGGTGCACAAACAGTCTGTATATATAATATAAACAATCATAAAATGTGCATTTTAAACTAGGGACACTTTGAGGCTTAAGGAAGTTGACAGTGTTCCTTTAAGCATATTAAACAGAGCTTTGCCAATGTTAAGGTGACACTGATGCTGTGAATCAGCCATACATTTTATGATAAACTGGCACACCCAAGAAAGAAAATAATCATAGACGAAAACATAACCTTTCTAGAAGACTGGGATGCTTTTGGTTTCATCAGAAGGGATGGATGAATGTTTCAAGTGATTTGCAGCAAAAGTTTCCAAAAAATACTACTAATTCCAGGGCAGGTCCCAACCAAACATTATATATATAACCTCGAGCAGTGTCAGTGGCTCAGTAGGTAGCACACTCGCCTCTGAGGCCGGGAGATCAGAGGGCTGTGGGTTCAGTTCCCGCATCTGGCACTTGGGTTAATATCCCAGTACTGACACTGTAGTGCTGCATGAGAGAGGTGCTGCACTTCTGAGGTGCCATCTTTCGGATGAGACGTTAAACCGAAGTCCCATCTGCCTGGATTGGTGGTAGTTCAGGTGCACTGCTACAGTACCAGCAAGGGTCAAAAGCCACTGCACTGATCACCATCACAAGGGGCAGGCTATAAAGGGTGTTGCCTTGAGGCATTGCAGAGGCCTGGGATCCTCAACACACCTGAGAGAACAATGGAATGACAGCACAGCTGACCCTGCCTGTGGGGCTAGAGAAAGCAGCTGGCAGAGGAGAGCTAATGGAACCATGGTAGGGGCAAATACTTATGTGAGGCCTTATGTGGACTACTGTTCAGAGTATGTGGGAGGAGTGGGAGAAGTGGACACAAAGAGGCTGAAAAAGATTCAGAAAAAAACACAAAAATGATAAATGGTTTGGAAGAACTTAATTGTAAGGAAAGCTTAGATTACGTTGGTTTACACAGCCTGCAACACATGAGAATAATTGGGACCGCTTTCTGTTATTCAACATACCTAAAAAAATAACAAATTATTGGCAAAATGTCATGCATCCTTTAAAGCACATGATTTAGGAACTAGACAGCATGGTAAACAGCTCTGTATTTATCATTTCAAGGCCACCAAAAGGAAACTATTTTTTTTTTCCACAACGGGTGGTGGGGGTCTGCAATACACTACAGGAGGAGGTCTCATATTCTAGTAGTATGAATACTGGACTACCAAATGGGTACATCCCAAAATGACCATTACTGGAGACCAAAATTTATTGGACTAAGGGTAGCCATGGGTACTTCATCGAAGCCTATAGGTCCTGCAACCCAGACATTCTTTGATTTAGATAGGGCCACAGTTTGGAACCACAGCCACAGTTTGGAACCATTACTGTTAATGGACTAGGCCAATCTGTCAGGTTTACAAATTTAGGATACTGTAGCTATATAAGCAGGCCAACACTGACTAACCATATGAACTGCAACTTTCAGGACTGCCATGATCTGACACCTAGGTACTGAGACTTGTTTAATAGCTCACTAGTACTAGAGATTAGCACTGGTACCAGTGGGAATAGGGATAACAGCCCAACTGTGCAGCTGGAATAAGCAATGTGTTCACTGGGGAAAGTCTGTGCTATGGCCTCCGAAGGGCTTTCCAATAGCTGCTGCTATTGCTTATTAGTGTCTGTTGCATAACCAATTTCCTTCTCCTAGAATCTCATTGCTGATCCCACGATAAAACCCTTTTGTCTTTTGTTTGTAGTCATTGGCAGTATAGCTTAGAGGTTAGAGTAACGAGCTGCAAATGAGATGGTACAGTACATCCAGCAAACCTGGGTTTGATTCTCACAACCTCCACTTGCATATTGTGTGACTCTGAGCAAGTCACTTAATCCTCCAGTGCTCCCAGGTCACCCCTGAAAACAGGCACTTGTGCCTAGTGGGACTTACCTGGTTACCAAAGACTTACAAATAAAAATTAAAAAATTGACTCATGAGAATGTTTTCAGTATGAGCATATTATTTGTAATTCATTACAGTGTTACTTTTTTTTCCAAACTGTTGCTTGCATTTTGTAGCAAAAGGCTTGGGTGTACTGTTAGGGACTGTAGTGACTTGAGATTGTTTCCAAAGTGGCAGTGCTACAGTACATTAATACCTAGCCCATGTATTATTTCCCTGGGTGGAAGCACCACACAACTTATATCTAAATTGAACTTATCATGATTAAGTATTGAATCCCAACAGGGGATTTCCACCCATGCCCCTCAGCCTTATTTCACACCACAAGGCAGGGTTAAGGTATTGTCATCTATGGTAACCCAGTACACTTGTAGGATGGTGTTGGGCATTTTCAAAGGAAAGCAAGTTTACAGGTTTAAAGTAATATCTCAGTAAGGCTCCCATATTCAGAGCCAATTGCAGTCACATCACAGTCTTTTGCACTGTACTTGTGATAACGCTCGAGCAGCTCTGAACAATATTCAGGCAGTTAGTACTCATGGATGTAGAAGCACAAACTGTCTGACTATTGGGTCATGTTAACACAATGCTAAGTGGATCTGTGCTGCATTGACACAGACCAGGGCTTCATATGGCCCACAGGAGACAGCACTGCCCAAAATGAAACAGTGCCGTGTTTCCTGTGGGCTGTGTTCAACCCGATCACACAACTGAGCTTGTAGGTTTCTTTTCTACAAAACTTCTGGCACAATGTCCTCATCCACGCCATCATATGAAATGCCTGCTGTGACTTTCTGAATATACTGTAGTCATTCAAATTATTTGCAGTTATCAATCAAAGTAAAGGGTTTCATAACAATCCTTTTTGCTGGAAGTAAAATTTTAAACTGCTCATGAAGAACGTAGAGATGAGTCTAAAGAGCCAGTGTTACAAATTGACAAATGTCATTAAACTCTACAGTACCTTGTAATTTTTATAAGCAGCTTCTGTTCTCATACAAGGCATGGCAGTTATATTCCAAAGTAATTATTAAATCAACAGTATTTGTTAGCGGAAAACATTTTCTGCATATTTTTTTCTGTAGTAATAATGTATTTCTGGCAAAACAGTCAATATATCAAACATATTCATTTTTTTTCTTTTCATTGTATTTCACCTCCTGAACTGAGATATGGAACGGGATTTTCAAAGGCCAGAGAATGTCACAAGGTGCTGGGAGAAAAAAAAAAACTCTGGTCAGAGCCAATACAGCTGCAAAATGATAGATATAATGGTGGTGAGAGGTGTGTGAAGAAGATGCAGTAGAGGAATAATGGATGACTCTGTTAAGGGTTGTTGTGGTTTATTGAAATCATATTGAATCTTGTGGAGATTCTTATAATAGGCTCTTAAGTACATGGCAATGTCCTGCAATTATAAATGGGCAGATTTCAAAGCAGGATGATAAATTCATGCAAATGTCCACAATAATGCACTGTATGGCAGCAGTGATTGAGATATCACTGTAGCTAAAGCATGTAGGAAGTAATGATTCCATTTGGTGGACAACATCAGTAATGGTACCCCATGGTTTATGATGTAAGCACTACCAATACTAATACATACTTATTTTAAACTGTAATTTCAATTAAATTGTGAAAGAGAAAAAATTGTGACCACACCAGGGATAAAGTAGTGCTTGGCTATAACTGCATAAATGTTCAAAAGAAAAATGCCAGCACTTACTAAAAGTAACACTCATTCAAGTGTATGCTCCCAGGTCCACTAAAAAACTTAGTAGGCTCAATATTTCTTTCTATATTTCTTTTATTCAAAAAAAGGACATAAAAGACATTCCTGTCACTTCTGCCACCGAAAAGTATTTATGTTTAATATGTTATGGTGTTGCTTTATTATTATCGTTTTGTGCAATTATTATTTTGGGTGCATCTATTAGTGTGTACTAACACTGTCTTTTTTTCCTTTTTGCAGTCTATTTACATGTGAAATCGACTGTGATCTATTTATGTGTTGATACATTATGCTAGTTGATGTTAGATACTGTAATAGTAGGTTGAATATGTGATTGTATAATTTATTAGATTTATGGGATTATTTTTACAAACTTAATGTAGATACTTTAAAACGTAATTGTTTCTTTAAGGTGCACACTATAAATAGAAAGTTGATTGCCACAGACGTCAGCCTTTGAGAAAGCTAATTGCAAAACGCGTCAGGTGACGTTGATGTGACGTGGATGTGACGTGGTATGAACCTCAGCTGCTGCAGCAACAGAAGCAGAAGCAACTGCTGGTTGGATTTGGTCCTGGCTCTTTCCTTCTGATTAATTGCAGACTATGGACTCATTACGGATGGTGAACATCTTTTAAAATGAAATGAACTTAAACTGATCCATATGACTTTGTATATATCGGTGACAGAAGTGACAGGAATGTCTTTTATGTCCTTTTTTTGAATAAAAGAAATAAATATATATAGAAAGGAATATTGAGCAAATAAGTTTTTTAGTGGACTTGGGAGCATACACTTGAATGAGTGTTACTTTTAGTAATTTCAATTAAATGCAGTGTAGTGATAGGAGAAATCAAAGACAGTGGGTTCAGGGGAGAATGGAGGGATGTATTCATGCTGAGAGTAATACATACTGACATTATTTACCTGTTATCATGGAAATTTGCACGTGTTTTGCATCCTGCTGTACATTTTGGTCATTTGTTATAGTTGCTGGATATTTGGATGCATTTAGGACATGTAAGCTATTATTAAAAATTTCCGTATTTCCGTCTTTCGGATGAGATGTTAAACTGAGGTCCCATCTGCCTGGATTGGTGGTAGTTCAGGTGGATGTTAAAGATCCCATGGCACTTATCGAAAAGAGTAGGGGAAAGTATTATTGAAACATAAATCATACAACAATGAACAAAACATGATACAAAAACAAGAAAAACTCAGAAAAAGAAAACTAAAACAAAGAGAACGTAGATAAAGGAGATTAATAATTAGTCAATCAAGTAACTGCAAAATCAGAGTCTGTTATCCAAGGAAGAGCCTTCCAAAGTTCCAGAAATGTCACCTCTGATAATAAGGTACATTCATGCACATAAATGTTCTTCAGGTCCTGTACAATTTTTTTCTCAAGCTCCAAGTAAGACGAGTCTTTTTGCTGTAAAGTAAACAGACAGCATAGCATCCAGATATTCCATTTAATTGTAACAAAAACAAGGTTCAGGGTATCCATATTCCAAAGCGACCACTGGGGGGGAAAACTCCATATACAATATTCAGGTAAGAAACCGTCTGAAACAAGGGAGTAGCCCAAACCTGTGCCAAAAAAGACTGCCAATTCTGAATAAAAGAACAGTCAAAAAGAAATAAGAAATAGTTTCAGGTTCAGTAATACACAATAGTCTAGAACACATTCGGTCTTGAGACTGCTTATGTTTGTGATTTGCCTTTACATTGATCCTTTCATGGCAAGACAGCCAGTGGAAATCTCACATATGGACAGGCATCCTCTTACATCTTAACAGAGACAAGAGGGAAGAAAGGTTTTGGCTAGGGCACTTTTTGAAGGGCAACTGTATAGCACAGACAGTCAGGAGTAAATTATTATATAAAACTTTATGTGAATAATTTAATAACATCTGGGCAGATATCTTCCATTGTTTCAAACGTAAAAACATATGTTTAACGTAAATCAGTATACCAGCAGTTTGTCGTAACACATTTAGTGAATTGGATTCCCACTGATGAAACCATAACCTGCAAGAGTCATAGAACCATGGTTCCCACCGCCTCTGAGTATTGATCAGCAAAGGCCTTAGATTTGCAGTGAGAAAAATACATGAAAAAAATAACAGAGGATTAATCATGTGAACACCACCCGCAGTAATTGGTAAGTAAGTAACATTCCGCTTTACCGGATTTAACCTGCTCCCCCAGACAGCCTGAAAAAACAGGCTAAAAACTGAAGTTTCCAATTGTTTAGGGATAGGAAATATATAGCTCAAATAGAGAAAAGTCGGTATCAGATAGGTTTTAATCAGAAGAACACGTTTCTTTTTCCCAATCTGCCCCCTATTCCAAGAAGCCACCTTAAGTTTACCTTGTTGTAGTTTAGCATTCCAGTTAAAAATTCTGAATCCAGAGTCCCAAAAAAAAAAAGGGCCCTCAACTAGACATAAAGGGCCAATATGATCCAAGGGGGCTAATGTAGAACCTAACCGAATACCCAAGCTTTTATTAAAATTTAAAACTGCACCAGAAAAATCACCGAAAGTGGAACACACCTCAAGAGAAATAACCACAGAGGCCTCATCGGCTTCAATGAAGCAAACATCATCTGCATATGCTATAGCCTTACAAGGCGAGAGCAGGGCAGAACTAGAGATAGCATGAATCTGAGGATGGGCATTCAAACAGCAAAGCAAAACATCTAGAAAAAATACATATAACAAAGGGCTCAAAGGACAACCTTGATAAACCCCTCTCTTTATGGGGCTCATTGGTCCCACCCAACCATTTACTACAGGCACAACAGTAGCCATTCTATAGAACGCATGAATCCATCATATTATTACATCTGGTACGTGCAAAAAATGAAGTGCTTCCCACAAAAAATCGTGGCTAACAGAGTTGAAAGCCACCTTCTGGTCCACTGATACAACAAGTCCCGAAACTGTGTCCGCATAACCATGAGAAAATAATTCTCGAAGGAGAATCAAATGGTCAGAGATTCTCCTATTAGGCACAGAACATGATTGTGCAGGATGCAAAACCACCTCTGCAATCCCCACCAAATGATTCACAATGATTTTCATCAATAACTTAAAATCAGTGTTTAACCTACTTAGAGGGTGTCAATTCTCAAGAGAGTGAATATCTCCTTTCTGCTTGTATATATAAATCAAAGTACCCTTCACAAATTCCAAGGGGATAAATTTGCATGCTAACAGGGAATTAAACACAGATGTAAGTTCTGGAACCAAGTGGTCACCTAGCACCTTATATAAAGCAGCAGGGAGACCATCTGGACCAGGAGTCCTCTGTAAGGGTAAGGAGGAAACAGCCAATTTCAGGTCCTGCTCCGTTATAAGTAAGCTTGCCTGGTCTAAACTCAGCTGTGAAAGGGCTGGGATATCAAGGTCACTATACAAGGTCACAGGATCACCAGCTACTGCTGGGAGAGGAGAAAATAGGGCTGTCATATAATCTGTCACAATTTGACAAATATCAGACTGTGAGGTACATAAGGTACATACAGAATTAGTAAGGCACGTCATAGTTTTCTGGGCAATTTGATGGGAATTTGACTCAAAAGGGCAAACAACATCATGTGTTACCGCAATACTAAATTTGTGTTGATGATAAAGTTGTTGTGATTGCTGGGATTGGAAATTCAACATATCACTCTGTATTAATTGTAATTGTTGTGAAAGGTCTTGCCCCATCATATATGCTATTGTTAACAGTGACTGAAAATGTACCCTCTTATGTAAATATTCCAAATATTCCCTCTTACATTTCAGGCCACTATAATTTTCCAAAAAAAGGACCAAATCATGCTTTGTATCAGTCCACCACTGAATAGGGTCCTCATAACATATAAAGACAGATTTACGGGCCTGAATAAAGGACAAGAAAGACTGCATGAATGTCGGGACTTGTAACAAAGATGTGTTGAATTTCCAAAGTCCTGGACCTTTACGGAAAGGGACGGCAGAACCAAGACCAACAGAAAGCAGTTTATGGACAGAAAACACAACAGCCTGTACTATGGCAGAAGTAACAGATAATGTACAAGACAAAAAAACAAAATCAATTTGAGTAGCCAGTTTACCCTTTTGAAATTTAGGAGTGTGTTTTTAGTAAAAGAGTAATAAGCATCAGTTAAATGAGCAGTTCGGACAAATTTCCCCAGTTCATGAGAATCACTAAACAACTTTTTAGTAGCAAAAGAACTCTTATCATGAAGACTTAAACCACAAATTAAAGTCACCAGAAAATAATACTTGAAAAGAGGTGTACAAGTAAGGGCAAAGTAAAGAAAATAAAGCTATACGTGCAGTCTTAGTTTGAGGAGCATAAATGTTAATCACCCAATAAGGACAGGGCCCAATTACAAAATCTAAAATGAGTGCTCTACCATGGGCCACATCAAATAGTTTAAACAAGCGGAACTCTGGGATATTAATTAAAATCCCCAGTCCCGAACAGGAGTCCTGGCCTATAGACCAAAAAGAAGTGCCCAATAACCAGTCCTGCTGTGCTTGTTGGATCTCTTGTCTGGTATGAATTCTAGTATCCTGCAACAAAAAAATTCCCAAAAGCAAAAGCCGCAAAAAGGAAAAAAATCAATCTCCTTTTTACCGTATGCTTCATACTATTTACATTTATAGTATGGCAAGCAAAGGGAGATGTAGCACTGAAACAGAGCAGAGAAACACATGACGATTTCTGTTTCCCAACCACCTTTTTCCCCTTAAGCTTCACTCTGGCCTTCCGCTTCTGAGAAAGACCAGTACCAAGTTGAAATTCAGAGTTAGTGGTTCCATCAGGGAAGGAAGAAGCAATGGAGGAAGAGTCAGACTCGCCTCCAGCATCATCTGAGACAGGTTGGAGAAGCTCAGAAGAATTAGGCAGGGGCACAGGAAGGGGCTCCAGAACTAATGGAGGGGATGGTAATACCCGAGGGCTATTCCTCATTGAGCTCCGATGTACAATACTAGTGGGCACTGGGGGGGGATGGCATAGTACTTGGACCTGGAACTGGGTCAGGGACAGGCAGAATAGACTGGGCAGGTTCAGGGGTAGGAGAAGTCGCAACTAAGGGTCTTTCAGAAAAAGAAACCACCGGAGGCCCTACACCTGGGATTACAACAGGCACAGAGACCTGCGCTAGGGGCTGGGTGACTACAGGAGGTGGTGCAACCAGGGTGGCCCGGATACAAGCCTTCTGTGCTTCCATAATAATAAATCACTGATCTACTCCACCATCATGAAAATCCTGGTTATGAGCAGCCCACTGACAATTCTGAAACGTATGCCCCATCTCGTCACAAAGATTACATTTACACTCATTCAGACAGTGAGCCCCCACATGACCCATTTCACTGCAGATATTACATTTCATCTTATCACACACATTGCTAAGGTGTGAGGGGTCACCACACTGGTAACAAGCCTTAGGCTGACCTGGGTAAAACAGGACCCCCCATCACGACCTATAAAAAAAGAGTTAGGTAAGTGTACAGGACCAGAATCATTAGAGTGTAACAAGACCTTAACCTTCCAGCCTCCAGTCCAGATATTCTCTGTATCCAAAATAGCTTTAGGCTGACCCTGGATGGTACAAGGCTGTTTCAGCCAGTAGACGACATCAGCCACATCAACACCCTCATTCTGAAACAAAATATTAATAGTCTTAAAAGCTGGTTTAGAGAGGGGAACAGCCTGAAATGGGGTCCATAGAGCAGTGTTCCTCAAAGGCATGATACTTTGACCAAAACCGGTCCAAGCCACGAGACGTTTGAAAGCTTATATCAAAAGTGGATTCACCTGAGATGTGAATCAGAGCATATATTTCATGAGAAAAATTTTTTAAAGAGTTCTTTATAAGTGTACACGCCACATACACATGATCTGGAGGCTCAGGGAACCCCCCCATGTAAGCTAAGTGAACAGCATTATGCCTCTTAGCAGTCTGAATAGGGAATTTAAACAAAGATGAAAAAGAACGACTCGGGTCAGCCTTTTTAGAGGGTGGCTATAGTTATACTGGAGCTGGAGTCTCTATGGATATATTAGAAGAAGAAGCCCAAAGTGGAGAACACTGTAAACAGTCTAAAAAAGGGTTCTGCATTAGCTCCAATTCCTTAGGTAAGCACAAGGGGTCAGGAGAAGCCACAGATCTGTCTGGTGTACGCTGAAGCTCAGGGAAGCCTTCGGGGTGGGGTGACCGCACTGTGGACGGACTTGAGATCCATTGCCCAGCAACGGACTCCTGCACCCAGCCAGCACATTGCAACACCGAATCTACTGTCCAGGTAGGCACTGCAAAGGGATCCACAACTTGGGGTACTGACATAGAGGAAGACATTGTTGTAGAAGGCAGAGCAGAAGCAGTAGTCAGAGCAGAAGCAGTACTCACTGTGTTCATCTGGGAGGTGGGCGGTAAAGCAGCATCAGAAGACATGCTAGGAGCTTCTGAACAGTCTGGAACAGCAGTCACTAGAGATGTCACTGTGGGCTGTCCCCTAGAACCACCAGACACAGCAGGAGGAGTGCACACACTCAATCTGTCAGCTCATGTCCGTCTAAGTTCCTGATTCAATTTCATCTTGGTAATTGCATAACGGCGTCCTGCCATGGCCAAATGTTCCTGGATCTCCTTTTCTGCAAAGCAGGCAGCATCAGGGTCAGAGGAGGAAAGATCCTCCGTTATGTCACAAATCACATTTTCTGGAGCTGGAAGGACACTACTTTCTTCAACTGCGAGCTGTGTGAGAAATTCTATATTGCACTTGATATCTGCAACAAACATGCACTTTTGCTTTCATTCTGTAGGAGGTGATACTAACAACCCTTGGTAATTGCTTTTTATTCACATTTATTTAGTGTTTAACCAAGAAGGGGCTTGTAAACTCTGTTTATCTTGTTAGTAACTTCAGAAGGATTTAAATACTGCATTTGGGCAGGTCCTTGGAGGTAGCTAGATTGTTTACTAGGATTTGCTGACAGTTAAACTATTTTTAAATGAATTACAGTTGGCTGAGGAGTTGAAAAAGAAACTTGCAAACTCTGCTTATCTTGGAAGTAACCTCATAAGTGTTTGAATACTGCATTCTGGTTGTCCCTTGGGGGTAGCTGGATTGACTACTAGGATTTTGGGACAGAAACTATTTTTAAATAATTTACTGGTGTGTAGGAGTTTGTGATAATTAAACTATTTTTAACAGAGTTACTGGGGTTAAGGAGTGGTCACAGAAAAACCTGCAGTGTGAAACAGGAAAAGACAGTCTTTCAAGCAACAGAGGGTGTTGGATCTAGGTTTACGTTTGTTTGTTACAAGTCTTAAGATTTTCAGTGCAGGAAGAGTTTAAGCACAGCTGACTTATTTTGGGGCTGACAGCTCTCGGAGCACAAACCACCAGGCCTGTTTTGGGGCTGGGAAGGTTTACCTGTGTCTGACTTGGATGTGGATTTTCTCTGTTTGATTAGCAGGGTATTTCTCTATCAAATTGTTGTGTAGGCATCTTGCTGACAGGAAGGCACTCATTGCAGCAGTGGGTCAGAGCTTTTAGCTGATTGTTCTTGAGGGGCACAGTTTAGGCCCAACCCTTCCCACCCCTCACCCCACCCACCCTGAAATAGTTCTCTTATACCTGGGGTTCTGACATCATTTCAAGAGTGCAAAGTGCATGTCACTGTCATATCCTCTCTAGCACACTGCACTGACAATATAAGCATACATATTGTATATTATAAATATATATTTCTATATTACAAACCAATCACACACAAAAACAAAATGTGGGGAGTAGTGCAATGTAATGGCTGTGGGGCAGCAGTCTTCTGGGAGTCTTTCTGGAGACTGAGATGCTGCCCTATTTGCAGACAACTCTCTGCCCTGAGGGAGGAAGTTGCCCGTCTTCAGGCCACACTGGACAGTAGTACGGGGACCTTCCCCCATGCCACACTGGACAGTAGGAAGGGAACCTCCCCCATCCAGGGAGCACCAGAGCCACCACCACTACCTCAGAGGTTGTGAAGAAAACACAGCAGTTGGACTACAGTGGGCTCAGGAAGGGTGAGGATGGTGGAACGAAGGCACACCCAGTCAGTTGTTCCACTCCACAATCCATACACCATTCTGGGGGAGCATAGCTCCCCTATGGATGCACCCACAGAGGAGACTAATGAGGCTGAGGACAGCTGTCACAAGGGAGGCCCACAGGAAGGAGGCAGAGGACACCAAAAGGAAAGGAAGCAGCCCTGGTGGGGACTCAGTTATTAGGGATAGAACTGGAGGAGCTGGGAAAACTGAAGTAAGGTGCCTGCCTGGTGCAATGGCTTGAGGGACAGGAAGCACATCCTCAGGATCACGACAACAGCTGCAAGGGATTCTGAGCTGGACGTAATTGTCCACCTAGGGACAAATGACTTGGTTCATCATGAGGTTAGAGCAGTGCAGGAGGACATTGCAGAGTTGGGGAGGGGCCTAAGACAAGTAGCACACACAGTATCCTTCTCAGAGGTGCTGCCTGTCAAAGGCATGGGTGAGACGAGGGTAATTAGCACCATGCAGTTTAATGAATGGTTGAAAAAATGGTGCGGAGCACAGGGGTTTGGCTTCATTGGGGACTGGGGTTCCACCTGGAGGGACACCAGCCTATACTGGCAGGATGGTCTGCATCTGTCCAGGAAGGTAACAGGTCTTTTGAGCCATCGGTTTAAATGCTTCATTGGCAAGCTTTTAAACTAGTCAAGGGGTGAGGCACTGATAAGCAGCAGGAAAATCCCAGCCACTCCTACAAAACAGGGTACTAAATGAGAAAAAGATCGAGGTAGAAAGGTCAGTGGGGGATGCTGCAACAGAAGGTAAAGCCATCAAAAAATGGATAGCAATGAGCACCAATGCCCGTAGTCTGAGTAACAAGCTTCCTGAATTAGTGGCCTTGATGGAGGAGGAACATCTGGATATTGTGGCAGTCACAGAAACATGGTACACATATAAACCATGACTGGGATGTAAACATACCAGGATACACTATCTACAGGAGGGACAGGGAGGTAAAAGAGGATGAGGAGTAGTTCTTACATAAGGGAAGGAATAAAAGCAACTGAACAAAAGGGTAAACAGGGAGGAGAAGAAGCACTGTGGGTAAATTTGGAGACAGGCAATGGCACCACAATCCGCACAGGGGTTGTATACAGACCCCCTTCTCAGGGGAAGGAAATGGACAAGGAAATGATAGAAAGTATACTTAGAATGGTAGAAAAAGGGGAGATATTGCTGTTGGGTGATCTGAATATGCCAGATGTTAACTGGAGTGCAGTTGCAGCTGCCACTTCAAAGAGTGCAGTTATTCTAGATGTCCTACAGGGGGCATGCCTTAGACAACTAGTACTGGAGCCCACTCGAGAGGGAGCAATATTAGACTTGATACTCTTAAATGGAGATGGAGAGAGGATCACAGATGTAGAAGTGGGTAGCCATCTGGGAACTAGCGACCATCGAACAGTATGGTTCACAATAAACACAGCAATAGAGTCAAGCCATACAAAGACAAAAGTACTGGACTTTAGGAGGGCTGACTTTGCTAAAATGGGTGAGTGCCTAAGGAATGCACTAGCAAATGGGCAGGAAGGAGGTGGAAGAACAATGGGGAATAATAAAACTGCCATCACAGAGGTAACGAGCCTTGTGTGAAGCAAATAAACAAAACAAGACGATGTAAGAAACCACTATGGTTCTCAAAGGAAGTGGCAGTGAAGGTTCAAGAGGAAAAAGAAAGCATTCAGGAAGTACAAGGAATCGCAGAAGGAGCAGGACAGAGAACTGTATCAGTTAAAACAAAAAGAGGCTGGGAAGGCAGTCAGAACAGCAAAGGCCCAAACCGAGGAAAAGATAGCCAACTCAGTTAAGAAGGGGGATAAAACCTTTTATAGGTACATCAGGGAGTGAAGGAAGACCAAGGGAGGATAGTGAGGCTTAATAAAGGGAGGGAGGGTGGGCAGAGGGAGACTGTGAAAAGGCAGAGATACTAAACAAATATTTTTGCTCAGTATTTACAAAGGAAGAGGGGAAGGTACATAAAACAAACAGTAGTAACATTCTGGATACAGAAGTTGATACTGGCCCATTTACTGAAGAAAGGGTTCTGAAAGAACTCTTAAAACTGAAGGTGGACAAAGCAATGGGGCCTGATGGGATTCATCCCAGAATTCTAAAAGAACTAAGGGTAGAACTAGTGACACCACTGACTACCCTTTTTAACAAATCATGGGAGGATGGGGTGGTACCCGAGGACTGGAGGATGGCAGATGTGATTCCCCTTCACAAAAGTGGCAGCAAGGCAGAAGCAGGAAACTACAGATCTGTTAGTTTAGCCTCAGTGATAGGGAAAATGATGGAATCACTTCTAAAGGAAAGAATTGTCAAGTGTCTAGAGGCCAGAGGGGCACAGGACCCTAGGCAGCATGGATTCACAGTGGGAAGGTCATGCCAGACAAATCTGATAGATTTCTTTGACTGGGTGACCAAAGTAGTAGATCAGGGAGGGGCTGTGGACATGGCCTACCTAGACTTTAGCAAGGCATTTGACACAGTCCCACACAAAAGATTAATATACAAGTTAGCCAGCCTGGGAGTGGGTCCCAAGATGACAGCCTGGGTAAAGAATTGGCTGGAGAATAGGACACAGAGAGTAATAGTAAATGGAGTCCACTCAGAAGAAAGGAGGGTTACTAGTGGGGTTCCGCAGGGTTCAGTATTAGGACCGGTCCTCTTCAATGTCTTCATAAGCAACATTGCAGAAGGACTGGAAGGAAAAGTATGTCTCTTTGCAGGTAACACAAAGATCTGCAACAGAGTTGATGCACAAGGTGGGGTGGAAGGGATGAGAAAGTACTTGGCAAGGTTAGAGGAATGGTCAAATGTATGGCAGCTTAGAGTCAATGCTAAGAAGTGCAAGGTAATGCACCTGGGAAACAAAAACCCAGGGGAAGAATACACAATGGGGGGTGAGATACTAACAACAACAAAAATGGAAAGGGACCTGGGGGTAGTCATATCAGATGACCTAAAGATGGGCAAGCAATGTGAGAGGGCAGCAAGGAGGGCTTGGGGATACTGGGATGCATAGGGAGGGGCATCACCAGTAGAAAACAGGAAGTTATTATCCCTCTGTACAGACAGCTGGTGAGACCCCATCTGGAGTACTGTGTGCAGTTCTGGAGACCCAATCTCCGCAAAGACATAGACAGGATGGAAGCTGTCCAGAGGAGGGCAACTAAAATGGTGCAGGGTCTGCACGGAAGACATATGAAGAGAGACTTAAGAGCTTAATATGTATAGCCTCGAGGAAAGGAGGGAGGGGGACATGATAGAAACTTCAAGTACCTCAAGGGAATCAACAAAGTCAAGAGGGTAGCATCTTTCAAAAAAAGGTGTGCAAGAACAAGAGGGCACAATTTGAAGATGGGGGCGGCTCAGAGTAATTTAAAAGTATTTTTCACAGAGAGGTTGTGGATGCATGGAACGGCCTTCCGGAGGAGGTTGTGGAGTCAAAATCAGTGGTGGAATTCAAGTATGCATGGGATAGTCATAAGGCAATTCTGGGGGGTTGGGGTAGGAAGAAGTAGGATGCTGGTTAACTAGGATCTGCAGCTTATCCAGTAGGTAGGGAAATGGGCAGACTGGGTGGGCCAAGCGGTCCTTATCCACTGTCAAATTCTATGTTTCTATGTTTCTATGTCAGCAGTAGGCAAGAAAGTTTGAGAGTCCATTCCAGTTTGAGACAGCAGGGGTGCAGGCACTGCGTCCTGTATATTTGTTTCAGATCCTGAAGCAGAAACAGTAACTCGCAAAACATCTGTAAGTGCATTCGAGGTCTCCATGAAATTAGAGGCAGGAGTCAAGACCAAGTCTCCCACCTCCATAGCTTCCTCCACAGCAGGCAAGGGTGCATCCACCATCTTGGACAGAGGTTCCCTCTCTGAAGAGCAGGGGTATTTCCCCGGTGTCCTGGCCAAATTCCCCTCATTCACTAAATAAATACCGTCAACAGCTTAATCTGGTTCAAGGTCAGTTGGTATTCATCTGTATCCCCCTTCCCCGGGTCATGCCTGAAAATAGGCAGGATTTGTCTAGTGTACTTACCCGGTCAACAAAAACTAAATGAATAAAATAAAATAAATTATGGACATTTCCATGAATTTAGAATCCTGCTTTGAAATCTGGACATTTATAATCGTGATACATGTGCATATCTTTACAATTCTATTTTTGAACATGAGGATATTTATGGGCTTTCTGATCGAATATGACTTTTTGGGACACTAATTTATCAACATTTTACCATGGGTTCTTTTTGTATTCCTTGCTACTTCTTATGTCGTTTTACTGTCCTTCTCATTAACCCGCCCTGATATGTATCTGCGTATCCTGCATCTTGTTGAGACCTTTACAACAGGATCCTAAATATGTGGAAATGTCCCACAATTATAAATGTCTAGATTTTTTTTTTTTTTTAGTTATTTAACCAGGAGTAGCACACTAAGCTGAAAGCTTTTTCACAGGAGCAACCTGGGAGCACATGGAAGTTAAGTGACTTGCTCAGAGTCTCATAGTATGCAAGTGGAAGCTGTGGGATTCAAACCCAGGTCTGGTCTGCTGGATGTCACCAGATTTACAGCTCAGAGCCTTTAACCACTGCACTGCCTCCAATTTCAAAGCAGGATCCTAAAATCATGTAAATATTCATAATGCACTACACAGCAGCAGTGAATGAGAGATCACTATAGCTAAAGCATGTAAGAAGTAATGTCTCCATTTGGTGGACAACATCAGTAATGATACACCATGGTTTACAATGTAAGCAATCACTCCTACTCCAGTGAAATATTCTGTTGATGTTCCTGCATTCAAACACTCTAGACTCACCATACTGTAAGGCTGCTGATGACTTCTCTCATTATGGCTGACATGTGTCTCAGTTATTTCCCTTTGCTGTGGATCTGGTACATAATAAATTATTACATACTGTAGTGCAGATACTGGAAAGTCAAAAAGTGATCCCCTCTGCCCTACTAAAAATTCAGTAACCAGAAATAATTTGAGGGGATGTTTCACATCTTTTCACATCAATCTTTTCCTAACTCCTAATGTGTAAGTGTTATGTGCCTCCTCCAGTAGCCAACAGTCCTATTTCTGTACAAATCTGGTTTGTAAATAAAAATTACAGCCCCCAGAAGTTATCATTGTGTTTCTCCTTCATTTTGCCATCAAAGTTGCAGGAGAGTGATGTCATCAGAGCAACAAAGATAGTGGTGTTACACAAAATGCAGTCACACCAGTAAACTGTTGCCAATAAGGATCCCACAGACATAATTTCTGTAAATATGTATATTTGCAACATTTATAATTACATTCCTTTGATGCACTGTATTGCTGTATAGAACTATTATTTTGTAAGGTTGTTAATTACTATTTCATTTGTTCCTATTGCACTATACTCCATAATTGTCCCCCAGGACACATCTGGAAATAGGCTGCTTGTGTGTCACTGTATACCCTGAAAAGAGCATACCATGGCTGTTTCACAATGCACAATTGTGAGTGTAGTTATTCTGTAAACCTTGTCATGTTTGCATGATAGGCCTCTGGTATATCCCCACCTTGGTTACATGAACACACTTGGCTCTGCCTCACGCCTCAGCACATACCCAAGAAAATGCATACTGTGGCTTGTTCAGCATGTAAAAATGAAACTGCACTTATTCTACAATACTGAGTCTCCCATTGTGTGATCAGTCTCTGACATATGCTAAACTATGTTAATAAACACTTGCCTCTGTCTAGTGCTTCAGGGTCTACTCAGATAACTGCATAGCTTTGCTTGATCACTATGTACAATTGCCATGTAGTTATTCTGAAAAATCTTCTGTCATTTTATGTGATTGTCCTCTGATGTACGCCCACCTGTGTTACTCAAAGACACTTTGGCTCTGCCTCATGCCTCACACCATATGCTGTTAAGTACATACCATGACTGTATCACACTGCATCACTTGATTCTGCAGTTATTCTGCAAACCTTGTGTCAATTTTCTGTGATCAGCCTCTGCTATATGCTCACCTAAGGTACTTGAACACACTTGACTCTGCCTCATGCCTCAGTGCATGCGCAGGAAAACACATACCATGGTTCCATCACTATGTACAAATGTGGTTGCAATTATTTTGCAAACCTTGTCTCACTTTCAGTGATCGGCCTCTGATATACTATCACCTAGCTTACATGAGCACACTTGGCTCTGCTTCGTGCCTCAGTGCATACCTAGAAAAGTACATGCTATGGTTCTTTCACTGTGTACAAATGTGACTGCACATATTCTACAAACATTGTCTCTCTTTGTGTAATCGGACTCTGACATACACTACCCTGTGTTCATTGAATACACTTGGCTGTACCTCAAGCCTCAGTGTCTGCCAATGCACTTTTTCTCCATCACAGTGTATGGTTCTTCTGAAAATCTTCTCTCTCTTCCTGTGAACATCCTCTGATATACACCCATCAAGGTTACATGAACTCACTTGGCTGTGCCTCGTGCTTCACTTCATACAATGGTAAGCGCATGCCATGGCTCCATCACAGTGTACAATTGTGAGTGCAGTTACACTGCAAATCTTGTGTCACTTTTGTGTAATTGGCCTATGCTATATGCTCATCTCAGTTACATGAAGACACTTGTCTGTACCTCATGCCTCAGTGCATACCGTGGAAAGAGCATACCATGATTCCATCACTATGTACAAATGAGGTAGCACTTATTTTGCAAACCTTGTCTCACTTTTTGTGATTGGCCTCAGATATACTCTTGCCTAGGCTGCATGAACACATCTGACTCTGCCTCGTACCTCAGTGCATACCCAGGAAAGTGCATACCATTGCTCCATCACTATGTATAAATGTGACTGCACTTATTCTGCAAACCTTGACTCACTTTGTGTAATTTGCCTCTGATATACGCTACCCTGTGTTAAATGATCACACTTGGCTCTGCCTCGTGAATCAGTGTCCACACAGGCAACTGCATAGATTTGCTTGATCACTATGTACAATTGTGAGTGCACTTATTCTGAAAACCTTCTGTCACTTTGTGTGATCTGCCTCTGATGTATGCTCACCTGGGTTATGTGACCATACTTTGCTCTGCCTTGTGTCCTGCTGCATGTCCTCGTAAGCACGTTCCGTGGCTCCATCACCCTGTACATGCGTGAGTGGAGTTATTCTGCAAACCTAGTCACTTTGCATGAGTGGCTTCTGATATACATTCACCTTGATAACGTGAACACACCGGGCTCTGCCCTGTACCTCAGTGTCAATCAATCAATCAGTTTTATTTATATACTGGAGGGTATGTGAACAAAAATGCCCATTTTCAAAAATATCCAGGGTAGGAAATACAAAAGATAGTGTAGATATACAAAACAGAGTCTAACAGTTGCAACATCTTTATAAGGGTAACAATGCACAAAGATAGTCTAGATATACAAAACAGAGTCTAAAAGTTGCAACATCTTTACAAGGGTAACAATGCACAGACAAAACAAAAGGTGATCGGTTACAATAATGCAAAAGGGGAGAAACAACCATAAGTGGCATTAATATTTACATGCGAGACAAAAAAAGAAAACAGATAAGGAGAAAGTCAAGATATAAATAGGGCAGAACCCTGAAGTGCAAGAAGGGATAGTACAAGACTTGTGGGTAGGTTGCACTTGGGGAGTAGTTAGAAGATGCAGAACCATGACTAGGATAAATTGGAGGAGATAGTGAATGGTCTAGGTTGAGAGAGATGCACTGGGTTGGGTAATGGGGGGTGGGAAGAAGAAGAAAATGATGGAAGAGGGACAAGGGATAGGCAGAGGAGTGAACAGCTGCGTTTAGCAGGGGTGTCTACCCAGGTTACTGCATACCTTTACTCAGCCACTTTGTACAGTTCTGGGTGTAGTTTATACTGCAAACCTTGTGTCACTTTGGTGTGATCAACCTAATATACACTCACCTTTGTTATGTTAACACTCTTGCCTCTGCCTCATGCCTCACTAGATACCCTGGTAAATGCATAATATGGCTCAGTCTATATGCAACAGTATATACCCTGGTATGTGCATTTCACACCACCACTACACTCTGCTAAACTTGGATTACACACTTCTTTGCACTGAAAGGCACATAAACAGGGACACTGGTTTACCGGGATTGAGAAAGGGCATATTCCGTTTTGCACATTGTAAAAAACGGTATTGTCACCGGTATCTGCTAAGCCAAAATCCGGTTTTACCGGTGTTTGGTTTTGTGTACTTTATTTAACAATTTTTTAACTCTGCTAACATGCATTTTAGCAATTTTGACCTCCACTATTACACATCCTTCCATCCTTGTACCAATTTAAAGTTAGTTTAGGTACAAGATGTGATGGCAGCAGCAACACTACAGCTCCCATCCCGAAGGTGTGATGGAAACAGCACTATGGCCCCCAACCCTCTGGTGTGACAGAAGCAGCAGCACTATGGCCCCTATACCTTAGGTGTGATGGCAGCAGTACTATGGTCATCATTCCTCATGTGTGATGGCAGTATCAGCACTATGGCTCCCATCCTCAGGTGGGACGGCAGCAGGCTACATTCCCCATCCACCAGTGGTGATGGCAGAAGCACTACAGCTCCCACCCCTTTGGTGTGATGGCAGTAGCAACAATGCAGTACACATCCCTCTGGGGTGATGGCAGTAGTGACAGCACTATGATCCCTTTCAACACTCACACCCCATATGCACAAGTTACAAATGACTTGGTCTCTTTGCTTGTTAGAACTCAGATGTGAATCAATCTGAACCATCACCGCTAAGGTGGACTACCTTTGTTTTTCCTATCTATAATTTAACTGCCTGAATTGGATATCTGCCTGTGACACCGCTGACCAGGGTTAGGGAACAGACTTGGGTGTTGGAGGACCAGCTAGTGGGTGAAGGCTTGAGTGCACCACCACTCCCCTTCTCCTGAGAGGGAGGGTGGGTTCACGGCTCAGCATTTGCTAGCCCATGGTGGAGGCCAGAGGCACAACAACACGTCAGTCCTCACTGCGGGAGGAGTGTGATGGATGTTGGCTTGTGCCTTGACATTATGTAGCCTGTCAGGCTCCCAAGAAAATGGGAAAACACCCGCTGGCCAACCAAAGGATGGCTTCTGGTCCCACCATACACCAAAAGCCCCAGACATGTGTCCATTCTGACCCCCGACATGTCCAGGATACACAGGAAGCTCTTTGTGGCAATTCTCCTCCCCCGGTAGCCTCCCACAGGGGTAGGGGCCCACTCAATGAAGGGTTACTTTGGGTTACCTGGTAGCACAGCAGTAAGGGTCAGTGGATAGTGGTCGGGACTCAGCAGCGGTGGTAGGGGGCCTTGGCAGGTCTGAAGGAGTGGCTGGCCAGGGGTAAGAGGAGCAAAAAAAAAACTGCTTGAATTTGCTTCTTTGAAATAAAGTGTTTTCACCTAAAAAATCCACAAGTGATTAGTGGAGGACCTTCAAATGGATTCATGCATCTCCCAGACACATGGATGCTTTTTTTTTTTCTACTTGGTGTCCATGAAAAGGATGTCTCCCAGTTTTCATGTCTTTGTTCAGACGTGAATTGAGCACTACTCTGCCCACCAGCATCATACAGCACCTGGGGTCTTACCATTTGCTTTTTGTTGAAGCAGTCTATCAGAAAATATTTTTTGTCACAGAGACAGAACCAGCATGTGGGAGAAAAGTGCAAATGATTCAATTCACCTAAATAGGGTGCTAACTGTGAAGTCTTTTCATAAGTAGTAAGGCAGTTCTTTATTGTGAACATACTTTCATTCAGACTAGTTTTCATTCAAACAACTGAGGATTTTGGATGGCTCTACTGATTATAAACTTGAATAAGTTAGTTGGTAACAGTGGTCCTGCATTTAGCAATCTACAACCTAAATGCTTATATGCAAAGAATACAATAAAAACCTGACTAAAATCTAAAAACAAGCTTATAACGCATCTGAATATTTATCTTTACCTATACAAAATCATTGCTGCTCAAGTAAAACTCAAGTAAATTACATGGTACCTGACTACTATTCTACGATGTAGTAAACATTTATTGGTATTTTTTTTTATATTCATTGTATAGCAATAAGGCGTACTAGGCAGGACTGTCTGCTTTCAGGCGTGACCTAGAAGAAATGGGAGGTTAAGTGACTTGCTTGGAGTGCACAGTATGCAAGTGGAGGTTGTGGGACTCAAACCCAAGTCTGCTGGATGTACCCAGTTCATTCACTGCTTGTTACTCTAACCACTGACATGGGTGGTTAAACTGAATGGCTGATTACAACAAAGCAGTGCGGTGATTTCTACTGACTCTATACCGAGCAAAGCAGAAAGAATGCAAAGCAGAGCAGCATTCATTTTAAGATGCTGAAATCTGGGTCAGCCTGCCGTGCATGCGGTAGCACTATTGCTTGCAATGCCAGTGACCCAGGGTCAGAAGCAAACTCGGGTTGCTGGAGGTCTGGCCAGGGGAGTAGGATCGAGCACCTGGGGGACTGCTCTCCTCCTCCGGGGAGGGTAGGCTGCAGGTCCTGCTTCTTTACCACCACCGGTGTCACCACAGGTGGTGGTGCAATGGTGCTGTAGAGTGATCAGGAGAGAAGGACACTAGCCAGGATCTGGAGCAGTGGCATGTCTCTATGTGACCTACCTCCTTGGATCTCTATTGCCAGTGCCCTCCGGGACAGAGACCAGAAAACCAGGAACAATCACCCCACATCAGACACTGGCAGAAGGGACCCAGGTGCCCCAGACTTCATATCCAGGCTCCATGAGGGACCCACTGGGCTGCCCGACACACACTAAGGGAGTGTGGAGGGGTGACCTAGGGTTCCCTCCCTTCCCACCTGGGGGGGTACAACCCAGGCAGGATGGGGCAGGCCCACGGGAGCTCCTGAGCATTACCTGGGGTGAAGCTAGGGGATACCGATGCTGTGAGAAGGGGACATAGAAAGAGAAAATAAAAAACATTTAAAAAGATACTGAAATCTTAGAGATTCTGTGCAGTGACATGCAATTTCCGTGAGGCACCGGTACAAGAATTCAAAATCCGCAAACCAAGCAGGATTCCGTGATTGTTACCGGTGTTACCGGTTAAAATGGAAAACCAGGGTCCCTGCACATAAAACACTTACTGCAATATAACATACAGATTTAGTTTTTGCCATATTTGTCCTTGTAAGATCAGATCCAGAAGCAAATGGTTTGATACTTTTTATTGAACCAACACAGATGTTACAAAAAGAACAAAGTGCTTAAGCTTTCAGACTAACAAAGTCCTTCCTCAGAAGCTTATGACAGTTATTTAGAAACTCACATACTATTAGCACCCAGATCATATATATGAAAAAAACAAAGAATTCTGATTGGTTTAAAATACTCATTTAAACCATCACTAAAGATAGAAGCAGGTGAACCAGACCTCATAGAATAGCTTGCTATTAGCTGAGATGCCTTTTTATTTGCAAGTCTAGTCTTTGAGGTTGGACCTATCCCTGTCAGGTCATGACATTAGGTCTTTCAGCTGCTTGTTCTGCAACTGGTCGGTCTTTCAACAGCCTTTGCTGTGGTCTCAGTAATGGTACAGGATTTTCTTGTGGCACCGGTTGTACCCCTTCTGGTTGATTTTCTGGTGAATCTCCCAGAAGTGGTGACAGTCCATCCTCCAATCTCTGCCCTTCTCCTTCTCCTTCTCCTGAGAGAAGGTGAACAATGTGGTGTCTTTTGCACTTCAACTGTTCCTGCAGGTTCTGCAGAAGACAGGAATGAGGTAACAGCTGTTTTGTGACCTGCACCAAAATCTTCATGTCTAAAATCCCCATTTGTTCTCCAGGCTGAAGCTGTGGCAAAGTACAAGCTCTGTGTCTTAAGTCATATGATTATTTACATTTAAAACTTGAAACTGCTTCTGGTTTTGGATTTCTCCTTGATCTGAAAGTTTTTGGATTCAAATGAGATGGCAACATAGGTACAGTTTTTCTCAGTTTTTGAAACATCAGTTTTTCCACCGAACTATAGCCAATGCCAAGTGATATGGCTCAGTAGGCCAGTAAAGCTTTGAACAGATCATTAGCTTTCTTGAGAAGTTTCTTTACTGTTTGTTCTACTCTTTCAGCTCTTTTGAGACAGCATTGATTCATTTATTTATATGAATTTTGATAACTGGGTGAGTCCATTGAAACAGTCATGTCCCTTTTTCAGGGGTGACATGGGGAATAGAGATATTCCATTGCAACATACAAATACAGATAAATGCAGGAGGTAAAAGCATAAAACAGGAGAGTAACAATCATTAAAAGGAAAACAATTCAAAATGTATAGGCATATATATATGCTGTACATAAATATATAGGTGTGTTAAAGCATAGATAGTCGGTTTCCACAGCTGCAGATTGATGATTCTATGCTGGTCTGGCAGGGTGCAGAGGTCAAAAATCCTATGGATGTGTTTGGGGCCTTTGTGATGAAGCCATGGGACTGCTGTCAAAGAGCAGGATTCAGGAAATATTGTGCTAAAGACCTTACAACTGACAACAGTACATAGTACAATAAATAAAAAATAATATAAATACAAAATATATGAGAGGGAAGAGGTGAACGCAAGGGAGGGAAGGGGTATAGGAAATTATAGGAAAAGATAGGAGAGCTAGGCTGGGAGAGGGATGAGTGAAAGGTAGAGGGAACACTGGAGTTCAGGACAGGGTTGATACAGAGGTTTGGAGAGCCACTAAATGCAGTTGGGTGGGGTACAAAGGGTTAGCGGAGGAGGTTAAATGCAGCTGCCGCTGCAGATTGGGGGAGAACATTTCTTTAAATCTTCTTTTGAACAGGGGGAGGGACACACATGACAGTATGCTGTGTGGGAGATTATTCCATTTTTGGGGTGCTGAGAAAGAGAAGGATCACCTACCAATGGCTAAGCGAACTTTGGGACGGCTCAGCAATGGGAGGTGGTAGTGGCAAAGTGTTCTGGGAATTCAGAGCAGGAAGATCATGTCAAACACACCTGACAGATTTTTTCAATTGGGTGACGGGAGAGGTAGATCAGGGAGTGCAGTAGATATCGTCTATCTTGAGTTCAGCAAGGCCTTCGACACTGTTCCACATAAAAGACTGGTAAACAAGTTCGGTTGCACGGGCATAGGCCACAAGATGGTGAACTGGGTTAGAAACTAGCTAGTGGACAGGAAGCAGAGGGTGGTGGTAAATGGGGTCCAATCCAAGGAAAGGAAAGGAAAGGAGGGTGACTAGTGGGGTACCTCAAGGATCAGTCTGAGGGCCAGTCCTTTTTTATGTGTTCATTAGTGACATTGCAGAGGGGCTGGAAGGGAAGGTTTGCCTGTTTGCTGATGACACCAAGATCTGCAATAGGGTAGACACTCCAGATGGGGTGAAGACAATGAGGAGGGACCTAGGAAAGCTAAAAATATGGTCCAAAGTAAGGCAACTGTGGTTCAATGTGAAGAAATATAAAATCATCCACCTGGGGCACAGAAACCCAGTGGAGAGTTACAGGATACAAGGGAAGTTGCTTACTGTCACCAGGGAAGAAACTTCCAGTGGCCATTAAGAGTGGCTGTAGTCATAATATTTAAAAAAAATCTCCTAATAAAGTACCTTCTTAGTCAATTAGAATGTACATGTTATTCTTAAAATGTATGTATTTTAGTTTATTTATTGATTGCTGAGTGTTGTGTTTTTGCTTAATTGTTATGTAACACCTGACTGACCTGGTCCCGGGTCGCACATGAAAAAAGGCCTTTGTCTCATTGTGTTTACCTGGTGAACAAAAGATTAAAATGAAAAATAATTAAAGGGATTTGAGGGTTATCATTTCAGATGACCTAAAGGTGGCCAAGCAGTGTACAATGGCAGTGGGGAGAGCCTGTGGCATGTTGGGGTGCATAGGAAGGGATTTCACTTGCAGAAGAAGGGATGTGGTGATACCACTGTACAAAACACTGGTGAGGTCTCATCTGGAATATTGTGTACAGTTCTGGAGGTCACATCTTCATAAGGACATCAACAGGGTGGAGGCAATTCAGCGAAGAGCAAATAAGATGGTACAGGGTTTGCACCAGAAGATATATGAGGAGAGATTTGTATTCAGTGGAAGAGAGGAAGGAACAGGGAGATATGATAGAAACCTGTAAGTATCTTGAGGGCATAAATAAGGTGCAGGTGGGCAACATTTTTCTGTATAGGAGAGGTACAAGAACGAGGGGGCACGACATGACACTGGAGGGAGCAGGATAAGGGGGAATGTGAGGAAGTTTTTTTTCATGGAAAAGGTGGTGGATGCGTGGAATAACATATCCCAAGAAGTGGGAGTTAGCATAGTGGGGGGATTTAAACATGCATTGGACAGGCATAAGAGAACCCTAGAGGTGGAAAGGAGAGACTAATGCCAATGACCAAATAGGGTCAGTTTTCGCTGATGCAGGTAGGGTATACGGGCAGATTGGATGGGCCTAGTGTCCTTATCTGCTATCAATTTCTATGTTTCTATGTTTCTCCATTGCCTTGCAGATATCTTGAACTGCTTGTGAGATATACAAAGCCACAGTCTTTTGCAAAATCAGGAAAGGCTGAACAATTGAAAGGTGAACCATTGTCCGATAATAGAGTCTCAGGCTCTTCATGGCGAGTGAAAATAGTTTTCAATTGTCTGATAACATGACTTGCAGTGGTAATATCCAGATGAACAACTTCAATGTACCTCAAATGACAGTCCACAACTGTGAGGAATTTCTAAGTTTTCAGGTCAAAGAGATCTGTAACAAGTTTTTGCCATGGTCTTTCTGGAAATTTAGACAGAATCAATGGTTCTACTGCATTGCTGTGGAGTTTGGTACAACAGACTTCACACTTGTTTATCAGTGCCGTTAGTTGTACGTCATGCCTCAGTCAGCACACAGTCTGCTGCTCTTCCATGGCATTTTTCTACACCCTGGTGTCCTTCATCGCATTAGTTTCAGGATAGCATCTTGTAGAGACTGAGGAATCACAGTTCTGGTTCCCTTCAGAAATAAGCTGTTCAAACACCATGAAGTCTTGCTATATTATGACTATATGCAGTCAGCCACTGCAGCTGAACTGCCCCAGAGAGGAAAGAGTTAATTCCAGAGAGTCTGGAGTTCCACAGCGCGAGGGCGCTATACCAAAGCTCTATCTGGCCAGTTTCAAATGAAACTGTCAGATTCTTTACTCCGCTTCACTGAACAGTCGCTCCGGAGATCAGCTCCTTCACATAGGTTCATTTCTCGGGTTCGTTTAGTACGTTCATTTGAACCGCAAAAGTATTTATTTTACCGCATTTCGTTAAAAGCTCTATCTGGTAAACCATAAGTAGAAAATTTAAAGTCTGTGTGGAAATTCAATTATCGGTCCGGTTTTGAACCGATCGGTTTGCTTAATTTAACGTTTTAAAGTGTGGTTGGGCTTTTAGAGTGTGGTTCCCGGTTCTTATCGGTTCTAAAAAAACCTTGCTTTTAAAATAGGTTTTTTCAAATACCCGTGACACGGTTAGGAACCGATAAGGGTGTCTTGCCTGGCACTGCCATCAAAAGGACAAGTTTTTGGTTAGGCTGGCATTATGTCTGAGAAACCCAAAAGAAAAACCGGGCCCACTGGGTTTCAACACTGTGATGTCTGTGGGGAAGCTTTTGCCAAGGCTGACCCATACACCACTTGTGTTTATTGTCTGGGGGCTGACCACCTCCTGTCAGACTGCCAGGTGTGTAAAAATTTCCCTGCAGCCACCCTGGAAAAGAGATTGGGCCAGCTCAGGGAACAGAGGCTAGGCAGTCCGCTGACCTGGATGGTCAGCCTGGTCCAGTACCCACTGGACCAGAGGGAGTGCCCTCTGACCAGGGCGAGACTTCCTCGGGCAAAAGGAAGGCTGGTTCAGGGGAACCAGTCTCAGTGAAAAAGACAAAGAAATCAGTAGGTTTAGAGTCCAAAATTGTTTCTCCAACTGCTGCAGAAATAGCTAAAGCCATACAGATTGTCCAGTCACTGTCTCAGGGTCCTGCCGAACCACCTACAGTTGGTAAAAGGTTGGTTTGTTCAGTGCCAGTGGTTCAGGAGTATGATGTTGAGGAATTTTATGAACCACAGGAGAGGGAGGACGAATTTGATCATTACATGTGTGGCTGGGAGGGTCTGGATGTGCCCATTGAACCGGACATTTCTCCAGACAGACCTTTAGAATCTCCTCCTATTCTGTCTGAGTCCCTTCTCATTTTATGTTTTACAAAAGGTTGCAGAACCCTCCAGCTTCCTTTAGAGGAAGCTGTGGATGAGCAAGAGGAGCCTGATTATGTAGAAATGATGGATATACCAGAGTCTAGAGGTGGTCTATTCCTTTGCATAAGTCATTTAGGAAGCAAACAACAAAGATTTTAAAAATCCTCATTCTGTCCCTCCTGTAGATAAAAAATGGACAGAAGATATACCTTATCAGGCTCTGATACAGACTTCCTCACTGAGCAGTGTAGTCATGTAGGTGTGGTACAAGCTGCAGCCTGTGACAAGGCTAATATTCCTCTGGCCTCACATCCTCCTGATAAGGATTCCAGGAAGATTGATGCCATGGCAAAAAACAGTATATGGCAGCTTCTTTGGGACTCAGGCAGGCAAATTATATGGCTTATGTGGCTAGATATCAGAAATCTAGGTGGGACACAGTATTGTAGTTAGCCAAGCAGGCCCATGGCCAGCTGGCTAGTGAGTTGGAACAGGTGGCTGCTGATGGCACTGAAGCCTCTAAAGTTCAATTTCATACTGCTGTTGATGTTAATGATGTTTCCTCTAGGGTCATGACCACTTCTGTAGCTTTCCGTAGGGTTGGCATGGCTCAGATGCACTAATCTGTCCAAGATACTCAGTCAAAGGCTATGGATTTTCCTGTTGTGGGTAATTCTCTGTTTGGGAACAAACAGAAAACTATATGAAAAGATGGATGAATACAGAACTACCTCAAAAGTGCCCAGGCTAAGGAGAGGCATGCCACTCCACAGAGGCACGCCTCCCAGAGGTAGGGGCAGGCCTTCCACAGGCCTTTTACCAATTTCAGGCCTTCTGCATTTGCACAGAGGGGTTTCTTTAGAGGCAGAGGTAGACGGGGCACAAGTAAACCATCCCCCTTCCCTCAGCCTAAGGCTACTGCCAAGCAGGCACCCTGATGTGGTGCCCAGGGCTGATTCTCCTGTACCAGTGGGGGGCAGGTTGGTTTATTTCAGCCAGAACTGGTGTCCCTAACTTCGGACAGGTGGGTTCTGGAGGTAATAGGCCAGGGTCTGGTTCTCAGCTTCAAACAGGTTCCGAAGATGAGAGCCAGACATTTTCCACCTGCAAATCCTTCAGAAGCCCTTGCTTTGAAGCAGAGGTTTCTTCTCTTTGGACTGCAAAGCAGTAGAAAGGGTCCTCCTTGCCATCAGGGCAGGGGCTGTACTCAAGATACTTTCTTACCCCTAAAAAGACAGGAGAATGGCGCCATTTTAGATTTAAGGTACCTGAACAAGCATCTTTTGAAACCAAAGTTCAAAATGTTAACTCTGACAATGATTTTGCTTCTCCTGAGGCCAGGGACTGGTTAGCTTCCCTGGACCTCAAGGATGCCTATTTTCATGTTCTGATCAGGCCTTCTCACCGAAAGTACCTCAGGTTTGAACTACCCTCAGGCCACTACCAGTTCAGGGCAATGCCTTCGCCTTACCTCTGCACCAAGGGTATTCACGAAATGTCTAGCTGTGGTAGTGGCTCATTTAAGAAGGCAAGGGATTGCTGTGTTTCTACCTGGACGACTGGCTCATAGTGGGTCAGTCCCCAGATCAGGTAAAATCCCACTTGCAAGTCACCCAGCAGCTTCTCACTTCCTGGGATTCCTGCTGAATTTACCAAAGTCTGCTCTCGAACCAGTTCAGGTACTAACTTTCATAGGTGCAGAATTGAACACAAAGTTAGCCAGGCATTTCTCCCTCGGAAAGGGTAGACAGACTCATTGCCCTGGCATCCTCCTTTACCCTGCGGGTCTCTCGACCAGCAAGGCATTTTCTGCAACTCCTAGGGCACATGGCTGCTTCCACAGCTGTAGTGCAAGGAGCAAGATTCCAGATGAGGGACATTCAGTTCCATTTGAGGGCCTATTGGTCTCAAAGGAGGGACCCCTTCCAAATTGGTTCCAGTGACTCAAACCCTGATCCTGGCCTTACACTGGTGGCAGGATCCAAGCAATCTAAAACAAGGGGTTCCTTTCATTCCTGTTTCCCACCTCACCCTCACCACGGATGCTTCCCTGTTAGGGTGGGAGCTCACTTATGACCTGTCCACTCAGGGAGTGTGGTCTCCCAGGAATCTCTGCTCCACATCAATCTTTTGGAACTCAGAGCTGTCCTTTAGCTCTTCAGGCATTTTCAGCTTCTGTCCAGAACAAAGTAGTTCAAGTCAGGACAGACAACACCACAACAATGTGGTACATCAACAAGCAAGGGGCACTCGGTCATCAGCCTTGTGCACCAAGCAATGAAGTTGTGGTCCTGGCTTACTCCTGAACACCTCCCTGATAGCAGTTCACCTTCCAGGGAAGGACAACATCCTAGCGGATGCCCTCATCAGGATTTCTCAGGGCCATCACGAATGGGCTCTGAATCCTCAGGTGCTGGGGTCAGTCTTTGCCAGATGGGGCACCCCTCAAATAGATCTTTTCGCAGCCCCAGACAACCACCAACTTCCTCTGTTTTGTTGCAGGCCTCCAGTGCTGGGATCAGTCCCCCTGGACACCTTTCAGTTGGATTGGAAAGGGAAGTTCCTGTATGCCTTTTCCCCCTTTCCCCTTCTTTTCAGGGTACTAGTAAAATCAGATCTCAGCCCTGCAAGGTGATTCTGATTGCTCCAGATTGGGCCAGACAGCCCTGGTACCCACTGCTTCTGTCCTTGACAGTTCACTCCTGCCCTGAGCTTGCCCAGAGTCCACGACTTACTGGCCTGTGCACAGGGAGAGTGTGGTATCCGGACCTCAAATCCTCCATCTCAAGGCATGGCTCTTGAGGAGTTAGAAATTGCTGACTTACACCTTCTCAAGGTGTTTTGATATTTTAAAGGCTTCAAGGAAGCTTCCACTAGGCCACTTACAATTCTAAGTGGAAAATGTTTTCCATCTGGTGCTCTGAGAAGCAGATTATCCCAGAATCTGCTGATCTGCCCATTTTACTGGACTATTTGGTCCATTTAAATTCCTTAGGCCTTAGGCCAGCTACCTTAAAGGTTCATCTGGCAGCTGTCTCTGCTTTTCTGTCAGCAGGGAAGCCTGCTTCCTTTTCTTCTCACCCTGTGCTTTCCAAGTTTTTTAAAGGGTTACTTCACACCAACCCTCCTTTTCGAGAACCAGCTCCCGCTTGGGACCTGAATGTTTGCATTGCTCAGTTAATGCAACCCCCCTTTGAGCCTCTGTCCTCAGCAGAGCTCAAGTTTCTGACTTGGAAAACTGTTTTCCTAGTGGCTATCACTTCTGCCAGATGCATAAGTGAACTACAGGCCCTGTCAGTGGAAGAAGATTTTATCTCTTTCCACAGAGATAAGGTAGTCCTCAGGACTAACAGAAAGTTTTTGTCTAAAGTGGTTTCAGATTTCCACCTGAACCAATCCATCTCTCTTCCAGTATTTTTCACTGAGCATTCTTCCTCAGGTGAGAGGAGTCTGCACAGCTTGGACGTCAAAAGAGCCTTAAGCTACTATTTGGAACGCACCAGGGTCACAGGTTCGAATCCTCCAACTCTTCCTTACCTATGGCGAGGTTGGCAAAGGGAAACCTGCCACTAAGAGGACAATTGCAAGGTGGATTGTCTCTTGTATCCAATTTTGTTATCAAAAACTAGGTAAAGAACCTCTCAGGACTGAGGGCTCACTCCACTAGGGTACAGCTGCATTCTAGCGGTTGCTAGAGATATTCCATTCTGGAAATCTGCTGTTGCTACTGGGAAAACAGTTCACACTTTACCTAAGCATTATTCCCTGGATATTCAGTCCAGAGAGATGCTCGTTTTAGCACAGCTGTGCTTCAGAGCCTATTTCCTAAGTAGGTTCTGACCCTCCTCCATGGAGGTACTGCTGTGTATTGTATGAGAGTCATAATATAGCAAGATTTCATGGTGTTTGAAGAAAAATTACTCACCTTAGTAATTGCTTTTCTTCTCATGGAGCTTGCTATATTATGACCACCTCCCTCCTACCCTCTCAGAACTTCTACTTGGGTAGGGTGGCAAATTAGTGCAAGCACTGTTTCATGCCATTTTAGTTCTTCCCTTCACCCCTTTATTTAGGTTAGGAATTAGGTATTTCTGTTTTAAGTAATATGTTGGCCCCTTCCTGGACTTGAGTCTTGGGGGAAGAGGGGTCTAATAGTGCTTGTTAGGGAGAAACTAATAATACTATTATTCATTGTTATTATTATTATTGCTGTTTATATTGTTGTTTATATTGTTGTTATTCCTACTAGTAGGTAGCCACTTGGCTAGTGTAGAGCTTTCCACACAGACTTGTTGCTTAGTGTTAGCTTCGTAAAGATCTGACAGTTTCATTTGAAACTGGCCAGATAGAGCTTTGGTATAGTGCCCTCGCGCTGTGGAACTCCAGACTCTCTGGAGTTAACTCTTTCCTCTCTGGGGCAGTTCAGCTGCAGTGGCTGACTGCATATAGTCATAATATAGCAAGACTCCATGAGAAGAAAAGCAATTACTAAGGTGAGTAATTTTTTTTTTTTGAACTCTCAAGGTGAATCATTCATACCAGAGCAGTATGATAGTATCCGGACATTGAACTCTTTGTAGCCAGCTGTGTTGGCAAAACTTCATGATGTTGACTTACATGATCTTTCTGTAGTTGTTGTCTGATTTGCTCGAGACTGCAATACGATGCTGGAAGCATGTCTTGTATTTAAATAAATATTTGTTTATTCTTTGAAGTTTGCATCTCCTTCTGTAAGTTGTCCTTTGAGAGATATTCTTGACAGGGCATCAGCAGTAAGGGAAGGCTTGCCCCGAATATGAACAGTGATGTAGGTGTATCTCATTAACCACATTCAGAACCTCTGTATCCTTGGAGGGAGGTCATCTGGCCTTCCGGTGCCCAAAGGACTCACCAGACAATTGTGATCTGTCTCTAGAATGAAGTGTGCTACCACAAGGTAAAAACAAAAGCGTTCACACACCCACACTAGGCCGAGCATCTCTTTTTCAATTTGTGCATAGTGCTGTTCTGCTGGCGTTAGTGCTCTTGAGGCAAACCTGACAGGTTTCCAGTGGTTTTCATGCTTTTGCATCAGGACCCCTACTATTCTGAAGGATGAGGCATCTGGCCCTACTTTTATTTCATTGTTGTGATTAAATAAAGCTAGGATAGGTGGTGCCACAAGTTCTGCACTGAGAGATATAAACCCTTGCTCTTGAGCTGTACACCAAACCTATTGGTTCACCTAGTTCTCATAGAGCTTTTGTTTTCTCTGCTAAGGTAGAAATGAACTTTCACCGTTTTTTGACCATTCCCAGGAAACCTCTAAATTTGGACAAATAAGTGGGTCTTGTCATCCTCTGTATAGCTTCTGACCTCTCTGGGTCAGGTTGTACACGTTTGTCTGAGATAATACGTCCCAGGAACCAAACTTTGGTTTTCCCAAACTCACATTCCATGGCATTCAATGTGAGCCCTGTGAGTTAAACCTTTACTCTGGCTGCATAAACTGTCTGGCCATGCTCCTTTCTGGTGTGGCAGAAGACAAGGATATATCATCCATGTGGCTTCCCCCCTCCAAAAAAAAACCTTCCAGGACTTGACACATTCTGTGTTAGAAGTGCTCAGTCACAGACAAGATGTTAAAGGGTAATCTTCGAAATAAATAGCATCCAAAGAGAGTAATGAAGTTGGTCAGTTTGTCTGATGCCTTTGATAGGTGTACCTGCCAAAACCCAGTATTGGCATCAAGCTTGGTAAACAGAATTGCTTCTTCTGGTGTCCTCAGTATCTGCTCCACTGAGGGAAGGATGAATATCTCTTGTCTGACTGACCTTTTCAGCTTGGTTAGGTCAAGACAGATCCTTACAGAGCCATCTGGCTTTGAGACCAATGTCACTCTGGCACACCAACCTGTGGCTGCCTCGATCTCAGTGATCATGCCCAGATTCTCCATTCTAGAAAGTTCCTCTTTGTTCTTAGACATCAGCAGAATTGGGATTCTTCTGGGTGCTGTCAATGAAAATGGTACGGCTTCTGGCATAAGCGCAATACAGCAATCTTCTTTGAGTTCTCCTATACCATTGAATAATGTTTGAAACTCCTTATTCCACCTGCTGTTTTCTACTCTATCAAATCTGGCAAAAAGATGAAGTTTCTAGATTGTTTGACTGCCTAGCAATGGGGTATGGAGGTTCTTCACTAGGCAAATGTCCTCTTCACTTGTATTTTTGCGTTTAGTTACAGTGGCAGTGAACACTCCACAACCATGCAGTGTGCAACTTCTTGGCCCTATCAGGACATTACTTGTGGCCTGCAAAGGTATGCGGTGTTTTCCCCACAGTTCCTTCGAAATGGTTTCCAGCACAGCTGTGATGTCTGCACCTGTGTCTATCTTGAACTCTGTTGGCATCTTATTGATGAGAACTGTCATTTTCCATTAGTTCCTTTGTCCTGAACCAATCCAAAAAAAAGCATATTCTATCTCATTCTCTGGCACTTCTTGGACATCGTGCACTGTTGCATTTGACTGACATACACTGTTGTAATGGACTTTCTTGTGGCATGCATGGCAAGTGGCATTGTTTGCTGGACACGGAGCTCTTGAGTGTGATGACTTGTTCCTGCATTTCCCTCATGGCTTCTGTGTGTTCTTTTTCCTGTGGAGTGTCGATCTGCACTACTGATCCTGCATCACTTTTAGAGGTGTACTAGATTTCTTCAGACACCTCCCAATGGAAAAATGTCTGCCCTGCATGGAGTTCCGATGTAGGGTGCTTTGTTGTGCACCTCAGCCTGCTAGTGGCTGGAGGTCTGACTGTTATTTTATTACAGACTCTCCAAATCTGGCCACTATGACAGCATTCTCTAAAGTGAGTGTGTTGTCAAGTTGCACATGTTCTGCCAATCAACTGTCTCAGAGCCCCACTGCAATCCAGTGCCAGATCAATTCCTTTCATAGGACTCTAACGTACAGTGCTCATCTAGGGCATGCAGTGCTGTAATAAAGTCATCAGTGGGCTTGCCTGCTTCCTGCCTGCATATATTAAATTTGGTCCTTTTACAGATAACATCTCTGCAGTCAGTGAAATATGCACTTAGTTTTTCCTGGACCACATTATAGGTTTTTTTTTTTGGGGGGGCATTAACATCATCTCCTTGAGGATGTCATCTGCTTTGTCCCCCATGCAGTATATCATGGTCTTTACCTGATTCTCCACTGCTGACTCTGCTAGGCTACTGGCTATACAAAACCTTATGAGACATCTGAGTCAGTTTGAAAAGTCATCTGTATTGGCAAAATCAAAAGGTTCAGGTGGCTGGATGTGATAAGTCACTGTTGTTGCCATTGCTTTGTCACAAAGTTGCATGGAATAAAGTCACTTTAAGCTGTGCTGTATAATTAAGCAAAATTGACGATGGTCTCTTTAAATTTTACAGGTCTCCACACACTTTTGTTTTTCAAGCCTGCCTCAGTTCAGTCAAGTGTCATTTTCTCTTTACTCTCTGTGAGTGAAGCCCAAGAGTGAAGTTACTTTACTTTTTTTTCACTTTAAAATAGCCTGCCTTTTCTACCCCAACTTCCAACTGACTACTGTGAGGGAGGAAGGAAGAAAACATGGTGGATTTATTGCGTTCTGCCTATGGTAGGTAGGAAGAACAGTAATGGAACAGCCTTGCCAGCTGGCTGGGCTTCAGTTCTGCTCTTGCTTTTTTTTATGTTGATTCCATGCATGCGCAAGAAACATGTTGCGTCAGCTTTCTCCACAAGCAGGTTGTGGAGGCGTGGCACTGTTGTGCCCAATGCCCCCACAGCCTGCAAAGGCTTGTCCCGCTTCCCCCAATGCCGTGGCACACTGCTGCTGACACTAGTTCAGCCAGCATGCCACAACTTTCTAAAAAATCAGCCGCTGCAATCAGGGTCCACCTCGTCATTGCAGCGTCAGTCATCCGCTGCAATGAGGGAGTGACCCACACAGTAGGGCAGGATGTAGGACCCTGATATTGTTTAAGTAACATGGTGGTGGCTTGCCGTCAGATTCACAAACAATATTTACCCCACCATGTTTATTTGTCAACGGGGAGCCCACTCCCCATCGGAATAAAGTAATCCCCCCCCGTTTAATTGTCTGCCGACGGGTGCCCAATCCCCATTGGCAAAAGGAATCCTCCCTTTTGTTGTTTGCCGATGGGGTGCCTAATCCCCATCAGCAGAAAGGAACTCTTTTGTTGTTTGCTGACAGGTGCCTAATCCCCTGTCAGCTACAGCTGCCTCCTCCCAAAAAAAAAAACCAGTCTTCGGTGGCACGCTCGGAGTCCACCCCTGCATGCCATATGCCCATTTTGTTGTTTGCCAATGGGGGTGCCCAATCCCCCATTGGCTACAGCTGTTCCCCCAAAGCCAGACTCTGGTGGCATGCTGGGAGCCCACCCCAGTGTGCCACATGTCCCTGTAAGTTGAAAACGGTCCCGCGACGTTTTCTTGCTTTTTTTAACCTGAAAAAAAAGGACACGGTCCCTCGTAGTCGCCCTGTCCCCCTCCCACAACCCACACCCACCCACTGCGCACCCAGCCTCCCCACATTCCCCCTCACCCCATACTTACCTCCGGAGCTCAGCACGACGATCTCCTGTGGACCGGGACACGCCTGCATTCTTCAAAGTCGACCGCGAACTGAAGAAATGCCGTAAGCTGTATAATGTAATGAATAGAGTTTTTCAACTTTAGTGCATATCTCGGCTTTTTGGTTTTTCCACCAAATTTTCAACATGGTGTTTTTAGACCCTCCCTCATGAATTCTTGAACTGTCATGGCATTAATCGCACCGAAGGTCGAGTCTGGTCACTGTGTGGAATCACCTTTGGGCCAATTAATCTAAATGACAGTGCCAGTGTTCATGAGGTGGGCTCAAAAGCCTATGCTGCAAATTCAGGAAAAATCAAAAGATTGTAATGACGAAGCAGGCCTTCGCAGTTGCTATGCACGCCATAACTTCATGAATTTGAAATATTTTCATGCTAGATTTTCAACATTGGTATTTTGTCACACCTCCTTGTGAGCAGTATAGCTGTCATTGTTCACATCCTGGCCAAAATGTGTTTTCGCACTTCCGGCGCAGAATAGCGCAGTCGCTGTGGGAAATCAGTGTTCAGGACAGATTAAGAAAATGACAGTGACACTGTTCATGAGTAGTGGTCCCAAAATACCTATGTTGAAAATTTGGTAATGATACACCATAAAATGACTGTGTTACGAGCGTGCGTTGCACAGTTGGCAAGCATGCTCGTAACTGCGCAAATTTATAATATTTTCACTCCAGATTTTCAACATTGCCATTTTCCCAGACCTACTTATGAACAGTGCAGCTGTCATATTCCCATCCAGGCCAAAATGTATTTTCGCACTTCCGGCGCAGAATAGAGCGGCCGCTGTGGGAAATCACTGTTTGAGACAGATTATGAAAATGACAATGATACTGTTCATGAGCAGAGGTCCTAAAATGCCTATGTTGAAAATTTGGTGATGATAGCCCATCAATTGACAGTGTTACAAGTGTGCATTGCGCACTTTTCACACACCCTTGTAATATGTTTTTGCACTCCTGCCGGAAAATAGCACGGTCACTCTGGGAAATCAGTATTTGGGACAGATTAAGATTGACTGAGTGAGAGAGGCGAGTGACCAAGCTCAACTGAGCTCTGTCGGGACTGGTGCGGATTTGTTTGTGGGCAGACAAAGGCCCCAACACAAGAGCCCAGTACAAAAGGGCACTGAAAGAAACACAACGAGAGAGCGACTGAGGGAGGGGGAGTGAGCGAACTCACCGAAGCACTGTCAGGACTGCTGCAAATTTCTTTGTTGGCAGAAAAAGGCATCAGTGCAGGCAGGGGCACAGTACAAAAGGCCAGCCTGCAGTAGTGGAAGAAACAGTATGAGCAAGTGAGACAGGGGGGACTTAGTAAGCTCAACAGAGCTCTATCCGGACTGCTGCAGATTTCTTTGTGGGCAGAAAAAGGCACCAATGCAGGCAGGAGCCCCGTACAAATGGGCAGCTTGCAGCGCCAGGACAAACAGAATGAGCACATGAGAGAGGGAGACTGAGCGACCTCCAATGGAGCTCTGTTGGGACAGCTGCAGATTTCTTTGTGGACAGACAAAGGTGCCAACACAGCCAGGAGCCCCATACAAAAGCGCAGTCTACAGTGCCAAGAGAAACCGAATAAGTGAGTGACAGAGCGGTAGTCAGCGAGCTCAACAGAGCTCTATTGTGACTGCTGTGGATTTCTTTGTGGGCAGAAAATGCAGCAACACAGGCAGGAGCCCAGTACAAAAGGCCAGCTTGCAGCGCCAGCAGAAATGGAATGTGTGAGTGACAGAGGGGGAATGAGCGAGCTCAATGGAGCTGTGTCGGGACTCCTTCAGATTTCTTTCTGGCCAGAAAAAGCCACCAATGCAGGCAGGAGCACAGTACAAAAGGGCAGTTTGCAGCTCCAGGAGACACAGAACAAGCGAGTAAGGGAGGGGGAGTCGGTGAGCTCAACAGAGCTCTGTTGGGCCTGCTGCAGATTTGTTTGTGGGCAGAGAAAGGCAGCAATGCACGTAGGGGCACAGAACAAAAGGGCACCCTGCACTGGCAGGAAAACCAGAATGAGCGAGTGAGTGAGTTCAGCGGACCTGTATTGTAACTGCTGCAAGTTTCTTTCTGGGCATAAAAAGGCAGCAACTCAGACAGGAGCCCAGTAGACAAGGGCAGCCTGCAGCGCCGGCAGAAACGGAATGAGTCAGTGAGTGAGTGAGTGAGTGAGTGAGTGAGAGAAGGGGAGTGAGTGAGCTCAACGGAGCTTTGTCTGGAATGCTGCAGATTTCTTTGTGGGCAGAAAAAGGCACCAACAGAGGTAGGAGCCCAGTACAAAAGGGCAGCCTGCAGCGCCAGGAGAAACAGAATGAGCGAGTGAGAGAGGGTGAGTGAGCCACCTCAATGGAGCTCTGTCAGTACAGCTGAGGATTTCTTCCTCGGCAGAACAGGGTGCCAACGCAGGCAGCAGCCCCATACAAAAGAGCAGCTTGCACCACCGGGACAAACAGACTGAGCCAGAGACAGAGGGCCACTGAACGAGCTCAGCAGACCAACGCAATCAACATTCGGCATTGACAAATGCTTGTTTCTTCCTCTGGTGCTGCTTCTGCTGTTGCTACTCTGCTGCTTTTGGTCCTGGTGGTAAGCTGGCACTTTGTCTCTCACTTGGCCTCTTAGTCGACAGTTCGGCTCTCACTCTGGACCATGCTCTACCCACAAAAACAGACTCTGGCTTTTTTGTCTGTACAAAAATAATCAACATGCTGCAGCATGCTCTTGCAGGCATCTACTGATTACCCCATGATGGACTAATAGCTGGAGGGCTCAAAATTACAGATGAGGGCTGATTCTGTTCACTTCTGACACCATGTTGTGTGTGCTGTTAATAACCATGCTGCATGCAGGTTGAAGGTGAAACAGCAACTACTTTATTAAAAGGAAGTTCCTCTGGGTAGTTCCTCCCAGAGGTCACATAATAAACTAGATAGCCTGGCTAAGCTACAGTGCCAACTATCACCACAGTGTCAGGTGCGGATGCAGTTCTGTCAGTTTAGGGATGCAGATTTCATATGCTGTCAGGTCATTTAATAGGTGGGCTAGCAGGTTTGGATGCATTTATGATTTGAGAATAGCAGCAGACTCCTCTTGGGCAGATTCTTTTGAAAATCCTGCCCAAAGTCTTAACATTTAGTTAAAAAACATTGATATTGTTAAAAGTTATCATTTATTATATAAGAATAATCTTGAAGTTTCAGAGCTTTTTTCCTCTAGGTAAAGTCCAAGATATTTTATTGAACAAATTTGCTTTAAGACAAAAGTGTCTGCATGATGTTTTAGTGTGATGTGTTTTCGAATACTGAAGACATGAGCTTAAATCTGCTGTTTTGAACCTTGCCAGCAGTCTGGAGCAGTAAAATGTTTTTCATAGTGTTAGTAGATCATCGTCTCAGGCATCAATCAGTCTGTATCAGCTTCAGTGACAGATGAATTTTCATCAAAATTTAAACCTGCAGCTTGATTTTAATTTGAGCAACAATTTGATTCTATCCTGAAGTCTGATATTGTGTGTTGGAAGGGCTCCAAAAGTAACACTGGATAAGGTCTTTGGTTTGACTCCTCCTGATTGTATGACACTATTAGAGTTTGGCAGTGCATTTAAAGGAGAACTGCAAAGGACCTGTAAGTAATTTTCCCCGTAGAAGCTGATTTTTAACTTCTGGTTCAAGTTATGTTACTGTTTCAGCTCTACAGGCTGTTTAGTTGTCATAGTGGGTGTTTTTGATTTACAGACACATCGTAAGTACCTGTTTAGAACTGTCTGATGTAGTTTATGTCCTTGCTCAGCTCTCCCATTGCTGGTACAATGCATCAGTGTTCTACTACAGAACTCTGTGACTGGGAGAGACAACTATATTATGCAGTTCTAAAATGGCACTTAACACTGCAGCATGAATCAGAAACTCCCACTGAGGTTACCATTAGGCCAATAGAGATGGAACAATAAAACAATTGGAAGCAGTATTAAACAAAAAACTGCTTCTACTAGGAAAAATTACTTTCAGGTTCAGTGCAGGTCTCCTTTCAATGGTAGCACTACATAGTTAGGGTTGAGTAGCCCTTGTAAGGTTAAAGGGTCAAACTTTGCACCCTAATAACTTTGCCACCATTCAACGGATTTGCCTGCAATTTGGCATGCATGATCAAGAACCATATATCTTGGGATCTGCCAACTTTCATAGTGGTCGGATATACAGCTGCGGAGTTAAGTGAGATCTGCACGCGCATTTATGGTTTTTGGTGAATTCTTTGCTCATGCCTACAGGTCGCATGGTTGCATGACCGGTCCGGAAACTTCAGAGAACATGCGGTCAGTGTCCCCAGTGTGCCTTTTTAAGATTTCATGAAAAAATACTAAATGGTTCAAAGGTTATTCAAAAAACAAGTTCCCATTATAAGTCAATGGTAAAAGTTAAAAAGTTCGACGGTGTCACAAATGCACCTTTTACTGTCGCAAATGGCCCTAGTAGTGTTGCAAATCCACCATTTTGTTTTCAGTTGGTGATCAGAAAAATGCTTGGCATTTAAAATTCTGACCATCTAGGAAAACAATTATTTTTGTGTTTACCTAGTTGGACCCTCAGGGTGCTAGCCATGTCTTTATTTTGGGGTTAAACACCCCAGAAATCTGTTTTTCAAATTTCTGGAAAAAGTAGCGTCACAAAGTAGTGTCGCACTCACGACACTTTCGTGATTTAATTTGCGAAAGTGTCATGATTTGCTACACTATTTTGCAACAGTATGCCCAAAATAACAGGAATTCTTTGCCACCCTGCTGCAAAAGAACGGTTTGGTCTATTGGGCTGAAATTTGGAGGGAAGACAGCCAACATGCCACAGATGTGACTTGTGGTAGCTTGGTGAAAAAATATTGGAGGGCTGAAAAGTTACGCCACTCCAAAGGTGACGCTTTTTCCCATAGGATAACATTACGGCATCCGTCGCACCTTTCGGGGCCTGTATCTCAGTAACGGTGCGAGATATGGACTTTTCATTGGAAAAATGCTAAGCCCCCCCCCAAAGGGGGGGCTAAGCACAAAACTAGCCAGGAATCTCATAATTCATATGAAATTTTAATTTTTTTTCCACGTCATACGGTTCCAGAGATATAAGCAATTTAGTATTCCAAGTCCTTTTCTGCTCCAAGGCCCATTATTATGCATACATTCTTTGTATTCACTGTCTTTTTCAATGCAGTTTTTGGGGAAAAGAAGGGTGTGTCCTTTTGTTACTGTGCCAGTTAGCATTTCCAGTTGCATTTCCGTTACTGTTCATGTCACCGTTCCCATGTACACCACTGTGTGCGTTACGGTTTGCATTTTCATTTGCGCTTCTGTTTGCGTTACAGTTACCATTTGCATTTCCATTACTGTTTATGTTTTAGGGTTTTTTTTGTATCAGCCTGTGCATTGCCATTTGCGTTTGCGGTCAACCTTCCGTTTGCATGTGTCTTTCATTTTGCATCACCTTCGCTGTTACTGTTACCATTGGCATTTCCAATCGCATTATCATGACCGTGTGCGTTACGGTTTGCATTTCCATATGCGCTTGAGTTTGCATTTCCATTTCTGTTTCCTTTGGCATTACTTTTGCTGTTACCATTACCATTTACATTTCCAATTGCAGTACCATGACCATGTGCATAATGGTTTGTGTTTCCGTATACACTTGCATTTGTGTTTCTGTTTCCTTTGCCGTTGTTGTTGCTGTTACCGTTACCATTTGCATTTACAATTGTGGTACCGTGCCCGTGCATGTTATGGTTTGTGTTTACATACTCGCTTCCATTCATCTTTCCATTTCTGTTTCCTTTGGCATTATTGTTGCTGTTACCATTACCATTTGCATTTTCAATAGCGGTTCCATGACCATGTGCGTCACGGTTTGCATTTCTGTACATGCCTGCATTTTAGTTTCCATTTCTGTTTTCTTTGGCATTATTGTTGCTCTTATCATTACCATTTGCATTTTCAATTTTGGAACCATGACCGTGTACGTTACCACTTGAGTTTCGTACACGCTTGCATTTGCGTATCCGTTTCTGTCACTGTTCGCTTTGGTGTCACTTTGCACTTGCGTTTCTATTACCATTTGCTTTACCATTTCCTTATACTTTACTATGTGCGTTACCATTGCCGCTTGTGTTTGGTTTGCAGTTTCTGTTACTATGTAACAAGACATCATGTGGTGGGATCGCGGGGCCCTTGCTCCCGCCAGCACATTCCAGTCACTATTTATCATCCTCATTCTCAAAAAGAAGGGAAATTAGAGGCAAAAACTCTGATTAATGCATCAGTTAGGGTTGTTCCACAGCGGCAAAAGTGAGAAAATTTGGGGTTAGGGTTGAAAGGCCCCCCTTGGACCCCGCCAGCCCACCCTCACAACCAGCATCGGTGTGCGGGTTGGGGTCGTTGGTCCTAACTCTCACCCCATTCTGCTATACCTCTGCTTCTTTACATATGTGATGGGGTGAGAGTTAGGGCATATGACCCCAATGCGCACCCTGATGCCGGTAGGTGGGGTGGGCTGGGGGGCTCCAAGTGGGTCTTTCAGCCCTAACACCTAATTTCCTTGCTTTTGTAACTGTGGAACAACCGTAACTGATGTATTAAATGGAGATTTTGTGTCTCTAATATGCATATATATATATATATATATATATATACACACACACACACACACACACACACACACACATATATATGTTTACAGTGTTAATGATTCAGAAAACAGATAAAATAACATAATCAAGTATTACTTTTAGTATTTGTTTATTTCAACAGTGTCACCAGGAAAGACATATTTAGCTCTTAAAAGCTCATTTCCGGACGCGTTCTGATGGTTGGGGATGTGGAAAAATCATATACAGCAAATACAATATATCAAGGAGCAGAATCAAAAATTGAAGTCACATGAGTAAAAAAATTGAGATAATTTACTTGATGGAACTAATCTTATAGAGCAATGAACAGATAATGAAGGAAACAGATTGACAGGGCAAAATGGGGGGGTGGAAACAGAATCATGGACAATTGCAGAAGGGAAGAAAATATTCATGAAGAAGAGACTTTAAGGACAAAGCAGAAGAAATAGAAAGAATGAATAAAGGAAAGCACATGGACCAGAGTTTAGAAAAGCAGTATGAGACAGCAGATTGACCAACAGAAGATTTTCTAGAAGGAATAGTGAGGGAATACGAAGTATTATCACAGAGAGGGTATTAAGAAGCTGAGGAAGAGGATAAAAGGGGATATAAAGTAGGAGGGGAGGAAACCAAATCAATATTTAGATACTGTATAAAGGAGGCACTATGGGAAAGGTGCCTGGTGACAAAAGAGAGGAACGAAATGGCAGATTAGAGTAAGTAATATTGTGTACAAGGGGAACAATCTAAAACAAAATGACAAACAAAGTGGAAAAGGGGGTCCAAACTTTTGCATCTGGGGATCATATGGCAAGGCAATGTTTACCTACATGGTTCCATTTCAAAAGGCTCAAGGCACTGTACAGGGAGAATAACATAAAGTGCAGTATGCACTGGTAAATAAAGAAAACAAATAGAGCACATAAACAGATAAACTAACAAAGGCAACACTAAATACAGCAAACAAACAGATTAACTAAACAACTAAAACAATAAGCAGCTTAAACAAAATGGGTTTTCAAGACACCTTTAAAGACCTCCATCAAGCAGATAGATTGAATGCTTAGAGAAAGATAGTTCCAATGAGGCAGCAACCCCTGAATGTTCTCCTTTACTTTTTTCAACCTTGTATTCTTTCACATCTCTGCTATTCCACTGTATATAGTATTATAAAATGGCTAGGATAAGTCATGAAAGCTGATTGGCTGAAGCAGTCTTTGATCTAAAACAATATCTCAGTGTATCACCCTGGTTCAAAACTGATTACCAAGCTCAGCTATTTCTTAACACATTGGGACCATTTTATAACTGCAGTAATACAATACAGGGTGTGGTATATTTAAGCAATATTGCAAGACCAGGGTTATGTTAATGTTTTGTTAAAATACCCAGTAGACCACCTCTCTCATGATCTCCACAGGGCGAGATTAACAGATGGTATCCCAAACCCTGGTCATTACTCAGTGCTTAAAAATGAGTCCCAACAACTTTTGCCTGCAAGCTGGACTTCTCTACCTGCATCAGTGCCATCCTTGCCAAGCTCTGCCTTAAACTCAGTGCCTTGTACAACACTAAGGACTGCCTCTCCCATCAGGTCTGCCGTGAGCTGGTAACCAAAATGGTTCTACCAGTCTTCGGCTATGTGGATGTGGTCTATGGCACTGCCTCATCCTCCTCCTTTACTAAACTCAACACCCTCTGCAATACTTTCTGTCATTTCACTAGCAACTCTCCCCTTTGTACAGATCATTGCTCTCTCTATTCCTCCTTCTCTTTCCTACCACTACCATCACATCACCAGTCCCAATGTGCCTCCTTCATTACTAAATACTGGTTTGGGTCCCTTCCTTCCAAACTTTTCTTACTCATCTCCACTATCCCCTCCTCTTCTTTCTTTCTCTCTGTCTGCTTCAGGGATTCCTGCACTTTCTCCATTCCCTACCCTCACTCTGTGGGCAGACAAGCTGCTTTCCTCTACCACCTCCCTTCCCTCTAAAAACTGTTTCCTTCTCTCCTCTGCCCCTTCCCCTCACTCCCTGCCTTTTGACATCAGCTAAGTCATCTTCCTGTGCCCTTCTGTCCCTGTCACCCTCCCTCTTGACTATCTATCCGTACTCTCTTCTGACCCCACTCTTGCTCTGACCCCCCCCACCTTTAGTGGAGGCCATTTGTGCCTCTGCCCAAGCTCTGTTATTGGACCAACTAGCACTGTCACCTACCTCACTTACACTGCATACTTTATTGTACACTCTCACGACTGTCCACATATCATTGCATTAACCCATGCTATTTAATATTTATTGGTCATCACTTTTCTACTACAGCTAACGTTTCCTATGAAACCACAATATGTTTTGTAACTTTGTAACTTTGTGTACTCCCCTCCTCCAGATTGCAGCTGGAAATGAGCCACGGCTCAGCGTGCCTTTCCTGGTTATCATTTAAAAAAAAAAAATATTGTTCAGCACTATGGTACCAACAGTGGATGTCAAGACTGTATGTAAGAACTTGATGTGCTTCCTGGCTGAAACTCATTTTGTAATCCTGTAAAATCTGTTTTTGTTTTAAATGCCACATTTGTTTCCAGTTTCAAATGTCACACATCTTTTATCCCAGCATAGTAGTACATAAATGCATTTCTAAGTAAGGATTAAGCCACAAGAAAGAATGGGTCTACTGTGGAATTAATCCATGGTTGGTCCACGAGGCCGAGAACTGAGTAATTCCAACCCACCAACCATGGATTAATTCCATTGTAGACCCATCCTTTTGAGTAGTTTAATCTGCTTGTAACATGGCAATGAGTGCAAGACTAAAAATCTTTAAATAAATGAGTACAATCACACCAATTTACTTTCAGAATACTGTATGTTGAGCTGTGTAAGATGAGGTACCTATACTTCAAAACAATTGCAACACACCTATTGGAAATATCGTGGCTGCTATTTCACATTTGTTAAAATAACTTTCATTACAAGCTTTAAGCTTTCTAACATCAAAACATATTTTACAACTTTTCAAAAACTTGCAATTCACTTTCTATTCTAGGTGCTTTGATTTTCCTCTCTGTGTATTAGAAGATATGGGCTGCACTGCATGATGGGAATGTGCTATGGTACATTTTAGTTTTCTTCCTGCAGTTCCTTTGCAGACCAATAGGTGGCTGTCAAATAATCCTAGCAGCACAAGCACCGTTTTCTTCAAATGTACTGAATTAACGGGCCCAACGAAGACTCTATGGGAACGGGATCTCGGGCTGCAGATTTCGGAGCGGAATTGGGAATTAGTGTTAGGAATGCCATAGGGAATTATGATATGTAATAAATTTAAAGAAGCTTTTTATAAGTTCTTGCATAGAGCTTATTGGCCCCCAGTGGCGGTGCATCGGGCACGACCAGCTGTTTCACCAACTGTAGAAGGTGTGGGAAGGGACTGGGTACTTTTTTCCATTGCTTTTGGTCATGCCCAGTTTTGATAAGATATTGGGGGGGAGTGGTGCAGGAGATAAATAAGGGGGTGGGGGCCCAATTAACCCGTGATCCCTTAGTTTTCCTATTTGGGGTGGAAAGGATTGATGGGGAAGAGGAGTGGCAAATATTGCCCAGATGGATAAGGATGTCTCTAGTATTAGCGAGACATTGTATCCAGAATACTTGGGGTTTCTGGAAATGGACCCACGATAAGCGAATGGAGGAAATTAGTGTTACGTACATTGGCCTTAGAGAGACTCACATGGATAGTGAGGGATAAGGAAGAGGTTTTTATGAGGAACTGGGCCCCTTTTATGGCTACGCTGAATCTATCCAAAAATATAATGCTTATTTCGGGGTTGAACATATAAGTAATTGGGTATAAGTTTAGTGTAGATTGCTGATGGCAAGGGCCAGTGATAGAACACTAGTATGGTGAGTCGGTATGGAAGGGGGGTTGGTATCTTAGCATAATATGGGTAGTAGAGAGGAGGGAAAATGTTACACGAACAGAATGTAATGATAGGTGATATTCAGTGATTCCTGAATTTATTATAAGGCATGGTGGGATTGCTGCACATTTGACTGCACCTTTAATTCAACTAATTAATTTATTGTTTAATAAACTAATCAGTCAGTAGACGGAATAAATAAGTGGAAGTCATAAGAGGTATTAAGTTAAGTTAACAACTGGGAAGTTTGCATGTTTGTATGTTTGTCTGTTTGTATTTAAGAATGTCACTGTATGTGTTTTTTTTTTCTTTCCCCTTGTGGCAAGTATCAGTTGCTGTTTTCTTGTTGTATTGAAAATTGTTAATAAACAGAATATTCAAAAAAAAAATGTACTGAATTAAGCCAATCTGAAAAACACTTTATTGAACAACTACTGTTTTGTGGAATATTATTTTCACTTTTTTTCCCTCTAAACTATCTAATTCAGCAGTATCATCTCTCTTTGATTTTGCTTTGTTTATCTCAGTGTCTGTTATTTTTGCTTTTGGTTATAGAAGCTGCATGCTCATCTTTACCACTGTGTATTCACCAAGAAAAGGCTAGGCCAGATAATGTTATTCAGTCATCCATAATGCATTGCACCCACAGTTGCTTAGAAAGCAGTAGATCAGAAGGGATGGTAACAGTATATAATTAATGGCTTCCATTTTTTTTCTATGGCAAAAACCCTGTGTTAAATACCGTAACACCTGAGTAGGTGTTACGGCATTCATGCGCTACCTTCCAATTCAAATCCGCTCGAGACAACAGAGAAAGACAACTCAAGTTCACCTCACAAACCACTGATGATACAAACTCACCTCCTCACTGGTGCTCGCTCCTTACAAAACATTCTCCGGTAGCCTTGCACTACCTAAGTAAAATTAAAAAAACGCTCACCCAATTTCAAATTGAGGAACAAACGGTTCCTCCAAGGCTTCTCACCCACAGCAAGACTCATCTCCACAGCTCACTACCCGGCATGATGAAATGCCTTCCGGTAACATGCAGGCTGTATTTTCCACAGCCCCATCATAGTCAACTTCTATAACTCCAACCAACAACCGCAAGAAAAGAACAAAAACCCGAATCATCGAGAACTCGGACATCTTGAATAATGTGCTCTAACCAAAACAAAACAAGGACACTTTCATTTACTTCAAATATCTTACGTTTAACTGTAAGACCAGATTGGTACAGTCCACACTTTCACCACGGTCCCTAACTACTCTCCCTTTCAACCGTCACCTTTCCTCTACAGGTCAAACAACCATCTACATATTTATTTATTTGTTTTCTTCTTTTTAATACTTAAAAAGTACAGTTTAAGTGTTCGATCTGCAGCTCTCTGTCATAAATGAAAGTGTTTCATTACCACAAGGTAAGACTCCACTTTCATCTTTTTATTTCAAATCTCTTCAGCAAAAAAAGGAACCCTTCAATTATATAAAACAAAATATGGGGTGCAGTGTATTTCACTCGAATTTAACACACACCCTCGTTGTTGGATGGCTATCATAAACCCCTCGGGCTTCGCCCTCGGGGTTTATGTGCCATCCAACAACTTGGGTGTGTGTTAAATTCTCATAATAAACTGCACCCCATACTTTATCCTATATGTAAATGTTCACTTGTAAAGAAATATTATTGCAGCATAATTAACAGTATATGTAGTATTCAAATGTAGAATCTTTAGTAACTCATGAACTTCTGTCACAGTTACAACATAGAACAATCTTCAAAATGTCAAAAACCCTGTGCCAGGAAAAACCTTAACAAATATAAGCTGGGACAACTACAAACTATTTACATATTGCTTTCACTTGTGTACTGCTTCTTACCTGTAGTGGATTGCCAAGGTATATTATATCACAAACTATGGTCTACTATGGTATTAGACCATGGTTTCTACTATACCACATGATGTGTTTACACCTATCTGAGTGCTTTATTTCACTTTTCTTTTTTTATGCCATGTTACAATTCTGTTTATAACACAGCATAAAAAAGAAAAATGAAATGAAGCACTCAGATAGGTGCAAACACACCATGTGGTACAGTAGAAATCATGGTTTAATACCATAGTAGATCATGGTTTGTGATGTAATACCTTGGCAATCCAGTATAGACAACAAGCCGTACACAAGTGAAATCTATCTATCTATCTATCTATCTATCTATCTATCTATCTATCTATCTATCTATCTATCTATCTATCTATCTATCTATCTATCTATCTATCTATCTATCTATCTATCTATCTATCTATCTATCTATCTAGTTTGCAGTTGTCCCAGCTTGTGTGAGCAAAGGTGTTTCCTGGCACAGGGTTTTTGACATATTCAAGATTGTTCTATGTTGTAACTGTGACAGAAGTTCATGAGTTACTAAAGATTGTACATTTGAATCCCACATATACTATTAATTATGCTGCAACAGTATTTCTTTACAAGTGAACATTTACTTACTGTTACCATCCCTTCTGATCTACTGCTTTCTAAGCAACTGTGGGTGCAATGCATTATGGATGACTGAATAACATTATCTGGCCTAGCCTTTTCTTGGTGAATACACAGTGGTAAAGATGAGCATGCAGCTTCTATAACCGAAAGCAAAAATAACAGACACTGAGATAAACAAAGCAAAATCAAAGAGAGAGGATACTTCTATGGGTGAAAAGAAAAACAAATTGAGAGAAACAAAAAGAAATCAAAAAAACAGACCAACAATGCTAGTCAAAACAAGTATTTGAAAGGTGAAAGCAGTAAACGTTATGTTGTTCTATGTCCTGCTGAGTTAGATAGTTTAGAGGGAAAAAAAGTGAAAATAATATTCCACAAAATAGTAGTTGTTCAATAAAGTGTTTTTCAGATTGGCTTAATTCAGTACATTTGGAGAAATGGTGCTTGTGCTACTAGGATTATTTGACAGCCACCTATTGGTCTGCAAAAGAACTGCAGGAAGAAAGCTAAAATATACCATAGCACACTCCCGTCATGCAGTGCAGCCCATATTTTCTAACACATAGAGGAAAATCAAAGCACCTAGAATAGAAAGTGAATTGCAAGTTTTTGAAAAGTTGTAAAATATGTTTTGATGTTAGAAAGCTTAAAGCTTGTAGTGAAAGTTATTTTAACAAAAGTGAAATAGCAGCCATGATATTTCCAATAGGTGTGTTCCAATTGTTTTGAAGTATATGTACATCATCTTACACAGCTCAAAATACAATGTTGTGAAGGTAAATTGGTGTGATTGTACTTATTTATTCAAAAACTATTATTCTTACACTTATTGCCATGTTATAAATGGATTAAACCACTCGAAAGAATGGGTCTACAGTGGAATTAATCCATGGTTGGTGGCGTTGGCTAACGAGTCTGATAGACCCATCCTTTCTCGTGGCTTAATCCTTACTTGTGCCATGTCTCATAAAACCCCCACAACTACCCAATTAATTTTATTACTGTACCCCAGCCAGCCTGTTTAGTTTCTTTACTAAATGGTAGGAACCCTGTTTTCAAAAAGGATTCTTCCAGTTTGTTCCTATGGCAAAAATCTGTTTGAATAAAAAAGGCCTTGGGTTAAACAAAAGTATTGTTCTGTCTCCATGGAGTGAGAAAACACTGGTGCCTCCCACTAGATTGATGGAGCAACCCAACTTGTTTTTATAGTTTACATAAAAGCTTGACTGCACTTGAAACATTAATTAGTTTGAAGATGTCGGTCTGTCATACTTTAATATATTAAACATTTATTCCTAAAGAGCAGGCTGTGTACTTGAACATACTCTTTCATAAGCATAATGTTTCAGCTGTTGCAATTCAGCAGTGAATACACTTTTTTTTTTCTATTTTCAGTTTTCCAGTTTCAGGGTCTCTAACACATCAAGTTCATATAAAAAGCACTCAGCTGTCCCAGTCTGACCTCTCAGTCTCTTTAATTAAGACTGCTCATGGCAGCAGAATGTGATGTCACAAACAGCAGCTGAGAGGTTAGCTGGGGACAGTCAGAGTATTTTTAAAGGCACAATAAGTGCTGCATTATCTGAAATATAGACAGGAACGATAGCAGGAAAACTTAAAAAAATAGAAAACAATTATAAAAATACATCAAAGAAACAATGCCTCAGAGAAAAACGGTAGCAACACGTGTGTAACCAATTTTCCAGTGCCATAGTAATAAGGACAAAAATGCACTCACCAAATCATTTAACTGATACTGGTTCTTTATTACGTTGCAGGAGCAACGCACATACAAAAACAGTATGTAGCACCAAGTGGGTCTGGGGACCGCTGCCACTGCTCCCTAACCTCAAACTTGGTTTTAAAATAAACCAAAACCTGTGAATGGCCACATTGGTCACACATGGTTACATAACCGTGCGTAATTCCAGCACAACACTAGTTAGAAATGTAACCCCTAGATGGCGCTATCCCAGGGGCTACTACCCCTGCCTGATTTGCCACTAACAGGTTGAGGGGCCTGGATCCAATGGCGGGTGCCTCCACCCAGAGGTCAGGGTTTGCAATAGTTAAACTTACTTGGTCACAGCCCTCTGGGACACTGCAACCCCCCTTTCTTCCCACTAGTGGCCCACACAATATATCAGAATTACCTTCACAGTATACACTTACCCCCAGGGCTGGTTCAGGCACTGGGACCTCCTGTAAAATAAGATACAGTGCAACAATCACAGTACAATACTTTAACATAGACAAATACCTCAGGCAGTATAACTTTGCTGAAACAAGCAGCTCTGATTTATTTAGGGGAATACAACAAGGACAGGGGAAATCAGGTTAATTAGCTTATACTTTACTCATCTATTCATGGCTCTGTGCACAGGCCTATCCCTACCAGTTACTGTCCCTGGGTACCCAAGCCCTAGTGGCTAGTCCAAACCGTGGCAGCTGGTAGGGGCCCTTTCACACAGAGAAAAGAAAAATTAGTTAAACAGTCAGCGGTACAGTAATTCTATTTGATTCAATGTGGCAATTCAACAGGAGCGACCCTGAATTAGTACTCACGACCTCCAAACAAGATAGGGGTCCTTCAATGTCAGCAGGGCTACTCTTGAGCTCCACAGACTCCTCACACATTTATATGGCAAAAAGAAAGTACTATACCAGGCAGGCTGCTTCTCTAGCCGATCGCAATTACTGCACAATACCCGGGAGAACACACAGCAGATTCAGTTCCTGACAGACCGAGTGCAATTCAGCAATTTCTCCAGTCTTCTACAGGGTGAGCCTGGTTTCTACTCTTCAGATATCCTTTGATTCTCTTCACAGGACGGATTCAGTCCTAACAAGCAGTTACACAAGCTGCAGACCGGAACTCCGGACCTTACACATGTTTCCCAACTAAAACCGTGCACTGAAGGAGCAAAGGGTTCCTTTCCCCTTCACTGCCAGAGCTAAAACTGAAACTCCAACAGACAAAACCGGGCACTTCCTTTGAGTTCCTCCCAGTTCTTGACTGGATTGGCTGTCACTCACAATAGACTGCTCCTGTTGGTCCAAAAAGGTGCCGAAGTCTAAATTACATCTCCCAGAGTCACTGCCCATACAATCCTCTTGTGGCTGGCTCAGATTATGAGTCCAAGTTCTGATTCGTCCAAGGCACCATTTTAGAGCTAGCTTACCCCACACTGATTGGTCCAGTTCAGCAGTTCAAAACTAGAATGGAGAACTAGGCAAACACAGTTCTGACTGCAAAGAAAGCAGGTTAGACAAACTGTATTTTCATTATTACTCTAAATGATTTCTGGCAAACAGTTACATCTTTCAGATAGGTTCCCTTTGCACTCCTAGTGACTGCAAAAATGGAGTGAATTGGCAGCAGTTCGAGTAGTACTCAAGCAGAGAAGCACACAGTCCCCCCATACAAACTAATTACGTCTGCAAGCAGACAGCTCTTAAAGAGACAGTACCAGAGGCTCTAAAAACACTCACTGATAAATGGCTTAAACACCAAACACCATTCAGGCTTGGAGCATTCAAGCAAGCTCCTGGAAGTCTTTTGGGAACCCCCATTTGCAGGGGGGTTACACCCTTCCTGGCCTGGAAAGCTTGGCGTCCGCGTCGAAGCCAAGTACCCTATAAGTTTTAACTGCAACCATATACATTTTGCATTAGGCTCACACATGTAATCGCAGTCAGTATATCATTTTACCAAGAACACGTTTCTGAAACATTGCAGTACGTCACTCTTTACATAGTATTACACACACATTGTACCATAACTCACGTTATTACCTCTTGTAAATGAAACCTGAAGAGAGGGGGCCCTTCCTATCAGTTACCTTGGGGCTGGACGGGCAAGGGCACCATACTTAGAGGGCAACACAAGTAACTTGGAGTTGGCACTGATGCTCAGTTTGGCAATGAGCTCGGTACACATACACTCCTTATGGACAACATTGAGAGGCAAGTCCACAGGCCTCCCAAGTGAATCATAACTGAGGTGCACCACAGGCTTACAGCTCGACCAGTCTTTCTAGGGGAACTGTTACAGTCTCTGCACTCTGAGCCTCATTTTCAGCATTGTCCTCACTTGTCAGGGGGTCTCCATGGGGGTAGAGAGGCTAGTACTTGGGGCACTTTCAGCTCCAGGAGTTACAGTTTCTGAGTCCACAACATTTTGGCTCGCATGGAGAGCTTTCGGACACTGGCAGTGGACTGTCAGGGCACTCAAAATACTCTTCTTGTTCTGGTGTATCACCAGTCTGACCCAATCCATCATTTCCTCCCTGAAAGCTCAAACAGTTCAACCATGCACAATGATTCCATTTCATCTGATCTGATGCTTTGCACTTCACTTTCTGGGAGCATTGGCTCCAGGGACGAAGCTGGGGCTTAGACAGTCCAGAAGGCCCAGCTTCATTTCCAGTATTGACTAGGGATTGCCCCAAACAATTGACTCAGTTCAGAAGAAGGATAGCATTCAAGGTCACTCTTCACTTTCTTCCGATATGGACTGACATTCATGCTCAACTGGGACTTGTGGAGGGAACACTTTAACTTTGCTTCTGTAGGTGCAGACTTTCTTGATCTTTCTTAGCAGCAGCTCTAGTCACTGGTCCAGAGGGGCATCTTCTGGGGGCTCAGACTCAATCAAGATTTGTCCAATGGGCAGATAAATGATTTCTATGCATTGTTTTACATCTTTTGAATTATTCTCAGGCCTTACTTTGTACACTGGCAGATCATCTAGTTTGCCCACTATAATGTGAGAGAGATGGTGCCATCTGTCAGCAATCTTGTGTTTGCCATGCAGTCCCAGATTTCTTAGCAATACCCGATCTCCCTCCTGGAGTTCCTGTGCTTTCACCTTTTATCATACCTTTCTTTGTTGGCCAGATTTCTTTTGGCAGCCATGGTTTGAGCCAGTTGGTACGCATGAGTTAGCTGGGCCTTTAACTTTGCACATACTGTAAATAGTTGTCAGCTTGAACCCCATCAGGAGAGACCCCAAAACACACATCTACCGGTAGTCGAGCTTCTTCCAAACATCAGGCGGTAGCGGAGAACCAGTGGCATCACTTTTGGTGCAGTTATAAGCATGTACCAGGGTGCTAATTTGTTGGCTCCATCTAGGCTTGTCCTTTGGGTGCAGGGTGCCTAGCATATCTAGCAAAGTGTGGTTGAAATGTTCAGGCTGAGGGTCCCCTGGGGTGGTAAGGAGTGGTTCTGGACTTTCGCCTCCCCACAGAGAAAGCATCTCTTTGATCAGACGACTCTCAAAGTCTCTCCTTGATCAGAATGGATTCTTTGTGGAGCCCATAGTGAACAAAAAGTTTTCTACAGTACTTTGGCCACAGTGGATGCTTTCTGGTCTTTGGTGGGAAAGCTTGGGCATATCTCGTGAAATGGTCAGTGACCACCAGCACATTACTGATATTTCTTTGATCTGACTCCAAACTCAGAAAATCAATACAGACCAGCTCCATGGGTGCACTGGTGGTGATGTTAACAAGGGGCAGCCCTCTGGGGCAAAGCTTTCCTCTGTAAGCAGCGACTACAAGTTCGAATGTGTTGCTCCACATCAGCCCCATCTTAGGCCAATAGAATCTGGATCTCACCAAGTCAAGTGTTCTGTCTATGCCAAGGTGCCCCATGTGGTTGTGCAAGGACATCAGTACTGAGTCTCGAAAGGCAGGGCAGGACTAGTTGTTGTTTGTCTACTTGTCCCCCTCTGTCTACTGTTTTCTGTATAACAGTTTATTGATCAGTTTCAACTTAGGACCTTCTTTGTATAATAGTGCAGTTCTCAAATCCGTGGGCGTAATTTGGACACATCTTTTCCTGCATGAGGGCTTCTAAAGCTGCTTTGATCATGGGATCGCGGGATTGAGCCCGCCGAATACTCATTGTCCAGCTGAGGCAGTGCACCAATGTCTATTGCAGAAAAGTGGCAATAAGCAGCAGGTATGCAATTCTCAGAGGGTCCCAAGCAATCCACCATGCAGTCCACTGCGTCCGTGGACATTTGTTCCTCCCTGTCAAACTTCCGGCAGAGTGCCCGAATGTCAGGTTCTGCCAATCAGACCCAATCATTCTGGGGAACAGGCCTCCGGGAGAGAGCATCAGCATCTATGTGGTTCAGACCTGCTCGGTATTCGAGAGCATAGTCATATGTAGATAATGGCCAAAACCACCTATGGCCAGTGGCATCCAACTTAGCTGAGGTCTGCACATAGGTCAAAGGATTATTGTCAGTTTTTACTAGTATTTTAGCCCCATACAAGTACTCATGGAATTGGTCAACAATAGCCCACTTCAAAGCTAGGAACTCTAACTTATGTACAGGATAGTTCTTTTCGGATGGGGTCAGGCTTCTACTGGCAAAGGCCACTGGTCTCAGGCCATTCGTGCTCTTGGTACAACACAGCCCCAACCCTTGCAAGCTAGCATCAGTGTGCAGGACGTAACGTTTTCTTGGATCGCATAGGCCAGCACTGGAGCATGGGTAAGTTGATATATGATCTCATGAAAAGCAGTCTCACAATCAGGAGTCCAGCGGGCCCCAAATACTTCACTCAGATGAAAATACACTCTTTCAGTCTTGAGGACGCTGACTTTTAGTATTTTTGTGGGTTGGGGATACCCTTGAGTAAGGTTAAGTAAAGGGCGGATCACTCTTGAATAGTCCTTGATGAGCCGATAATAACCACAGAATCCCAGGAATCTTGGCAGTTCTTTTAGATTTTGGGCTGTGGCCAGGTGGTCAAGGCCTCAACTTTACTTGGGTCGGTCTCTATTCCTCGGTGGATACTATGTGTCCCACATACTTTACTGATGTTTGAAAGAATTGACACTTATCAATGGACAGTTTAAGGCCAAAGTCCTCCAGTCGGTCCAATACCTTAAATAATCTGCTCTCATGTTCCTCCAGTGAGCTGCCAAACACAATAACATCATCTAAGTATAACAGGCACTCTAGTAAGTTCATGTCCCCCACTGCACGCTCCATCAATCGTTGAAAAGTGGCTGGGGCACCTGAAATCCCTTGAGGCATCCTCATGAATTCATAGAAGCCAAGCGGACAGATAAAGGCTGTCTTCTCATTGTCCTCTGGGGCCATCGGGATCTGGTAGTACCCACTGTGGAGATCCAGCACAGAGAACCACTTGCTCCCATTTAGGCAGTCCAAAGCATCCTGAATGCGGGGCATTGTGTACTGATCAGGGATAGTCCGCCGGTTTAAGGTGCGATAATCCACACACATCCTTACTGTTCCATTCTTTTTCCTCACTACCACAATGGGGGAAGCATAAGGACTTCTGGATTCTTGTATTACACCAGCAGCTAACATCTCTTGCAGATGCCGTCTCACATCATCTATGTCAGCAGTTGCCAGGTGTCGAGACCTCTCACAAAATGGTCTTTCGTCATGCAGCTGGATATTGTGCTCAGCTCCTTGCATGCATCCTACATCCCATTCCTTTAAAGAAAACACCTGGTATCTCTGGGCAAGCTTCTCACTGATCCTCACTTTCCATTCAGCTGGCAGCGGGGAGTCACCGAAATCAAACAAGTCAGGCGTTACTCTGTCATTCTTCCTTGAACTCTTGCTGCTGGGTAGCACTGCAGTGTCTGCACAATGCACATTAGCCAGGATGCAACCTCTATTTACTCGAATGTCTCTTTCAGACACATTATGAACTTGGACCATTACCCTTCTGGCATAAGCATGGGCTCTAGCGGGCAAAATACTAGGCTTGACCAGCAGTCCCTCTGGCAATTTTCCATCGCCTGTGCATCCAACATTAATATTTTATTCTTAACATCCTTTCTGATACGGACCTCTCCCTGTAAGGTACACTGGGCATTTGGCACCAGGATCAGAGACTCAGGATCCTTCTTCCATACAATTCCGACCGGTTCCTCTGGTTCTATTTTTCAGCATCTCTCTGTGCCTCATAGGCCTTCTTAAGTAAAGCGGAACTCTTAAAGCTCTACTAGTCTTTGACCCCTGTTTTCATAACACAACTGTGCCAGCCTTCCGAACATATGAGCATTTGTTCCAATCAACAAAGGACACCATCATACAGTCCAGTGGGGGACACACTAAGGCTAGGGTCTCTACTTGTTTGGCCACTCCAGCCACGGAGGTGGGGAAAGACAGCCAAATTCGGATATACCTGGAATAGGGTAGGCCTCTCACTTAACCCCCATACATGCAGTCCTTCTAATGGTTGTAGGTACATCTGACAAATGCTTCTGATACCAATCCTGGAACATAATTGTCACTTGAGAGCCACTGTCTAATACAGCTCTTGTAGACACTCCATTCACCTTTACAGTGGTCTCCATGGAGGGACCCACTATTCTGGACCAGTCTGGAGAGGCGGTAGTGGGGGCCTGGGCAACTGACCTTGCCACAAAAGGATGTGGGTTAGCATTTTTGGTGCCCTCACTGGGATCATTTCATGCACCTCTTAACCACTGATTTGTTCTCCAAGCTCTCCTTGTAGCCTATATGCAACTTTGTCAGTGTCTTTTGGGACGGCATTCCCTTTGTGCCCATCTTTCCCACAATTATAGCAAAACATACTTTCTGGAGTTTGAGCTGGCCGAGGTGCCACACTGGGAGCCAGGGCGGGGGTATTACTAACTGGAAACCTTGGTGCCATCTCTGTCTGCGGCGTGATAAGCATTTGGAGACATCTCATCAGTTTCTCCACTTCCATGGTCAAGGAATCGAGTTTGGAGCTGTTATCAGCAGGAGATACATGGGTGGGTACCCCCACCCCATAGCAGATGCAGTTGGATACAGGTCAGGGCCCGTACTTGCAGGCGTGGCCTTCATAAAGGGACTGTTTTTGAATTCCCGGATCTCTCTCAACAGTTCGGCCCATTGTGGCATATCTTTTTCTTTGTCAGAGCACTCATTTACTGCCAACCTCTGCCCCTGAACTTCACTTGATGGGTCACCCTCAGTCACTCGGGTCATAGCCGCAGCTGTTGGTGCAGGTCCCTCCCGAGGTCGCCTTTTCTCAACTCCTCAAATTTCTCTCCTTAACTCATCATAGGAGGGTGGGGATTCCAGTCGATTTGCCAGGCGTAACTGAAGCAACAGCAGTTCTGAGAAGGGGGCAGACTTAAGGATCCTGTCCAGCCTGGTTCGGTCCAGTTCAATAGCTGGCAAACTACCCTTTCTGAGGCATTCTTGCAACAATTTTTCCAGCCAAGATAGATACACAGACAACAACTCCCCTTGGTACTGTTGTGCATCTCTTACTCTCCACCATAGGTCTTCATCAGAATCTGGGCTCCCATACACATTCTCCAGGGCCTCAAGATAGGCCTGTGCAGTCACTTCAGGGTTACTGGCCCGTTTAGCACGGATGGTAGCCAGGGCAGGACCTCGGAGGCTCACTAACCTCTTTCGCTGCTTCCGAGCATTGCCATTCTAGCACTTGGGGCAACATAGTCTATCCAGGTCTCCCAGTCATCCTCCCTTGGGGGTGGGGAGGTGCCAGAGAAGATCCTCAGCCTTCGTAAGAGTCGTGACTAATGGCAGGTGCAGAAATAGGAGTCTGCATTGGTTCAGCCACCATTACGGGTACTGGAGCGGGAGAGGGTGTTGGGGGAGGAACACCCCCAGGTGGCAAGAATAGTTTCTTCAAGTCCTCCACAGTTTTCCCTTCCCCCAGCAACCATTTAGCAAATTTCTCCTCAAAAGTTTCAGATAGTGGTGGGGGCTCATTCCCCCCCAGGTCTTTACTGTCCTTAGTTATCACTTTCCAAGCATTGAGGGCTCCCTCTGGGGTAATGGTCTGTGGCACTTTGGAGCTATCTATGGGATCCTTAAACTCTACTAGGGCCAGGAAAGTGTGGGTGAGCAGATTAGCATGCCGACCCACCACCACAGGGTTTTGTAAACCTTCCACCTTGGAAAGTACTCCTGCACAGTGTCCGTATTGATACCAGGGGATGTCCAGGAAAAGCATAGCATTTTGGGGTCGATCTCCTCCCAGTACACCACTCCACCAGCCGGTGCACAGCCACTTTGTCGGGTACCCATTTATTTATATTTTTTTTAACAGTGGTTTGTAAATATGGCCACTAGAGGACACACAATCCCAGCGGTGAGCCTCCAAGATGTAACCCTAGATGGCGCTATCCCAGGGGCTACTACCCTGCCTGATTTGCCACTAACAGGTTGAGGGGCCTGGATCCAATGGCGGGTGCCTCCACCCAGAGGTCAGGGTTTTCAATAGTTAAACTTACTTGGTCACAGCCCTCTGGGACACTGCAACCCCCCTTTCTTCCCACTAGTGGCCCACACAATATATCAGAATTACCTTCACAGTATACACTTACCCCCAGGGCTGGTTCAGGCACTGGGACCTCCTGTAAAATAAGATACAGTGCAACAATCACAGTACAACACTTTAACATAGACAAATACCTCAGGCAGTATAACTTTGCTGAAACAAGCAGCTCTGATTTATTTAGGGGGAATATAACAAGGACGGGGGAAATCAGGTTAATTAGCTTATACTTTACTCATCTACCTATGGCTCTGTGCACAGGCCTATCCCTACCAGTTACTGTCCCTGGGTACCCAAGCCTTAGTGGCTAGTCCAAACCGTGGCAGCTGGTAGGGGCCCTTTCACACAGAGAAAAGAAAAATTAGTTAAACAGTCAGCAGTACAGTAATTCTATTTGGATTCAATGTGGCAATTCAACAGGGAGCGACCCTGAATTAGTACTCACGACCTCCAAACAAGATAGGGTCCTTCAATGTCAGCAGGGCTACTCTTGAGCTCCACGAGACTCCTCACACATTTATATGGCAAAAAGAAAGTACTATACCAGGCAGGCTGCTTCTCTATCCCGATCGCAATTACTGCACAATACCCGGGAGAACACACAGCAGATTCAGTTCCTGACAGACCGAGTGCAATTCAGCAATTTCTCCAGTCTTCTACAGGGTGAGCCTGGTTTCTACTCTTCAGATATCCTTTGATTCTCTTCACAGGACGGATTCAGTCCTAACAAGCAGTTACACAAGCTGCAGACCGGAACTCCGGACCTTACACATGTTTCCCAACTAAAACTGTGCACTGAAGGAGCACAGGGTTCTTTTCCCCTTCACTGCCAGAGCTAAAACTGAATCTCCAACAGACAAAACCGGGCACTTCCTTTGAGTTCCTCCCAGTTCTTGACTGGATTGGCTGTCACTCACAATAGACTGCTCCTGTTGGTCCAAAAAGGCGCCGAAGTCTAAACTACATCTCCCAGAGTCACTGCCCATACAATCCTCTTGTGGCTGGCTCAGATTATGAGTCCAAGTTCTGATTCATCCAAGGCACCATTTTAGAGCTAGCTTACCCCACACTGATTGGTCCAGTTCAGCAGTTCAAAACTAGAATGGGGAACTAGGCAAACACAGTTCTGACTGCAAAGAAAGCAGGTTAGACAAACTGTATTTTCATTATTACTCTAAATGATTTCTGGCAAACAGTTACATCTTTCAGATAGGTTCCCTTTGCACTCCTAGTGACTGCAAAAATGGAGTGAATTGGCAGCAGTTCGAGTGGTACTCAAGCAGAGAAGCACACAGTCCCCCCATACAAACTAATTACGTCTGCAAGCAGACAGCTCTTAAAGAGACAGTACCAGAGGCTCTAAAAACACTCACTGATAAATGGCTTAAACGCCAAACACCATTCAGGCTTGGAGCATTCAAGCAAGCTCCTGGAAGTCTTTTGGGAACCCCCATTTGCAGGGGGGTTACAGAAATACTTTAATTTTCAGAACCTCATTACTCAGTATTTAATAGGATTCATTTTACAATCACAATAATGCATCCCAGAGTGTGCATAACTGTGAGATAACAGCACTTGTCAGGTGGCTGAGGCATTTGTCATTGCTTCACGCTTCACTTCCCAAGGCATAACATTATCCCACAAGAATGCAGACATTGTCATGCCTTGTTGCTTAAGTTAAACATACTTGTTTAAAATATCATATCTTTTAACCTCTTATGTTACATAGAAACATAGAATTTGATGGCAGATAAGGACTGCTTGGCCCACCCAGTCTGCTCATTTCCCTACCTAATGGATATGCTGAAGATCCTAGTTAACCAACAGCCTACTGCCCCCTACCCCCGAACCCTAGAATTGCCTAATGTCTGTCCCATGCATTCTTGAATTTCCCCACTGTTTTTGACTCCACAACATCCACAGGAAGTCTGTTCCATGCATTCACAACCCTCTCCGTGAAAAAAATACTTTCTCACATTACCTCTGAGCTGTCCCCCTTCTATCTTCAAAGTGTGCCCCCTTGTTCTTGTACATCTCTTTTTCTAAAAGATGCTAGCCTATTGGACTTTGTTGATTCCCTTGAGGTACTTGAAAGTCTCTATTACGTCCCCCTGTCCCTCCTTTCCTTGAGGGTATACATATTAAGCTCCTTAAGTCTTTCTTCATATGTCTTCTGGTGCAGACCCTGCACCATTTTAGTTGCCCTACTTTGGACTACCTCTATCCTGTCTATGTCCTTGCGGAGATTCAGTCTCAGAACTGCACGCAGTACTCCAGATGGGGTCTCACCAGCTGTCTGTACAGAGGGATAACAACTTCTTGTTTTCTACTGGTGATGCCTCCTCCTTTACATCCCAATGTCCCCCAGCCCTCCTTACTGCCCTCTCACATTGCTTGCCCACCTTTAGGTCATCTGATATGACTACCCAAGGTCCCTTTCCATTTTTGTTGTTGTTAGTATCTCACCCCCCATAGTGTACTCTTCCCTTGGGTTTTTGTTTCCCAAGTGCATTACTTTGCATTTCTTAGCAGTGAATCTATGCTGCCATACATCTGACCATTCCTCCAACCTTGCCAAGCCCCTTCTCATCCTTTCCACCCCACCTTGCTGTATCAACCCTGTTGCAGATCTTAGTGTCATCTGCAAAGAGACATACTTTTCCTTCCAGTCTCTCGGCAATGTCACTTATAAAGACATTGAATAGGACCAGTCCTAAAACTGAACCCTGTGGTACCCCACATGTAACCCCCCTTTCTTCAGAGTGGACTCCATTTACTATTACCCTCTGTGCCCTGTTCTCCAGCCAATTTTTTACTCAGGCTACCATCTTGGGACCCACTCCCGGGCTGGCTAACTTGTATATCAATCTTTTGTGGGGGACTGTGTCAAATGCCTTGCTAACGTCTAGGTAGGCCATGTCCACAGCCCCTCCCTGGTCTACTACTTTGGTCACCCAATCAAAGAAATCGATTAGATTCATCTGACATGACCTTCCCACTGTGAATCCATGCTGCCTTGGGTCCTGTGCCCCTCTGGCCTCTAGGTACTCAACAGTTCTTTCCTTCCGAAGTGATTCCATCATTTTCCCTATCACTGAGGTCAAACTAACAGGTCTGTAGTTTCCTGCCTCTGCCCTGCTTCCACTTTTGTGAAGTGGAATCACATTTGCCCTCCTCCAGTCTTCAGGTACCACCCCATCCTCCTTTGATTAGTTAAAGAGGGTAGTCAGTGGTGTCACTAGTTCTACTCTTAGTTCTTTTAGAATTCTGGGATGTAACTAACTGCTCATGAAGTCAGAAATTAAAGAGCTGGTAGTACCAGAAGTAGCAGACAGAAAAATGTTACACATTTTAAGAAATAGTTAATGGTAACTTATTTCTAAAGTATTTGTCTTTTCCCTTTTGCTCGTTTAAAAGTTCTGTATGCAATAATATTATGCTGGATGTGCGGTAAAGAACTCTACTCAGCAACTGACAAATCTACAGTAATTTCATTCCTCCCACTACCATCAGTACTGAGACCTCACTGACAGTGGCATCACAGCTGACTGACCTGGCAGTTGCTGAGTGGCTCTTCCTGAGTAGCTGTGATGTCACAGTCAGCAGGTCAGAATGCTAATGATGTAATGGGAGGGCCAGAGCTAGATATGTCAGCTACCAGGCAGAAAGGTGTTCCACACATCAACCCTGCAAAAAACAAAAAGTACCTCAGATGTAAAATGCAAAAGTCCACTGATTTTAAAAACTAATATTAGTTTTAGACATCACAATAGCTCTTTAAAAAGTATTGTGCAGCTCCGCAACCCTTTCAGTAAAGACAGGGGGCTCAATTCTCAAAGCGGGCGTGGAGCAGCAGCAGTCTGAGCTGAAACTCAGTGTGCCAGGGACCCTGCACCAGATTCTGATACAGGCGGTGTCCCAGTGCTTAGGTCCCCACACTTGTGACAACCCCTTCTGTGTAACATACACATGGTGCATGGAAGGGATTTGCTGCAGGCCCCTGCAGCTAAGACAAAAGGTCCCCCATCCCTGATCCCTGATATCACCCATTTTTACATTCACTTGCGCGCATGCGCAAGGAACGTCTTGGGAGAATGGGACACTTTGGAGGTGTGCCCCTTCCCTGCAATCCCCTGCTCCATTCAGCAGGCGTGGCAGTCCTGCACCAATTGGATTTGGTACTGTGTATGACAGCGGTGGTCTTCTCTTCAAAGAAAACCACGCTGTCACCCACACACCGCTCACGCCCCCACCCCCAAATCTTTGCTGCCACGCCAGAGCCTACCCCAGCATGGAACGCCCCGTCAGGCCGACGGGTGCCCAATCCCCTGCCGGCTCCACGGCCTCCCCAGCCATCCTTCTGCCACGGTGAGCCCACCCCAGCATGGCAAATGTCCCGCTCGTCTGCGATGGGGGTGCCCAATCCTCCATCAGCTCCACAGCCCCAGTTGTCCTTCTCATGTGGGGGCCCACCCCAGCATGCAAACGTCTCATCGCCGCTTTTTTTACAAACCTGTAACTGAAAACGGTCCCACGGCGCTTCTCCCAGCCCCACAACCCGCACCCACCCACTGCCCACCCTGCCTCCCCACACCCCGCCACCCCATACTTACTCTCCGGAGCTTACGATGGTCATCGGTGGACCAGGAACACGTCTGCACTCTTCAAAGCCGACCGCGAACTGAGGAAATGCCGGTAAGCTGTATAATGGGCTAGATAGGGGGTTTTCAACTTTATTGCATATCTCAGGCATTTTTTGGAATTTTTACAACAGATTTTCAACATGGGGTTTTTGGGACCCCTTCTCATGAATGATGTCACTGTCATGGCGTTATTCGGGCCTGAAGGGTGATTTAGCAGTCACTGCACAAAACACATTAAGAAAGTCACGGTGACACTGATCATTAGCAGAGGTCATAAAATGGCTATGTTGCAAATTTGGTGAAAAAATTCCTAAAAATGACTATTTTACGTGAGTGCGTTGCACAGTTCCTACGCTATTCGTGGGTTTACGAATTTTCAATATTTTCACTCCAGATTTTCAACATTGCCATTTTACCACACCTTCTTATGAGTAGTACAGCTGTCATTTTCACATCTCACCCAAAACGTGGTTTCCACCATGCGTAGCGCATTAATGGCGCAGTCGGTGTGTGAAATCAATGTATGGGACATTAAGAAAATCACAGTGACACTGTTCATGAGCAGAGGTCTTAAAATGGCTATGTTGAAATTTGGTGAAAAATTCCTAGAAATGACTGTTTTACGAGCGTGCGTTGCGCAGTTCCTATGCACGCTCGTAAGTTTGCGAATTTTCAATATTTTCACTCCAGATTTTCAACATTGCCATTTTACCACACCTACTTATGAGCAGTGCAGCTGTCATTTTTCACATCCTGCCCAAAACGTGTTTCCACCCATGTAGCGCACAATGGCGCAGTCGGTGTGCGAAATCAATGTATGGGACACATTAAGAAAATCACAGTGATACTGTTCATTAGCAGAGGTCTTAAAATAGCTATGTTGAAAATTTGGTGAAAAAATTCCTAAAAATGACTGTTTTACAAGTGTGCGTTGCGCAGTTCCTATGCACGCTCGTAAGTTTGCGAATTTTCAATATTTTCACTCCAGATTTTCAACATTGCCATTTTACCACACCTCCTTATGAGCAGTACAGCTGCCATATTTTACATCCTGCCCAAAATGTGTTTCTGCCCATGTAGCGCACAATGGCGCAGTCGGTGTGTGAAATCAATGTATGGGACACATTAAGAAAATCACAGTGACACTGTTCATGAGCAGAGGTCTTAAAAAGGATATGTTGAAAATTTGGTGACAAAATTCCTAAAAATGACTGTTTTACGAGCGTGCGTTGCGCAGTTCCTACGCACGCTCGTAAGTTCACGATTTTTCAATATTTGCACTCCAATGACTTCCAAATACCTAAACAGCACATAGAAGCAAGCAACATTTGGCATTGACAAATGCTTGTACTTCTTTGTCACTGATTTTTTTAAGCCATGTCCAAGTGCCAGATACCACTGCAAATACCTGCATGCGAACGTTCGGCATTGACAAATGCTTGTTAGAATATTTAATAATTCATCCATTGCTGGTGGTCTAGTGGCTCCCCTCCCTCATCCCTGATATCCCCCTTTTTTAAAATATTAAACAAATCGCCTTTTCCAGGTGGTCTAGTGACCCCCCTTCCCAATTCTAGATATTGCCCATTTTTATAATATTAATAATTTGCCCTTTCTTGGTGGTCAAGTGGCCCCCCTCCCTGATCCCTGATATTGCCAATTTTTAATATTAGATAATTCACCCTTTCCTGGTGGTCTAGTGGCCTGTACACAGTTTGAGTAGTGCTACACGAATAGCGCCAGTCTAGAGAGCGTTAGTTCATGTAGCGCTAGCATGGACAGCGAAAGGGGATCTACAGCACTTTCAGTAAGTGCACCTCAGATTGTTGTACATGGTGCTCACCACAAACAAGAGCACCAGGATCCAGGAGGCTGGCCAAGCTGCTCCCTTGATGTGCAGGGCTAGGGTATAGAGCAGCTTGGTCAGCGGTATTGGAGACCAGGGTTCTAATCCTGGTCTCCAACATTTTTGTGCACTCAGGACTTTGTTTCTTTGACACGGGGCTGAGGAAACAGTACTTCATGGCCCCACATATTTTAACTTTCCCCGTGATCCGCTTCCACCCCACAGTGAGAATCCTTCAGTCTGGGTGGTGCAGAGGTCACAGCCCCCATGTCAGGGGATGTGGGGGGCAGAGCCCCTCACAAAAATAAAACTGACAGAATTATTGCTGGGCTATTGTTGCCAATGACATTGTGGTCATGGCTATTCTGACCCAGTGCCTGGCCCTAGTGACCCACCCTCCCCATCCACAATGTTGCCCTTTGCATTAATATTTAAAAACATCACCTTGTCCTGGCTGTCTAGTGTCCCCCCACCCCAGCAGGTAGTACCCACCATTCTACTCCCCCCCAAGTCACGAAATACAGCTGGCGATCAGCACAGCCCACCTCTCACCTCCATGGCCAGTCGCCAAATGAACTATCACTGAGTGAGTATTGTAATGTGTACAGAGCTGTACACATTACAATAGGTGCCGTGTTACAGTTCAGATGCTGGTCAGCTGTGGAGGTGACGGGTTGGCTGTGCTGCTGCCAGCTGTGTTTTGGGATTGGGGGAATAAGGTTGGTGGGCACTACCTGCTGGGGTGGGAGGTGGGGGGGCACTAGACCATCAGGACAGGGTGATTTTTTAATTATTAATACAACAGGTGACATTGGGGATTGGGGAAGGGGTTCACTGGATCACCAGGACAGGGCAATTTTTAAATATTAATAAAGCAGGCAAAATCCGGGAGTGGGCCACTGGACTACCAGGGATATAGTAACTATATTTACGAGCGATCGCGGTTTGGGGGGGCACTAGACTACCAGGGATTTATTATATATATAAGGGGGGACTGAGGCTGGGGCGGGGGACCATGGAACATTGCCACACAGTAGTTTATCTCACTTGAGAGTGCGATTATGTACCCTTAGACTAGCCCTGGCTGTTCTAAGGGTACTTAGAAATTCACCTTCTGGGTGAGATTTGAGAATCACGATTAGGGAGCCATGGCAGCCTGTATCTGCCAGAGCTCCCAGACCCATGTTGCAGCTGATTTCTGGGCACATGGGTGGTGCAAGCCCCATTTGGGGCAAGCAGCCTGCGGTTGATGCAGGATGCTTTTGTGAATTGTTCAGGGGCAGTATTTGATGCAAGGTGCCACTTGCACCATTTATGTCTGGCCTAGGCACCTTGCGTCAGTCTCAGGGCTTTGAGAATTGAGCCCAGGGAGCTGGAGTTTTAGATGTCATGCCACAAGTGCAAGTTCTGGTTTTGGTGTGTACCTTCAGGTAAATGACATAAATGTTTGATGGCTGTTTACAAATGTTCTGCCATCTATATGGCAGCTGGTGCCAGATTATAGCAAAGAAATGATCAATGCATCGTGAATCACCACATGCTTCATTATAGGGCCCCTGAACTATTGCAAGTTGTGGCAGTTGCACACAGCAGATATTGGTGCAAGTGTTAGGGATGTGGAATGATCATTCTGCAAGTCCCCTATGCTCTGCTGACAGTACAGCTGAAGGAGTCTATTTTTAACTGACTATTAAGACAGGAGGTATCCTTCTGGTTACTACTAGTGATGCTTGGATAGAGAATTTGATTGTCCGAATGGTATCTAACTGATAGTCTATCTGTCTCTGATCCAATCCAATGGTGGATTTTAGATACCAGTTTTAGATACTGGCTATCAGAGGTTGAATAGTGCCATCTGAGGTTGAATATCTGCTTCAGAATGTTAATGTCCAAGGTGATTAGATCCAGTGATTATATACCAAAGATATATTCCATGCTATCCAGCATTCAGGAAAATCAGTCCAATGGCCTTCCAATTCCATCAGAAAATATTTGAATATTATGAGATTCCACACTGCAGTGCTTAAGTAAAGATTGAATTCTCCTGCTCTGTATGACTTTATAAACCTATCATTATAACATTAAACAAGGGGCATAATCCAGTCTCTCTGTCCTGCTTCACCTGCCCCCTCCCTCCCTCCTGCCACTCGACTGTGTTTTTCATTTTATTTTTCATTTATTTATTTGGTTACCAGGTGGGTACACTGGCCTGAGGAATCATTTTCAGGAATTACCCGCACCATCAAGATAGCACACACAACATAGTCAAAGAATCCTGCATAACAAATGGCACGGGTAGAACCACTACAGCCATACAATGATGTAGCACAGATAAATGACAGTTAGGGCCCATGGTACAAGGATCTGAAATAAAGATAATTATAGTTAGGCCCCACAGTTCTAAGCCATGGAATAGATACATGTTCACAATAAAGAAGGAGGTTAGCAGCAAAGGACACAATAATGTCATGACTGGATTAGACACCAGACCATAAGCGAAATAGCACCATATGATATCAAACATGGCTAACAACTTAGAAGTCAACTGTTTCCAGAACTGCCTAGGGGTCTATATCCAGACATATGAATCTCCACCATTCCAGAGGTAAGGTATTTGCATACAGAGGAGGTTAGAAGAGCATTTTTAAAATGAGTTTTGAATAGGATGGAAGTGTCAAGTGAATAGAGGACAGCTGGTAAACCATTCCATAGCCTAGGGGCAGCAATGGAAAAAGCTTTCTGACCCATGTCAGTAGCTGTTGAGGAAGGTCAACAAGACATTGGGAAGAGGACATGGGAAGCTATGCACCAGTCCTAAAATGGAGTAGGCTTGCTAAGGGTAGGTCATCTTATTCCTGAGGGACTTTTCAACAAGGGTGCCCATAAGGAAGTCACGATGTGCCTGTGGAGACAGGCCAAGCATCTGGTAAAGGGAGCAGTAGTGGGGGTTATAATGGGCCAGCAAGGCAAACCTACAAATGCTGTTGTAGGCAGTGTTAATTCTGGTGTGGTTATGATTGGAGGTTTGAGAAAAAATTGGGGAAGCAGTAATCCAGGACTGGGAAACATATGCCTTGGGTTGTGGCCAGCCATACTTCTGGGGTTGTAAGATTCTTTATCCTAAAGCAAACACCCAGTTGCTGATTAACCCACATGACCAAATTAACAATATAGTGCTGCTCCCAAATCTTCCCTAATTAGGCTGGACTCTCTTTTTCACTCCTTTGGCCATTTTGTTCTTGACTGTCCTCCCTGTACCCATCACTGCACCTTTTACCAATCTCTTTCTCTTCCTTCCCTAGCCAACAGGTGCCATATCCACTGTGTCAACTTTCTTGACAAATTCTAGTTTCACTCCTTCCCTCCATCTCTGGTCTCCTCTATTATCCTTAAACCATCTTCTTCTCACTCTCTCAGATATCATAACAATTGCACTTTATCCATCCTGCCCAGGACTACTTCAGTTGGCCAGGCTGCATTCTCACAACATTTCCCAAAAATGTGAAACTCCCTCCCACCTCCCATCCATCATGACGCCTCCCCGCATATCCTCATCTCCCTTCTCAAGGTTCATTTCCCCCTTCCTGTACATGTGTTTCATTGTTTAATTTTAACCCTTCCCATATTTGCCTCTTCACTCGTCTGCAGATTAGTACCTATTCTATTTTAATTGTGTAACTGACTGTTTCTGTTGTTTTTATTAGACTCTGTTCACCTTGTTGTTGCTGTTGTTGTTTATTGAAATGCATTGTTATCTATTTTGCTTATCCTGTGTATGTTACTGTTCTATTTCCAGTCCAAGACAGCTCTTGATAAACATAAGGTTAATTATCTTTACCAATCAAGTAGATAAATTGCGCTGGACAATAATGGCCTAATGCCTAAAGTATCTGATTTCTTCCTATGATCCTATGGTTATGCACTGTTTTTCGGCCTTGCTGCTGTGCCTTCTGTGTATCCTTTTCCTCTCTCCCCAGGAGGCATCTGGAAATGAGCATGTCTGTTCAGTATGTCTTTCCTGGTGAAACTTTTAAATAAATAAAAGTTAGTGAGGGGTCCAGGGTGACAACTAGGTATTTGAACGTAGTTAATTATTCAAGGTAGGAGCCTGTGGAGCCAGATGCTCAAGTGATAGAGGGTGGTAGGATTCACTGCCCACTTCGAGATACTGGGTTTGGACCCAAAAAGCATGGCTTTTGTCTCATTGGCATTAACAAGCAACCTGTTTGCAATGAATCACCCTTGGATTGAAATGAACTCCCTGTGAAGGGCAAGGGATCATTCCCAAGGATTCTTGCTGGCCTCTGACTACTCTGGTTAAGATTGTCAATGCTGATTATTGCTTTTCAATAGCGCATTCCTTATTGGTAACTGGATAAGACTGACTGGGCACAAGATCCATTTACAGGAGTGACCTTGGAGCACTGGGACAGTTAAGGGACTTGCTCAGGGTTATATAGTATGCACGTTGGGGCTGTGGTGATCAAACCTGTTTCTGCTGGATGTATCAAGTTTGTTCACAGCACATTGCTCTAACCTCTAGCTATACTGACGGTCCATGCTTACTGCTGTCTTGAAGTATGAAGGGCTTACATTTGTAACCTGTAAATCTCTTAAATTCTGCAGCTCAGATGCCGATATGCTATCACTTGTTTTATGTACTGCTGTAGTCTCCCCTGTCCCCCAACCCGCCCCCGATCACAATTGGAGTCGCGCCTTCCCAGGCTGTGCTTGCTTACTGTACCTGGTAAAATATGTTTAAATTAAAATAAATAAATATGAAAGTATCCTCTCTATCTGTTTCATCTGTCTCCTGTACTTTGGGTGATAAACCTCCATCCCTTGCTAGGATCCTTTTTCCAGAAGGCAACATCACTAAACACTCACTTAAAGGGAAATTGCTTTTTTTTTTTATTCTTCATGGCGCCTGGATCCCCTGGTAGCTCAGCCCCTTGCTTCCTCAGTCACCACTCACCCCCTGGAACTTGTCTCAGATGACGATCCTCCCAGGCTTACCCACCAGAGAAGGGCCACCAAGTAGGCATGCCCCCGATGGAGCCTGTATCCCATTCCTGGTAGACCGTCCAACTACTGGTGTTCCTCCCTGGCTTACTCCCCTAGGGCAGAGCCATGGTAGCAGGCTATTCCTGATGGAGGACTTTAAGTTCAGTCACCAGCTGAGTGCCACGGTAGGCATAGCGGGACTGAGATGAGGGGCGTCATTTATGGGGCTGGCATTTCTGTTGCTTTTCCCCTGGGAGTCATGGCATGCAATGATGTAGAGCACTGAAGCACTGATAATCAGCATTCCTCCTCTTCAACTTAGCTGTGGCAGCTGGTCTCCCTGGCCTCCGCTAGGGGTCATTCACATGCCAAATGCTCCCCCCCAGAGGAGGAGAGCAGTTCATAGGACACTCAACCCCCCCCGATGGCCCTCTAACTCCTCAGGTCCACTCCTGAACCCAGAGTGTCAGCATCACAAGCAAAAGCCCTACTACTGTGTCAGCAGGCCAGCTTCTTAAAGGGAAATCTAGTTATGGAGTGTGGATTTCCCCAAGCTTGGACATTAGGGTGCTTCCATGACTCTCATGCTTGTGAGTCTATGAACCACCACTAAATGGTTATATTACTAATGACTAGTATTCATAAGTAAGAACACACAACAGGGTATTTTTTTTCCGCTCAGTCTTTTATTGAAATTACAAGATAATACAACACAGTACATAGAAGCTCACTGAAATAAAACAATAGCATATCATACATAAAAACACAGTCTGGAAATATCCAACATAAAACAAACATTTCTGAATATCACTGTCCCTCATCTACACCCCTCTCACCCCGGAATGAATTTTGTATGTGACACTTAAACCAATATAAAAACTCACAGGGTGTTCATATTATTACTGCCCTGAGTTAGACCCGAGTGTTTCAACTTTGCTGACTAGGGTTAATGAAAAGGAGGGATTAAAGTGCTAGTGATCAATCTAGTGGTGAGGGGAAGAAGGCTGGGGATGGTGGGTGGGTGAAGGACCTGAGCCCTCTAGATATTACAAAATATCAATGCAAGGCATGCCCCCCCAATATCTGATGATGTTTTGTGTGGGTAACTGCATTCCTGTGGGACATTCTTTCCAAGGTGGCCAAGTGCCCTATAGCAATGAGTCACTCATCTGTGTAAGAAACATCTGGGAACCTCCATTTGCACAGCTGTAAGCATTTTACAGCCACACTGATGGCTGTAATCTGCTGTATGGTGGGAGAGTACCTGGGTAGAGGGGGATTGGAGATACCCAGGAGAAATAACGGATCATCCAAGACTATACTATTCCCCATATTTATCTGGCATAGTTCCTTAATACCATCCCAGTAGCTAGTTATTTGCAGACAGGCCCAGAGTTATGTGTGAGATTGACTCCCATGTGGAGGCATTGCCAGCATCTGTCCTCCAGTAATAATCCTAGTTTGAGTAGTATGGATGGCATGTGATACCAACGAAGCAAGATTTTGTTTTGAATGAGACAGCTTCAGCCATCCCAACAAGCAGAATGGGCCCTGTAGAGACAGGTGGCATGCATTTTCTCACTTATCAAGAACCCCAGCTCAAATTTCCAGACAGTCTTAGAGGGGATAGACTCATTAGGCTGAGTATCCTGTAGATGGCATTAGATTCGGCTGGCTCAGTCTCTGGTTATCTTGTACTCTTGGGTGACTAGGAAAATGGTGGTGGAGGAGTCCCCTTTTAGTTGAACCCCTGCTTTGTTGCTGATCATGCTCCTGACCTGAAGGTTCTCCCAGAAGGTTTGCTTCAGGAGGTCAAACTTGGTTTGTAACATACTGAATGCCTCAAAATGTTGCCCATCAAGAGTGAAGATATCCCTTACTGAGAAGATCCCGCTCTGTGCCCAGGAGGTCTAAATAGGTGGTTATTGCCCTACAAGAAGAGCTGTATTGCCTCACAGTGGTTGCAGTGGAAAATGAGTAGGGCTAATTCTCAGCAGTCCATGAAATTGAAACCAGGCATGCCTAGAGAAGCTAATTGTAGGGTGATCCTTGAGATGGGAATCTGGTTGTATAAATAAGTAGCTACCAGGGGGCTCTGGGAAACACCTTGTTCCATACAGAACATTGTAAAGAGTCATACTTTACCAGTGAGGTAGTAAAGGCAAGATAATATTCAAGGAACATTTGGCAGTCCCCATCCACCCCCAGATCAGTGTTACCTCAGTTTCTCCTGACTAAATCCTTGTGGTCTGCCATCCCACAGAAAGTCTTCAATTAGTTTATATAGTTTTTGGAGCCATCTAGGGGTGATTTTGATAGGTAGGTGAGATAAAATGTGGGTGATATGAGGGACCAGCATCATTTTGAGGGCATAGAGTTTCCTCACTAGGGAAAGATTTTGGAGTCTCCAGCTATCTGTATCAGTTTGTATCCACTCCAGGAGGGGTGGTAAGTTCAGCTGTGCCATTTTGGAAATAGAATGATGGATGTTGATCCCAAGATAAAGTATGTCCTGCTTGGCCCTATCAAGGCCCTACCTGAGAGGAGGAATGTAGTGGAAATATCTCAGTTTTGTTTTAATTGATTTGCAATCCTGAAACCTCTGAAAACTGCTGCAGAAGGTGGAGAAGGAAGTCCAGACAGGACCATCCATCTGCCTGTAGTACTAACAGATCATCTGCGTACAACAGAACATGATTCTCCTTGCCTCCATATTTAAGCACCTCCAGAAGTACAGTAGGTGATGCCAAATTGCAGTAACTAACAGCTCGAATGCCATCACAAATAACAGCGGAGACAGCAGACAGCTTTGTTTCATGCCTTTTTGAAGTGGGAAATGAAGGGAACACAGCCCATATGTGAGGCCACTGGTGCATGGGGATTTGTACATAAGTCTAGCCTATTATATGAACACTGGACCAATTCCTATATGTTCCATAGTGCCTCTAAGATATTCACATTCAACAGAATGAACAGCTTTCTCAAAGTCCACAGCTAGGGTGACTGCTGCTGTGAAAGACTTTTGTGAGAAGTATACTTAAGTGGTGCAAGCTTTATCTGCCCTTCACAAAATCTACTTACATTAGGCCAGGTGTATTATCCCTTGTAATACTAGTTCCAGTTAGTGCCATAATGTTGACCAGGATATTGGCATCAGTATTTGTGAGACAAATGGGTCTGTAGTTACTTGGGAGAGAACAATATTTCCCCTTCTTGGGCAGCACCATTATGACTGCATCACCTTTGGTGGGAGGCAGTGTGTGGGAGTCCAGGGCAACTTGATGCACTTTAAGGAGTAGTGGGCTGACTTCCTCAGCAGTTAGCTGGTTGTAGTTAATAGGAAAACCATCCCCTCCTGGTCCCTTCCTTTATTTAAGGAGTGGGTGCCATTTCAGACCTTAAGAAGTGATAGGGGGTTGTTAAGACAAAGGGTATGTTTAGGGGAAATGCTGGGTATCTGGAGTTCATTCACAAAGGGCGAGAAAGGACTCCTTCTTGGGAGAGGATGTGGAGGCATACAGCTGCACATATAGTGATTGCGTGACAGTATTGATTGCCAGTACATCTATGTGGACCTTACCATGTTTGTCCTTCAGGCCTGCAATTTGTTTTACAGCTTGCCTCTATTTGAGGCAATAAGCCAACTGTTTGCCCGCTTAATTCTCCCCTCCCAGCTTGCGTGTTGTAGCCACAAGAAGGCTAGTTCAGCTTTTCTATTCAGTAGCTCATTTAAGTGCATTCTAGTGTTTGTAAGGTGGGTCAGTATCTTTGGTGAAGGGAGGAGTCTTGTTTGTAGAGATTCAGTCAAGGCTGATTCACTTTTCAGGGTTTGAAGTTCTGCTTCCCTTTCTTTTTGTCTGTGAGCAGTTGGCTAAGGATTTTGCCATGCATGGTGGCCTTGTTCACTTCCCACACTGTTGACATTGTCTTGTAGTGTTCCTTTTGTCATAAATCTGCATATAACCTCCCCTTTAGGGGCTCACCTTAATTATCTGTTTCTTTCCGGCTGCTTTTGGCATTCCCAGTTTTTCACTGGTGCCTCTACATCCCCCAGATAGTCCATATACAGTATTTTATTTCAGCCTCGTTGGGCCTTTAAAACTAGGTCACGATCCGCCACTGTTGTTTTGCTCCTCGGATCATGTGGGGATCATGCATGCATGAGATGCGCTTGATGTGCCAACCACCAGAGTTGCGGTCCTTCAGGGAGTCTGTCCATGGTCCTGGTGCCCCTCTTCTACTCAATGGGGACCGGTGACCTTGCAGAGACTGGGCAAAAGCCAGAGTAATATTTTAAAATAAAGTTTAAATGTGGGGGCGCTTGGAGCTTATGTATATTAATTAACATCCCCATGAATATTAACGAGGAGCTGTCTGCCTCCTGGGGAGTCTATGTTTCAGTGGCAACGACAGCAGGGAATATATATATATATTTAGATAAGAGTGGGCTTATTTAACAGGGCATGTTTAGGGTTAACAGATGCTGGGGAATTGAAAGTGCAGGACATTCTCCCTGGCTGCACCTGAACTGGAAAGCCTGAACCCCTATAAGATTGAGCAGACTGAATGGGGGCAAACATGGTGTTGATGTTTTGACCCCATTACAGCAACCAAACAACTGCTTAGACTCCTGAAACTAGACTCGAGGGATTCTGGGATAGAGAGTTTCATTAATTTATGTACCTAAATCATGCCCCAATGGACAATCAGGAAATATTGATCTCTATGGTTATTGATGATTGATAGGCGCAACAGCCAATCAGGAGCCTGGATTTTCTAGTGAAAACCCAAGGACTTTATGGGTTCTCTTCAGTCTGCTTCTGGGCTCTTCTCAAGTCAGGAGGATTCTGTGTGAATGGAATTGGACTGCCAGAGGCCTTGCTCAAGTTGTGGATTGTAGCTGCCAAAAGTGAACTTACAGAGGAAAGAGAGTGAGAGACTGGACTGATTCTGAATCTCTCCAGGTACTGTGAATTGTGCTGCCTTAACTGGAGAAAATACCTGTTGCAGAGACCCTGTAGTGTGCATGGAATGGAGCTGATAGAACTGTGCTGCCGGTTGGGAAGTTAAACAGGTCCTGCAGAGAAACTGCTTTAAAGATTGGGTCTCTGATAATCACTTTGAAGAGGCAAAGCATCACAGGTGCAGGGTGCTAGCCAGGTCTGTGAGTTTGCTCTGTGGACTGAACGAGGTGGCTGAGAGCTGTGTCCCAGCTTAAGCTGAAAGGAATCTGTTATGGACAGTTAGAGCTGAAAGCACTGAATGTAAGCAGGAATTTGCTTAGTTTTGAACTCCTGCTGATTGCTATAGTCTGAGTGCAAACTGAAGGCTAGCAGCTGTTGACAAACCAGTACTGCTGTTTTAGTTGGAAGAACTCCCAGTCTACCAGTGACTTGCAGACTCAGTGCAGGGTCTGTAGAGGGCTCCTGCTTCCTGGGAGTCCTCACCCAGAGCCATGGAGGGAATCAGCTAACCCCTTCCAAGTGGGACCGACTGTCTCCGGAGGCTACCGGCACTTGCTGGGGTGCTAGGGCACCTACAACCCATGTAGGGAGCCGGGCTGTGGAGCCACTCCTGGCTCTGGGCCTTCTGGGGCTGGTGTGTATGTGCCATTGAGCTCTGCATCAGGCCAGAAGTGGCTGAAGGTGACAAGCGAACAGATCTTCAGTCTAGGGGACAAGTTGCAGGACCTTCAATAAGGAACAAAGCTTGCAAGGGGAACAGAGGCCATCCCTCTTTCTGCCCACTGCTGAACTTATTGAGTGGAGCACCACTCTCCTGGACACCTGTCGATTACCACTGCAGCTGCTGCTAAGTCCTGCAAACTGTGAGTACCCAGGACCTGGATTCCGGAGTATAACAGGGAGTGTGAATTCAATTTGAACATTTTTTCAAGCTTTCAGAGCCCCAACAGCCAGCCAACTTGCGGCAACGTCCAGGCCTACTTCTAGTGGGCACCTAGGAACTTCTCAAGGTGTAACACTGGTACCAGTGGGGGTGGGCAGCTAGGGGATGGACTGGCCTATGGGCCCTTATGTTGCTGTAACCATTTTGCCACTAACGTTCTCATTCATTCCACAGCTAACCCTATTCCAGGTACCCCTTTTGCTAACCTTACCCATAATAAAGCTGTGAGTTAATTGTTGAAACTGTTGTGCCAAGAGAGGTTCATTGCATTCTGTTCTCTGACAGTGCTTATGATATTTGGTGAGAAAAGGTTGTGAGGATCCAGAGTGCAGAGTAGTTGGTCAGTGAGGTGGGTAGGTGCAGTATCCCAGGGGCTGTTCCAATCAGTCTCCTGACCCACTTATAACTTACTCTGGGTGGAGGCACCATGCCATTAATTATAACTTTTGGAAAGAACCCCAATTGCCACCATAGCAGGACCCAGGTCCCTTAACCTATAAAACATCCAACAGGCAGGGGTAGTAGCCCACTGGCACATGATGCCTGGGCTACATGCATATAGGCTCTGTTCTCATCCCTTGCTCACTAAACAAATTTGGGGTCCTGCAGAAGCAATGGGTCTAACTGCCAGCTCATTGTTACTGGAATGGCCAGTCCCCAAATAATGGGGAGATTAAGAGACACATGATCAGATATCACTACTGAAAACATTTTGGTAGTTCTTGCATTATGGGTGATACCTGGAGTTGAGAGCCATAGGTCTATTCAGCTTGCTGTGAAACAAGCAGCTAAGAAGCAGGAATAGTTCCTGTCCCTGGGGTGCTGGATCCTCTGTAGGTCCACTAAACAGTGCTCTTTCAGGAGTTCCCAGGGCTGCCCGGACTTAGACATGAGGCTCAGCATCGCCTGCACTCTGTTCCACAGATGCATCCATGGTGACATTTAAGTCCTCACCCACCAGAAGTGAGAAAGTGGAAGAGACAAATTGTGTGAGGGTGTGACTGAGGTTGTGAAAGAACTGTGGGTCATTGGTACTGGGGATGCATACATTAACTAACAATAAAGGCCCTTGAGTTATATGTGTATCCATCATTAACCACTGCCCTTCCTTGTTAGAGTGCAACCTATGGTCCACTGTAGTTTTTTTATGAATGAGGATCGACACACCCTCTTTTCTTTACCTCGGCCCCTACCAAGTCCTACTTAAGTTTAGCTGCCTGGATATTTGTCAGTCTAATTTCTCGGAGGAAAGGCGACCTATGCTTATAATCTTTTTAAATTAGCAAGTACTTTTTTCCCCCTTTACTGGGGTGTTATGACCCTGCACATTCCCCACAACTTGTATACTGTATCAGCCATTGTTATGACTTGGGGCATATGTAATAAGTCTGTGCTGCAGTGGTCCCCCTATGTTATTTTGCAGTCCTGCTCCAGGGGTTGAATAGGTTTCAGGGAACAGGCTGAACATGGAATATGAATATTCAAATTACAATTATTAACATTAGGAACATACCAAACATGCAATGCTCAACGGGGCCTACAGTACCCATATCATATTAGAGCAGTTTTTCTCCTATCCCCATGTACATTCCAGTAACAAAATCTCTCAAATATTCCTCCCCCGAAACCTAGTGATCCTTAAGACATGTCTAACATAAGCTACAAATAAATAACCCAAGTGTTAACAACCAAGGATTGAATGAGGGCGGATATATTCTCAACCCCTGCCATTCCAGCTTTGGCTGCAACAGTTTTCTTTTCTTTCTTTCTTTTTTTTTTAAATATTCCATCCAGGCAGATAAACGTAGTTGAAGGGAAGCATGTAAAACTGCATTATGATAATGGAGTAGCAGCAGGAATGATGGAGACTGGAAATTTTTTTGGGGGGAGGTGTAAGCAGTAAGTTTCTGAAGCACTGGCACATCTCTTAGTGCAGAGGAAAGGTGGTGGGGAGAAAACTCTAGTGTGGGTGCACCTCTGTGGGGGAAGGGGTCCTGCTTTATCCCCTTATAACCATTGTGGAAGTGGATATTTGACCTAGTCCCTCTTGTTGTCAGTCACAGTAACACTGAGCCTTTCCCATAATTAGCACAAAGGGTCTGAAGAGCGAGGGCGGGGAGGGCAGGCCAGCACAGAATGGTGCCATCCTGCTGTACTATCATCACAATGGGACTTGAACACCTTTCATATGGGCTAGGTCAACCCCTAGGGTATCCAGTGATGACAGCAACTGAAAATGAGTGACTATAAAAACAGCAACTCATTTTCAGCGCTATTATGTTGGGCTACCCTGAAAGGATAGTGACAGAACAGCGAGGGACAGCGACCGGAAGGGGAGGAATAGGGAGGAGAAGGGGAGGTAGAGGGAAGAGGGTTGTGCCTGCTGCACCCAAACCAGCCATGTGGTGTGGTGGTGAGTGTGGCTGGCTCCGGTGCAGTAGGCACTGGGTTCGGGGCTGAATTGGGGAGATACTTTTGCCACTGCTTTGTGGCAGTTGTTTTTTTTTTTTCCCCACATTCCCGAGTGTTGCCTCCTCCCCGACATGCACCCTCTTGGAGATGGTAATCCAAAATCAGGGTGGTGCGGAGGGCAAAGCTCCTGGTGAGGGAGGGTGCAGGGAGGCACAGCATAAACACTGTTTCTATTTGCCGGATGTGCATTTACCTGCATATGTATATCACTGATTTGTTTTTCAGTGATGTACACTCACCATAATAGTGATCTCTGCTTTGCAATCACTATTATGGCATGGAACCCTCCCCTAGAGTTGAGAGCTGCTCTGCTTATTAAGTGGTTCGAGACTCGGACAGAGGGAGCTACTCTCCCCCCCCAAAGACTGGAACCCAGGGATGTACCACTGTCCAATACTGTTCACATGGGTAACTGCTGGACTGAAATGCTTATTTGGTTTTGGGTTCGGGGTCCAAGCGCTTTCTGCATGACTCTGCTCCATGTGGTCCAATTGAGGCTGGCCCTCAGCACAGATGCCATGAGAGGCCCTGCCTGTCTGCCATTATTATGCTCCAACATTCCAGTGGTAATGTTTGAACCCCAGGGACAGGAATTGACTGAAATTATTCTCCATACACAGCTGCATCCCATACCCCAAATTTGGCCAGGATCTGTAGCAGTCATGATACTAATGACAGCCTATAGTGTGCTTGTCACAAACTAGTGAAAACGCTCAAACTCATGCCACTACATGCTTCCGTCACTGTTCTAGGGTCCCTCAAATCATGCTGCCTGCCCTTCCCAGTGTTGCACCACTGCACTTCTTCATCAGGAGATTGTGTGATTGAGGCAGCTCAGGACTCCACCATGTTAGGTGAGCCTTCATGAATGTTTGCATGTTCGTGAAGGAGTAGAATGGGAGTATGGTGATCCACTGCAAAGCACATGAAAAAAGCATTTTTCTCTGTCGGGGGCCTCTCAACTAGAAATGCTGTGAAGTTTTACTTTGCCAGCGAAGTTGTGAAGTTTGCCTTCACGAATAACTTTGCGAATTGCCCACCTCACCACTTTGCTACTTCACACTGAATTTTCCAGAAGAAAGTCACTTTTTCAGGCAAAGTTATGGTGAAGTTGCAACTTCACCAGTAAATTCAATTAACTTCTCCTAAAAACGAGCAACTTTGCTTGCCAAAAACCTCACCATGACAGCATTTCACAATTCATGAATTTGGCAAACTTTGTGAATTATTTCATGAACTGCCAACTTTGCACATCTCTACATTCAATCCTTACTCTCCACTGGACCTTCAACTACATTGCCATCAATTTAAGAAAGATAGGGAAAAAACAACAAAAAAATAACAAGAAGATCATGTGAAGTGGACGTTTTCCTTATAATGGCCCAAGGCAGTCTGTAACAAGTCAGATGTGTAGGCTGGGGAGGATGGTGACATACCTGCCCTGTCACCCAATCTGATGGCCCTGGAATCACCTACAGATTGAGTCCTTGGGGCAGTAAAGAACAAGCAGTAAACAGAATTATAGTAGGGCTTGCCTTGAATCCAGTCAGACATTCTGAGGTATGTTGGTTTTATCTGAACATCATTTACCTGCCCTGTGTTCCCCATACTCATCGCTTTGTGAACAGCATGACTCATTGTACCAACCCAGCATTGTTTTTAAAAAGTCCAGTGTAAATGTGACCCTGTAAGACACATAGGAAGGGCTAGAGCTATACCATAGGAAAAGGATATCTGGGCAAGGCCCCTTTAAGAGGCTGCTTCTCCTCAGTTATATGGGAGCCTTGATAAGCCCAATGGGTGAGAGTCAGAGAGTGTTCATTCATGTGTATGAAAACAGATTGCAGAGTTGAACTCAAACTGTGTCCAACTTGATAGCAGTTGATCCCATGGAAGTCAAGGGCTGGGCCGCAGTAGTAGCATGCTGTTCATCCAGGCCCAAGGAGTCACCTGCTGGGAGAATAGTGACAGCAGTGAGAAGGCTAAATGTATCAACCCAGGACTTGGGTCTTACCACTGAATCTGTGATGGGAAACAATGGTTGTGCAGGTTAGTTGATGCTTTGTTCCTTTTGGGGTTGCATGAAGCAGTGAATAAAATCTATTGCCCACTAGCATGGGAGAATGTGCCAACAAGGTGGCAGGAGAGTTCTCATTTCAGCTGCTACTCTTATTTGGGGGTCTTGGGGACAATTCCTTCCTAGCTTTTTGTTTCTTGTTAGGACATCTCTGTCAAGAGGTTAGGTGCCATGAGTCGGTCTCCTTGGGGGGGTGGGTGTATAGGTGGGCCGCAATGGCTGAGCTGGGGTGTTTTAGATTCTGAATCAGGAGTGGTGTCCATCTCATGAGGGTGTGCCAACTGAACAATGAAACCTTTATGTCAAAATCCCCCACAGCAACAATTTTGACAGGTTTCGAAATTGCTGCTGTGGGGGACATGAGGGTGAAATTTCACCCTTTTGCCAGGTGTTGCCCCCCCTCCTTTCAAATCAACTCTGAATCAGAGTTGATAATCTTTAGAAGGGGAACTGTGGCGTGCAGAGCCTCCCCCCGCATGGGGGGTCGGGGGCGTAGCCCTCCAAGAGAAACACTCCAATGTCGGACAGGCAAAAATTTTACTTGTTGACATTGGGGATCTCACTATGCCGAACTCTGTCAATGATGTTGTCAATTCAGCATAGGTAAACCCTCATGAGACCAGATTCAGCAGTTGCATGTTACCGCTTAGCTTCATATTTGTTACAATCTATCTGTCGCCATATTTTGGAGATGCAAGCCATACAGCCTTAGGGCCTTCAAATTGCTGTGATACATCATTCTGTATGATTCCTAATACTGTTAGGTAATGTAACCAGCATGGCACCCCAAATTCCATCAGACCTTTATGATCAGAGGCATAGGCGTTCCTGCAGTTCAAAAGTTCATGAAAAAGTCTGGAAAAACACATATATATGTATATTTATTTTCTTCATTTATGTATCTTTTGAGCTACCCCAGCAGCCCCCTTCCTCCTTTTCCCCCCTATCCCTGTCCCTCAGCTTCTCTGGGACTGATCTTCCCACTGTCATCATCTGTCACAGAACTGTGGGGAGGTGCCTGCTCACTGATGCAGGGCCAGTGAAGGGGTCAGTCATCATCCTGATGCGAGGGTGTTTTCTCAGTGGATTTTTTACCTAAGCCCCAGAAAATTCCATGGATGCAGTGTGGGAGCCCTGGCTCTGCGGAGACACTCTCAGTGCCCTGAACATCGGTTCCCTTCCCTCTCCTGGTGATTTAGTGTGCACTACCACCAACTCCTCCTGCGTGGCAGTCAAACAGCAAGCCACAGCAACCCCCTCCCTGAAGAAGGAGAACAGTCTGAAAATATTTTAATAGAGTGACTGTGCCAGGAGACAGCACCTTTTTCTCTGGCACCCTGCATAATTTATTCTTTATTTGCTGACCGGAGGAATCATGTTAAGATCAGACAAAGATTTTCTCCAGGTTTTTTTTCTTTATTTTATTTAAATATTTGATCACGGGGTTAAAACCCAAGGGCATCACATGTCTATGTTCATGGGTGACCCAGACATAACAACAATACAGTACTGCACGATACAAGTATTACTTGGTATTACTTAGTTTAAGGAACAAAAGGCCATGTCCCATCGAGAATGTCCCCCACATTTCGTGGGTCATTTCAGAACTTAATATAAGTTATCCTTTATCCAGATATCTAATTTATTTTTAAAGGAGTTAAGGCTACATGCATTAACTAGTTGCTGTGGCAAGGTGTTCCATAGCCTTAGTGCTCTTATGGAGAAGAAATTTCCTCTTTTGTTGGTTTTAAAAGACTGGACTTCTAACTGCTTATTATGCAGTCTAGATACTATTCTTCTAGTTGAGTTAACAAGTCCACATTGACTCCTAAGAGTAGATGACTGGAGTAATTTATGCAAGCAATAACACATGACGAGGTGTGGGTTATCTCCTGATAAGAGCATGCCCAGGTGCATTGTTAGGCACGAGGTGCTTGCGCCGAGTGCTTATGCACCTGGGCGTGCTCTTATCAGGAGATAACCCACACCTCGGAGTGTGTTATTGCACTTATAAAATGGGCCCCCCCAGTAAAAAGGGTAATTAAAAAAATGCACTTAAAAAGTGTAGATTAGAAGATTTTAAAAAGTCAATATTAGTAGAGAAAAAGAAAAGTAGTCCCTGCCATTGTCTTGGAATAGAGGTTTTAATTAATTATTTCTACAGGGTACTGTTGTCTGTGGCCTACTCAGAAACAGAATCCCTTTTTTCGGGGGGTAAATATTTGTAGCTTTGCCTACCCAGTTTTGGAATCAGCTGGAGTGACCATCTTTTAGATTGGTCTCTGAAGTTGAATTTGCGGGAGTGTTTCTGGTCGTCCCACATCCCCCCACGCTACCCACCACCCGCCACACACACAGGCACATTCAGAAATGATTTGTTTTGTCCTTTTTTTCCTTTTTCTTTGTTTTTTTTTTGTATGTAATTCAGTTTCACTTAATGTATGTGGAATCTTGATGGAGCGTTTGGTACGGCAACGTAAGGTCAGGCTTGGTCTGCTTTTGTAAGGGTCACGCTCAGTACAGCAACTCGCTTCCTGTGTTTCTACTGTTAGCTGGCAGAGAAAAAGGTTAGAAAAACAAAGATATTGCAATATTTTAAAACATGTGGCACTGTTTGTTTTTTTTTAGAGGGGTGTGATTGCAAGATGGGACTATATAAGGAATTAAAATGGCTGGGGGCAAAAACGGAAGACCAGACAAACAGCAGCTGGGGAAAATAAAAATAGAGCTCATTACAAATTGTGTCTTGGAAACTTTTTTTTTGTTTGTGATGTTTAGGGATGTTAAAAATTGCAGCCAAATGATTACTGTGGAAACTGACCTCTGTTTGGCAGTATACAACCACTGAAGAGTGACTTGTTGTTTTGCGGTCAGCTTAGGAGATCGAGGATTTGTTTTGGAACAGAGATTAGTGCTCTCTTCAGAGAGACTTTGGGTAAGGGTTATGGATTGCACACTGATATTTTGCTGTTGTTGGGTCACTTCGGGAAGCTTAGTGTCGGTTGGCATCATTACCAGCTGATAAGGACATGGCTGAGGAGTCATTTCAGCCAATCAGATTGTTGGATTTTATTTGCCCATTTTATAAAATTCATTAACAAATCACCTCTTTTCCTCCTAGTTTCCAGTGAATGTAGCCCTCTAAGTTTTAATCTTGTTGTGTAATCAAATTGTGCAAGTCTTGGTACCATTTTAGTGGCCTTTCTCTGTATTTCTTCCAGACAAAGTATGTCCCCTTTAAGATGGGGGTTCCAGAATGGGGAGCCATAGTCAATATATGGTCTTATAAAGGTCCTATACAAAGGGATAATACACTGTTCTGTACGGGTGATAAAGGTGCGTTTAATTTGTTTTTAGGAGACTATTGGTCATTTTAGCTGTTTTTATGCAGTGTTCCCTGGATGTCAGTTTATTAGATATAAGTATCCCAAGTCTTTTTCACAAATAGATGTTTTAAGTTTTTTATTGTTCAAATAATGGTCTTGTTTCGGATTGTTTCTTCCAAAGTGACGAACAATACATTTGTCATGATTGAAGAACATCTTGTTTTCGGTAGCCCAGTGTTCTATTTTCCTTAGATCACCAACTAGTGTTGCCATATTATTTGGGTCATTGACTCTACCCTCCAATTTAGTGTCATCAGCAAACATGGACAGATAACTGTTTGGTCATGTCTGCATGTCACTAATAATTGTATTGAACCGTGTGGGCCCCAACACTAATCCCTGAGGAACTCCATTCACGACCAAGCCACAGTCAGATAAGAAGTTATTAATTTTAACTTTTTGGGTCCTGCATGTAAGCCAGTCAGTTATCCAATTAATAAGGTACATGGGAATGCCCAATGTTTTTAATTTCTGTAAGAGTTTAGTATGTGGTACCTTATCAAATGCTGGACTACAATCAAGTTGCATTACATCTGTAGGAATTTCTTTATCAAGATGTGTACTGATGATATTATAAAAAGCTACAAGATTTGTTATACATGAATGGCCTGGCCTGAAGCCATGTTGTGTTTGGTCAATAATATTTCGAGTTTGAACCTCTTCCTCTGGCTTTGTTTTAATAATGCTTTCCATAAGTTTCCCCACAACAGGCGTTAGGTTAATGGGGCAATCATTTTCAACATTTCCCCAGTTTCCCTTCTTAAATATTGGTGTAACAATAGCTGTACACTACTCATCTGGTATTAAGCTTTCTAGTAATGATTTATTGAAAATGATAAATAGTGGGAAATGGCTTGGGAGGTTGCTTTAAGAAATTTTGGGTGAATATTATCAGGGCCTGGACTTGTAGTCGGTTTCAATTTGCTAAATGCCTGTATTATATCAGAGGTAGTGATTACATACTGTAAGTACTCGAGTGTGATGAAGAGTAAATTGTTCTATGAACCAGTTTATCCAATGAAGAAAAGACGGAACAAAAATATTTATTAAAATGATTTGCAATATCTATATCTGATTCACATTTGATTCCTTTGTCAAATATCATCCCTATTTCTCTAGAGTTTCCTTTTTTATTATTTAGATAAGAGTAAAGTGACTTATGACAGTCCTTTGTATTGGTTAATTTAAATTCCAAACTAGTTTTAGCTGTTTTTATCATTTTTTTCAATGTTTTTACTGATGTTCTATATTTAATTAATAATTCATTTTTATCAGATTGTGAACTGGTTTTCAGTTTTCTAAATAGTTTAGTTTTAAGTCTAATCTGAGAACTAATGGCTTTGTTAAGCCATATTGGGATCTTCCCTTTGTTGTTGTGCATTCTTTTTGTTGGTATATATTGATTTTCTATATTATTTACTGCATGTTTGAATAAGTTCCATGCCTCCTTAGTTGATAATTTAGAAAGCAATGTTTCCCAATTAGTACTTGCAAATTCTTTATTAATAGCATAAAAATTGGCTCTATTATAGTGTTTTACAAGTAAGAAATACATTGATTATAACAAGAACAAGTTAAACAAGAAAGACAAAGCTGCGTCAAACATTTTTTTAAGCATACAATGAATTACATGTTAAAACATTATTAGGCAAGTTATTCTACAATTTTGCAATGTGATAAGTCCTGAACCTTTGACCTAAGGAAGACTTACAAGAGGGAGGGTTCAATTTTCCAATGTTTACCGATCTAGTACAATAAGAACAAAAACTAATTGAAATGGCAAACATAAATGAAACAGGTATCTGAGTACCTAACAACCTTTAAAGTAATAACAAACTAAAATAATTCACCATTTTGTAAAAATAAAAAAAATCTAAGATGTTATACAAAGTGCAGTGATGAGTTAAACAAGAAGCAGAACTAGTAAATCTGCAAACCACGTGATACAATGATTTCACATGATGCAATTTGCTTCCAGCAGCTGAAAAATAAATTAAATGACTGTAATCGATGATCAGTAATAGTAAAGAATGAGCTAATACCTTTTTTGAATAAGCTGACAAACAGCTACCTAATCTATAAAGCTTTCCTAATCTAGCATGGCCTGTTTTAATAAAATAATTAATATGCTCCTGATATGTTAAGTGTTGATCCAATATGAATCCTAAGTATCAAAATTGCATAACTTGTTTAGTTTTAGCACCATGTAAATCATGAAAAGAAGGTAATTATCCCAAGTGACTTTATCTATATTAAGAACCAAAAAATAAAGATTTGGTTTTGGTAACAAATCATTTCATTATCTGATAATCGTTGTTAAACATTTAGAACATTTTTCTGTAAATGAGTACTAAATCTTGCGGTCAAGGGACCAGTGTAACCAGTCAGGCTCTGTATTGGGAGGGCAGTCCAAGCCAAACAGTTCATACAGTGCCTGTTGAAAAAAGGTGTTGCAGTTATTCCTCCAGTAGACTTCTGGGAACCTGACAAAGTGGAGGTTATTCCATCAGCTTCGATTCTCAAGGTCTTTGACCTTGTCTCACAACATCTGATTCACTTTGTTCTGTTCCCTTAGGTGAGCGCTAGTTGTACTATAGTATATGGTTACGGCTTATTGTGGATAAAAAGCGATGGCTTTCCAAAAGCTGTTGTAGGACAGTTCAAAGGTCAAGAAAAGTTGTTGTAGTATCGTTCTGATGTCATAACAATACTACAACAACTTCTCCCCCATGAGCTGTTATCTGATTGGCTAAAGCAGCTCAGTGTTCAAAAAACGAACGGTAAAATGGCGGCACTGCTTAGTGAGCGGAGGGGCAAGTGTTTCGCTAAGATAGTTTGGACACAAACTGCCATTGTTGGCTCTGTGTGTCCAAACTATCAGTTTGACATTTTTCTTTTCTTTTTTTTTTTAAATAGCCAATGCTTTGAAATATTGGGTTGTGAACGAAAATGTAGCGAGGACCGGAGGCAAAGCGGGACTGCAGCGATGACAGGGAGCAAGCGAATGTGTGAACACAAGGTATGAAACCTTGTATTTAAATTAAACTGTAGACATTTCTGGGAACTATATACTATATACTGTAAAATAGTATATGGGTGACCAGACACAACAAGGCTTTGTTTCCATCTCAGGGATGTGATGATGTCAAACGAACCTCTCGAGCTTTGCTCTCGAGGTCTGTATGACATCATCACATCCCCTTGATGGAAACATAGCCTTGTTGGGTCTGGTCACCCATACACTATTCTATATGTGTTGTCTTCCGCTGAACAGCCGCTGCTCAGCTACATTTAGACGGTCCCTGATCCAAACGATATTGATGTTGTTTCTTCAAGCCGTTATCACCAGCTTGTCAAATTGACTGAGAAGCTACACGAACATTCCCTTAATTTCCACCAAAGCAATCTACGTGGAGCCATTCTCAGCCTTAGCCATCTTGCTGCCTTGGGGTGATTCTCTGAGAGGGCTGTGAGGGCAGAGTAAGTGCAACGATAACTTGTTGAATTTCCCACTGATTCTCACCATTTTGATCTCAAACTGTTGCACTTGATCTTCCTCAATGGACTAGACAAGTTGGGCCACCAGCAAGACTCTGACAGGGATGGATTACATCAGATAGATGACAGGGACTTGCTGAGCTAAAGGATTAGACAGCCATCTTGTGGGGGCCTAGACATGCCCCCAACATGATATGTTTTTAAAGGAGAACTGCACTAAACTTGTAAGTTACTTTTCTTCCCCAACTGAAGCTCATATTTAAATACTGGTTTCAATTCTCTTATTGTTGCATCTATACAGACCTCTTGGTAACATCAAGGGGTGTTTCTGATTCACCGTCTAGTGGTAAGTTCCATTTTTGGAGTTGTTTAATGTAGTTTACATCCCTGTCAAACATATAGTAGACTTCTGTTTTAGAACACAGATGTACAGTGACAACAATATAAGAGCTGAGCAAGGGCATGAACTACATCATGAAGTTTAAAAATAGTACTACCAATTTGTTAATCAGGAACCCCCATTAGCATTACTAGAAAAACTGTATACAGTACATGGAACATTAACAAAATATGAACCAGTATTTAAAAATCGGCTTCTAAAGGGAAAAATGACTTGCAGGATCAGTGCAGTTCTCCTTTAAGCATTTGTAATGCTTGTAGAGGTTTTGTGAGTCCCCAGGCTGAAACCAGAGTGTCCTTACAACCCTGGGAAGTCACATCACAAACGCTCTAATGCACACTCTGTAGTGTATTATAGTACTCACAGAATGGAGTTGGCATGAGAGACAGGTTTATTGGGCAAAGAAAGGAGACTGGAAACCTGACCATGCATAGTGTTTTAATGCATGATCACGTGACTTTTGTCCACCAGTTAGGTTACTGTAAGTGTCCTTGCCATTTTTCTCTCCCATGTAGGTGACGGGCGGCTTCTCAGCCCTGTTCCTGCTTGTTATAGCCATCCCTTACCTCATCCTAGGTCAGGTCATTTCTCCCCTGAAGATTCCTCCCTCCACCCCATGGTGGGGCCAGAGAGGGAGAATCATCCCCCCCCCGAAACATACATCCAGATCTGTCCCAGGCCAGAGTAATGGAGTGGGCTGCAACATGACAGGCAGGGCTTCATGGAGAACATCCTCCATTTTTCCTCCTTTTTCTTTTCTAAGCATGACGTGTGAGCTCTGCTACCATGGAAACACCCCCAGTGCTCTGAACGTAGGGTCACTCCACTTCCATGGAAACATCCGAAGTGCTCTGAATGTAGGGTCACTCCACTACCACGGGAACACCCCTGGTGCTCTGAACATTGGGTCACTCCACTACCACAGAAACACTCCCAGTGCTCTAAATGTAGGGTCACTCTGCTTCCACGGAATCACCCCTAGTGCTCTGAACATCGTGTTTCTCCCACACACAATGCAACACATCTGTGCTACCACCTGGATTCCTCCAGATGGCAGTGAAGCATTGAGGAGTGGCAACCCTCTCCCAGAGGGAGGAGAGCAGTCCTAGAGACACTCAGTCCTCTCTCAACCCCTGCAGACCCCGAGCGACCCACAACAATTTCCAAACCTAGGTCACCAGTGTGGTCGGAGGTGAGTCGTCCAGTGCCTCAGCCCTTCATGCCACTAGGCCAGCTCTTGTCCTTGCCATGTTATAAATCACATTCAGTACTAGACAGTATTACATTGCATAGTGGATGCACATCAACCATACCATTGTTCCACTTCAACTAACTCCCTCTACCATTTGCTCAAACCCCTCATCCCGTCAACCCCAGCAGTTCAGTGTGTCCCCCCCCAGCAGCTTATAAGTATAGCCCCTATGGACTCACTGCTAAGCATAAACAGCTGCTAGCTTTCCACCATGTTTATTCTTCAGGTTCTTGAAGATTTCGGTCATGCTTCCTTCATCCAGTGAATACTGTATATACAGTGTCAAGGTCAGTCAGGCTTTCCTCATGAGTCCTCCCTTTGCTGGCTGTGACTCATTTAAGTTGCTTTCCTTTGTATCAGCTCCAGACAGTCCTTTGTCTTTGTTTAGGTGAGGGTTCCAGAATTATTTATTTAGTTTTTGTTGACCGGGTAAGTGCACTAGACAAATCATGCCTATTTTCAGGCACGACCCAGGGGAGGGGGATACAGATGAATGCCAACTGACCTTGAACTAGATTAAGCTGTTGGTGGTATTTTTAGTGAATGAGGGAAATTTGGCCAGGACACTGGGGAAATTCCCCTACTCTTTTCGATAAGTGACATGGGATCTTTAACATCCACCTGAACTACCACCAATCCAGGCAGATGGGACCTCGGTTTAACGTCTCATCCGAAAGATGGTACCTCAGAAGTGCAGCACCCCTCTCACACTGCACTACAGTGTCAGTACTGGGATAGAAACCCAAGTGCCAGATGTGGGAACTGAACCCACAGCCCTCTGATCTCCCAGCCTCAGAGGTGAGTGTGCTACCTACTGAGTCACTGACACTGTGCCCAATACTTCAGCTGCAACCTCACTGTGGACAAGGACCAGGGTAGGATCACCTTCTTCTATCTGTTTGACAACAGTGATCCAGTAACGATTGATTGATTTCAACAGTTTTACTAGGAAATACATACTGAGCTGGTAACAGCTCATTTCTAGATGCATCCGGGGTGGGGGGGATTTGACAATAAAATAAAGTGCAAATGTAAAAATACATTAACAGTTGTACAGACTACTGTAATTGGTGCAAAGTAACATGGTACACGGCATAGTGCAAAAGTACAATGCATAAACAGTTGGGCAAAGAACAATGTTTGCTGCAAAGTAATACAGTATAAGCAAGATGCTAAGGTAAATTACAATAAATAGTACTTGAAAAGGAGCATTGAGCATTGTTACATTCGAACTTGGGATGAGACAGAGGCATTCAAATTGGGATCTCCTTTGTTCATGACTCTACCCTAACTGCCAGGTCACTCTGTTTGTTTTGTACAGAGGAATAAAGTGAAATCTGAAAATCTTGCAGTGCTTTATTTTATTTTTTTCAGATCCTGGTGACGCAAACTATAAGAATGGAAAACATGCTATCAGTTTTGCCACTGAGTTTGGTACAAACTGTTACTGTTGGCTCACAAAGCTGTTGCTTGAGAATATTAATTATAATTTTGTGAACCTAATAATTTATGCATTATTATGTTTGCCCTTGTCATGTCTTTATTTTTCCCAATTAATTGTTTAATAACTTTAAGGTTAATTGCTCTATTCATCAGAGTTGCTTGCTGTGAAATTGTAGATAAATAGGTAACCTCAACAATAAAGGGTATAGAGACGAATAAGTGCTGTCAGTCTTGTTGAAAAGTAAACTTGATGAGACAACCTAATATATTTACTTAATTAAGCAAGTCTTGGGGGCCCTTAATGGATTCTGTTCAGACAAATAGAGTTGTAGCAAGCTGTCAATTGCTAAATAAAATGGGTAGCTATTGTAAAATGCCGTCCTGTTGTATTTTACAGAATGGTGTACATTAATAATATATATTTGCATACCAACATACGACAAAGTCAGCAGAATAAGGCCATTAGGTCTATTGGGTCTTCTCATATTCCAGGTTTCTGAGCATCAACTACTGATGCTGCACCCCCTTCCCAATCAGCCCTTCCCCTCTGTCTGCTCTCTTCTTGACCCTTATTATCCCCTTAACACTATTCCAGGTTCTCTTGAAGCTGCCTGTCATTTTCAATTAAACCACCTCCTATGGAAGCCCATTCCAACCTAACACCACCCTGTCTGTGAAGAACTGTCTCCTAACCTCTCTCCTACCCCCCCCAGCTGGAGACTGTGTCCCCATATATTTTGATTCCCACTGAGCTTGGAGAGGCCCTCCTTGTCCATCCTATTTATTCATTTCAAATACTTGAAGTTCTCAATCATATCCCTTCTATCTCTCTTCTCCTCAAGGGAGTACATGTTCTGGGCCTCCAACCTCTCTTTGTACATCTTACCTTGCTGGCCCATAATCATCTAAGTTGCCCTAATTGGGCCTGTCTTCCAGCAGGTATATGTCCTTTTCAAGGTATGGGCATCAGTACTGTATGCTGTACTCCACATGTGGCCTTACCAATGATTGTCCAAGGGCAGTATTACCTTTTCACGTCTACTGCTGGTCCCCCTGGCAATACAGCCAACATTTTATTTGCTTTTTCTGCTGCTTTCCTACACTGCATGGAGTGCTTCAGATCACTAGCGATCATTCCACCCGGTCCTTCTTCTGTTCAGAAGCAGATACCCAGACCCCATCCAGGCTGTACTCAGTCCTCAGGTTCTGCTTCAGTTGCATAACCTTGCATTTCTTTGAATTGAAATCAAGTTTTCAAATCCCAGACCACCTCTCTAGCTTTTCCAGATCTTCCCTTAGGTCTTGGATCCCTTCTGCTTTGTCCATCCTCCCATGGAGCTGGGTGTCGTCCATGAATAGGCAAATTTTGCCCTTAATGCCATTCCTAATATCAGTGATGAAGACACTGAACAGCACCGGTCTGAGCACTGAGCTCTGTGGAACACCACTGGTGATTTCCCTGGCACTGGAAAGCTTACATCACACAACGGTGGTGGGAGACTTGCCCGTGAAACAATTCATTAACTTTTGGTTTAAGTCTCTCTGGTGAGAGCAGAGCATAGTATTTTTATGATTTACAGTTTTCGTTTTTGAAAATCGATATGTTTTATTATTCATAGCAGATTTCTACATAGACTATTATCTGTACCACAGACTGTGTGTACTAATGTGGATTCTTCTTTTTATTTATTTTTTATTTGTTTATTGAAAAGTTTCACCAGGAAGGCACACTGAGCAACAGGATGCTCATCTCCTGGTGCGGCCTGGGGGAAGAGGTACAATAAGGATGAGACATTTTATATTCAAGTTTCAAAGATCAACATAGCATACAATTAATTAAGGCAGTTGTTACAAACAGTGTTGCATATATATGTAATTTGTGAGAACAATTAATAAGTGCAATGGTAATAAGTGAACAAATGCTATCATGAAATAAGGGGTGAAGAAGAGGGAGGATGAGATGACAGATAGTGCAGAGTTATATCCCAGAGAGACCCCTTCCAGATGTGGGGAACCCTGCACGAGGACAGGGGACTGAAGTAGGGAATTAGAGAGGGAGAGAGAGGGAGTAAGTCTGATTAACACCTAGGAAGGGAAATAAGGCCTGACCCAAAAAGAGAACCCTTCAGGATGTGATGAACCCTGCAAGGGGGCAGGGAAGTTCAGGCAATTGTAAACCCTCCTGCGGTTAGGTGTTGTAATTATAGCAGGCTAGTGAGAGGGAAGGAATGAGAAATAACACCTTGGAGGGGATGAGGCTTGATCCAAGGAACCCTCCAGGATGCTGGGGACCCTGCAAGGTGACCTGGAAGGCCAAGGATAGGTAGATGGGGGAAGAAAAGGTGGCAAGCCTGGGCACTATAGGACCCTTTCAGGATGCAGATAACCCTGCAAGAGGAGTGTGAAGGCTAGGGAAAAAGGGGGAGAGAGTAGGGGAAGGGGGAAAGCTATGAGAACTAGCACCTAGGAGGGGCTAGGGTCAGTAGAGGCAGTAGAGTTGATAGAGGCATTGGGTAAATTCTGAAGGGGGATGAACTGTAAGGAGCAAGACAAAGGAATTAAGGCAGGTCATAACAGGAACAGTTAGGTGCAAGATACAGTAGTTGGAGAGGGCAGTGTTGATGGAACAGAGGGAGGAGGAATGTCAGATTTGAGAAGGTAGAAAGTTCCATATTTTAGGGAAATGGTGGGAGTACCCAGACTGGCCGGAGAGGGTGTAGTGGCTGGGGACAGTTAGCATGTGAGTGTCGGTAGATCTGAGGGAGTGAGAAGGAGGAGAGGGTGTTATAAATGAGTGGGAGAGGTAGGAAGGGAGATCACCCAGCCAGTGTTTAGTGGTGAATTTAGTGCAGTGTGAGAGGTGTCTATTTGTAAGGGAGGGGAGGGGAGGGCAAGGGCTCGATGGTGGGTGTGAGAGGGAGCATCAAGGACAAAGCGGCAGAAGGAATTGAAGAGAGTGTCCAATGTGGTCAGGGAGGACTTAAGAGCAGCACCATAGAATACATCGCAATAGTCAAAAATGGGGAGGATCATCTTCTGGACAAATTCACGCCTTGCCGCAGGAGGGATGCAACTGCGGTTCCTGAACAAGACACCAAGCTTGGGGTGCATTTTTTTTCAGGATGGTGTCAATGTGTCCAGAGAAGTTGAGGTGTTGGTCTAACCAAACCCCAAGGTATCTGAAGGATGAGGTGTCCTCAAGTAAAGTCTCATCAAGATTGTGGAAAGTGGGCAGGTAGGGAAGCCTAGAAAGTATCTGCCTTCTGCCAAAGATCATGGAGACTGTCCTCTTGGTGTTGAGGAATAATTGATGGTATGCAAACCAGAGCTGGATCTTGTTGAAGTCATGCAGCAAGCTGGATGTAACCTCAGCGGGCATGAGCCAGATGCATACAGGACAGTATCATCAGCGTGTTTGTGTATGGCAGAGGAGGGGGAGCAGACAGATGGCAGGTCATTAAGGAAGATGGAGAATAGAAGGGGACCAAGCACGGAGCCCTGAGGGATGCCTGTACAGATCGGGAGGGGTGGCGAGATGGCATCTGCGATCTTAACTGACGGGGTTCTACCAGTAAGGTAGGCCTTAAACCCGTTAGTGGCAGAAGGGGTTAAACCAGCAGATGAGAGAGAGAAACTCAAGGAGAAAGGAGTGGGAAACAGTGTCAAAAGCCTTGGCAAGGTCAACAAATATGGCTGAAGTGATTTGATAATTGTCCATCCTGGAGAGGATGGAGTCAGTGAGCCGAAGTAGGGAGGAGGTGGTAAAGTGTTTTTTCCTGAAAACAGATTAGAACGGGGTAAAGAAGGTGGTATCAGATAGAACGGAGGTGAATCAAGAGAGGACTATATGTTCTTCTAGTTTGGCTAGGGTAGGGAGTAGCGAGATGGGGCGATAGTTGCCAGGGGATGATGGGTCTCCACCTTTAGGTAGGGGGAGGACCACTGCATGCTTCCATGTGGTAGGGACACTGGAGGTCGAGAAGGAGAGATTTAAGATTAAGATGAGGAGGTAAGCAATGGCCAGGGCAGAGAGAGAGAGAGAGAGAGAGAGGACTTTAGGGTCAAGGTAATCGCGGAAAGATGCTTTTGAAAGCTTGACGGCAAGGAGAGCATTCAGAGCATCAGTGGGGGAGACTGAAGAGAATGAGAAGGAGGGCTGTGGGGAAATAGGAAGCGGACCGTTGTTTTGGGCAGGAAGATAGAGGGGCAGCCGTGAAATTTGAGGGGGAAGGGTAATTAGGAAGAGACTTCAGCAGTTCGATTGCACAGGAGGTATAATAGAAGTTAAATTCCACAGCCACAGCATGAGAGTCGGCTACACGATTTCCATTTATCTTTAGCACTGGGGAAGGGGCCGGACTGACGGGTAAAGAGGGCATGAACCACCTTCCACAACTTGGAAGCAATCGGACTTGGCTAGCCTTGTTGCCCTGGTACAGGCATTTCGGAGATTATAGTTATCCATGAGGTCATTAGGAAGCTGGGTGGATTTGTGGTGCTTCCAGGCATGATCTCTGCTCCTAAGACTGGCTAAGAGTTCTGGAGTGATCCACGGTAAGTGGTTACCCCTAACCGTGGTTTATTTGAGAGAGGAAAAGGCATTCCAATTTGCAAAGAATGCTTCTTTGAAGTGGGCTAGAGCCTTATCGACTGAGATGGAGGAGACTAATGGAGACCAGTCAGAGAGAGATAGGTTGTGCAGGAGAGGTTCAAGGTCTAGGAATTTAAAGGAGCGAAGTTGCAAGGTATCATACAGAGTTTTTGGTCTGTGGATTTTCCTGAAAATGAATATTGGGTTTTGGTCACTGAGAGCATCTGGGAGGATGCCAGAGCTAATTACTCTGTAGAGGTGGGTGGTAAGAGCCCAGTCGATCAGGGAGTGATTTTGTGTCTTATGGTTAGGGCGGGTGGGTTCCGAGATCAGTTGCGAGAGGTTCTGGGTTCCAAGATCATTACATATTTTTGATGTCTTGGGAGACAGTCAGTTTAAGTTTAGGTCACCTAAGATGTGTAGTTTACCAGAGTGAGAAAGGGCTGCAATGGAGGTTATGAGGTTGAGATCAATAGAGGGTTGGACATTTGGGCAACAGTAAATGCCAGTTATAAAGATGGGGAGGGTGAAGGGCAGAGTTAAATGAATAGCCAGCGCATCATGAGAAGCTGGGCTAGTGGATGAATAAATAGTAGAATACTGGAGGGAGGTAAGAATGTACATGGCGATGCCACCACCTCTATCTGCTCGGTCTTGCCTCAGGATGGAGTGGCCAGGAATGGAGACCGAGAGATCTGGGATCATGCTCTTTAGCCAAGTTTCCATGATAATTAGTATGTCAGGTTTTAGAGTGACCACCATGGCTTGCAGAAGGTTGATTTTTTTGCAACAAACTACCTATATGTAGATATGTAGAACAGCTTAATCTGGTTCAAAGTCAGTTGGCATTCATCTGTATCCCCCTCCCCCGGGTCGTGCCTGAAAATAGGCAGGATTTGTCTAGTGCACTTACCCGGTCAACAAAAACTAAATAAATGAAATAAATAAGATGAAGGATCTTGAAACCCTTCGGGAGGACAGCGGGAGCAATAGAAGGGGCCGCGGTAGATAATGGAGCATTCAGGGCATGAGACACAGACGGACCAGGGTTGGGGTGGATAGCTCCACAGGGGAGCAAGAGTAAAGCTAAGATGAGGAAGTGAAGCTTGGAACATTTAGACTTAGATGTCGAGGAACCAATGAAACTGGGAGGGTAGTGCGCAGGAGAGTAGGGGAGCAGGAGATGAAGAGCAGCAAGGAAGGGTGGGATATTTAGTAATGAAGCATGAGGGATAGAGGGCCAATATGACCATAGTTCAAAAGGAGGGGAGGGAGTGATAGTGAGGATGTAAATAGGGGACTGGAGACAGGAGGGTGTAGAAGGCGAGCTATGTGGCATTTGCGAGTAGAGACTGATTGGTGGGGTTAGGGAAAGTACTAGGAGTAGAGAAAGGGTGAGAGAGGAGAGAAGGAGTTTTATGTTGCAGGCATGATATGTGTAACAATATGATCTCTCTATATAGGGGCAGCAATTCTGCAAGTAGTGGTAGGAAATAAAAGATGGAAGGAGCAAGACGAGGGGTGCTAGGTCTAATTGTCTTTATTTAACAGTTGCTTAACTAGAGCAAAGTAGAGGTATCTATATGAACAACAGGCAGGGATCACTTAAAAGATTGTGCCCCTCTTGTGGCAGTACAGTATAACTTGCTAAAGGGAAAATGGACACTTTTGTTTTGGAGAAACACACACATAATCACTATATAGCAATATTGTCAATATAGTCCAGTGGTTTCCAGTGCATCATGGGAAGCTGGGCCAGTTAATGAATAAATAGTAGAATACTGGAGGGAGGTAAGAACATACATGGCGATGCTACCGCCTCTAGCTGCTCGGTCTTGCCTCAGGAGGGAGTGGCCAGGAATGGAGACCAAGAGATCTGGGATCATGCCCTTTAGCCACTTTTGTTTTGGAGAAACACACAATATAATCACTATTTAGCAATATCGTCAATATAGTCCAGTGGTAGTCAGTGCATCATGGGAAGTGTGAAGCAGGGCTTTGGATCCGAGTAGGCAAGAAGAGCAACAGCGGGCATACCTGATTTTTTCTGCCGTGGGAGGTTGAGTACGGCTGGTGGCTCCAAAGAGCGAGCCACGGCTGCAGGTCTGGAAGAGGGAGCCCGGTCAAGGCCAAGTTTCTGTGGAGGGAAAAGGGAGAGAATTAGAAACTTTAGGTGGCCAGAGGATTGGCCACTGGTTAAGTGGTGGGTGAGGCTAGTAACAGAGAGAGGGGAGGGGGAGTTTGGAAACAAAGGGAGCAGTAAATGGATGTCTGCATCTAGGTGCCAGAACCCCGAATAGCAAAAGAAAATGCAATTTAGGTGAGGTACGGAGGAGGAGAAGGGAAAGATTAAGCAGAGCTGCAAGGTAGTGAGTGGGGGGGGGGGATTGGAGCTAAGGAGAAGAGATTTGAGAGGCTAGAGCAGAGGGGATGAATGGAATGCAATAGGCAAATTTTAGCACATTTAGCAATATAGTCACAGAATATTAGCACACAAGCAGAAACAGTGCAGTATAAACCCACAGCAATTTAACACAGTAACCCACAAACAGAAATAAAAAACAGTACCCTACATAAAAACACATTTACTCATGATAGTTTGAGAACAAGCACATTTGCCCATATAGTCTGGAAACATGCAGATCCAGATACAAGGAGGTTAAGCAGCACAGGGTAGGCTGGCTAGCCAGATAAAAGCCGGTTAGGGCACAGCTTGAAAATAGCAAAAGCTGGTCAGTGAACAGCCAAGGTGCTTGCAAGGGCCGGTGTCCAAATGTCCCGCTTGAAGAAGACATGCTAACCAATGGCAGTCCAGCGGTTTCCAAGGGAAATTAGCTAGTGGGAAGCACTGCTTTGCATCTGAGTAGGCATGAAGAGCAACAGTGGGCTTACCTGATTTTCTCTGTGGCAGGAGGTTGAGTATGGCCAGTGGCTCCAAAGAGTGAGCCACGGCCGCAGGTCTGGAGGAGGGAGCCTGGCCATGGGCAAGTTTCTGTGAAGGGAAAAGGCGGAGACTTTTTATTTTATAGTGTATGGTGGAATGTGGTTGTGTATGGAAATCCATACATCGCAAAAAGTTCTTCTGCTGCAGTAGTGATGTCCTCACTAAAGCAGAACGACTTTTCGTTCTGCATTAGTGAGGACGTCATAATACAAGGGACTACAGCAGATGTAGTGATTCATCCCTTGCTGTGTGACAGGGGCGTGCGAGTGTGCTGGACAGTGTCAGTTGTGAACCGAGGGCATCGGCAGAACAGAGTGAAAATATAGAAAAGTGAGTGACTTTTTGTCTTTTTTTCGGGCACCATACACTATATAGAACAGTGTATGGTTACCTATACACTACTCAGCTATACTTTCACCTCCTAGATACAATACCGACTTGGAGACCTCGAGAGCTTTGCTCTCAAGGTCATCAGTTGGCATTGTATCCACTCGGTGGAAGAATAGCCTTGTAGTGTATGGTTACCCATACACTATCCTATATGTTACCAGGAGAGGTACACTAAGCTGAAAGCTTGTTTACAGGTGTGATCTGGGAGCACAAGAAAGTTAAGTGACTTGCTCAGGGTCACACAGTATGCAAGTGGGGGCTGTGGGATTCAAACCCAGGACTCCAGGTTTGCAGCTCAGACCATTAAACCACTGTGCTATACTGCCTCCTAAATCAAATTAGATTAGATTAGAATTAGAAACTTTAAGTGGCAGGAGGATCGGCCACTGGTTAAGTGGTGGGTAGGACTAGTAATTATTTAAATTTTAGTGGTTTTAGATTGATTTGATTGGGGGGGGTTGGGATTGGGTGAGTGTAGTGTAGTGGTATGACTGGGTGAGTGTGTGTGTAAGTTAACTTCATTTTGTATTACTGTGTGTGAGTATATTGAGAGCATGGTTAGTTGGTGGGTGGTTAGAGTGGATGTGGAAGATGTGGGTAGGGGAACTTTTGGTTGAAAGTGCAGGAAGTGTTGTGCTGGTTGCACTACGTGCCAAGGATGATGTGCCCCTCAGCTTAATTACACCTCATCCCAGCTGCCAGACCTCTGCCCCTTTGATGCCCTTCTCCTGCCAGCAGTGGTTCATAGGCACTGCAGGGGGGTGGTATTGTTAGGAAGTCTGATGCTAGGTGGTGGGGTGTAGGGCGGGCTCATGGGGGAGCACTATGTAAGCAATAATACCTGACTGAGTGGGTGGTATTTGAATATAATTGCTGGTGACCCCCTTTATCACACTGTTTACAGGCCCCGGTTATTACAGCATTCTCAAAACTTTGTTTCTCTAGCATTGTCATTCATTTGTACCTTACCTCCTGATTGACTTTTAGCGTGCGTGTTGGTGGGCCAAACACTTCAACAAATTTCGAGGCTCCCTTTCTGAGGACTTGCAGTGGTTGCCCAGACTACGGATTTCCTTCTCACCATCCCCATATATAAGATATTACATTTTCTTCCTGTTTATATGGTTGATCCTGCCTTTACAAACAAAACAACCTATTTGGTTGATCCTGCTGTTGTTACACTTCAGTCACTGCGGCACCGGGGGTGCTTCCACAGTACAATAACAAAACAAACAAAAAACTCCAAAATGGACAGAGAGAGACACATCTTGTGCGTGTGTATATGTGTGTGTGTGTGTGTGTGTGTGTGTGTGTGTGTGTGTGTGTAAAATAGTTCTTCCACTGGTATATTTACCAGTAGAGGGCACTGCTGTCTTTCATAGTTGCTTGCCTGCATAGAGATTCCTCCTGCCCCCCCACACACAGCTGTTGGTTTCCTACCTCCCCCAAACATACATAGACATGATCTGTGGTCTGTTCTTTCACTGAACTGATGGAGGTCCATTACCACCCCCCACACTGCTTTGTTTGCATTCTCTCAATTGCCGAGACTGTAATAGGATCAGGAAGGCCATCTTTGCCTAATCGGGAACGGAACTCAGAGAAGTAGTAGGTCAGTTTTATTTTTTTTCTGTTTTTAACAATGTTGAACTACTTTTTTTGTTACGTGCAGGGAATACACAGTACTTGTAAGGGCAAACAGTGGAATGGCATGAGACTGCCACCGTACAGAACCATGACTAGGATGGCAGTTTATTTAAAAGAAGGAAAAAAGATTTGTTTATTCGGTATGTCGGTGGTTCAGCTGAACAAAAGATAGTCTCTCTTAATTTCTTACTGACTTAGTGGAGAAGGGACCAAGGGACTTTCACTGACCAGTGGTTTGTATGGCTGTTTGAAATTTTAGGATTATGACAGCACTGTGATACAGGCTGGTGAAGTGGCCATTGCCATTGGTACTTGTTATTTAGTGGACATTGTTAAGAAATAAATGTACACCCATAGACACCTCTGGACCAGTCAGGATTCAGGATTTCTGAAGCCCAGTTTCTAAATGTCTGGTGAAGACCAGGAGGCACCCAAGGGCAAAATGAGCCCAAGGGGGTGGCCAGACTTGTTTGGTGCCCATACCCAGTGATCCTGTCAGACTGCATGGACAGGTAGCCAATGGGCCAGCTTCCCTTAATAATTGCCTTCGGGTAGTGTTGTGCAATGCCAGATTGATCAGGAATAAGACATACATTATAACAGATTTAATCTCTGGTTCTTCACTGGATCTGTCTTTTATAACAGAGATCTGGCTGAGTGATGATGCTAGTCCTGTTTTGGAGGTGGCTGTCCCAGGGCTATTCTCCATGGTGCACTCCCCAAGCAGGGATTGTGTGTGTGTGTGTGTGTGTGTGTGTGTGTGTGTGTGTGTGTGTGTGTGTGTGTGTGTGTGTGTGTGTGTGTGTGTGTGCATGTGTTGTTGGGGGAAGGGTCATCTGAGATGGTTTTCCTGCAGAAAATTATGCACTTCATCACCAAGATGGTATTTAAGTTGCCCAGATCATTAATTCTGGGTGACTTCGGTGCATGGATTGACACTGAACTCTCACAATTTTGTCAGGATTTCCTCCAGTTAATGGATTCATTGGGCCTTACATAGGTGGTTATCTCTGTGACACATCAATACATAGAATCATAAAAATTGTTGGCAGATAAGGGCCTTCAGCCCACTTAATCTGACCTATTACCACTAACACCTGGGTTCCATCATGCACTGCTAGCATTAGGTTGTACCCCCCCCCCCAACTATTAGCAATCCTCTATGCATATCCCAAGCATGTTTAAAACCTGAAATCATTTCTGCACCCACCACCTCTGCTGGCAGGCTGTTCCACTTATCCACCACCCACTCTGTGAAGACGTACTTCCTCACGTTCCCTATGAACCTCCCTCCATCCAGTTTCATCTAGTGCTCCCTCATCCTTGAGCGTCTTTTTCTTTGGAATATGGTAGTCTCCTGTACTTTATTCTTCCCTGTGAGGTACTTAAATGTCTCAATCCTACCCCCCCCCTCCCAGCTCTCCTCCAAGGAGTACATAGTTAATTCCCACAGCCTATCCTAGTAGGGCTTGTGATGTAGTCCCTGCACCATTTTGGTTGCCCTTCTCTGAATTGCCTCCACCCTATCTATGTCCTTACATAGATGAGGCCTCCAGAACTGGACACAGCATCCAAGGTGCGGCCTTGTTAATGTCCTGTATAGTGGAATTATTACCTCCCTTTTTCTGCTGGTGATTCCTCTGCCTATGCATCCCAGCTAGTGGTGGGCGAAGTGAGCAAAATTCGCTCCCCTGAGTAATCCGCGAAATGAGCAGAATTTCGCCTGGCGGAGTGGCGAATTTGCACCTGGCAGAACAGCAAAATTTCGCCTTCCACTGTGAAATTTCACCTTCCGCAGCAAAATTCCACCTTCAGTGGTGAAATTTCACCCACGGGAGGCGGAATTTCACCCTAAGAAGGTGATATTTCTTTGTGGAAGGTGTAATCTCACCACGAAAGGCAAAATTTCTCCTAGGCGAAATTCAGCCTTAGATGGCAAAATTTCATAAATTGCTCCGCCAGGCGAATTTGACCACTACACCGGCCCTTCGCTGGCAGAATTTAAATTCGCTGCATCTGTAATCCCAGCATGCCTTGTCACACTGTCTACCTACCTTAAGGTCATCAGCAGTGATTGCCACGGTTCTCCTTCTTGCTTGGAGCATGCTATCGCCCCCCCAGTTGATATGTAGCTCTAGGGTTTTTGTGCCCTATGTGCGTTATCTTGCACTTTTTTTGTGTTGAAACCTAGCTGCCAGTCCCTTGACCAATCCTCCAGCATCCTTACATCTCCCCTCATTCAATCCACTCCCCCTGGTGTGTCCACCCTGTTGCAGAGCTTAGTGTCATCAGTGAGCAGGCAAAATGTTTCCTTCCAGACCCTCTGCAATATCACTGATAAAGACAATAAAGAGGGCTAAACCCAGCACTGAGCTCTGTGGTACCCCACTGGTCACTTTACCTTCTGCAGAGTGAATGCCATTTGCCACCACCCTCTGGGTCTTATTATCCAACTAATTCTCCACCCACTTCACTACCTTCTTTCCCACCTCCATGCTCCCCAGCTTCTTTAACAGCCTTCTATGTGGCACAGCATCAAAGGCCTTGCTGAAATCCAGGTAGGCCATATCCACTGCCCCTCCCTGATCCATCTCTCTCTCTGATTATCTCAGTCATACCTGTCTCTACCAGGGTCCCTCAAAGCTCCATCCTTGGCCCTTTACTGTTTTCCATATTTATCAATGCACTGCCAGCAGAGTCTCTTCTGTGAGGCACTTCTCTATGCAGATTACCTTGTTCTATACCATAGTGACAAGTCACTTGCAAACATCTCCTCCATCCTTACCCTTAATTATGGTGCTGCCTATAATTGGTTTACTTCCAAAAAGCTGCTGGTAAATGAAAAACAAAGCAAAATCAATGTTATCTGGCTCAAAACCGTTCCTCACCAAGGTCTCCAAAGCGGAGTCCTCTCTACTTGTACTCAATCAATCAATCAATCAGGTCTTTATTTAACCAGGCTCTCATTGTTGAGCAGAAGCTCATTTGCAAGATGGACCTGGGTGGAGCATGAACAATTGTATATACAGGTCAACACAGGTATTTACAAGGCAATACAGATAATACTCTTTACAGAGAGGAAGAAAAAGAAGTTCCTATGTACATAGAATTATACAGATATTGTACAGATTACACAGTATTTACATACATAGAAGTGTCTATAGGAAGATAAAGCAGGTTATCTAAGGTTGCAGGAGGAATTAACGGAAGAAAAAAAATAAAATAAATATATACACCAGGTAGAGGTGAAGGTAGGGGAGAAGGGAGGGAGGGAGGTAGGGAGAGAAAAGCTAGGAGGGCACGGTGCACAGAGAGGCGTTGGTAAAACGGGATGTAGAGAAGGTGGATGGAGAAAAGGAGTATATGTGCCCCAGGATTGAATGCTATAAAGTACGGGGCATGATAGGATGTCACAACCCAGGGTAGTGAGCTCCTATCCGAGGTTGGGAAAGGAAGAATAAGGGGATGGATGGGCCTAGTGTTGATAAGACAGAGGGATAAGAGAGAGAGAACAAGTAGGCTGGTGAGGAGCAAGCTGGGGGGTCAGTACTTAAAATTGGGTCTAGGCGTGGCTATATACCAGTGCATACACCGGTACTGGGTCTGAGTGGGTGATGCAGTTACATACTTCTCTGACTGTATGGAAATAAAGCATCTTGAAGGCATTTATACCAATTAGAGTGCTTAATTTGAGGGTTTTTTGTAGATCGTTCCATAAGGTAGGTAGCACGAAGCTTATGGCTGCCCTGCCGAAGCGGGATTTTGCTTTGGGTACTTTAAGTGTAATAGCTGAGTAACTTCTTAACGCGTATTTCCCAATTATACTCAGGGGAAGACAGCAGGAGATATAGTAAGGCAGCTTATTAGAGATGGCTCTATAGTCCAGAGAGCGGCGTTTCTGTGGTGCCTGAACTTTAGTGATGTCCACCCCACTGCCGAATATAGGGTGCAGTGATGCATGTCGAAGGGGAGTCCCGTTATAAACCTCAGTGTTCGATGGTAGAGTGTGTCCAGTTTAGCCATGTAAGAGTTGGGGCATTGGCTGTAGAGGAAATCAGCGTAATCAACCAATGATAGGAAAATGGATTGGACCAGTTGTTTCTTGGCATCGCTGGTGAGAAATTGGTTGATTTTAAAAAACAGTCCAAGCCTTTGCCGAAGTCGTTTTAGCAAGTCCTCGATATGTTCAATGAAGGAGAGTCTTTGGCCTATCCAAACTCCCAGATACTTGAATTTTGTAACAAAGCCTAGTTTTTCACCTAGAACTGTGGTAATTTGGGGAACTGTCCCACTGGACACAGGGTTAGCTGTACGGATAAAAGGGGAGAGGACCATCACTTTAGTTTTTTTGGCATTTAGGAGTAGCTTTTTTTGGAGGAGTTGGCTTTGCAAAAGGTTGAATTCTGACTGTAGGTCATTGCAGGCAGCTTCAGGTGTTGAGTGACTCACGTAGAGAACTGTATCATCTGCAAACAGATGGATGTTGGCTTCTTTTATACAGTAGTCGATGTTATTAATGTAGATTGCAAAAAGTAAGGGCCCTAATATAGAACCTTGAAGTACCCCTCTTTGTAGAGTTTTTAAGGGGGACAGGCCTCCTTCGGCTTTAACTTGTTGAAGGTGCCCTGTAAGATAGTCAGTAAACCAACGCAGAGAGGAGGGGTCCACACCTATGGTTTGAAGGGAGGAGAGGAGCAGACTATGGTCGACGGTGTCAAAAGCCTTGTTTAGATCATGGAAAACAGCACAAATAAAGTTTTTGCTCTCAAGATTACGCTGCCAGTCATTAGTAACTTTGGCGAGGGCTGAGATAGTGCTATGTTTAGCTCTGAATCCAGACTGCATAGGATTTAGCAGTTCCCTAGACTCAAGGTGAGTCCTCAGCTGTGCATTTACAATTTTCTCTAGGAGCTTGGACAGGACCGGAAGGAAAGAAAATGGCCTGTAGTTATTGAGATCGCCAGGGTCACCTGATTTGAACAGTAGTATGACATGTGCTGTCTTCCATATAGGTAGTAAGGTGCCCTGAGACAGGAATAAGTTAAAAAGGTGGGTGACTGGTATTGCTAGTACGTGGTAGGCAATGTTTAGGAAGTAAGGGTCAAGGGTGTCGGCCCCAGCACTTTTTCTAGTATCTAACTGAAGCAAGAGGTCCTCTACCTCTTTCAGTGGGACAGGTTGAAGCAAGAAAGGTGGCAAATCTATCAGAGTTTCAGGCAGTTGGCTGGCAGTCTGGGAGTGAAGTATGTTTGCAGGGGAGTTATCAAATGCCATGCCTGCAGTAGCAAAGTGGTTATTGAATGCGTCAAGTATATCCATCTTTTCGGTTATAGTCAAGTTGCCAGAGGTAATCTTGGTCGGGAGTGAATTTCCTGGGGAGTGGCCTAGCAGATCATTGATTGTGTTCCAGAGCTTGATTGGGCTCTTTGTGGCAGAGTCGAATTTGGATTTGAAGAAGGTGGCCTTCGATTCTCTGATTGTTTTGGTACATAAATTTTGTAGTCTCCTGAACTGGTTCCAATCCTCTGCAGTGTTCAGTCTGCGTGCTTTTTTCCAGAGCTTATCTCTTTCTAGAAGCAAGGACTTGATCTGAGGGGTGAACCATTTACAGATTTTGGTCCTAGTTCAAACTTTAATCAGGGGAGCATACTTATTAAGGACCCTTAATAGAATGTTGTGGAAGATATTGTAAGCTGACGTAATCATTTTGGCCAGGTAGAAATCTTGCCACTGAGGGGAGTACTTAAGCTCGTTTAGGTAGACATGTTCATTGAAGTTGCACCTGGATCTCTTCATAGAGAACTTGCTGATGGGTGCTGGGTTGTTGGTGGATCTTACTCCCGCAATAAAACAATGGTTACTGGAGTCTGAGAAGAAGACATCAGCTTGGGAGAAGAGATGAGATTTGCTCACCATTAGCACATCCAAAAGTGTACTTTACTGGGTTTCTTCACGTTTGGGCATGTTGGTTCAGTAATAAGTTGCGTCAGCCTATGTTCATCACAGAAGGATGCAACGGGGGCAGCTGTGTTAGAGAGCCAGTCAAAGTTGAGGTCTCCTAAAATAATAGTTTCTGGCAGCCCCTGTCCCAACTTGTCACTTAGATATGACACAAGCTGTAGGCCAGCAGACGGTGGTCTGTAGCATCCTATTACGCAGAGTGCAGTAGTCTGTGTAATTTCCACTTTGAGAATTAGGCATTCAAATTCGCTGGCGACAGATGTGTACTCACACATGTCTGCCTGAAAAATGCCTCTAATTTCAAATACTTGGACGTCACCCTGGACCCCTCCCTTACATTCACTGATCATGTTAATATTTCCATGCATAGAGGTAACCAGAAATTAGGAGCCACCTACCGGCTAAGACAATTCATGTCCCATGAGGTGCACCTAGCAATTCCGCAAGGTAAGCTTCTACCCCTTATTGATTACTACTACCCCATAGATTCCCCAATGCTGTCAGTCCTGTGCTCCAGTCTGACAGTAGTTTACAACAGCCTCTGCCACTTCATCCTCCTTGCATCCTTTTCTACCCAATATTATGACTTACACAAATCGCTTGGGTTGTTCCCACTTCAAGGATGCTTCGGCTACACCTTGGGCTGCCTAATAGACACTTCACTCAGAGATGGTCCCCTGTCCCCTAACTCATCCCTATTCAAGGGCAAAGTGGCTACTAGGTGCCTCCATGAATCTTCCATCCTCCCCCTGGTAGTTCCCAGAATCTCTACTACCGTGGGCAACAAAGCCTTTTTCGTCTCTGCCCCCACCTTGTGGAACAATCTCCCTATATCGCTCCATTCATCCTCCTCCCATTTATCCTTCAAAAGCCACTTTAAAGATTGGCTACTACTGGAAGCCAAATGCTGCTGTCCATCTGTGTAAGCTGGGATGATCCTCCCCCCACACACACACACACACTTTTTTTGGAGTCTCCCCAACCTTGTGACACCCCTTTCTCTCCAGCTTCTTTCCCAAGCCCAACTGGCCCTCTCTCCCCCCCTCCCTAAAGTCTACTCCACCGCATTTTGCTTATTGTGGACTGTCGCACTGAATTTTAAATATCCACCTGGTTGTTACTTGATTTTGTTATTGGTGTGCCTTTTTGAAATTACACTTTATATGGTTTTCCTGGTAATTTATCACCTTACTGTATTGTTCTCCATGATCATGTGATGATGTATATGGACTTGTCACTAGCCTACAACTACACCTTGTACCTTATCGTATTCTCATTTTTATTAATACCCTCTGTACTCTAATTCCCTGCACCACATTGTTAATGGCCTGCATTACAGCTATGTTACTCCTTCTGTATTATTTTTTGCTAAATATGTCATTGCTTATGGCCCGGGTTGAGCCTGAAAATGGTCCTTTGGATCAGCGCACCTACCCAGTTACCAAAGATATAAATATATAAAATAAAATGCCTTGGACTTAGTGTTCTCACTGGGGCTTGAGGTTAATAACCTCAGGACTGAGCCAGTTAGTTGGGCGGATCATTGCACAGTGAGATCTCTTTCTGTCCCCCCCAGATTCCATCCCCTATGGAGGTGGCTCATTATTGCCCTTTGAAGAAATTGTAGCCAGAAAGACTCCAGACAGCAGTGGATATCTCAAGCATGACAGCTGCTTGTGTGATTGGACTGAAGGAGGCAGTGATGGCCTATAATAAGGCCATTGACTCAGCCTTCAATGCAGTTTCACCTGTTCGTATATGACCCCCAACATAGTGCCCAGGATCTCTGTGGTTTGACAAGGAGCTCAGGGAGCTGAACTTAAGGGGTCAGAGGTTGGAGCATTGCTGGTGAAGATCTAGGTCTGACATGGACAAACTGGCTATGATAACTCACTACGGTGAGTATCAAAGGGTGATTTCCTGTAAGAAGGCAGTATTTCTGTCCAGAAGATTGCTGCAGGAAAAAAACTATCAAGCTCAGCTGTTCAAGTGGTGGACAGACTTTTAAATCTGGTCTGTCTGCAACCGGTAAGAACAAATTTTGTCAGGATTTGCTCCAGTTCACTTTTTGTGAAGAGTTTGCTCAGTTTTCTTCTGACAGGGTGTCCTTGATTCAGTTCAGGATCTCTTCAACTGTAACACTTCGATTCAGCTGTACCGAGTTAGTGAAGGCTGGATGTTCTCTGCCGGTCTAGAGTGAGTTTAGACCAGTTTTGGTGGAAGAGGTTTGTGGGTTAGTCTTTGAGCTGCAGCCTACCTTTTGTGAGCTGGATGCAGGCCTGACTCACCATATAGCTATTGTAGGTGTGTTATTGGGTTTCTGGGTCTGGTGTTCATCGAGGCTGATGGTGTTCCTTTTCATGGGGGCGGGTCCCTTGGGCATTAAGTGTGGCTTTGGTGAAGCCTCTTTCAAAAAAGCAATCTTTGGACCTAGACAGCTTGGAAAATTAAAAATCTGTCTCCAACCTTCCCTTTTTGGGTCAGGCTATAGAGAAGAAGGTGGCTCTGCAGGTTGAGGACCACCTCAAGGTCTTTAACATCAATGAACCTCTCCAGTCTTAACTTTTCAGGGCACAGTACCGAAATGGAATTGGTCAGGGTGCTGAATGATCTCCTCAGGGATAGAGAACAAGGACAGTGGTCAATTCTCATTCTCCTTCATCTCACATCAACATTTGACACCATGGACTATGAGTCATTGCTGGTCTGACTCAGGGAGTATTGTGGACTCACTGACAGTGTCATCCATAGGTTTGAGTCCTTCCTGAGAAACAGGATGCAGAAGGTGGTGATGAGGAGCTTTTCCTATCTCATGAGGCCCCTGGTCTGTGGAATACCCTAGGGGTCAGTTCTCACTACCATGTTACTCGCTGTGTATACAGTGCCTGTAGAGGGGATCATTTAGCAACACATTTTAGGCTTTCATTGCTATGCTGATGATACCAAGCTGTATTTATCTTTTGCACTAGGGACGCCTGGTGCTGTTGAGGTAATAAATTCATGGCTGTCTGAGATCCAGGACTGGACTTCATCTAGCTGGCTGAGACACAAGCTAGACAAGACAGAGGTGCCGGTGGTTAAGCTTGGTCGGAAGTTGGGTGTAGGGGCCACCGATGTTGGAACTGGCTTATGGCTAGGTTCATCTGGGTTGGTGACTTCTACTAAGAATAAGAATCTGGGGGTCATTCTGGATGAGGGGGCTGACACTTGAGGCTCAGGTTTTGGCTGTATTCTGAAATGGCTTTTATCAACTCAGAAACATTGCCCAGATTAAAATATGATTCCCCTGAAGACCTTCCCTTACTGGTACATGTATTTGTTACCTCTAGACTTCAATGCTGCAATGCTCTATATCTCATAATGTGCACAGGTGTCCTACTGTGTCTACAGCTGGTGCAGAACATAGTGGCCTGATTGTTGTCAGTCCTTCCTAGGTCATGTCCTATATCTGTAGTCCTGCGTGAACTACACTGGCTGCTGGCGAAGTGGCATAACACTTTCGAAATCAGCTTGCTGACCTATAAGGCCTTCTGTGGGCTGGGTCCTAGCTACGTGAGTGACCTACTGACCCCTTATCAGACATCTTGTCCTTCTGTTTCTCTGAGGTGGGCCAACTTAACTGTTCCTAGGGTGAGGTTGAAATTCTCCGGAGATAGGACTTTTTCATCTTTTAACCCTGCCCTTCAGAACAGGCTTCCCAGAACTCTGAGTGGTCTCCTCACTTGAAAGCCTTTAAAGAACAGCTGACGCCTTTTGGAAAACTCGAGGAAACATAATATTTAGACACAATTCAGCTTTTATTTGATATTTTTTCTATATATTTCTCCTCTCTATTATTTATTACTGATGAAATTACGGCAAAAACAAGATATTTATATCTTAATGTTCATCTAGCTGTATAGATTATTCCCTACTTGAAATCATAATGCTCTGTTGTGATATCACAGTCATTTGCTATGGGAATAACTGTGATGTCACAGGCAGAGTATTATGACAACAGGATGGGAAGAAGCAATAGGAGCTGATGAACCCTCAAGGAACGGCTCTCATATTTTCATGCATATAACCTCAGTAATAAATAATGGGAGATACTGTAAATACAGTACAGAGCTAATAAGAACTATAAGCTGCGTTGAGTCCAAATACTGTGTTTTTCAAAGTTCTTTTCAGGGCATCAGTGGCTCTTTAAGAGGTGTCTTAAATCCTTCCTCTTTCTGGATGCTTTTGGCACTGTCTGATATATAAGCTTACAGTTTACATCACTGGCCATCATTTTATTGTAGGCTCTGTTTTATATGTATAGGTATATACAAATTCTATTTAAAGTAAGTGTTGTTTATTTATGATATTGTTTTCTCTATTGATTGCACAATGTTCAGTGCCCCAAGAAGTGAAGTTGGTAGCTCTGCAGATGGCACTCTCCCCTTGGTTATAAGTAACCATACCGTTGCCCCAGCATGTGCTGCAGGATGTGGTGTCGGCAGCTCTCCAGGGAGCACTGTTCCTTTAGTTATATGTAACCATATTGATGCCCGAGTATGTGCAGCAGGAAGTGGTATTGGTAGCTCTGCAGGGAGCACTCATGCATTGGTTATATATGTAACAATACTTATACTCAAGCATGTGCTGCAGGAAGTGATGTTTATAGCTCTGCAGGGAATACTCTCCCCTTGGTCATAAGTAACCATATCAATGCCCCGGCATGTGCTGCAGGAAGTGGTGTTGGCAGCTCTGCAGGGAGCACTCTCTCCCTGGTCAAACGTAACCATTCTGATGCCTTAGCACAGTGTTCAGGGTACACTGTGCTGACTGAGGTGTCATCTTTCAGATGAGACATTACATCGAAGTCCCGCCTGCCTGTTCTGGTGGTTGTATAGGTGGGTCTTAAGGTTCCGGGTGGTCAGAGCATGGGCGCTAGGGTGCTGGCAATGAGAGTGCTAGTGGGAGGTCACCGTCTGGCACAGCACCAGACCCCAGAGCTGCATGGGACAGGGAGTGCCGGCCAACACTGTCCAGCCAGGCAGTGCCACACAGCGCACACCCGCCGACCCACCCACTGTATGCCTAAGGGACCACAGGGGATGCAGCAACATGGAGGGGCATCACTGTGCCCAGTGCACCTGGGACAATGCTCCCATGAACCCACCATGCATGGGACAAGGGCGCCATGTACAGGACCACATGGCATGGCTCTCATCCCACACACCCAGTGCCACTGTACCACTGTGCACAACACTGATGGATGATGATGGTGGGGCTGATCGCAGCACGGCTGGGAGCCACTCACGGGCGACAGGCTGTCATACGAGGGTCCCCCCTCCAAAACGTGAGGCCAGACATGGGGGAAGAGGGCAGGGGTGACAGTGCACCCCACCCTCTACCAAGCAGAAACCTTCTCCCCACCATGCCCCTGTGGCAGGCAGTACATTACCCCATAGTGGCACCCTCCTCCCTCAGTCAGGAGGCACACAAGCTAGTAGAGGGGAGCAATGTGGGTGCACTGGTACATAGCAAGAGCACGGCACAAAGCAATCGCACACCCAGAGCCTGTTGTCATGTTTCAACCCTATGGACATCAACCTGTATCATCTAACAGTATTACAGATGTCCTGTACAGCAGTTACTGCAGCAGAATGACAGCCATGCACTACTCCTGCCGTTTTGTGTCTATACTGATCGCTTTCTCAGGAGGTGCTCTATTGGCCTCTTGATAACTACACCCAGTATACGTGTGACACATAGGGCATCAGTACACCGACAAGGTGTAGCAACGCCCATCCAACCAGTACCTGCAGAGGGCAGCAGGGCATGCAGCCCTACTCACAGGTGCCACAGTGTACTCTAGAGTGCCAGGTACCCTTTTACACTGCTGCTCTGATTGTGGGGGCACCTTTGCAGTTGTCACCCTCATACAGTACTCTGATTGCCGGTGCCCTAGCACCAGCACCCTGACCACTGGGAACCAGTCCTTAAAGATCTCATGGTGCTTCTCAAAAAAAATAAGGAAATTTTCCCACTGTTCGGACCAAATTGCCCCCATTAAGTAAACACCAGCAGTAAGAATGAATTATGCCGTGCAGGACAAAAAACACTTTTCTAACAGGATTCATAAAGAGAGAGATTCATTCAACTGTAGATAAAAGTGACAGTGTGCCCTCCTACTCAATGCTTTCATGTCACCAGAGATAAAATCAATCAATGAGATATTTCAAACACTCCAGACAGTAAAAGTTGGAGTATGTATCATGTACTAGTCTTTCAGATGAGACATTAAATTGAGGTTCTGACTGCTTGTTCCGGTGGTTGTTCAGATGGCAAGGCAAGGCAAGGCTTTTATTTTCATATTGCACCCAATCTGTATGGATTGGAACACTTCACAAATCATCATACACAAGAAGAATAAAAACATGAAAACATACACTAAACCGATGCATAAAGCACAGCTGATGTAGCAAAATGGAGAATATGAAGGGTGCAAAAGGGCCTTAAAGACCTCATAGTGCTTACTGAAAAGAGTAAGAGACTTTTCCCAGTGCCCTGGCCATATTGCCCCCATTAAGTTAACAGGTTTCAATAATAGTTGGTTTACACTTGTATCTCCCTGTCCCAGGGTGAGTCTGAGAACAGAAAATATTTCCTAACTCCCATCTTCAAATTAACAAAGACTAAAACAAGCACCATCCATCCTTGATATCACACAGTTAAGGAATAAGCCAGATCAGAGAAGCATCCTTGGGTTTGCCACATGACCTCTCTATGGTTCAGTGCTGTCCACTCATATGCCCTCTGCTCTCAAATGTTCCCCAGCTCCCCTCATCTGAGACCATGAAGAGATTTTGGAAAGTGTGACCTATAGTTCACGTGTCTAGTGACACACAGTGATACCCATACCACTCCTTCTCTAGGATGTGGCAAGCTGTCATTCATGGAGACTGAATTACAGGAAAAGGAGTAGGCTGCAAGTCAGGGAGAGAGGACAACTGACTTTCCATGGTTGTACTACCTACTGCTTCCTCAATCAAAGAAGGGGTGTCAGGAGAGGGGACTACTTAATTGACATAGCCTGTAGTGGTGGGGGGTGGGGCAGGATAGGGAAGGGGTCCAACTTAAAAAGATGCTTTTCAGGAAATGACATTCTGCCAGCTTTATTTTTATAAACAGTTACAGGTTTTATGAGTATTACAGATGATTCGGGAAGAGAAACCACTAAGAGTGGGTGGTGTCACCATATTACTAGTCAATGTTATCTGAAGACGGGGCATTTTATTTGTGTTTGTGTATTTCTAAACTTTCGTTTAATTTCTGAATACAAATATCACAAAAAGTGGAAAATATTTATTATTAGGTACTGAATGGTGAATATCCCAGTTTTCATCGTCTTTGTGAATTAATATTCATTACTTGTAAACCACTAATAGGTAGATAGATAGATAGATAGATAGATAGATAGATAGATAGATAGATAGATAGATAGATAGATAGATACAGTAGATAGTTAGGTAGAGAGAAACCTAGACAATGATGGCAGAAAGAGACCAAGTATTCATGTAGTGTACCCATAGTTCCCTGTCTGCCCCATGACCTGTCATTCATAGACGGTTTTATCCCTCCCTGTGCACACCCCTGCTTCCTTCCCTACTGCTACTGACTAGAGTAACAACTAAATCCTTCACTCTCTCCCAACCATGCTTGAAAACATATTATGGTCATGGCATTTACCACATCCACTGACAGACTTTCCAAGGCCTCAATATCCTTTCTGTAAAATAGAACTTCCTCAAATTCTTCATAAATCTCACCCCGCCCCCAACCTATTTCCAGTTGTGACCATGGGTTCTTGAATCATTCCTCCTACTAATTAGTTCCTCACAGTTCACCTTGCTCATTCCTTTCAGGCACTTGAAGGTATCTGTCATATCCTGCTCTCTCACCTGGTCTTCAGCGAGTACATGTTAAGTGCCTTGATATGATCCTAGTAAGACCTGCCCTGTTGGCCTTGACCCATCTTGGTCACCATGCATTGCACCATCTGCAGCTTGTCCCTGTCATTCCTTGTGTGAGGACTCCAGAACAGAGCACAGTAGTCCACGTGCAGCCTCACCTATAGTACATACAGGCAGCAATACCTTCTTTCTTGCTGCTGTCAATACCTTTTCCAATACACCCCAGAATCCTATTAGCCTTACTATAGGCCTTGTTACTCTGGCGTACTTGTTTGAGGGAGTCACCACTACTGATGACTCCCAAACCTTTTTCTCCTGCTGTAGTACTCAATTTTACCCCCTCCCATCCAGTATTTTGTCCTGGGGTTCTGTTCCTTAGGTGCATAACCTTGCATTTTTTGGCACTGAATTTCAACTGACAAATCATAGACCACATATTTAGCCTGTGTAGAGCTCTTTGCATCTCCCTGATCAATTCATCACTATCTACCTTACCCTACCACAGAGCTTTGTGCTATCTTCAAAGAGACACAGCCAGCCCTGGATGCCCTCTCCAATAGTGCTGATGAACATATTGAAGAGGACACGACCCAGGACAGATTCCTGTGGCATCCCATTCATATCATCACTCTCTTCTGATTTGACCTAATATACCACCACCCTCTTCACTCTCTCCTTCAACCAGTTTCCTTCATATCTATATCCCTAGCCATGCCTAGATCCTCCAGCTTCTTTAACAATCTTCTGTGTGGCACTGAGAAACCTTTTGCTGAAATTGATGTAGAATAAATCCACAGCATGGCCCTATTCTACCACTTTTCTTAAACAGCCCAAGGTTTTTATGATGAGACCTCCCTGCCACAAACTCATGTTGTTTACTATCCAATAGACATATTGTTCTCTAGGTAGTCCACAAGGTCCTGTTTGACCAGTGTTTCCATCAGTTTAGCCACTATGGAGGTACGGCTGATAAGTCTGTAATTCTCTGGTTGTTCCTTGTCCACCCTTGTGTAATGGGACTATGTTCACTACCCTCCGGTCTTTTGGAACTACCTCTGAATAGAGCTGTTGAATAGCCTTACAAGAGGCTTAGCTAGTTCTTCTGCCAATTCCTTAAACATCCTTGGGTACATTCCAGCTTGCACTGGGGCCTTATCTACCTTATGGGCTTCTTGTCCCTTCTGGACCCTTTTTCTTGTAAAGACTGGCAGCCTTATTTCAGGAATGCTTCAGACAGCTGCCTGATGCTACTTTTAGGCAGGCTCCCCCGTCTTCTCTTAAGAAGACAGAGTAAGCATAATCATTTAGTACTGCTGGGTTTTTTTTTTTGTTCCTCTTCCTCTATTACCTCCCCCTAGTTGTAGTCTACCAATAAGCCCTCCCTGCTTCTTTTTGAAGAACTGTTTTTCCCCACCCTTGACCCCTCCAAAATATGCAACTCCATGTCTGCTTTTGCCTCCCTGACCATCATCTTAGCATGCCCAATTCTCATTTGGTTCACTCTTCATTGCCCCTCTCCTGCCTTTTCCTTGTACCTGGTGAAAGCGTTTTTCTTGGCCCTCACTGGTTCCCCAATAATAGAGAGAGAGAGAGAGAGAGAGAGAGAGATAGATAGATAGATAGACAGACAGATAAATAGATAGATAGATAGATGGACAAACAGACAGACAGATGGACAGACATACGGCAGACAAAAGATAGATGGGCAGACAGATGGACAGATGGATGGACAGAAAGACAAATAGATAGAGAGATAGACAGATACAGAGATAGATAGACTGATACTATAGATACAGAGATAGATTAGATAGACAGATAGATAGACAGACAGACAGACAGATAGATCAATAGCTAGATAGATAGACAGACAGCTAGATAGACAGACACACACACAGGATATAAATTGCCCATCATTGTATTAATCGGTAGCAGTAGGGGTACCCCATAGAAAATTAGATGATCTATAACATACCTCTCAACCTTTTGCATTGCTAATCAGGGACAAGGCTTACAAATCAGGGACAAGTGGTGAAAATCAGGGACACAGCTCAAGAAATGGAAATATTAGTTCACCAATTCTGTCATAATTTATGACGTATGTAAACAGCATTTTCTGAAGGAAGACTAGACTGTAGCACTAAAATGTTGAGCAAAATCGTCAACATCCCTAAAAATCAGGAGTAAGTTATATGGCATTGAATTAAAGTTTCAGTAAGTAATTTGCAGATGTGTTGATCCTGATTGATTGTTAAGATAAGTACAGACAAGCAGTTGATTAAATGGTTGTCTTGTTATTTATTTGCACTACTTTGTGACAGAAATTGTTGTGGAGTATGGAGTATGAAACTTGGAGCATGCAACGCCAAAGCTCCAGTACTGTAGACAGAGCCACAGAGGAAACCTCCTCTTATGCTTACATGCCTAAAACAGAAGTGGAACAAAGTCTGAAAAAAGCATATGTAATGAATTTCACCTGCAAAAGTTCTCTTGAGAAAATGTTTGAGAAGTACATAACTGTGCCACAAGTTTTCCTGCATTTTGTGAAATTGAAAAGGCAAAGTGCACAAATCCATCCCAACATCCCCTCTAGAGTTGTATAGATCTTTTAGGCATCAAAAGCATAACTGTGGGTACCTATTGTGGTCATTGTACTTTTTTTGCATTTAGTCAAGTTCAAAGGTACATTAAGTGTGAATTGTTCAGCTGCATGAGGCTAGTGATGATATCAGGGACAAGACTTTTAGTTCTGTGCAAGACTGGGTTCAGTCCCCAGTGTGGAACTTATTTTTCTTTCTCACTACAGTTTATGTAGTATAAGAGAAATTGTTAGAAGGCATTTCTGATGTTAGTGATGTACTTTCAGCAAAGTTTGAAGTTCTTTATTGCTGATAATGTGAACAATTCCAGCTCAGACCTTGAGATTTAAATACAACTTGGACAACACTTAGGGGTGTGCGATAAAAACAATTCCACCAGCAGAATTTAAGCAAAAGTTGGATTTTCGCTTCCGCGAAAGTTTGGAAATCATTTCACCAACTTTCATGGAAATTCCACCAAAAAAACTGCAGAATAAATGTAAGAAATGTGGGTTAATGTATTAAACTGCGGGGAGAAAACACAGAGGTAACGCAAACCACAGATAATTACATGATATATGGCCAAATACTAAGCAAGCAACTTTATTTCTGCATGTCATGTAAAAAGTCCACAGTTCAAAATTAAATGCAGCAGTTCTAGGTGGAAATCCACAGTTATTTAGTGAAAGTTCAGAATTCCACCACAGGCGAAAGAGCGAAAAAGTCCACAAAATTTTTGAAATTTCACGGCACTTCCACGATGGCAGAAATCCGCACCTTCGCCTGCCCCTAGCAACACTACTTCAAACAGACAGACTGTTCATTACTAACATTCACTGCAACTGTATAGGGGAGGTCTTCACTCACTGCTGGATATCTTTTGCCACAGCTCGCATCTCCTGTATAGAAAACTTAGTATGGTGGTAGAGATATAAGCTACCAAGCAGTAGATGGTGGGTGGCCTGGGTCTGATCCCAAGAGTGGACATTTTATTCTTTTTCTTTACAGTTTATTTATTATAAGAGGAATTGTTAGATACCATTGCAAATGACATCGATATTCTTTCAGCAAGGTTTGAAGTTTTGTATTGCTGATAACTTGATAAGTTCCAGCTCAGACTTTGAGGTTTAAATGCAGCTTTGTAAACACTACTGCAAATAGACAGACTGTTAAATACTAAAATCCACTGCAACTGTGTGTGTTGGGGGGGGGCTGCACTCACTGCTGGATGTCCTTTGCCACAGCATGTATCTCCTGTATACAAAGCATAGCACAGCAGTAAAACAACAGGCTACCAATTAGCAGAGGGAAGTGAACCTGGATTCGATCCTCAGAGTGGTATATTTTATTCTTTCTTACTACAATTTATGTAGTATGAGAGGAATTATTAGATGTCATTGCTAATGATAGCAGTATTCTTTCAGCAAAGTTTTAAGTTTTATATAGTTATACAGTTTTATACTTTGAGGCTTAAATGTAACTTTGGAAACACTCCTTTAAAGAGATAGACTGTTAATTACAAACATCCACTGCAGCTGTGTGTGTGTGTGGGGGGGGGGTCTGTACTCACTGTTGGATGTCCTCTACCACACAATGTTTTTCCTGTATACAAAGCTCACTACAGTGGTAGAGCTACAGGCTACCAAGCAGTAGAGACTAGAGATGCAGCAAAATTTTATTTCGCCTGTGAAATTCTGACACAATTGCCAATTTCACTAAGTGAAACATTCCGTATAATTATGGCCTTTCGGTGAAATTTCGCCACCCAATTTCACCTTGAATTTCACCTTGTACTTCCACAAGGCAAAATTAGGAGTAATTGGGCTTTTCTCTCTGCTGGTGGCCACATGGTTGAGTCTAAACAGGCAAGAAGTGAGTGGTTCATTTCCTGTGCTACATATCTCGAGGAAGCAGGCAGCATCTAGACTCAGAGTCAGAGCCTTGTGAGTGCAGAGTGCACTTTGATACGTAAACTACTTAATTTGTGCTATTTTTCCAACTCTACCTTGTTTGCCCTTGTCCTATTTAATATTTTAGCACCTGTGGATTTTGTGTGTGAGTGTGTGTGTGTGTGTGTGTGTGTGTGTGATTCCTTCTTTCTCTCAGAGTCTCTGTTTCTCTTTTTTTGTTTTTGTTTGACTTGGTGATGGTAGGCATAATGGAAAATGCGAGAGGCAGTGGAGCACCTGTACACCACTTTGATAGGTGCGCATTTCAGATGACCATTAAAAATTAAACCCACAGCGGCAGGAGGGTGTTGGCCCCAGCACCAGCACCCAGCAGCAAACAGCTGTGCCCCCTTCCCAGCAGTAGAAGGCAACTGTGGCCCCGCCACTGCAGCAGCAGGAGACAGTACCCTCTCCACAGCACCAGGATACTGTTTGTCTGCCCCGGCAGCAGGAAACCATGTCCCCTTCTGAGCAGCAGGAGGAGTCACTGCCTAAGGTGTCATCTGCTGACCCCCCCCCCCAATGGCCAAGTCATTCCTGAAGTTCTCCTGCCTGGGAGTTTTTTTATGCAAGTTCAGCAGGTGACCCAGTGGTCACCTACAGTCTATGCAGGCAGTAAATGCATTGTTGTAAGTCTGGTTCCCACTTTGGGACAAGTGGCCAGCTGAGCCACATGCTGCACCACCACCCGCATCAATGGGACCTTAAACTACAGGAGGTGGCAGCAGCATCAACTGCAGCTGTGGGGAGCAGTGCAGGTGTGAGCACTAAAGAGGGTGAGCAGGAGGGAGGTGTGGCTGGACCTGTTAAAAGTCCTCACCAGGCTTACCGGACCAGACAACAGCAGCAGTCTGCAGTAGCATCAAGACCCCACCAGGGCCACCCCTGTCCAGAGCCAGCAGCAGCACAGGCAGACCCCACCCTGCCAGCAGTGACACATGGAGACTTATCAGCTGTCCTGTCAGAAGTCCACCAGCTTTGACAAGAGTTAAATGATTTCAGACAGAAATTTAATGATGCCCGGGGGGGGGGGGAGACTGCTAAACTCCAGGGTGACATTGACAAAATCAAGGGCATTCTGTCTGAACTGTGTGGCTGCCCCCTGGCAGTTAATGTGGCAACACAAATTAATTTGTCTTTTTTGTTTCCATTTTTCTATTCTGTATTCTGTTTGTATGTTCCCCCCATAAAAAAAATAAAAAGAACAAAAAAATCTGTTCTGTCCTCTGTAATCTACATCCTTACGTCCTCTTGTTTCTTTTTTTTGTATGTAAAGTAATTTGTTTGGCCATTGCTGTCGTGTTTGTTACTGTCTTGTGCTCCCTATATAATTCAGTCTCTTTTCTTGTGCTCTCTCTATTACTTGTCCCTGTATTGCCCTTGTCCTCCTGATCCAGTCTGTCATTTGTTATACTTATTCTGCACTGTGTCTCTGTGCCTCTCCCTTAATAAACAACTTATTACCTTATTATTTGTGGTGTGTCATTTCTTAGAGCTGGTTACACCTACAAGATTACTTTTAACAACATAATGATGTGTAATGCAGTTGCTTTCCGTATATACTGCATGGAGTTAGCAAATGAAAGGCTGGTTCCCGCCAAAGGCTGTCAGCCGTCTGGGCCTTGTGCACAGAGTGCGTATTTTTTTGAATTCAAATACCTCATGTGAGTTGCTTTAACTCACAGTTAGAAGTACTCACCAGAGCACATGTCCGTAAAGTGCTCATTCTTTATTCGAGTGTGGCAAGTAAACAGTGTAAAAAGTGCTTCCATATAACTAAGATAAAAATGCCTGCTCACTCAAGACACCATCATTCCTTATATGTTACTGGTTATGTCACACCTGATGCACACGTTTTTCACATGCGTGCTTTGTGTGTGAGGAAGAATGCTTGTGTGAAACATGTCAGGTGTGTCATAACCTTTGATGTATCATGAAATACGGTGCCTTAAGGTAGTGGGTATTTTTATCTTAGTTATATGGGAGCATTTTTTACATTGTTTACATGCCACACCGGAATAAAGAAAGAGCACGTCAGGTATATATGCTGTGGTGAAAAATTCTTACTTAGAATTGAAGCAAATTGCATGAGGTATTTGAATTCAAAAAATACAGACTCTGTGCACAGGGCCCTGATGGACGACAGCCCTCAACAGGTGCAAGCCTTTACTTTGCAAACTCCATATATGTGGAATGCAACTGAATTGCTGGTTAGTGTTGTGTTTTGTGAAAGTTATGTTGAAGGCTTCACCTGCTCTTTAACATGTTTCCTCCACCTATCCACAAATGTCAAGTATTGTGCCTATTAAAAAAATTGCTTCACAGTGCTATGTGAGGTTACTTCAGTTATTGTTGCATGCAACATTCCAAAGATGTAACACATCTGGTGCTGCTACTACTGAACGTGCCCCAGAAGTCCAGAAATGTTTACAAAAATGTTACAGTAAATTGAGGCAGAAATCTTAGTTATATATTTATTTATTTATTGAAAGATATCGGAATTAAAATCCTTTGAGTCATAGACTCCTTTGCAAAGGCTCCACATCAGTAAGAAACATACACTAAGGATCACAAGCTTAAACATTGGGTACAGATTATACATTAGGCAACAGCACAGTCTTAAAATACATGACACAGTAGTGAAAAAAACATGGAAGAGTAAACATTTGGTGAAGCGTATAAGTATGGTTCCATCATCTGGGAACCTTAAAGGAGGTCTCAGGTCTACACTTTGGTTCACAAGACAGTATTTTAGTTTTGGAGGGTCTTATAAGCTAGGCCCTGAGTCAGTATATGATAAAGGGAGACTGAGGATAGTAGCTTGGGGCTAGACATGAGTGCTAGGAGGATGAAGGGGTAACCATCTAAGTGGTATTGGTAACAAGTTATATACTTTAACTACAATCTTGTGTCAATCATGCTATTACATGGTTCACATCCACAGTCAGGACCAACATCTGTTGTTTTCTGAACTGTTTACAACAGTTTTCAGGCCTAATCTTGGTATTGCCACTGCCTAACATGCCCCAGATGTCCAGAAATGTTTCCCTTAAAAAATATTATAGTAAACTGAGACAGAAATCTGGTGTCAGTTGTGCTGTTAGATGGTTCAAATCCACCACCAGGACCAAAATCTGCTGTTTTCCATCATGTCTACAATGGTTTTCAGGGCTAATCTTGGTGCTGCCACTGCCTAACATGCCCCAGAAAGCTAAAAATGTTTCTCCAAAATTGTTACAGTAAATTGAGTCGGAAATCTGGTGTCAGTCATGCTGCTAGATGGTTCCCATCCACCACCAGGACCGAAATCTGCTGTTTTCTGCCCTGTTAACAATGGTTTTCGGGCCTAATTTTGATGATGCCACTGCCAAACATGCCCCAGAAATCCAGAAATGTTTCCCCAAATATGTTACAGTAAATTGAGTCAGAAATCTGGTGTCAGCCATGCTGTTAGATGGTTACATACACCACCAGGACCGAAGTTTGCTGTTTTCTGCATCGTTTACACCAAATTTCAGGTTTAATCCTGATGCTGCCACTGCCTAACATTCCCCAGAAGTACAGAAATGTTCCCATACAAATGTTACAGTAAATTGAGACAGCAATCTGGTGTCAGTCATGCTGTTAGATGGTTCACATCCACCACCAGGACAGAAAATCTGCTGTTTTCTACACCGTTTACAGCGTTTTCCAGTACAAAAATAAAAGTGATTAAACAAAGGGAAACAGGAACAGAACTACTCAGAATGAGTAACTGTTCAGATAAAGTTACCCAAAAAGGGTCAATATGTAAGACAAATATTACAAATCAGTAGCACACCAACAAAAATATTAAGACTTAAAAGGAATAACAGAAACTCACTCACTACTTATGAGAAATATGTCAAATATTAGGAATTAGCCTGCTCTGCTTTCACATACACACACACACACACACACACACACACACACACATACACACACACACTTAACTCGCTCACAGACACAGACTCAGAGAAAACTGAAAGCACTACCTAAGTTTAACTAAGTATTGTCCAAAAATTCCAAAACAAAAAAATGTCCACTAGCAGCACAAGGAACAAAATTAAAATTTTCAGAGTAGTTAGCTCTCAAAAATAAGAAACAAAGAGGTTTTTGAAGAGTTTATTGGCTGTGATGCACCACATTGTACTGCTCTCTGACTCTATATACAATATACTGTGCAGAAAACAGCCTGCATGTGATATTTCAGCTATTTACCCACAATGCATTGCAAATTTGCAGGCGAAATTGGTGAAATTTTGCGTTACACGAAATTGCCATCTGAGGCGAAATTCTGCAAATTACATTTCTCAGTTTTAATCCCTTCTTATACACCCTACCAAAGTTTGGGGATCTATGTGGAATGCTTGCCCCTGCCACCCCCTCAACACTTCAAAGTGTGCTACTCCTGCTGTAACACTGGTCCCCTTACCTGTTGCTTTAGTATGTGTTCTGCAGTACCACAATGAACTCTTGTACAACTTTGTAGGAGAGTTAGAAGGATCACTTTTAGACATCAGTCTGTCACTTCATGCATTTTTAGGGCAAAAGAACTGTGAACTGAAAGGGATCAGCTGTGGTGCCCTGAGGACTCGAGAGGTGACAGTCTTATCCTTTAGACACCCTCCTAGCACTCCTTTAAAGTTGTTATAGATTTTGTATGACATAAATATTTTTTATAAAAATGACCATTTTATCTACTCAATTGGGCATTTCTATGTGGTGATAGCAGCAGTAGCGAGAAGCCTGTTACTTTAGCACAGCACGCGAGACACTCTCATGAAAATAAGAGTATCTGATGCACAACTGAAATGCTGTGATTGTTCAGAAGTATCACATGACACTCTCATGATCTATTATACTGTTATTAACTTGTACTGGCTACTCTTCTTAGACTCACACTTGTGCAGACTCTTCTGCTGCACTGGTGTAAACCAAACTCTTTTTTTGTACCCTACTGTACCATGGGACCCCCATGAAAACAAAGGTATTGCGTTTCACTGGGTCATCATGCCATCTGATGTAATATCATGATGTGAGAATAGCTTTCATGCTGTGCTGTTTAATGCTTTTTCTTTTTGTCATGCAAATTACTCTGACTTTAGTTAAGTTTCTTCACACCTGCAGGACTTACATATTGGCTTGCATCCTAGGGTACTCTGGGAACTAAAGGAGCTAGCAGCACCTCTGACAGAGCTGTTTAGAGTGATTTTCTGAGATCTGAAGACACCTTTTTCACATATTATGCCATTGCCACCTATGCTTCAGATGTTGAAGATGCAATTTGTTTTGTAAACAAAAACTGTCATAGTAATTTTTAATGTTTTATCAGCACATTGATTCTGCCCACCCTCCAATTTGTTGTGTTTGGCCACATGCCCAGAATGATATCATGCAAGGGACGATTTACATATAGCAGCAAGGAATTCTGGATAAATTGTAAAGTTGATTTAAATGTTCGTTACTCAGCGGTGCAGTCCCTTATTTTGGTAGTGGTGACTGCAGTACAGCATCTGCGATGTAGACTTATTTATTAATGTAAAAGTTTCACCAGGAAAGTTCCCCCAATGCCGGACTTCTCAGGGGCAAAGATCATTTGCCTATCGTGCCCCCAGCTGGCTAAATGCCCTCAGCACTCATATTACTGCCTCCACCTCTCTAGGTATTTTCAAATCAAGGCTGTTCTCTCACCTTGCCACCTCCAGCTCCTGTGACCGCCCTGATTAAACCTCCTATTTTCTCACTACCCACCCTGTTCTGTTATTTGACAAAGACATGTTTGGGAAACCTTTTCTCCTGCTATTGTCTGCTCCCCACACCTTTCACTTACCATCTCTGTTCTGGACTTTTTCCCTATTTGTTTTTCCTAATCTGGCATGACCTCTTTCTTGTAATAATAATGTTATTATTGATATATCATGTCCTTTTGCACAAATGATTTGATATGTATTTGTATATGTTTTCTTGCTCTTGACACAACACAAATTGTTGTGTTATCTATGTAACCTTTTGTACTGTACCTAATTGACATGGAACCTTTGTAAAAGAGCCTTTGGCTCAAAGGTAGTAATTCCTAGAAAAACAAACTAAACTAAACTAAACTATACTGAGCAGACAAGCTAGTTTTCAGATGTGTCATGGGGTAGAGGGGAAAGGGGTACATGGTAGATACATATGTAGCAAGGCATTGTAGCTGATTTTTCTGTCTCCCTACTCGTATTTTGCCAGTGTAGATGTCCGAAATACCAAGACTGACCAACAGAGGTCTCTTAGGATTACTACCATTTAAGAAGCCCAGAGTGAGACATTTCTTACTGAAATATTTATTTATTTATTAAGTTTAGGAATTACAACCTTGTATTTTTTTACAGGACAATATGTAACATTGAACAATGCAATAGACCTGTTTTCTCAAAATAATTAGAATTAAGACTAAGTGTTGTAGTTTTGTGGTTGTTTCTATTGTTACATATCATTTTAAGGGATTTCAGTTAAGGTATTATAGTTTCTGCAACATTTAGAAGAAAGTTAGACAATATTTTTTTTCTACTTTAATGTCAGGACATGTAGTATTTTTCATGTTTTTTTTGCAGGACACCGCTGCCCAAATCAGGGCTGTCCTGCAAAAATCAGGGAAGGTGGTAACCCTAAGGTCTTCGTTTCACAACAGCGCTCAGAAACCTTGTTTCCCTTGCATGATGTCACAGTTGGGGGTTGCAGCACTGAGAAAAAAAGGGGTGGATTTTGCAAATGAAGTAGAGCACATAAATAAAATAATTTTTCTCATGGAAAACAGCATTGTTTATCAGTTTGACTGGTAGGAGACTGAATCTCAACTCCTACAGGTTACTACAGGTTACTAATCCCACTTGCTATAACAAAACTCAGAAAATCACTTTAACTTGTCCCTGGAAACAGGGTGGATGCAGAAGACTGGAAGAAGGCTGATGTGGTGCCAAATCATAAGGGGGATAGCAAGGAGACGGTAGAGAATTATCGCCTGGTCAGCCTCACATCAGTCATGGTGAAGATGATGGAGTTACTAATTAGGGAAAGGGTGGTAAACTACCTAGTGGACAGAGGACTGCAGGATGACAGGCAACATGGCTTCACTAATGGGAGGTCATGCCAGATGAACCTAATCAAGTTTTTTGATTGGGTGTCGAAGGTGGTTGATCAGGGAGGTGCAGTGGATGTGGCCTATCTGGACTTCAGAAAGGCCTTCAACATTATGCCTCACAGGAGGCTGGTTAATAAGCTGGAAAGCTTAGGGGTGGGACAGAAAAGAACCAGGTGGGTGGAAAACTGGTTGAAGGGCAGAAGTCAATGGTTGGTGGTTAATGGGGTGCATTCCATGGAGAAGGGGTGATGAATAGGGTGCTCCAGGTGTCGGTACTGGGTCCCATCTTCTTTAATATTTATATCAGTGATATAGAAGAGGGGCTGGAGGGAAGGGTGTGCCAGCTTGCAGATGATATAAAAATCTGCAATAGGGTAGACACCCCAGGGGGGTGGAGGCCATGAGGGAGGATCTGAAGATTCTGGAATGTTGGTCAGAAACTTTGCAGCTGAAATTCAATGACAAAAAGTGTACCATAATGCACATGGGGCGCAAGAACCTGCAAGCCACTTACACATGGTGGGGGATTAAGCCAATTGAGCAGGAGAGGGATATAGGGATTACAATATCTAACAACCTGAGGGTGGGTACCCAATGCAGCAAGGTGGTGGGCAAGGCAAATAGAATGCTGGTGTGCATGGGGAGGGGCATAACAAGCAGAAGGAGGGAGGTGCTGATGCCTCTTTACAAAGCCATGGTGAGGTATGGGGTCCAGTTTTAGAGACCTCACCTGCAAAAAGACATAGATGGGATTGAAAGGGTTTAGAGAAGGGGAACCAAGATGGTGCATGGTATACAGAGGAAGCTCTATGAGGAAAGGCTGAGGGAACTGGATCTGTTCCCATTGGAGACTAGTAGAGAGGGGGCATGATTGAAACATTTAAGTACATGAATGGGATTAATAAGGTGAGGGAGGGGAGTTTATTTACAGAGAAAGTGGGGGCCAAAGCTAGAGGTCATAGTCTGAGATTAGAGGAAGATTTAGGGGCAATGTGGGTGGGTGTTATTTCATTGTGAGGGTGGTGGAGCCCTGGAAAAATACCTGAGGAGGTGGTGGAGGCTGAAATGGTGGAGGGATTCAAGAGGGCATGGGACAGACATAAAGGGTTGACTGCAGGGGAGGGGAAGTCCCTGGGCAAAGAAGATGAGTAGAGGCAGGTAAGGGGCAAGGGATCAACGACAGGAGTCCAACAGAAATTCTATTGAATGCCCTGTCAGCAACACTGGCAGGTCGACCGCATTCTGCAGTTAGCTGCCAGTTCGCTACTGCATTCTTTGTTTTCTTCGTGGGGCTGTGCCCCCCACACACCCCCACTGAAGGATTCTCAACTCCAGTCAGAGCTGATTGGGGGGGTGCAGGACCCATGACAAACAGTGCCAGGTTCCAGCAGGTCTCCCATCAAGGCTAGGTGCTGTAGTTGTTGTGGGGGACCTCATTGTCGAAATGTCGCTGCGAGGGGGGGTATACGAGGGGCAAGCTTGATGTGTCAGAGAGGTCCTTTTCTGCCGACCCATTTCTATGATTCTATGTTAACTTCCCTACAATATTGAGAATATTTTATGGGAATACCAAATTAGGCAAAAACAAGACATTTGCCTACCATAATGTTGATTTTTAAGGGGAAACATCTGAAACAACTGCAGTTAAGAACAGAAGAGCTGCTTGTAGCAAAGATTCAGGATTTCACTTCTCATATGTTGAAGAATGTGCCGAATATAAATGTTTTGCTTTCAACTTCTGTCCCAAAACTGGATTTTAAATACTGAAACAAGAAGTTCTAAGCTTTCAGAGTCCCAGTGCCTTAGGCCTCAGTTAAATTGGAATGCTTTGATATGTTAATTATTTATTGTTCTCTTGAATTATGCATCTTATAAGAATCAAAGTGATGTGTAACCTATGATTTATTATTCACTCAGCATGAAAACGTGTCTTTTGCATAAGAGTTTCACTGTTGCAGCATACAGCTGGATATTTGATGATCCAGGCAAGGATTCTTTCAACATCTTTGTAACAGTCATAGTTTTGGAAGGAACACTGTTGCTTTTAAAAGACAAACTTCAGCAATGATCATGAGATGTACACTTAACTTCCCATGATAGATTTCATGTCATCTGGGAAATCCTGGAGGAATAAATTGTTTAAAAAATAGTGAGACCCAAGCCAGTCCAGTGGCATGGAGGGCTGAGGCACTGATTGCTTCACGTCCTACCAAGCCGGTATCCCTGGTTCAGGAATAGATAAGGGGTACTCCGGGGGATTAGCGTGGGAGGGAAGATTGAGCATCCCTAGGACAACTCTCCTCACTCGGCAAGGGGGGATTAATGTGTCTCACTACTTGCCTGCTACCTAGAAGAATCTAGGTGGCAGTACAGCAGGACCATGCATAGAAGAGACCCCACCAGGAGGCACTAGAGTGCACCTTTGCAATTGCATAGGTGGAAATTACAAATTGTGCCATAGCACCTGATGTGGGCCCAGGGGAGAAAACAGAAAAAGGCTCCAACCCCAGGATTATGGCCCGACAGCTTGCAGACCCACCACAAGCATCCGGCATTAAGCTAGGGTCAGGGCTGGGGCGGGGTTTGAGGAGTGGGTCAGAGACCAAAGGAGGACAAAGTACTAATTGAAACAAAATAGTGAGACACAAATGTTTTCAAATGTTCCCACCCCCAGAGTAGTGCCTAGCATCAGGTTCCATCAAGATGAAAGATGTCCAGATACTGCTGTCACAAAGCCCTCTTCCACAGCTAGTTGTACTGCTTGGTGTCACTTTTTTAAAATGCTATCAACATACATCATCATCTGCTGGTTGGTAATCAGCCAGGAAGTGGAGTTGTACAAACTCGTGAGGTGAATGTGTATGCCTCCATGTGCACTTTTGTTTTAGTGTTGTATTTGTGTTTCCTCTCTATTGCTAGACCCCTTCTAGACAGCCCTCCCTCCAGCTCAGTCACCCACTATCCGTGGAGCTTACCCCATGATACCCCCACAATGTACCCCTAGTGGTTGGTTCATCAGACAGGCTAAGTCCTCCTGCAGCAGCATCCAGTCTGGGATGCCTAGCCGGTGGTGCTAGGCCAGCAAGGGTCCATCAATCCTCCTGCTCAGCAAGATTTGTTTCACTCTGGTTTTCTCTTGTGAGACATCGACACAGTACACATCTGTAGGCATCTTATTCCCTTCTGGGCCTCTTGGCAGTGTAATATCCAGCTGCTGCTGTCATGCATACTGCAGGACATACATCCCTCCCCATCCGTGAGAATAGAGCAGCTCCTCAGATGTCCAGTCCTCATGTACCTCAACTGAGCACTGACAGCTCCAGTTTACTCCCAAACCCAGGTCTCCAGCATGGCACGCAGTAGTGTTACAACTGTGCTACTGGGCTAGCTTCTTCACAAGTTCTTTGGCCTGCTGGCTCTAGTAGTCAGCCTACAATTTGTTAAGCAGACAGGCAAGTGCAAAGTGGTAGCCTTAAAGAGCTGCTAAACACCTGAAGAACTTTGAAAAACTTATTTTATAGGTACAATTCAGCTTGTATTCCTTATATAGTCTATTTATTTCTCCTTCCCAATATGCATCACTGAGGAAATTTGCATGAATACATGATCTTTATCCCTTAGAAGTTCATCTGCCTCTATAGCTTATTCTTTACTTCAAGTCTTAATTCTGTTTTGTGACATCACAGTCTGTTGCCACAGGCGTAATTATGATGTTACAAGCAGAATATTATGACTTCACGTAGGCAGAAGGCAGGAGGAATAGATGAACTCTTCAGGACCAAAGATCTTGTTTCTATGCAGATGATCTCAGGAATAAATAATGAGGAGGAGGAATACAGAAGTAATGTGAAATACAAGCTGAACTTCATCTAAATATTATTTATTTATTTATTTATTGAATTTTGATGACCGTGTAGGCCCACTGGGCCCAGAAGGTCCCTTTTTCAGGGGCGACCCTGGAAATAGCAGTACATAAACTTAATAAGCAGTAGTACATTATGGTTTGTTAAAGTTCTCCTGAAGGCATCAGCAGTTCTTTAACTAATCTTAACTGTTCTTCACTCAAGTTTACTGATTGACATAAGGATACCCGATGCTGAGCACTTCTGTAGGTGACACTTATGGAGTTGCCTTGAAATGATCCTATGAAACTTCCAGCCACCTGTGCGCAGACACTGTGATCACAGTGAATATTCAGCAACTTTTATGTGTGTTGAAACAGGATTATTAAAAACTGTCCAAATTATCATATTAAATGCACATGGTATGTTAACTGATGCCAGCTGGTGGAAACGCAAATGGGGGAAGGCATTTTATGCTCCTGTTGGGCCAGAGACTGGGGTGGAAACATGTAGCTGCCAGGCTCATTCATAAGGGCATAAAATATGTGCAAAAAAAGGCAACAGCATATGTACGCCTTACAATTTTACTGGCACTGTTTACCACTAGATTGATAAGCACGTGGTGCGGTACAAAGGACTGTACGTTAACATGTCTTCCTGAGAAAGCCTGGTTATGACTAAACAGTAGGCATCATTCAAAAGCAGTAAGAGTGCTTTTGGTGAGCTGCTTTCAAGGCTAGCACCTGATACTCATTAGATGCATACTGCATTACCTGTGTTCTTCTGTTCTTTTGCATAATTAAAATGGGCCACTCTATTATATTTTTTTGCCTTGAGGAGCAGCTCAGAAGAATACTAACAAGCATTGCATCTTCCTTAGAGAGACTAGAGAGTAACCTTTGCCTTTCTTGTATTATGCAAATTATTTGTTTAAAACAAAATTGGAAACATAAGGCCAGTGAGGTCATAGATCCCCTGAGGGTGCTACAACAGTCAATTTCAATCCCAGCACTACAGGTCAAGTCAGGCCCAGCAATGGCAAGGCTTGCAGAAGGCTCTTGAAGGGGCACATTTTGTAAGTAAGGTGAGAAACATGAGTTATTTTAGTGCACAGACTTTAATAAGGTGATTCCATTGTTCTTAGTGCAGGAGAGGGTCACTCCCAATGAAGTGGCTGCTTTTCACAGGGGCAGGGGGTAAGCAGCTCTGTACCATCTGACTGGAAACCGCAGTGAGGAAACTAGCACTAGCATCACAGCCTTAATGTTGGCTGCCACATTTAATTGAATGGGCAACTGCACAATGCAAGGGCGGGCAGTTTGAATTCTGATCCAGACCTCCCTTTGACTTTTTTTCCAGTCTTCAAGGCTGGGTTCCTTAGACTGGCTTAGATCATCCAAGACCAATTTTCAGAGATCTGACCTACTTGGATCAAAATCGGAGCCAGACCAAAAGAGGGGTTACCTTTACCCTAACAAGTCACCCAGCTTGAATTATTATCTGGACCCATTCCAATATGGCTTGACTGGGATTGGCCTGTGATTTCCAAAATAAAGCTTAGTGAGTCCCTTTCCTAGTAAAAAAAATCCTACAGACAGAATAGAACAGACAGGAAGTGTTTTCTTTTTTTTAATTTAGCTCCTTTCATGCACACTGTGTCCAAAAGTGCAGGGACGACAGATTAGAATAATGTACAGATTAATTTCCTATTCATGCACACTCTATCCCAAAGTGTTTCCTCACAGTGTAGGGATGACAGATTAGAATAAAATGTGGATTTACATAGCACTCTTCATACCACTGTGTCCCAAAGTGCTTTTCAAAGTAATAAGTTGGATATTAGTAGTGAGCAGAGAAAATAACTTACCTGTAGTGCCTTTCATGCACACTTTATTCCAAAGTGCTTTACAAACAAATGTGCTAGATACTGCTGGTGCAGAAACTGTAAAATAAATTGAACGTATGTAGTGCTTTTCACACACATTGTATGCCAAAGTGCTTTACAAGGCAATGAGTTATATACTGGTAGTACTGTAACTGTAGAATAGAATAGAGTTTGGATTTGTATAGCACCTTTCCGACACACTGCATCCCAAAATGCATTACAAATCAATGAGTTGGATACTGGTGGTGCACAGACTGTAGAATAGAACAGAATAGATTACAGATTGAGGGAGCAGTCCTGACCAATCCAAGCTCTCCCTTCACCTACATGTTAGACAGTCTTATTTTGTGAAGAGTGTCTCATGCGTAGATGCCCTGGACACCAGCACATTCTGAACTTTTTTTTAAATAACACTGAGCACTCTCTCCATCTATAATATTTTAATACATCCTCCTTTGCCACCCATTGCCAGATAAGAGTGGTTTCACTTGTCTTCTGTTACAGCCAGAACAGCTCAGCTTAGCTTCACTGTTTCTCTGGAGCAGAATACGTATGAAATCACTCTTATCCCGAAATGAGTGGCTCTGGGGGACTTATTCATATATAATAGAACTGGATTTATATAGCCTTGTCATACCCACTGTATGCCAAAGTACTTCAGAAAGTAATACGCTAGACACTGTTTGTTAAGAGACTGTAGAGTAGAATACAGTTTGGATGTCTATAATATCTTTCATACATGCTGTGTCCCAAAGTGATTTTCAAAGTCATAAGTTAGATATTAGTAGTGCAGGGACTGCAGTCTAGAATAGAATAGACTAGAATTTGGATTTATATACAGTACCTGTAGTGCCCTTCATGCACACTTTATTCCAAAGTGATTTACAAATAAATGCATTAGATACAGGGCTGGGCAAAATTAGAAAATTCCAGTTTTACTGAATGTTTTTGAAATTCTGTGAAATTTCATGACACTTAGCAGAATTTTCTGAAGTTCTCTAATTGGTCATACCTTGGTCAACATTATAGCTAGATATCTGATATTTGGCCTGCTTGGTGTTTCATATGGGCTCCCTGGTCGCACCTGAAAATAGGCACTTGGCTGTCTAGTGTGCTTGCCCGGTTAACAAAAGCAAATAAATAAATAAATAAAAGGATATCTGGTTTAATGACATTTGAATGAGGGGTGGGGAAGCTATAGGGGCTCACAGTCTGGCAATGTATTATGTGAAAGTTTCTGAAAATATTTCTGTGCTTACAACATAGCCACTTTTGGAGCTAGATAATTGATAATGTATATGCATACATACAGTAACACACATTCAGGTAGGCCCAGAGCATTTGCTACTTTAACTGATTCCAGAGGATATAAAGGGAAAGAAGAGAAATATCTCTGATCCATTCTCGTAGCAGCAGCTTTGAAATCAATAGCTAAAAGGTGGCGCCAAAGTGCTCCTCAAGATATTTCAGAATGGATCAACTTAGTGCGAAACATACAAAACATGGAAAGAATAACCTTTAGTCTAGTTCAAAAGATAGATAAATACACTAACAGTTGGAACAGGCAGAACCTCAATGATCTAGAGGACATGTCAGATCCCTTGTCTGATTTTGGACTGCTGGGGAAAGGGCAGTTTCTTTCTCCCTTGAAAGATGGGTATTATTGTATTACTGGTTAGGGATCACGTATACCTAAGAAATCTCATCAGTTACTATTTATTAGAGGAGGTTCCAGAATTTTAAGTGTTCAAGAGCTAACTATTTAAGGAATGCACATATATGTCTGATGTAGACACTAAAATGTTCCTCTTTCTGTTCATTTACAAACCTTTTATATTATATTATTTTGTATTATTTTGTTTATAGTTGAGACTCAACACTGATTAGTTTTTTAAGGTGTTAACTTTTTTTAGGCAAACTTTTACTATACTATGCATTTTTGAATTCTTATGGATGAAATGAAAATGTATATGTACCATTAAATTGAAATGTCGTACTAAAAATTTCAATAAAAGAAGTATTAAATAGTGAGGTCATTGGTTGTGCAAACTGTAAGTTATAGAAGTTCCACATTTCACAATTTAATAATTTGTAAAATTGTGTTAAGATTTTCAAAATATTTGGATGTTTATAGTGCCATTGCAGGTATACACTCACGATTTGGCATGTACCCCAAAGTAAATACCTCCTGTAGTCTAATTAAGCTGGATAATATGGTTTAGTGGGCTAAAATTTATTTTGGATACTTTAGAAATTACTTATTGTCTAAATTTGTGCATAAATTCATGGACACATAATAGGTAATGCCACTAAAATTTCACTTGTGGAATTTAACTTTCACAAAGTACTTATCACCACTGAATCACCTGACCTGCATTAGCATCATGGCACTGCAATCCCCCCCAGCACTCCTGTGACGTCCAGCATCATGCCCCATCACGACTAAAAATATCTAGCTACTTCTGTCACAATGGCCTACTATAAGTCATAACTAGTTGTAAGGTTTTTAAATAATGAAACAAAACACATACATTGATATCTACAGGGTTGTTAAAGAGTCAGCAGGTGGAACTGTTCAGAAACAAGGCTGCAAGTGCACGTGCATGTGCTTCCCGAAGTCATTAAGCCAGTGAACTCTAGTGAATATGAGTCTGACATATTGAAATAATTCAGGCTAGTGCACAGTGATGGCCTAACACTTTGCTCCACTATACTTTTACTATGGAGCCTCATAGGAATGCTGCCTTATTGCCACTTAACCCAGCCAATACCTTCCTCTAAAAGGGCAAGTCAAGTGTATGACTGGGCAAAATGTATGGACATGGCTTTGGCCAAAGTATCACAACATTCCACAATTTCACAGAAGCTCACGCAACTTAACCATAATTACTGATATTATTTTGGAATCTTTGGCTGTTTATAACTTGACCAGCTTTTGAACAAGAGATTAGAGAACTGACACACGTGGCCTCTTTTTTTCATGTTGGTTTTTCAGCCAACCAGCAGTTTGTCTGTCAGGGATATACCCTGTTTAGAGGGACAGACAAATGTTCATACAAAGGAGTGTAGAGGCCATAAGCCCACAATTGCTTCTTATTTGTTAATAATACATCAGTATACCACCCTTGTCAAAAAACCTGTCCAAACTGTGCTTAAAATTTAATTTACTTGTGGAACCTACCTTGATCAGGTTGAACCCATCATCATTCAGTTGGCTTCAAGGATTTTCTCCCACATTTTTCCCTCCCATCTCCCCGTTGGGGACAGTGCCTCTATCAACATTACAGAGCCACAGCATCCCAACAACAGGAGCAAGTTCCCTGGCCTTGTCGCAGGGGTCACTGTGTTGCTGGAACAATATCCATGGGGGGAGGGGTACTCAGAGGTTTCATTTGATTTTATGCACCTTTTCAGAAAACACAAAATTTGTCAGTTTGGAAAACCTTTAAAACAATGTTAACATCCAACTTGCAATATTGAATGTAACATCACAGAATTTATCAGCTGCATCGCCACCTTTGTTGTTTATTGTTTGATTTGCCCATGTGACAGACTCTATGTAGGTTGAATGATGAGACTGTTAAAGGAATAAATGCAGGATCATATTCACAGTATAAGTAGGGGAATAGAAGAAACCCTTGGTGTTCTCTATTTCAAAAAGACTCCATGAGGATAACATAAGTGACCTTAAAGAGCTACTTCCATCTCAGAGAAAAAATTGAAACACATAATAGAGTACAATTCATCTTGCATTCCATATATATTTTACAAATTTCTCTTTCCCATTCTTTATTAAGTAAATTTGTATGTATACATGATGGTTATTTCTTGGAGTTCCCTTAGAGTGTGTCTGCCTCTGTAGCTTACTCCCTACTTCAAGTCATAATCCTCTGCTATGACATCACAGTCTGTTGCCATGGGAGTAACTGTGATGGCACAAGCAGTGATTTATGACCTCAGGTAGGGAGAAGTCAACAGGAATAGAAGAACTCTTCAGGAGCAAAGGTACTGTTTTCATGCAGATGGCCTCAGTAATAAATAATTGGGAGGAGAAATACAGAACGAAAGTGAAATACATGCTGAACTGTGTCTAAATATTGTGTTTTATTAACATTCTCCAGAATGTGTGAGCTGTTCTTTAACTTTGTGAGTTTGGAACATTTAAAAATTCCAGATGGGGGGAGACAGACAATGTCTCCTACTTAAAGGGAGATGTATTGGATTTTTCACTCTAAGACTGTGAAGCCAGATGGTTTAGGTAATGATTTTGACTTGAAGTCTTCCATAGGAGATGTGGAATATATATGTTTTGGTTGTTAGATGGGTTTTATGTGCGCGGAGTGAGTCATGTATGACAAGGTGATTATTTAAAGAGCAGCAATGATTTAAACTAAAACTGCCGATTGCCAACCTTGTATTGTATAGTTGTCTCTTTCTTCTGACAAATGCTCATTCTAAGCTGCCTGTAATAAAGTCAATGATTGTATTAATTAATGCTCATTTTAACGCTTCTGTATTTTCTGTTTGTCTTAACTTTTGACATGGAACCTTTGCAAATGAGCACAAAGCTCAAAGGTCATTCTGATGAATACATAAATAAATAGTTAAAGATTTGTTGTACTCTTTCTTAATAATATTATTATATCTTGTATAGTGGAGTCATCCCTTCTTCTATTTTCCCCCTACCCCTGTTCTTCCTTCCGTTAAGGGAAGGTTAAGAGTTTGTCTTAAGATTTTCATGCCCTTACATTTTCCATTTTTAAGAATACAGGACAATATTATTTATTTTTACATTGTTATGAGTTTTACTTACAAATTCCTTTTTTTCTTTTTCTTTTTTTTTTATGTGGATTAATTGCTTGCACTGAAAATTGTTTCCTGAAGTTAAAGCTGCAGCTGCAGAGGCACCAGACTGCTTTAACCTCTAAGGCTTGAGAAGAGGCAGAAGCAAAGTTGAAATTATGATGCAAGCCATTAAAGAAGTGGATAATATATTTTGGAATGTAGGGGAAACTTTAAAAATGGACTGACACAAATACATCTTTGCCAAAGAAGCACCCAGGAACTTTGGACTGGAAGCAATCAAGTAAGAAAATAAAAAGGACTGTATTCTGAATGCGGTTATTAAGAGGCAGATATATTGTTGAACGATGGTGGGGAATAGGAAGAAGTAGGCTGTTGGTTAACTAGCATCTGTAGCTTATCCAGTAGGTGGGTAGGGGAAAGGGCAGACTAGCTGGGCCAAGTGGTCCTTATAAGCCATCAAAGTCTATGTTTCTGTTTCTAAACATTTTCATAAAGAATGTAAATGGCATTAGTTTTATATAAGAAGTCCTACTCTTAATGAGTTAAGATAGTGGTACTTAGAACTTTGTAATCTTCTGTATGTAAAATTGAAAACATTTTTTGCATTGCACTTTTTAGGGTGTAAGTGTCACAAATCGCCTTGTAAACTCTGAGCTTTGGAGGACTAATGTGAGGGTATGAGAAGCACATTCATGCTGCAACTCAAGAATGGGTACCATACAATAAGTGGAGAAAGTACCCTCTAGTGATTGGTTGTAAATTCTATTAAGCCACAATCAGGTGGTGATCCAAAGCTTAAAAGGAGTGATACTGAAAAGCTAAAACATGCCCCATGATGAAGCTTTGAAGTAAGGTGTAGTGCCGTGGTTAGCAGCTGGCAGCCAGAGGAGGTTCTGTTTCAGACAAAATTTTATCCTAGTATTGATTGTGTTTGCACCAGAGCACATTTTGTACTTAACTCCTTTTCTGCTGATATGTATATGAGTATCCCAGCAGGGCATTGGATATTTATCTATAGGAATACATTTTGAATATGGTATATATGCTGGCGTTCTGAGTTCATAGTCCACAAATTGGCTTCAAGGTACGAACACAAGTCACCATTAGCTGGAACAGCAATTCAAGTTTATAGCACAAAGTGTTTTCTGAAAAGGTGCAAAAAATCAAATGGAATCTCTGAGTGCACTGTCTCAGGGACATTTGTGTAACTTTTCAAAGACTCAGACAGTCTCAGAGGGAGTACCAACCCTATTGACCAGGCTGACATGCTCTGTGATATGTATAATTTACATATTTAATGCTTCATGTTACCTGTAATTAACTCTGGGTTGCTCCTGAAAAAGGGACCTCTGGTCTCAGTGGGCCTACCCAGTTACCAAAATTAAATTGTTACTAGTGTGAACCTTTTAATTGGAGTTTCTTGTGTTGTTGGAACCTGTCACCAGCTCTCGCTGACTGAGATGAACTGCTGAGCAGCAACTGTTCCCGCCATGGCCTGCCTCCCAACGTGACTTCTCAGGCTCACTTCCAAACCTGGATCATCAGCATGGCAGAGTGACACTGTGCTTCTGGACTAGGGGGTGGCCTCATAGCCTAATATTTAAGGCAATGAACTTAACAAAATTGGTACTATTCTGTTCTTGAGTGTTATAGGGTCTTAAAATTCTGCAGTTTACAGTATATAACTGCAAAATATAATTTTAACATTTCTGAAAGTTTGGAGACGTATAACTCAGTCACTTTTCTAAACAGAGATCTGAAACATGGTACACTTCTGTATAGAGCTCGGTAAAATCATCATATCAAATTTGGTGCAATTTAGACAAATACTTTCAGATTCCATAATTATAAAAAGTAATTTTGAAATGTCTGAGAGTGGAGGATTATAACTGTCACCTTTTAAGGCAGAGACATGAAACTTGGTAAACATCTATACTGAGCATGGTGATATCATCGTACCACTTTTGGAGCAGTTTAGAGAAATACTTCTTAAATTAGATGGATATAACTGGAATCACAAGTTTGGCAACATTTCACAAAATTTCACAGAAGCAAAATCAGAATCTATCAAGAATTTCACTAGTTGAAGATAAATTTTCCCAGCCAGACTGGTAGTGCAAAAACAGTAGAATATACTGAATTTATATAGTGCCTTTTATACACATTGTATGCCAAAGTGCTCTACAAGGCAATGAGTTAGATACTGGTAGTGCTGTAACTGTAGACTAGAATAGAGTTTGGATTTATATAGCACATTTCCTACACACTGTATTCCAAAATGCATTACAAATCAATGAATTAGATACTGGCAGTACAGCAATTCTATAACAGAATAGAATTAGGACTAATATAGCACACTTAATTCACACTGTATCCTAAAGTGCATTACAAAATAATGAGTTACAGACTGTAGAACAGAAATGGATTTCTATAACCCCTTTCATACACACTGTATGCTAATGTGCTTTAAAAAGCAATGAACTAAATACTGGTTGTTCAGGGACTGTTGTATAGAATACAATTTGGATTTATACTGTGTCTTTCCAACATACTGTATCCTAAAGTGCTTTCTTAGTTATGAGTTAGATACTGGTAGTGCAGGAACTGTAGAATAGAAAGTATTAGACACTGGCAGTGCAGGGACTAGAGAATAGAATATAATTTGAGTTTATATAGCACCCTTTATATGCACAGTACCCCCAAATTACTTTTCAAAGGAATGAGTTAGATACTAGTAGTGTAGGGACTGTAGCATAGAATCATGTTGGGATTTAGATAGCACCTTTCATACAGAATACACACAAAAGCACTTTATACTGCAATGAGTTAGATACTGGTGAGGCATAGGTTGTAGTATAGAATAGAATAGAACAGAAAAGAATAATGTAGAGTAGAGTAGAGTACAGTAGAGTACAACAGGGTAGAGTAGGGCAGGGTAAAGTTGGATGGGACAGGACAGAACAGAACAGAATATGGGTTTATATAGTTCCTTTCATACAGTTATTGTATCTCTTCTCAAAATGCATTGCAAAGCAATAAGATACCAGTGATGCTGGGAGTGTAGAACAGAATAGAATTTATATTCATTCATATATGTTTGGAAGACCATTGGTCCATCAAGTTCCTCTCACCCACCAGCTCAAGTGAAACTACCCCATCACCCCTTTTTCTTCAAAGTACTTGTGCATTCCCCCAGAGTTGGGTGCCCTACAGAAAAGAAGCCAGAGACCCCTGGAGAACATATATGAGAGCCCATTACGTGCTTGGTAACCCCTTAAAGCTCATTATGGAGCTCAGGCTAACAGTATTTTACTGCCAGGGTGCAGAGTGTGGTGACATAAGGGGAAAGAAAGTGGTTGTTTGGGCACTTTGCCCACCTTAAATTCCCAAAATCTCATAGTGAATGTATACTTCCTTCCAACTAGTTATCTACATTATAATGTTACTGGGGGGGGGGGGATGATTCTATTAGTTTTTGATTCAGATTCCTAAGACTGTTACTATGCATATAGTAGATTGATTATAGACTGGCACATTTTTGAACACTAAACATATTAGGATGCATGATCTCATTTACTAGGGGATTCTTGGTAGGTTTTTTTTTTTTATTGGGCACTAATTCAGAGAATTGATATATCTTGTAAAAAAATCTTGTTATAGCACTAAAGGTTTTAATGTTTATGGAATATATAATCTGGTTGAGAATACAGTTGACAAATTGTCTCTAGATAGGTTTCATAGTGTATGAATGTGTGAAACAGTTTCTTCGCTGTAGGGAAACATTTCTTTATATCCACCTATTGTCATAGATACAAAAGTTCTGTTTTATAGTTTTTAACTTGGAAGACTATCACATTTTAACATGCACTTAAGTGGGTATTAAATCTAAAGGTCTTACATTTAATTAAGAGTGTGCTCACATAACACAAACACTCATTCATAATGTAAGCTAATGAAACTGTCTGGCCTCTCAAAGGCTTCCTCTTATACGCCTCTGTTGACATTTGACCTTGGAGTGCTTCACAGCAGCCAACTGACTTAAACTGGTTCCTTGCATTTAAACCTCAGTTATGGTTTAAAAAGGTATTTTAAACCAATGAGAATTCTTTCTGTTTTTATATATGATCTGGGTGTTAATAGAATACGATTTTCCAAACAACTGGCATAAGCTTCTGAGAAAGGACTTGGTTGCTCCAAAAGCTTAGGCACTTTTTCTTTAGTTACGTCTTCTGTATGTTGGTCCAATAAAAGTTATCAAACCATTTGTTTCTGGATCTGTTCCAACATCACTAGTGACAGCCCCTGCAGCCAGAATTCCTGCCAGTGGTCCCCAGTAAATACCACAGTAGTCCCCAGATTAAGCCATATCCTATCCTTAGCAGCCAGACAAAACTACTGCACCACCACCACAAGAAAATCCCCTCTTGTAACTAGTAGTCCTGCCAGCCACAGACAGGGCTGAGTTTTAATAACACTTTCTTTCAGCTGGGTTACCTGCACTCAGAACTCCCCTCCCAAGCAGGCAGTGCACTGGGACTGCTGTCCCTGTCCAGAACGTAGACATTTTCAAACCACAGGAGCAGTTATGGCTCGGGCTCAGCGTTCGAATACTAGAACCGCAAGCCTTCAAAAAAGTGCCAAAACTGACCATTTGGATCAGAGTGGCAGAAGCTTCATGGGTGAGTGGGAGGCCCTCCAGACATCAAGGCCACCAATAGGACAGAGGTAGGGACAAGCTCCATAGGAGATGAATTGGGCCAGGATAGGCCCTAGTAAAAGAACCATTCACAGGGAAGGAATAGTGCAGTGTTTCATAGGAGCTAGTACGCAGGGTGGGACAGCACAACTTCAGAACCACCCACAAGGCAGAATAAAATAGTCTCCATAGGAGCCTGTACAGTGAATTAAAGTACTTCAAATCACCCACAGGCACAATGAGTTAAAGCTCCGTAAGAGCAGATGCAGTGGGCTTGGGGCAAAGTAAGCTCTGTAGGAGCCAATACTGAGGGGCAAGTGTTTGAATAATTGTTGCATGTTTACAACCTGATGAGTGAACTTCTTTTAAAGTGACAGTATACCTCATCTAAAAGACTGTTTATTGAACTGCTTTTAAACTGCATTTAAAGGAACAGTACATATTTACTGAGCCATCCTCTCAAATTACAGCTAAAGTGTCACTGCCCCTTTTGCTAAACTGCCTAAACTGGTGTGGTGGCTGTTTGCCTAAACAAATTGCTTGTGTGGTGCCCTGTTTGCCTAAGGTGACTGCCTAAAATCTGTGGTACCCTTGAAATGACTGCCTTAAATCGTGCTGCCTCATCTGCCGTAAAGGGACTGTCTTAAGTTTGTGGTACCCCATACAAACTGCCTTAAATTTATGGTCCACGTGAAGTGTCTGCCTTAAAACAGTAGTACCCTTTCAAGAGACTGCTTATCCTTTTTTTTCTGCCCTATCTAAACTGTGTAGCAATCCAGTAACCACACACTTGCTCAGAGAATAGATTGGCAGCTCTTCGCATACTATGCTGCGGATCTACGATGCCAGTTCGACAAATATTTTGTCAACTGACATTACAGCGACAGATTTATGTCAACTGCAATTTGCAGTTGACATAAATTCATTAGAGAAACAGTTTGCTGTTCATCAGGGGCTTCATCCCCCCAAACTCCCATTGTGCGGACCTCTACCCCCTCACCCTCGCCGGACTTAAGGATAATCAACTCCTAGTCGGAGTTGATTTGGGGAGGGGTACAGGACTGGGGGGAAAGAATGCTGGGGTCCTGGGCAGACTTTACAGCAAACTGTCGATGTTGTCAATATTGACGTGTTCACTGTAAAGGTTTTGCTGTCCAGAGGGAATACTCTATGCTGCAATTCATTATTGCTCTAGGTACTCTCCTAAATGACTGCCTAACACTTCTGTGTACCCGGCATTGAACCACTTAATTTCTTGGCAAGCCAGTCTTAGCTGTAAAGCTAACTGATACTCTCTGCAACTACCTTCAGACAGGCTAGGTGTCACACACACTACAGACTTTCTTTACTTCTGCCTGTGACACCAACCCCTGATCCGGATAGTTCTATGTGATGTTAATGAAAATTTAACTGCGACAAGCATATCAGCGACAGCAAAATTATGAACTCAAAAACAGCCCTGGACAAAAATAGAGACTGTAACAATAGCGACTCTTGAACATCCTAGTCACCTGCCCATTACATTACCCAAAGGAAACAGCACACAGAAAAAACAGAAATAGTACAAGGAAACAACACATGGAAAAAAAGGAAACAACATGATTAGAGGGGAGTCTTTGCCCCTGACCCCCTCAATAACTTAATATAACAAACTGCTAGACTGCACACTGTTCTGAACATGTGCTGTTTAGTGACTCGCTATTATTTTGACTCACTATTTTTGGACATTTGCCATTTTATCACGCTCACTATTCCTGTAGATGTTCAATTTGAGTCACCTATATAACGGGACACCATCTGAGTTACAATTTGGGGCTGTTGATGCAGTTAGCATTAAGTTGATAGTCAGGACAGGTTCCATCCCCTACTCTGCCTACCTACTTCCCCAACCTAATAAGGAGCATAGGAAGCATAGGAGCCACACAAGCTCACTAGAGAGGGCCTTTCTTGTGCAGTGGGGTGGGTTTTTTCCTTTATAAGACCAGCATCAAATGCCATTGTCCGAAGATCAGCACCCAGGACCGTCATCTGAAGATCTGCATCAAAAGCCATCATCCAGAGATTGGCACCCTGGACCAGCTTCTAAAGACCAGCTTGTCCTCTTATTCAAAAGTTGCAACACAGTTTCTCTTCATCCCAGCAGCCCAGGGGGGCTTTGGACAACAAAAATTCTTCAAAGTTACAGGTCAGTTTCTCTTTGTCCCAACAGCTCAGGAGAGTTTTCTGATGCCAATTAATCTGTGCTCAGGTTGTAAAGTCCTTTGCAAGTTCTGGTGGCCTAACTGAGGCTCCTCACCAAAGTATCAGTCCCATTGTTGCAACCAGTGTCTATTTTTGTCCTGATGCCTCATTCAGGTCTCGATTCTCTGCTCATTTCTTCTCAGTGTCCTGCTTTGCAATCAGAATGACTTGGTTACCTGTCTTGAATTGACACATTTGAAGTTATGAGTACTGTACTTACATGCATAATGTATAGGATAGTATTTATTAGTCAACCGGGTAGAAACGATATCAGAGAATAATTGGAACTGCAGCAGGGTACAGTAAAGTAAAGGCTTAGAGTTGCACCTCAGTTTTATTGATACACTTTTTTATTCATCTTTTTTTTTTTTGTATAGTTATTAATTGCCATCTAATGTTATTGTTGATGAAAACCTGCTTTTGTGACCGCTGCCAGCTTTCCTGCTAAATAAATATCTTGCTTCATTTTGACCTCTGAGTAAGACTTCTGTCTCTCCTTGCTGGATGACTCCATCATCCCTATCTGGGCTCCTTCAGTGCCCCCTCACCACAAGACCTGCTTGATGTGGCACTCGTCCTGTGAGGAAGAACTGATTCACACTTCATGACCCAACTCATTGGAGCACAACAACAAAACTTGGTGTAACGAACAGGGAAAACAAGTCAAGGAGTCCAAAGCTGGAGAATACTCAAAGCAAGATATTGTTTGGGCTGGAGAACAGCAATGGACTGTCCAGAGGAGGATGTGAAGAAGATCCAGAATGCCCTTATCCATCACCACTTACAATGCCCTGCTACTACTATGGAGCACTATGGCTGACTCAGTATACTAGAGGGGCAACAGATGGCAGAACTAGCAGTTCGTGAGAATTCCATGCAAAGATGCAAGTGGTTTTACAATGGTACCATATCCTAGAGCACAAAAAGTAGAGATACTGATTGGACAGCTGGGTGGCACAGCCCACTGAGAGGTCATCTCCTGGCCAGAGACAGAGAAGGCTACAGCAGATCAAAATTTACATTGGCTACAGCACACCTCGGACACCAGAACAGTCTCAGAACTAAAAATGAGATTTGTCTCCTGGACACAGTGCTTAGAGACTTATGGAGAGTATGTATTAAGTCTTCAGAAGGCATTGTGGGTCATTCAGAGAGTGGACCCAAGAGAATTCAATGACCAAGAGTGTGTCCTCACAGACAAGTTCATCGAAGGGGTGAGCAGTGAAGCGCTGAAATGGGAACTACCGATGCTACACCTTCAAAACCTGGACACCAATTTTCTAGACTTTAGAAAGAAGGGTATTAAAGTGCTGTGATAAGGGAAACTGGGAGAATAAGTGGCAGCCTAGTAACAACTTATGGCAACCCCAAGTGCAGCATGGCAAGGATGTCCCATGGCATACCCAGAATGGGTGAATTTGAGGCCTGAGGGTCCATATTCAGGAAACCTGTGCCAGGCAGAAGGAACACATGGGAAAGACCTACAAATGTCCTAAAAGTGGCCAGGTAGTGTGCTAAGACAGTAGGAAAAGCAAGTGGGATGCTAGGGTGCACAGGTAGGGGTATCTTCATCAGGAAAAGGGAAGTGATTCTGCCCCTATATAAATTGCTGGTAAGACCCCATCTTGAGTGCTGTGTACTGTTTTGAAGACCACACTTCAGAAAGGACATAGACAGAGTGGAGGCAGTCCAGAGGAGGACTACCAAATAGGTGTAGGGAAGCAACACAAGCCCTAGGAGGAAAGACTGAATGAGCTAAATGTATACTCCCTAGAGAAGAGGTGGGGGGATAAGACAGAAAGCTTTACATATTTTATGGGAGTTAATAAGGTACTGGAGAAGAGTATCTTTCAGAGAGAAAAAAAGGTGATCTATAACAAGGGGGCATAATATAAAGCTGGAGGGGGCTAATTTCAGGAGGGATGTGAGGAAGTACTTTTTCCTAGAAATGGTGATGGATATCTGGAAAAGCCTTCTAGAGGAGATAGTGGATGGTGAAAACAGTAACTGTGTTCAGAAATGCCTAGAATAGACACAATGGAATCATGGGAGTAGCATAGAGGGGAGCAGAAGTTGTGATGTGAATTAAGCAGAGTCTGTGAAAGAATAATAAGAAAGAAAATAACAAAATTGGGCAGACTGGGTGGATTTTATTTGCTATCACATTCTGTTTCTATGTAAATGTTTCTTATTTGGTTGAATATAGTATATCATCACATAACTCTTGCCCAAGAACCCACAGAGCAGCCAATGCCAATAGCAATATGGAAATAATAGATCAGATTGCAGCATTAACCTGCAAAATGTCCAAAGTCTGTAAGGAAGTGTGCAACCTCAAGGATGAGTGGAGAAATGAACCTCCCAACTATCAAAATGAGAGATGAACAAAGTATAGTGGCCCACCTTAGTATCTGAGGAGAAGAGCCTGAAGAAGAGCCACAGATCAGTTTGACTCTAGGGAGAGACAAATATGCCAAATGTGTCACATGAGTGTGCACGTGGAACAATGTTGTGAACAAGCCCCTCCTGCAGCAGTGACTTTATACAGGTAGTCTTTGGGAATAAGGACCAATCCCTGGGGAACATAAGCCTAGGTCCACAAAGCAAGCTGGACTGGTTCTTGTTTGCTGACAAGTGCCTAAGAGTTCTGATGAAACTAGATGGCATCAAACTAATGGCCCTTTCTTGACACTGGATCTCAAGTCACCACTCTACAAGGGCAATACTTCTATAGCTACTGGACCCCAGCCCAAATAAAACAACCACCCAAGTCTTGGATTAAGCTGATAGCGAGAAATAGACCAAGACAGGTGGAATTTTTAAATCCCGCCCAATAGGTGATTTCACAGAGTGACTGCACAAACATGTTTTGGATGGGACTTGAAAAAAATGACACCTGTCATATTCATGATTTGGAATAACAAGAAGGTTATGTCGAAAATTTGGGGTAAAAATCTACAAAAATCACAAAGTTATGAGTAAATAATTGAAAAATTCAATGGAGCCCGATTCTGCAATGCTTTCTTTTTGCCACTTACTCCCCCTTTTGCACATACTGTACCACTGCTTCCTTGATTCCTCCATCTCTACCCCTCTTCTTCCTTTATGTCACCTTTCTCACTGTTTCTCCCTCATCCCTAAATACAGGTTCAAGTATCACCCTCCTTATCTCTTCCCACTCCTCTCTCCGATTCCCCCTGACTCCTATTGCTTTCACTTCAGAGACTCGTGCACCTTCTCCCTTCCTCATCCTCACTCCAATGCTGGGCAGTCTGCTTTCACCTATGACATCCTCTCTCTCTGGAACAATGTCCCTTTCACTGTCCTCTCCCCTCTTCCTTAAACACCAGCTAAAACTTCTCTCTGCCCCATCCTACTCCTGCTAAGCCTCCACCTGACCCCGAATCTCTTCTCTCTGTCTGACTGGATGTCATATACATTTATTATTGCCATTCAACTGCAACAGGTGCCCCCCCCCCACTTGCAGTCTCTGTTTCACCATCATTACTACTTTGTGTTTACCTATATTGCTACTGCCTAGCCTCAGATTTAATCCACTGTTGGTATAAATTGTACCACCATAATCCACCTGCATCACTGTCACTTTATATTGGACCTTTATAATGCTCATTGTTCCACCTTGTCATTTTACCATTGTTACTGCATTTTTATCTTTTTTTACACACTGTATGCACTTACTTTGTTCCCTGTAATTGATGCTGTATTCTCATTTCCATATTTGTTCTACTGTTGTACCCGCCCCCCTTTCTCCAGCTCACACCTGGAAATGAGCCTCTGCTCAGAGTGCCTTTCCTGGTTACAAATTTTCAAATAAATAAACAAATTATAAGTAAATGTTTAAAATGCATTAAAAAGCCATTAACTCAATTTACTTTGTTTTCATCATTTCCTGTTTGGTTTGGAAGCAGGAGGATGTGCTGGTTGTCTCAGCGGTGGTCCAGATAGGTAAGTGAGGGCTGTTGGGGCAGTGTGCGTGGGTGCTGAGAGAGGTTCAGGGTGGGGGATCCAGAGTGTTGAGGAGGCAGGCAGATGACAGGGGACTGATTTCTTCTTTTCAGGTTGGTAGATGGTTGGTGGCACTGGTGGTGGGCACCCCAGTGTTGCATTTGTTTTTTGGTGGGGGCAGCAAATACTGAAATGGAGGGCAGGAAAGCAGCAGAGGGAGCAAGCAGGAGAGGAGTTCACTTGTACACCGGGCTGACAGGGATGGGAATGGTGGCAGAAGAGCAGCAGAGAAAGTGAGAAGGAGGGGGTGTTAACTTGTACACCGGGCCAGCAGGGATGGGTATGGAGGGTGGGGGAGCAGCACAGAGAGTGAGCAGGATAAGAGTTCACATGTACCCCAGGCCAGCAAAGATGGGAATGGAGGGCAGAAGAGCAGTAGAGGGAATGAGTGGGAGGGGGTTAAGTTGTGCACCCCACACCAGCCTGGTGGGAATGGGAATGGAGGGTGAGAGAGCAGTATGGGAGTGAGCAGGAGGGGTTGTTAAGTTGTAAACTGTACCAGTGGGGATAGGAACAGTGGGTGGGAGAACAGTAAAGGGCACAGGAGGGTGCACAGACAAACCAGAGGGCATCTGGTTTGACTGTGCACAAGGCCAAGCACTTGCTGTATGCTTTAGTGAGGAACTGTGGAGGATCCCCTCACATATAAGTGCACCTAGCAACAAATGACATAAAGGGTAATACTGTGGAGGAGATACAGGCAAGGTTCTGGGAGCTAGACAAAGTGTGTAATGCTGTTGGGTACACAGCCTCTTTCTCGGAGGTCATCCCAGTGCCTAGAGCCAGGATGGGGAATAAGCAGAAAATCATGGTAGTAAATTAATGGTTCAGAGCGTGGTGTGTGGCTAGGGGATACAGTTTTGAGGGGGACTGGGATGCAACTTGGGAGGATAAGGGGCTGTATGGTAGGAATAGGCTTCACTTAAATTTGGTGGAGGAGAGAGGTTTTGAAATGAAAAATGACCGAATATATTGAAGCTATGTGGGGTTAAAACTTGTGAAGGGGGAAGGGCTACTGCTTGAGGCTGCTGATGGCAGGCATATCAAGGGAGGACTTGGCCTTCTCCCCACAACAGAGGGGATGGGGTGTTTTAATGGGGCACCCAAAAGTGCACAAGGGAGCAGGAGTTGCAGTTAACTGGTGCGTCTCAAATTTGGGGGATGGGCGAGGGTAAGGGGAAGGGATGGAGGGTGGTCTTGATTAATGCCAGGAACATGGGAAATATGATGCTGACTGAGGGAGATGTGGATGTGGTGGCAGTCACTGAAACCTGGGCCACTCATCATCATGATTGGGACCTGAACATGCCGAGGTACACTGTGTACAGGAAGGACAGGGCTGTGGGCTAGGGAGGGAGTGGTGCTCATCATTAGGAATGGCATTGATATGTGCAGGGTGGAGGGGGCTGAGGGAAATGTAGAGCCGTTATAGGTTACCTTTCAGGCACCTTGGGGAAGGAGGGTCATCCTGGGGGTGCTTTACAGACTGCTCTCACTGGCTGAAGATCTCAAGGAAGGCCTGGTGGTTGATATAAGAGCCCACTGTGGTCAGGGTGGGGGTAGAACCATGATGCTGGGTGACCTTAACATGCTGGAGGTGGACTGGAGCACCTTGGCATCTTCATCAACTAGGGACCAATGCTTGTTGGATGTTTTCCAGGATGTATTCCTATCTCAGCTGGTGGCTGACTCAACATGGGATGGTCGTATCCTGGATGTGGTCCTGTCTGATAGTGACCTGGTTAGGAACCTAGTTGTAGCTGACCCACTGGCAGGGAGAGACCATGCCACGGTTTGATTTTCCATAGAACTGGCAGAGGTGGAAAATCGCACAAAAACAGTAGTGGTGGGCTTCAGGGGAGCAGACTTTGAGTGTATGGTGGGGAGTTCTCAGGACACAATTGGAGGGGATCAGACAGGACATGGACACAGAGTGCAGGTGGGAGATTATTAAAAGAGGGCTAATTGAAGCCAGTAAGGCCTGCACAAAGGTCCAGCACAAGTTTGGCAGTGGCAGAAAACTGAGATGTTGGACCAGGGAGGTTCAGGAGGTGGTGAGGGAGAAAAGTGCGGCTTATAGGAAATATAAGCACTCACAAGGGGACTCAGACAGACAGGAGTACATTAGAATGTCCAAAAAGGTAACCAGGGTGGTGAGATCAGCCAAGGAGAAGATGGAGCAGACATTGGCACAGGGGATCAGGAAGGGGGAAAAGGGTTTGTTAGGTATATCAGGGAAAGAAGGAAAGTGAAGGGGCAGATTAGCAGACTAAGACCAGAGAGTGAATGGGCTGAGGAAACCAGAGAGCAGGCGGAGATACTCAATGAATACTTTGCCTCAGTCTTCACAAGGCACAATGAAGGACCAACCCCACATTGGGGGAGGCAGTCTGGAACTGAGGAAGGGGGCAATCTCAGTGATGTTAAAATTGTGGTGGGAATGGTGAGGGAGTCTCTTAAGTCCTTGAGAATGGATAAGGCGCTGGGTCAGGATGGGATTCATCCCAGGGTACTGAAGGAGATGGCAAATGTCCTTGCTGCACCATTGGCAGACCTTTTTAACGCCTCCCTTCCAATGGGTTGGGTGCCTCAGGACTGGAGGATGGCTCATGTCATGCCTTTCCATAAAAGGAGCTCATTGAAGGAGCCAGGTAACTACAGGCCTGTCAGCCAGACATCAGTGGTGGGCAAGATGATGGAGGCTATCTTGAAGGAGATACTGGAGGTGTTCCTGGGGACATGGAGCAATCTGGATGACTACCAATATGGCTTTGTTCAGGGCAGATCATGTCAGATGAGCCTTGTGGTGTTCTATGATTGGGTGACAAAGGCACTGGATCAGGGAAGGCCAGTGGATGTCCTCTTTCTGGACTTCAGCAAAGCATTTGACTCATTGCGATACTCAGGGTTGTTGGACAAGCTGGGGGGGAATGGGGGTGGGGAAAAGATGGTGGGATGAATAGGGAGCTGGCTAACTGGGAGGTTTCAGAGGAGGGTGGTGGGTGATGAAGTATCATCTTCTAGAAGGGTCATTAGCGGGGTCCCACAGGGGTTAGTGTTGGGCCCACTCCTGTTTAATGATTACCTCTCGAACATCAGGGACCATATCAGGAGTGAAATGAGTCTCTTTGCTGATGACTCAAAGCTGGGGGCAGTGGTGGATGGGGAGGAGGGTAGAAGGGCCCTGGAGGGGGACCTGGAGACTCTTGAGAGGTGATCACGCACTTGAAAACTGAGGTTTAATGCCAAGAAATGCAATGTTCTCCAGTTGGGGCTGAGGAACCCTGATCATGAATACTTTCTGGGTGGGAAGAAACTGCAGGTTTCGGGGGGGGAGGTCTTGGGGTGTTCATGGACATCAGAATGAATAACTTTGAGCAGTGTAGGTGGTCAGTGGCTAAAGTGAATAGAATGCCCAGGTGCATTGCCAGGGGCCATAACCTCGAGGAGATGTGAGGTACTTCTTCCTCTGTTTTACTACCTATTCAGACCACACCTGGAGTACTGCATGCAGTTTTGGTGTTTGTACTTAAAAATGACATTTCCCTCCTGAAAAGGGTCCAAAGTAGGGCAACCAGGAGGATACAGGTTCTGGGGGACAGATCCTATGAGGAAAGACATGAGGAGCTGAACATGTACTCCATGGAGGAGAGGAGAGACAGGGGGATATGATCAAGGTCTTTAAATATCTAAAGGGAGTGAACAGTGTCAGCCTTAATAGGGTGTTCCAGCTAAGGGAGGAAGGGACCACCAGGGGGCATTCCATTAAGTTGGTTGGTGGAAGGCTCAGGGTGAGACTAGGAGATGTTACTTTACCAAGAGGGTGATAGCCCCATGGAATGCACTGCCTGCGGAACTGGTGGCTGTTGTTACAGTGGAGGGGTTCAAGAAGGGTTGGGACAGATATAAGGGAAAGGTAAAGCTGAAGAATGCTAGAAATGGAGGAGTAACTTTGGTGAGGGATGAGGTCGGGAGGGATTACTGGGGGGGGCAGCAACTTCTTGATCATGTGCTATTTTTGAGCAGACTTGATAGACCTTTTGGCCTACTCTGCTGGCATCTTAGTTTGTTAGTACGTTAAATTAATTATCACACCCAGTTGGTAAGCTAATGGATGGAAACATCACATGAGATGAGTAGTTTCATCCTTTTACATGTAAGATGTTTCTGCCCATCAGCACGCTGACTAGCTTCATTGCTAGAGTGCTTGTAATATGCTACTCACAGCTCAGTTTCTCCAATGCTGAAATGCATTGATCCCAAAGTGGCCACACCTGCAAAACCTTAGAGTCATGGCATGCTGCCAATGTTTGCTGAGCGTTCCATGTCATAATAGCGAACTTGTTATGGTGATCAATGGTTTTAGAAAAAATGTAAGTCCCATAGCCGTGGGAACACTCAACTCAGCAGGAAGGAGTGAGAGAAGGCTGCATGCTGTGGTAGCTGTGGAGGAGCACTCAAAAGCAGGACCCGCTATATGCTTTATAGTTTATTTAAAACATGTATGCCACCATTTATTGACTAGTGGGTCTTATCGGTCTTTCTTGTGTCTTTTCTGGCTCGGCGTGTGTCCTCAAGTTGTTCTTTGTCCCTCACAGGAGGAGCACTGTGGTGGAGGCAGGATTGCCGGTGGGCAAGGGGGCCCTTCAGAAAGGCTTGAAACCTGGAGAGTCACCCCTGGAAATGTCAGACTTAGAGGAGATGATTCAAGATTCAAGAAGTGCAGTGTGGATCTGTGGAGGATTTCAAACTGTGGAAATGAGACTCTGTGGTTTGCTGGCTGGTAACATTTGCAGCATTGCAGGGTCCTGGTGTAGTTGTTCTTCACTGGGAATCTGGTTGCTCAGTTGCCTGCCGGCTTGCAGCTGTTGGAAGAACTGCTGAGTAGAACGGAAGAATCTGCCCGAGCAGTGAAGAGCAGAGAAGAGAGTAAAGTAAACCAAGACTTCTTATTCTATACTTGAAATTCTAAACTGAACCCAGAATATAGAAAGTTGACTGATAGAGATATTGATAGAGATACACCCATCTGTTTTAACTGTTGAAAAACTTTTGTAACAAGGTCTTTTAATAGTTTTTAAAGATTGTTAGAGTGTTGTAGGGCGCATTAGTGTATATTTTCCCATTTTTACCCCAATTTGCGTTTAATACAAGTATTGTTTTTTAGGTGCTGTAGACAAGTTTTGATTATTTTTACTTTTTTTATTGGGATTTTGTGTTTTTCGTGCCATTGGTTTGGTTAGGATTATGACTGGATAATCCGACCCACATGATTAAAGCCGATAAAACACAAGTGCAGCAGTCAGAAAGCTAGCTGAGCTCATTTTTTATCTTGTCTGTGTAGGGATAACACTGTATCTGTCTTTTTTTTAGGGTTGATGAAATTTACGCCTGAGTATTTGTTGCCAGTTTTTTCTTTGGCTCTGTTATTAGAGCATGGGTTCTGTCTGAGTTACGGAGTGACCAAACTTTTGAGTTCTCAAGCTACTCAGTTTTTAAGCCAGTAAGAGAAAGGCAGAGCAGTTTTCCTTGCTGTTTGTGGATATTGGGAAGGTGGAGAAGCTTCTCTCTGTATTATTGGAACTAAGTGTACTGGCTGCAATTAGAATGACTATGTAAGTTATGCCTTTTTATAACTTTAAGAAGAATTAGTATTATAATTTTATTATTTCAATGAGTTGGAGTGGGGGTTTGTTATAGTTAACAATAATTTAGGTGATTTCTTTTTTTTGTTCCTTCTAGTGAAATTTGGTGCATGGGTCCCTTGGTTGGAATAAAAACTTATAGAAGTATAGTTTCTAACGTGAAAGAACAGAGAATCTTCTGCTGTGAACTATTTTCAATGCCGAAGCGTGTGGACTCCCACAGTGTGGAATTTTGCTCACTGCTGACAGTGTTTAGTTTTTATGTTAGATTCCAGACAGAATTAAGAACCTAGAATTAGTAATAAGACTGGGTTATAGTGTGCTCTGGGCTTCTTTGGTTTATTTTTGTATATCTCTCACATTTTTTCTTTAGGAATAGTGAAAGTTCCAGTTAAGCAGTGTTAGCTGTCACATGCAATAGTGTGAACCCTTCTTTTGGGTTACAAAATATTGAAATATTGATATAAACACATATTTTAGGTACATTATTGCCTACTGCTTTCTGTTCTCATTGAATTCAGGGGAATTAGTTTTTAGCCAATATAGCTCCTCTTAAAAAGATGAAAACATACACTCATAAGGCTGTAAAAAATGCCAAGAAAGGAAAAGAGGATACTCAGAGGAGGGCTGTGACTGGGAGAATAACACAATATCTGTACCCTAATTTGAACCAGATTGAATTAAGAGGTAATAAGAAAATTACAAAATATTTTAAGCCCAGGGTGACTTCCTCTCTGGTGGGGGAAGTAAATGGCAAAGATAATAAATTACATACAATTCATCCACCATTAGAGGAAATTAGAAAGTCTGAATAAAATGTTCAAACCGATCCTACTGAGATGCAACCCAGAAATTTAATTGACATGACAGGCCCTGAGCTGCATATTTCCAACTTAAACCTACCTAATCAATATGCTGATGATATCTTGTTGCACCTGGTAGACCCTACTCAAACCTTTCCCATGGTATTCTCTGTTTTATCTGAGTTTGGTAACCTGGCCAATTACAAGGTTAATCTAGGGAAGACTGTGGTTTTCCCACTTAACCATAGGCTCACTAAGAGCGATATAGCACCCCTGGGACTACAGTGGAGTCACCACTATCTTAAATATCTGGGGCTTATGTTAACTAGAAGGAGTCATCTATGAAGAAACTGAATTTGGACGCACTTCTTTCAACTATCCAGCAGGACCTAGGCAGATGGCAATCCCTCCCAATATCACTCTGGGGGAGAATTAATATAGTTAAAATGAATGTTACTACCTAGATTGTTTTATCCCCTTAGCATGCTCAATTTGTGGATTCCCCTAGCCTGGTTTAGGAAAGTCCATGCAATTATCAACTCCTTTCTTTGGCTAGGGGAAACAACCCTGGTGTGCTCATAGCAAGCTGGTGGCTTCAACTCTAAAAGGCAGACTGGAGTTACCCCACCTTAACTTTTATTTCTGGGCCTGTCAGGCAGCTAAATACCTTAGATGGCTTACCCTCCAGTTAGAGATCATGGAGGGCACCTATGCTCTGGCCTAGTTGGTGCTGGAAAAAGTATGATATCTGCAGCCAAGGTTTCTCCTGATGCCATACTGCATATTACCTCATCTTCTCTTCCACCTTCCTTGGCCAATTTGCCAATTGCCCTTTCCCTCGGGATACATGCTCAACTCTGCACTTTCTGCACTATAAACATACCAGAGACCCCAGACAACCTGTGGTGAACAATCCCAACCTTAAACTTGGAGCCTATATTATTCCTATGAACTGGCTTCCTAATCTTAGAGGGTTTAGGGTAATGGATTTTTTCCTAGGTGGTAACTGTATGGATTCCAGAGGAATCATACTTAAGATGGGTCTATCGAAGACCCAGATTTTTTAAGTTTTCCAACTTCATCACCTCTTGGTACATACTAACATACTATTTGCCAGCAGATTAGGCCTTATGGTCTATCAAGTCTGCTCGAACCTAGATCCTTAGTTGGGTGCCGAGACCCTCCCATCCCTTGTGCTCCAGAAACCCCTATCATCCATCCCCACCCCCCCGGGACAGGCCATCATCTGATACATCCACTTTCTGTGTCTGTCCCACCCTCTCTTAAAGCTCTCCACTGTGGATCTCTGAACCAGCTCACCAGGCAAAGCATTCCAAGGGTCCACCACCCTCTCAGTGAAAAACCTCCTCCTCTTTTCCCTCACCCTTCCACCTTCCAACTTCAAACCATGCCCTCTGGTGTGATGCCTCCTGCTTTAGTCTAAAGATCCTCCATGTTTACCCTATTTATTCCCTTGAGGTACTTGAAGACCTCAATCATGTCCCCCTGTCTCTCCTCTCTCCAATGAAAACAGGCAGAGCTCCTCAAGTCTGTCCTCATAAGTCAAATCCCCTAGCCCTCGTATCATCTTTGTTGCCCTCCTCTGTACCCTCTCCAGGAGCTGTATGTCCCTCTTCAAGTGTGGTCTCCAGTACTGTACACAGTACTCAAGGTGTGTCTAACCAGTCCATTGTACAGTGGCAGAATCACTTCCTTGCTCCTAGAGTGATCCCCTTGCGATGCATCCCAACATCCTGTTTGCCTTGCTAGCTGCCTCCTGCACTGCTCAGTGTTATTCATACATGTATCCACCATGACCCCTAGGTCTTTTTCCCTGTTGAGGCTTCCAGCACCTCCCTCCCAGAGTGTACATGTGTTTAGGGTTTCCCACCAAGATGCAACACCTTGCACTTGGTGATATTGAAATTTAATTTCCATGTGTGAGCCCAGCTTTCAGGGTGTCCAGGTCCCTTGCAGGGCCAACCTCCCTCTTCTCCCCAACTACTGCTCCCATCTTGGAGTCATCCGCAAGAGACTCATTTCACACCCTATACCATCCCTGATGTCTGATATGTATGCATTAAACAGGATTGGACCCAGACCGAGCCCTGTGGTACCCTCACTACCAACCTCTGTAGGGTTCGAGAGCTCCCCACAGACCACTACTCTCTGAGTGCGTCCAGCTATCCAGTTTTCAATCCATCTGACCATCAAAGGGCCTACTCCTAACCCCATCAGTTTCTCCACCAGACCATTGTGGGGGACAGAGTCAAACGCCTTGCTGAAGTCCAAGAATAATACATCCACAGGCTTACCCCTGTCCAGTTCTGATGTTACCCATTCATAGAACTCCACAAGGTTGGTCTGACATGATCTACCTGGCACAAACCCATGCTGCCGACTATCCAGACCTCCCACCTCCTCCAAGTAAACCCCAATCGTTCCTTTAGTATACTCTCCATTAATTTTCCCACCACCGAGGTTAAACTGATGGGTCTATAGTTTCCTGGTACTTCCTTGACCCCCTTTATGGATTGGTACCACATGTGCCTCTCGCCAATCCCTAGGTACCCTCCCTGTCTCAAGTGACCTGTTGAAAAGCTCCGCCAGGGGTGCAGCCAGTATGTCCGCCAATTCCCATAGTACTCTCGGATGAATGCCATCCGGCCCAGGAGATTTGTCTTTCTTTAGGGCCTTGAGGGCAAACCACACCCTTTTGGTGGGGATGGCATCATCCGTCCCCTCCACCTTACTGGTCTTTTTATCCTTATCCAGATGTGACACCCCTGGGGTACCTTTCCCTCCCTTTGCTCCATTTCTGCTGCCCTGATCCCGCCTCCTGCCGCTTCTATCCCCTTTGTGCCTTGCTTGTAGATATCCCATCCCCTCCCTAGTGAACACAGAGGCAAAGTACCTGTTAAATACCTCTGCCTGGTCCCTCGCCTCTTCCACCCACCCTCCTTCTGATCTCAATCTGCTGAGATGGCCCTTAGTTTTTCTCCGCTCCCCAATGTACCGGAAGAACCCCTTTTCCCCTCCATGTATCCCCTGTGCCAGCCTGCTCTTTACTGGACTTTGCTCCCCTCACCATACGGGTGACTTTTCTAGATGCAAGCTGGTACATTTCCTTATCCCTATCCTCTTGTTGTTTTATATTTTTGTAAGCTGCCTTCTTTTCTCTGACTGCTACCTGGACCTCACTGGACCACCAGCATGGTTTATGTGACCTTGCTCCCTTACGTTTCAACTTAGCGCAGATCCTGACTGCCTCATGAAGTCCCCGGTTTATGACCTCCCATCTCCTTTCCACACTTGTTGTTGAGGTAATCCCCTTCAAGTGATCCTTGAGAATATTTCCCATGCCACATCTCCCACTAGATTGGATGAAAACCCCAATCCATGGGGAAACCTTTGATTTGTTGGTGACAATGAGTGGCCAACCACATGCCATTTCTGTGATATATATGTTTTTACAGGGTATTATCCTGGAGTCCAGTATGGTTGTTCCTAGAGTCTGGACTGCACATTATCCTGATCTTGCAGAGAGATGTGACGGTATCTGGAAGGCCACCAATAAGTATCTTTTGCAAGATAGATTAAGTCGTACCCAGTACCAGATCTTGAACGATATGAATTGGACTCTGGTCAAACTCCTCAAAGTCGGTAGATCCCCTGATAAGTTGTGTAACAGATGTAGACAAGAAGGCTCACTTAAGCACATCTTTTGGGATTGCCAGGTGATGCAGAATTTATGGATCCAGATCAAAGACAGATCAGATCCTCTGTTGGGGCTGAAAGATTTATTTACCCTGGTGATATGTCTCCTAGGGGAATTGTCTTGGATACCAGTCAGAATTTGTAGAGACCATATGGCACTCTTATCTTTAACTTTGAAGAAACTTGTTCTTCACTGCTGGCTGGAAGGATCGGCATATCATACCTGGTATTGATAATCCTCTATTATCAAAATTAGATGAGTTAAAGAAGGAGATTTTATTTGGAAACACACAATTGCTTGAGATGGTTACTCTTTTTAGGGCCTTTATTGAATATTTTGTGAATAGAACCAGTTCAAGGGGGTTGGAAACTTTGATATGAAGGGAAATAGTAACACCGAGAGAGAACACAGGTCTGAGTTGGAAAAAGGTGTGAGAAAGCAACAGTATGGAAATGAAATAGTAAGAACTAGTAGGAGGAAAAGAAAGGAAGGCCAGCTGAATGGTAGTAATATGCTTAGGAAAAGTAAAAAAAAAGAACAAAAAAGAAGAAATAAAGGCAAAAGAACAAAAGACAATTAAGGCAATAACAGAAGACATTGCCAATAAGGAGGTTAAAAAAATAGATTTATTAATTAAAGAACTTAACCATAGAAAAGCAGCCCTCCAGAGTGGTGAAGAGAAAGGTAGTAAGAAGCAACTAAGAAAGAAAAAGGTGAATACTCAAGGTAAGGAAAGGAAAAAAGAACTGGGGATATCATTTGACGTGACTATTAGAACTACACTTGAAGATACAAATAATATAATGGAAGGACATCTAGAGAAAAATTCAAATGAGAGGAGAGAACATAATCCAGTTAAACAACCAAGAATTACTGCATTTTTAAAGCCAATTGAGACAGTACATATGTTAAAGGGGGAAGAACCTGGCTGTATAGTTAGAAGAGGAAGGAAACAGTTGGGGCAAAGAATAAACACTTCGGTGATTCCGGACTTGGATGACTCATCAGAAATAGAAGTAGATGGTTCCACAATAGAAAGTGAGGAAGAGGAAGAGACTTATAGTGCAATGAGTATGGGCGAGGGAAGTATGGAGAGCCAGGAATCATTAATCTGACTGAAGGAACATAAGAAGCAGACAGAAATAGTCTCATGGAATATTGCAGGCCTTAAAGATAAACTGGAGGATAAATTGTGTTTAGAATGGCTAATAAGTTTTACAATTTTATTTCTCCTGGAAATCTGGATGGGGAAAATGAATGAAGTATGGTTAAAAGGGTATAGGGTATGGGTAACCCCAGCATACAAGAACTTTAAATTTGGTAGATGTAAAGGTGGTCTGGCTATTTGCATTGATGCTGCACTTAATTGTATAAGCCCAGACGTGGGAATTTATAATGAATTTTATATGTACATCGTGATATTAGTGAAGGAACAAAGTTTGGCATTATTCAATGTGTCTATCCCACCAACCATTAAGGGGAGGGAAATTTTTGAAATATTAGGAAAAATAGGGCTTGATATTGAAGCATTGAAGGTAAGATTCTCGGGAGTTAGTATATTTATAGCCAGCGATTTTAATATATGCATTGGAGTTGGGTTGGTAGATTCTTCCCCTGAGTGGGGGACTGATGATCTGTTGAATATTCCTATTTGACAGTCAGGAGATAAGATATTAAACCAAAATGGCAAGGTGTTGCTACAGTTTTTAAATAATTATAGTCTAAGAATTCTGAATGGTAGGACAAGAGGGGACTGGATGGGAGAAGTAACCTTTCCCACAATGAAGAGGAACAGTATAATTGACTTCTGTATAGTGGAAGCCACAGACTATCCAAAGGTCAATTACTTAAAGATTCTAAAAGTATGGCATAGTGAACACTTTCCAGTGAACTGTTTGCTAAATTTATCATTTAAACAAACAAGTTAAAACTATAAACAAGAACAGGATGCAAATCAAAATATGTGTATTAAATATGGAAAAAATAGTATAGAATAAATACACAATGGGAGTAATAGAGAAGATTATACAGAATTATAATCATAAAGAAGTAGTGGTTATGGTAGATTGTACATTTAGAACACCTAGCAATGAGGAGGCTGTGCTAAAAATAAAACAATATAAGGCACATATGTGTGAAAGTGAAGATACGTTGAGTTCAAGAGAAAGAGGGGTAGTAAAGCATGCACTGGTACAGGTAAACCTTGGTTTGATAAAGAATGTGAACAAATAAGAAAGGAGATAAAGAAATTAGGAAAGCTAAGGATAAAAAACACATCCCCATTAGTACTGAAGGCTTTTAGAAATCTGAAATGCGAATATAGAAATATGTTATTCAATAAAAAAAAATCTTATAAGAACTCCCTTTGGGATAAGTTACAAGATGCCATTTGGAAACACGATAACCAGTCATTCTGGGCCCTGGTGGCATATGGGTGTAATGGAAAGAATGTGCAATATAACTTGCTAGGAAAGATTTCAGAAAACCAATGGATCTGCCATTTTAGTAAAATTTATGTTAACAACCCAGATAGAGTGAATGATGAATACTTGATAGAGGGAACCTCAAATTCTAGTCTGCTTCATTTTACCCCAGTGAAGGTTAAAAGGGCAATAATAGCTAAAAAAAGGAACAAGGCCCCTTGGGGTGTACGGTGATCCTGCAGAAGTTGTTCTGCATAGTATTGATCACTGGGTTAGGGTGCTGACTCCAATATTTAGGATAATAGGCCAATCCCTTGTCCCCCCCCTCAAATTGGAATAAAGGGGTGATTGTCCCCCTTTTTAAAAGGGCCAAAACCAAGATCTGGCCTGTTATAGACCAATTACATTACTCCCAGTGGCCAAGAAGAAACAATTACTCACCTTAGTAATGTTGTTTCTTCTATTGGAGTCTTGATATATTATGACATATGCAGTGAGTCCCAACCTTCAAACTGCTCCAGAGGTGAAAGAGTTAACTTTCCATGCCAGGCATGGAACGCTGAGCTCGAGCTCGGTTGAAAACTCTGTCTGTTGTTCTTCAAACTCAAACTGTCAGATCTTTATGAGCTAAACTCACTGAGGTCCTGTGTAGAAGCTGTAAACCTACACTAGCCAACTGGCTACTAACATAATAACACATTTTTTGGTCCCAAAACAAAGACTCAAGTCAGGAGACCCAAAAAATGAAAACACAACACCAAGTCACCCCAAAAAATGAGGGGTGAAAACAACAAGGTGGGCACCTACTAAGTGCCAACACTGCACTACCACCATATCCCAAAAACAGAGGTTCTGAGAGGGGCAGGCGGGGGTCATAATATGTAAGACTCCAATAGAAGAAACAACATTACTAAGGTGAGTAATTTTTTCTTCTAACAACATGAAGTCTTGCTATATTATGACATATGCAGACTACAAAGCAGTACCTCCATGGAGGAGGGACAGAACCTACTTGGGAAATAGGCTATGTAGCACAGCCGTGCCAAACCGGGCATCACTCCTAGCCTGGATATCCAGGGAGTAATGCTTGGTAAAAGTATGAACTGTTTTCCAGGTAGCTGCTTGACATATCTCTAGAATAGGGATGTCCCTAGCCGCAGCCAGGGAAGCAGCTGTACCTCAGGTAGAGTGAGCCCTCATGCCTGAGGGAGGAACCTTACCCAGTTTTTCATAACAAAATTGGATACAAGAAACAATCCACCTGGCAATGGATCTCTTAGTGGCAGGTTTCCCCTTACCAACCTCACCATGTGAGGAACAGTTGGAGGGAGTCAAACCTGTGACCGTTGGTATGCTCTATGTAGTAGCTAAGGGCTCTTTTGACATCTAAACTGTGCAGCCTCCTCTCGTCAGAGGAGGAATGGTCAGTGAAGAACACAGGGAGAGACATAGATTGATTAAGGTGGAAATCTGAAACCACCTTAGGCAAGAACTTCCTGTTAGTCCTGAGGACCACCTTATCTCTATGAAAGGAGATAAAATCAGGCTCCACTGACAAAGCTTGTAATTCACTTATGCGTCTGGCAGAAGTGATGGCTACCAGAAACACAGTTTTCCAAGTCAAGTACTTAAGCTCTGCTGAAGACAAAGGCTCAAAAGGGGGTTGCATAAGCTGAGCAATGCAAACATTAAGGTCCCAAGCAGGGGCAGGGTCCCTGAATGGAGGGTTGGTGTGAAGCAATCCCTTGAAAAACTTGGAGAATACAGGGTAAGCTGAAAAGAAGAGGGCTTACCTGCTGAAATAATGGCAGACACAGCTGCCAGATGCACTTTTAGGGTAGCTGGTCTAAGCCCCAAGGTATTCAGATGGACCATATAATCCAGGACTGTGGGTAAATCAGCAGATTCTGGGGAAATATGCTGTCCAGCGCACCAGATGGAAAACCTTTCCATTTGGAATTATAAGTAGCCCTGGTGGAAGGTTTCCTAGAAGCCTTCGGGATATCCATTACACCTTGGGAGAGGTGTAGGTCAGCAAACTCTAACTCTTCAAGAGCCAGGCCTTGAGATTGAGAGATTTGAGGTTCGGGAACCAAACCCTCCCCTGAGTACAGGTTAACAGGTTGTGCTTCCTGGGAAGACACAGGGGAAGATGGACTGCTAAGGACAGCAGGAGTGGATACCAGGGTTGTCTGGGCCAATCTGGGGCAATCAGGATCATCTTGCAGGGCTGAGATCTGATTTTGACTAGCAGTTTGAACAGCAGAGGGAAGGGGGGAAAGCATAGAGAAACTTCCCTTCCCAATTGAGGACTAAGGCATCCAGAGGGACTGAGCCCAACACTGGGGGCCTGCAGCAAAAAAGGGGAAGTTGGTGATTGTCTGGGGCTGCAAAAAGATCTATCTGTGGGGTGCCCCATCTGGTAAATACCACCTCCAGGACCAGGGGATCCAGTGACCATTCGTGATGGCCCTGGGAAATCCTGCTGAAATCATCTGCCAGGACATTGTCCTTGCCTGGGAGGTGAACTGCCGTAAGGGAGGTGTTCAGGGAGTAAGCCAGAGACCACAACTTCATTGCTTCGGTGCACAAGGCCATAGACCGAGTGCCCCCTTGCTTGTTGATGTACCACATTGTGGTGGTGTTGCCTGTTCTGATCTGTACCACTTTGTTCTGAACAGACTTGGAAAAAGCTTGAAGTGCTAGAAAAACTGCTCTGAGTTCCAACAGATTGATATGGAGATTGCTCTGATCCTGCCACCATTGTAGGGCCTGGATCAGGGTTTGAGTCACTGGGATCAATTTGGTTAGAGGGTCTTTCCTTTGAGACCAGAACTGAATGTCCCTCATCTGAAATCTTGCTCCCTGCACCACTGCTGTAGAAGCAGCCATGTGCCCCAGGAGCTGTAGAAAATGCCTTGCTGGCCGAGACACCTGCAGGGTGAATGAGGAGGCCAGAGAGACCAGGGTCCTTGCCCTGTCCAAAGGGAGGAAGGATCTGGCTTTCTCTGTGTTCAGCTCTGCACCTATGAAGGTGAGGAGCTGAACAGGCTCTAGAACTGACTTTGAAAGATTCAGAAGGAAACCTAGGGAGGTGAGCAGTTGCTGGGTTATTTGTAGATGTAACTTGACCTGGTCTGGGGACTGGCCTACTATGAGCCAGTCATCCAGGTAAGGGAAGATGGCAATTTTTTGCCTTCTTAGCGAAGCAACTGCCACTGCCAGGCATTTTGTGAACACCCTTGGAGCAGAGGTGAGGCCAAAGGGCATTGCTCTGAGCTGGTAATGGCCTGAGGGCAGCTCAAACATGAGGTACTTTCGATGGGAGCTTCTGATGAGAATATGGAAGTAGGCATCCTTGAGGTCCAGGGATGCTAGCCAGTCCCCTGGCCTTAAAGAGGATAGAATAATTCCCAGAGTCACCATTTTGAATTTTGGTTTTAAAAGGTGCTTGTTTAAGTATCTGAGATCCAGGATGGGCCGCCATTCTCCTGTCTATTTTGGGGTAAGAAGTACCTGGAGTACAACCCTTTGCCCTGGTGTGAGGTGGAACCCTTTCCATGGCTTTGAGAGCCAGGAGGGAAGAGACCTCTGACTCTAGGTGCGTCCTCTGAAGGATTTGTGGAAAGGATCTGGTTCTCATCTTTGGAAACTTTTTGAAGCTGAGAACCAGTCCCTTGCTTACTACTTTCAGGACCCACTTGTCTGATGTCAGAGACTCCCAGTCATGGACAAAGTAAGCCAGTCTGCCCCCTACAGGTAGTTGAGAATTGGCCCTGGCAACCCCATCAGGGTGCCTGCTTGGCAGGGGCTTCGGGCTGAGGGGTGGACGCAGGCCTACCTGCACCCCGTCTACCTCTCCCTCTAAAGAACCCCCTCTGGGCAAAAGCTGAAGAGGAGTCCTGGGCTTGGTAAAAAGGCCTATGAAAAGGCCTACCCCTGCCCCTGGGATGCTGCCTTTGAGGAGTGGCCTGCCTTTCCTTGGCCTGTGCACTCCTATAGGTGGTTCTATACTCATCAATTTTCTTCATGTAATTCTCTGTCTGCTCCCCAAACAAAGAATTACCCACAACAGGAAAATCCATGGCCTTAGTCTGGGTATCCTGTGACAGGCTAGTACATCTGAGCCAAGCCATACTGTGAAGAGCCACAGATGTAGCCATGACTCTTGATGAAACATCATTTGAGTCCACTGCAGCATGGAATTGCACCTTGGATGCCTCAATACCATCGGCGGCCACCTGCTCCAGCTCCTTGGCAAGCTGGCCAGGGACCTGTTTTGCAAGAGCCATAACAGTATCCCATCTGGATTTCTGGTATCTAGCAATGTAAGCCATATAATTTGCCTGTCTGAGTCCCAAGGATGCTGCCATGTACTGTTTCTTTGCCATGGCATCAACCTTCCTGGAGTCCTTGTCCGGGGGGTGTGAGGCCAAGGGAATATTTGCCTTGTCACAGGCTGCAGCCTGCACTACCCCAACATGGCTGCATTGTTGTGAAAGGAACTCTGTATCAGAGCCTGACAATGTGTACCTCTTGTCCATTCTCTTATCTACAGGAGGTATAGCGTGAGGAGTTTTTAGAATTTTAAGTCTGTTTCCCAAAAGATTTATGCAAGGGAATAGACAATCTCCTGGACTCTGGGATATCCATTATTTCCACATAGTCAGGCTCCTCTTGATCATCCACAGCTTCCTCCATAGGGAGCTGGAGGGTTTCAGCCACTTTTTTATAGAACATAAAATGAGAAGGGGACTCACAAAGCTTAGGAGGGGACACTCCTGAAGGTCTGTCTGGGGAGACGTCCGGGTCGATGGGCACATCCAGACTTTCAAATCCACATTCACTCTCCTCATACTCCTCTTCCCCCTCCTCTGGTTCATAAAATTCCTCTAAATCATAGTCTTGAACCGGTGGAACCGGCCGAGGGTGCTTACCTGATGGCACCAGTTTGGTCGGAACCGGAGAAAGTGACTGGACAACTGAATCGCTTCGGCTATTTCTTCAGCGGTTGGAGAGGAAAGTTTTGGCTCCACACCAGCTGATTTTCTAGTCCTTTTTCTGGAACTGACCCTCAGAGTCAGCTCTCCTTTTGCCGAGGAAGTCTCACCCTGGTCAGAGGCACTCCCTCTGGTTCGGTTGGAACCGAACCGGGCTGGCCATCCAGGTCAGCGGACTTCTTGGCCTCCCTTTCCCTGAGCCTACCAACTCTCTTATCCAGGGTAGCTGCAGGAAAATTTTTACAAATCTGGCAGTCTGCATTGAGGTGGTCAAACCCCAGACAATAAACACAGGTGGTGTGGGGGTCAGCCTTGGCAAAGGCTTCCCCACACACACTGCAGTGTTGAAACCCAGTGGGCCCAGTTTTTCTTTTGAGTTTCTCAGACATAGTGCCAGTCCTAACCAAACTTGCCCGTTTATTGCAATCCGCCAAGCAAGACCCTCTTATCGGTTCCCAACCGTGTCATGGCTCATGGAAAAAAACGTAAGAAATTCCATTTTTTTAGAACCGATAAGAACTGGTAACCACACTCTAATGATAGAATGAAATATTTTTAAACAACCTGATCAGTTCGAGAGTGAACCGATAACCGTTTACAAGTTCCACACAGAGAGAAATAATGTAAACCTATCTAATACTCACAAATACCACAGACAGAGCTTGAACCGACCGGTTGCGGTTTAAATTCAGTCAAAAAAACGAGAATTAATACTTTTAACCTACAAAATGAACTGAGCAGAAGGAGAAATCTCCGGAGCGACTGTTCAGTGAGGCGGAGTAAAGAATCTGACAGTTTGAGTTCGAAGAACAACAGACAGAGTTTTCAACCGAGCTCAAGCTCAGCGTTCCATGCCTGGCATGGAAAGTTAACTCTTTCACCTCCGGAGCAGTTCGAAGGTTGGGACTCACTGCATATGTCATAATATAGCAAGACTTCATGTTAGAAAATTTATATGCGTTTATTATTGTTAACATTGTCATCTTGGGTAGATGAAAATAATCCGATATCTACATTCCAATGTGTTTTTTGAAAAAGTTGTAATACTTTGGACTTGATTTTCATATTAAAATACATAATAGACTTGTATGTTAAGGGAAAAAAAGTTTTTTTGTATGTCTGTTTCATTGATATCAGAGCAGCCTTTGACTCTGTAAATCGGGGGAAATTATGGGAGATATTAAATACTTTAAAGATTGATAAACAGCTCTTAGGAATATTGCAAGTCTTACATTCTAACACAACTACCACAGTTTGGTATACAAGAAACGGAGCATTATCGAAGGAAATAGACATTGGGAAAGGGGTTAAACAGGGATGTTTATTAGCCGCTTTGCGTTTTAATTTATATATATAGATATTGTAATGAAAGAGATAGCAAAAATAGAAACCTTTGCCACTAAAATAAACAATGGAAAGATTCACATTTTATTTTGTGCTGATGATGCTATTGTTATTCCACAAATCCCATTAGGTTTGAGAAGAGGTATAACCAGTCTCCTGAATTCATTGGGTAAATTAGATCTGGAAATGAATATTGATAAGATGAAAATATTATAATTTGGGAAAAAATATCAAGCAAAGAAGATTTCGAAGATTAATGGTAAAAGACAGAGGAAGTAAAAGAATATAGATATTTTTATGTTTTATTTGAAAGTAACATGTCGTGGAATACACAATTGACAGAGGTAAAAAATAAGTCATATATTTCAATGAATGCGATCAGTACATTCGCAAATAAGTTCACAAATAATTATTTTGTAGCCTTAAAAAGACCTTTGAAGCAAAAACTATTAGCCAGCCATTATATGGGAGTGAAAAACTGAAATTATACAGTATACTTTTCTGAGGAATGTATTAGATTTACTAAGGGATTGTCCAACTGCATTCATGGGATTGGATGCAGGGTTATACCCACTGAGTGCTAGAATTAAAATCGAGGCAATTAATTACTGGAGTAAAATAATGAATATGACCAATGCCAGTTTGCAAAAATTATGCTGGACAGATTATTTGGCCAGTTTGGATGTTGAATTGGTTCTGGTAACATGGTTTTCTATTTTAAACCTGGCGGTAAAAAGAATGGGTCTGGAAGATCTCTGGTCATTTAGAGCACTGTCTAATGTGAACTGGTATGTAAAGGAAGCTGTTCAGAGAAATAACTATGATGAAATACAGAATGATTTGGCAAAGATCCATGAGATGGATACACAAGAACTTTAGTATAAAACTAAGTGGGGAAATTGAATTTTATTTAATTCATTTTGAAAACAAATGGCACAGAAATATGTTATGCAATTTAAGATTGAAAAGTTTGGGGATAATAAACTTGCAATATAAAAAATGGTGGGGTCAGTTTGGGAACAGATTGAACTGCAAGTGCAAAAATGTGAAAATCTGAAGTCTAATGCATAAGCTTTTAGAATGTGGTGAGTTGCCCAGTGAGAGAACAAAATGGGCAATGGCGCTAATACAATCATGTAATTTAAAAAGTAAAAATATTTGTATGAAACAATTATTAAGACTGGATAAAATTAAAGGGATCTATGGTCTGGCAATGTTTATAAGTAGAATGAAGATAGGTTGAATATATTTTTTGTTAAATCTAGAGCACTCTGCACTTTATATGAAATGTTATTGTTAATATGGTATTTGTATTTATTATATTGTATGTATTGTATGGTGATGTAACAACATGTGGATTTTTGTATACATCTAACTGTAATAATAAACTTGAAACTTGAAACTTGAACTGTAGCCTCGAGAACAAAAAAACTCTTCCCAGCCCCAGCCCTGAACCTGCTCCATCGGAGCCAGCCTCCCTACCCACCACAACACACAGTTGGCTCGGCAGAGCAAGCACACAAGAGGGTAATAACCCTCTTCCCTATCCCTCCCCTTACCCTCACCATTTTCCTCTTCTACTCACTCTTCCCTCCCCTTGCAGTCGCAGTCCTCGCTACCCTGGCAGGTCGCCTATGATAATAATTCCATAATATGGGTCACCGTTTTGATGGTCGCCCATATATGATCACTATTATCACTGGATACTGTTTGCTGAGCGTACACACAAGCAAATATAAAACTAATTTCAACTTCCTGTAGGTAGACTAGAATAGACAAAAAATGTATGTTTATTTAGCATCTTTCATATGCATTGTATCCCAACGTGTAGGAACTATGGATTAGAATAAAATGTGAATTTAATTACCATTCATTCACGTTGCATTCCAAAATGATTTCTGGTAGTGAAAGGACTTCAAGTCAAAATAACATGTGGGTTTATTTAGCACTTTTCATACACACTGTGTTCCTGTGTTCCAAAGAGCTTTTCAAAATAATGAGTTCAACACTACTAGTACCTAAGAGACTGTTGCATAGAATAGCATTTGGATTTACTGTATATAGTGCCTTTCATGCACATTATATTCCACGGCGCGTTACAAACAAATTTGTTAGGTAGTGGTGGTTCAAAAACTGTAGAATATAATCTTATTTATATAGTGCCTTTCATACACACTGCTTTCCAAAATGACTTACATAGCATGGAGCTAGATACTAGTAGCGCAGGGACTGTATCACAGAATAGAATTTGGATTTATATAGTGCCTTTCATGTATACAGGATTCCAAAGTGCTTTACAAACAAATGTGTTAGATACTGGTGGTGCAGAAACCATAAAAAAAGAACTGGACATACACTAAGGTTTATACAAAGGTTCTTTGGAGCTAAGAAGCATAAGCCCATAGTAGCTATGTGTTTAAGAGTAATGTTAAGGTAGTTCCATTTAGTAATAATTTGTCCAGTTTGTTTCTGAATACTACTTTTGATTTGCTCATTATAATATCTGTTGGAAGTCTATGCAAGGGTTTACAGTCCTTTGTGTGTAGAATATTGTCTTTTTGTTGTATTGAGTTTTAAACTTTGGACCTGTAATGGGTGGCCTGCCATTTCAGATGTCATGTCCCTAAATGTAATGTTCATTTCATACATCAGTAGGGGTGTCTCTCGTTATCAAACATGAGAAGTAGGTCCCCCTTTTCTGCATGTTTCTAATGTCATTAGGCTTAGTTGCCGCTGCCCCTCCTCTAGTTTTGGAAAATGTCCTACTTTGCCTACCCTGACTACCCTCTGCCTTTTTCTCTCTCTCCACTCCCCCTACCCTTGCACTGTCACCTCCCCCCTCAGCTTTACACTACCATTCTCTGCCAAATACCATGTTCTCCTTTTTCCAACTTTTACACTTTCTGTCCTGCTCATAGAAACATAGAATTTGATGGCAGATAAGGACCGCTTGGCCCACCTAGTCTGCCCATTTTCTTACCTAACAGATAAGCTGTAGATCCTAGTTAACCAACAGCTTACTTCCTCCTACCCCCCCCTACTAGGACTGCCTTATGTCTGTCTGTCCCATTCTTGAATTCCCCCACTGTTCTTGACTCCATGACCTCCTCAGAGAGGCTGTTCCATGCATCCACAACCCTCTCCATGAAAAAATACTTCCTCACATTACCTCTGAGCCTTCCCCCCTCTATCTTCAAATTGTGCCCCTTGTTCTTGCACATCTCTTTTTCTGAAAGATGCTACCCTCTTGGACTTTGTTGATTCCCTTGAGAGGTACTTCAAAGTATCTATCATGTCCCCTCTCTCCCTTCTTTCCTCAAGGGTATACATATTAAGCTCCTTTACTCTTTCTTCGTATGTCTTCTGGTGCAGACCCTGCACCATTTTGGTTGCCCTCCTCTGGACAGCCTTCACTCTATCTATGTCTTTGCAGAGATGGGGTCTCCAGAACTGCACACAGTACTCCAGATGGGGTCTCATCAACTGTCTGTACAGAGGGATAACAACTTCCTGTTTTCTACTATTGATGCCTCTCCCTATGTATCCCAGTATCCCTCCAGCCTTCCGTACTGCCTTCTCACATTGCTTGCCCACCTTTAGGTCATCTGATATAATTACTGCTAGGTCCCTTTCCATTTTTACTGTTGTCAATATCTCACCCCCCATTGTGTACTCTTCCCCTAGGTTTTTGTTTCCCAGGTGCATTACCTTGCACTTCTTTGCATTGAATCTGAGCTGCCATACCTTTGACCATTCCTCCAACTTTGCCAAGTCCCTTCTCATCCTTTCCACTCCACCTTGTGTATCAACCCTGTTGCAGATCTTTATGTCATCTGCAAAGAGACACACTTTTCCTTCCAGTTCCTCTGCAATGTCACTTATAAAGATATTAAAAAGGACTGGTCCCAGTACCACCAGCGGTACCCACTAATAACCCTCCTTTCTTCACTGTGGACTCCGTTTACTACTACCCTTTGCATCCTGTTGTCTAGCCAATTTTTTATCCAGGCTATCACCTTGGGACCCACTCCAAGGCTGGCTAACTTGTGTATTAATCTTTTGTGTGGGACTGTATCAAATACCTTGCTAAAATCTAGGTAGGCCATGTCCACAGCCCCTCCCTGGTTTACTACTTTGGTCAACCAGTCAAAGAAATCTACTAGATTCATTTGACATGACCTTCCCATCGTGAATCCATGCTGCCTTGGGTCCTGTGCCCCACTGACCTCTAGGTACTCAACAATTCTTTCCTTCAGGAGTGATTCCATCATTTTCCCTACCACTGAGGTCAAACTAACTGGTCTGTAGTTTCCTGCCTCTGTCCTGCTCCCACTTTTGTGAAGAGGAATCAATCCTCCCTCCTCCAGTCCTCAGGTACCACCCCATCCTCCCATGATTTGTTAAAGAGAGTAGTCAGCGGTGTCACTAGTTCTACCCTTAGTTCTTTTAGAATTCTTTGGTGAATCCCATCAGGCCCCATTGCTTTGTCCACCTTCAATTTTATTAGTTCTTTCAGAATCTTTCTTCTGTAAATGGACTGGTATCGATCCCTTTCTTCAGAGTGTTTCTCTTGTTTGGTTTAGGTACCTCCTTGTCCTCTTCCTTTGTGAATTCTGAGCAGAAATATTCGTTCAGTATCCCAGCTTTTTCACTGTCACCCTCTGCTCACATTTTCTCTCCTTTATTAAGCCTTAGTATCCCTCCTTTGGTCTTTCTTCACTCCCTAATGTACCTATAAAAGGTCTTATCCCCCTTCTTAACAGAGTTGGCTATCCTTTCCTTGGTTTGAGCCTTTGCTATTCTGACTACCTTCCCTGCCTCTTTCTGCTTTAACTGATAAAGTTATCTGTCCTGCTCCTTCTGTGATTCCTTATATTTCCTGAATGCTATCCTTTTTTCCTTAACCTTTCCTGCCACCTCTTTTGAGAACCATAGCGGTGTTTTCCTTCATTGTGTTTTGTTGATTTGCTTTACACAAAGGCTTGATGCCTCTGTGATGGCTGTTTTGATTACTCCCCATTGTTCCACCACCTGTCCTTCTTGCCTGTTTGCTAGTGCTTTTCTGAGGCACTCTCTCATTTTCCCAGAGTCAGCCCTCCTAAAGTCCAATACTCTTGCTTTTGTATGGCTTGATTGTATGGCTGTGTTTATCATGAACCACACTGTTTGGTGGTCGCTTGTTTCCAGATGGCTACCCACTTCTAAATCTGAGATTCTTTCTCTGTCCCCATTTGAGAGTACCAGGTCTAAGATTGCTCCCTCCCGAGTGGGTTCCAATACTAGTTGTCTGAGGCATGCCCCCTTGTAGGGCATCAAGAATGACCTTGCTCTTGGATGTGCCTGCAGCAAAGGTGTTCCAGTTAACATCTGGCATATTCAGGCCCCCCATCAACAATATCTCCCCTTTTTCTGCCATTCTAAGGATGCCTTCTATCATTTCCTTGTCCATTCCCTCCCCCTAAGATTGGGGTCTGTATACAACCCCCCATGTGGATTGTGGTTCCATTTCCTGTCTCCAGGGTGACCCAGAGTGCCTCATCTGCTCCCTGTTTACTCTTTAGTTCTGTTGCTTTGATCCCTTCCTTTACATAGAGAGCTACTCCTCCTCCTCGTTTACCCTCCCTGTCCCTCCTGTAGATTGTGTATCCTGGTATGTTGACATCCCAGTCATGGTTCTCTGTGTACCATGTTTCTGTGACTACCACAATATCTAGGCAACCCTCTTCCATCAAGGCCACTAGTTCAGGGAGCTTGTTACACAGACTACGGGCATTGGTACTCATCACCCTCCACTTTGTGATGGCCTTACCCCTTTTAGCCCCATCCCTGTCCTTACTGCCTTTGTCTTTTTTACATTTACCTCTGTCCTGGTCCCTAATGACTTCTCTACCTTGGTGTTTACCTCACTAATTACCATATTTTGTGTGGGGAAGCTGGGATTTCACTGCTCCTTTTCAGTGCCTCCCCCCTTGGCTAGTTTAAATGCTTGCCAATGAAGCATTTAAACCTCTCACAGAGGATTCTGGTTCCCCCCAGACAGATGCAGACCATCATGCCACTATAGGTCTGCATCCCTCCAGGTGGCTCCCCAGTCCCCAGTGAAGCCAAAACCCTGAGCTCCACACCAGTTTTTCAACCATTCATTGAATTCCCTGGTGAGGAGTACCCTAGTATCACCCTTGCCATAGACAGGCAGCACCTCCGAGAAGGTTACCGTATGCACTACTTGTCTAAGACCCTCCCCAACTCTACAAACTCCTCTTGCACTGTTCTGATCCCATTCCTAGCCAGGTCATTTGTCCCTAGGTGGACAATGACATCCAGCTCCCTCTCTCATGCAGCTGCTCCAACAATCCTGAGGATTCACTTCCTGTCCCTCCAAGCCATGGTGCCAGGCAGGCACCTTACCTCCCTCACCCCTTCTTTCCCCAATTCTTCCCCCTAATGATTGAGTCACCCACCAGGAGTTGTTTCCTTCCCCAGTGGGGTCCCATGCCACCCTCCTGTGGGTCTCCTTTGTGAAGGTTCCCAACATCCTCCTTAGTCTCCACTGCAGGTGCCTCCATAGAGGAACCACTATCCACCAGAAGAGCATTTGAATTGTGGAGAGGTACAGCTGGAGGGATGCAACTCTGTTTCACCACCCTCTCTCTCCCTGAGCCCACCCTGGTCCAGTCTCTCCTCTTTCTTGGCAACCTCTGAGGTAGTGGCATTGGCCCTGGTGGTCCCTGGGTGAGGGAGAAGGTTTCATGAATCCTAGCCAGGTCAGCCTGGAGACAGGCAACCTCCTCCCTCAGACCAGAGAGGTGCCAGCAAATAGGGCAGCATCGCAGACTCCAGAATGTCTCCTGGAACACTGTCGCCCCACAGCCATTGCACTGCACTACTCCTATCATGTCTTATTTTGTGTCCCCCTCACCTGTTTCTCTGTATGCTTACTCTCTCCTCTCCTTACAACTCTCACCCTTCCTGTTCTGGGACAGCAACTTCCTATATTCTTCAGTAGCCCCCTTCTTCCTTGCTCAGTGTCAGACCACCAGCAGCTGGGGGGGGGGTGAGCTACTTTTTCCTTTAGGGTTGACAAAACAAATGTTTTTCTATGATCCTTCCCTTCCTACTGCCAAACAGGAAGTTCCTTTTGTCAGTCAAATCCAGTGGCTATAAAAGTAGAACTGGCTTAGGGTGGGTGGGATGGAGGGCAATTAGTAAGAAAAAAGGCTAGCAACAAGAAAGTTATAATTGTAGTCACCTGCTTTTATAGTGTCTAAGCCACACCCCAATTAAGCTGTCTCTCCTCCTACTGGTTTAGCAAAGTAAGTTGATACAGTACCCTTCCCAGCACAGAAAACACACACTGGCTTTATTTCTTTTCCTTTTTCTTAACCCTAAATAAGACCCCTTCTACTTCTAATAAAGTATCTGTCTGCTTAATCTCAACAAACACTGACTCCTGCTGAGATAGAAGTGTTAAATTAGTAAGAAAATGGTAGCTTCTTTTAGTTAGTTGATTTCTGCTCTACAAGCAAGATTTCTGTCTTCCAAAGGCTAGCACCAGTCTGGTGCAACTGCATCTCCCATCAGGTTGCTTGTTCCTAAGCTTGTCTAGGTTCCCTGGAACTATTCTTACCCTTCCATACCTCACTGGGCCCCTCTACTGTCATAATTTTCTCCCTACCTCTCCCCTTTTTTGTCTCAAGGAAAATGTAACTCCTGAATCTTGAATGTATTAGACCTGTAGATACTCTGTATAATTAGAATAAATGTTTTTTTTTTGTAATAGTTGTTAAATGTACTATTTCTTATGTTCTACATTTTGTTTCATGTTCTACATTTTGTTTCATGACATGGAACCTTTGTAAATGAGCCTCTGCTCAAAGGTATTCAGAAAGCTAATAAATAAATAAAATAGTCGAGGTATTATTTCTTCATATGACAAATCACTTAAACCGATTAAAATTTTTGTTCCTTCGTGCTGAATTTTCTCCACAACAGTTATTTCTTGTCTCTTGTAAGGACACCAGTCAGGGCTTGCATAGTCAAAATGGGGTCTTACATACACTCTATATAATGGCATAATAATTTCTTTACTTCCACTTTTGCTGTTCCTATTTGTAGTCCATAGTATTCTATAAGCTTTTGCAGTCACTGTTTGTACCTGCTTTTCTGAGGTCATATCTTCTGATATTATCATACTCAAGTCTTTTTCAGATGTACTCCTATTAATCGTCCCTTGGTGCCCTCCTCAAATTAATCTTCTACCTTCTGATCTGTTTTGGTACCATTGAAATAAATCCTGGCCCCATTGGAAGTATTTTTTCCCCTGCTGATTTATCCTCTATAAATGGCCTAAGCTTCCTACATATCAATGCCTGCAGCCTTTTAAAAAAATTCTCCGTAATACAGGCCTGGGTGGCACATACCCTGCCTGACTTTCTGGTCATCTCTGAATCTTGGCTCAGACCATCGACCAAAGACAGTGTTGTAAACCTTACCAACTATCAGCTCTTCAGAGCAGATCACCCTTCCAGGGGTGGTGGGGTGGCCATATACATTAAGGACACCATCTCTGCTACCTGCCTCATCATCACATCCAACCAAAAGGAATTTGAATGTTTATCAATCAAAATATCCTTCCAAACATGTCTCCATTTAAATTGATTGGCTGCTATAGCCCCCTCAGCAGGCCTCAAATTACTATCTCACCTGGGGTCAATAACCAATCTAGGCCCTGAAGATACCATCATCCTTGGTGATTTGAATTTAAACTGGCTATCTAATGCATCTGCTCCATTGGTAACCTTCTGTGACACCTATGGCTTTACACAGCTAATAAAAGACCCAACCAGGGTTAACCTAAAACATTCTAGCAACAGCTCACTCCTGGATATTATGTTGGTAAATAAGCCTCACTTATATACTCATGCAGGAGTACTACCGAATGATGTAAGTGACCATTGTCCCATAGCTGGCATAAGATCTTCAACCAAACCATCCAACCCTGCTGAATTTGTCCCCAAAAGGTCAAAAAAAAGAAGTTCAACATACCAGGTTACCTCCATGACCTGAGTAACACAATATATTGGCAAGATTTCTACCTTACAACCTCAGTGGAAATAGCTCTCCAGATCTTAAAGGACATTATCACTAATGCTCTAAATATTCATGCACCATTCACCAATATCAGAATTAAAGCAAGGTCCTGCCCCCTGGTTCACCACTGATCTTAAAACAGCCTTGCTAGCCAGAGACAAACTGTGGAAAAAGGCAAGAAAAACTAAGGACTCCATAGATTGGCTAAATTTCAGAAAAGCAAGAAATTCATGTACAACACAAATAAGATCAGCCAAAGTGGCCTATTATAGAGCTGAATTGGATGCCTCCTATAATAACCCAACCAGGCTCTGGGGAACTATAAAGGGTATCTTGGGCCAAAACTCTACTCCTGTCTTAACCTGCAAACTGCTACTAAATAACACAGAAATTACGGAAAAACAAGAAATTCTAAATACCTTCAATGACCACTTCACCACAGCTGGACTAGCATTTGACTCTTCACCTGCAAATCTCCTGAGATCTTCCTTGAATCTTCAATCCACCGTGGGCCAAAGGCTACATCAACCTTCTCCTTCAACCCAATATCATTGAAAGAAGTGGAAGATCTCCTCCAATTTGGATACTTCAAAAGTGCAGGTACAGACTCCCTGGACCCTACTTCCTCAAGATTGCATCTCAAGTCTTATCTGCCCCCTCACTCATCTCTTCAATCTTTCCTCACCACTGGATCCATTCCCTCCATTTGGAAAACAGCTCAAGTAGTTCTTTACTCAAATCTGGTGATCCCATGGATCTCAATAATTACAGGCCCATTTCCATCCTATCAGTTCTGTCCAAGATGCTCGAAAAGTTAGTAAACTCACAATTAGGGTTTACCTGGATAACAATAACCTCCTAAACACAGCACAATCAGGATTTAGATCAAGGCACAGCACCATTTCAGCCCTAGCCAAAGTAACCAACGACTGGCAGACTGCTATGGATAAGAAGAATAGTACCTGTGCTGTGTTCCTGGATTTGAGCAAAGCATTTGACACAGTGGATCATGAATCACTGATCACCTCCTTGGTTCAATAGGGTTGGATTCCCCTTCACTCAATTGGTTCAAGTGCTATCTATCAGACAGATCACAACTGGTAAAAATGGAAACTACCTATCCACTTTAAAACCACTGCTAAGAGGTGTACCGCAAGGCTCTATTCTTGGCCCCATCCTCTTTGCCATCTATATTAATAATTTTGATGCTAACCTCACTCAATCAAACATCCATCTGTTTGCTGATGATACTGTGCTATATGTTAGCAATCCTTCATTGTCTAAAGCCTGTGAACTGCTACAATCTGAATTCTCCATCCTACAACACAACTTACTGGATAAAAACTACTTCTAAATGCCAAAAACAAAGCTATGCTCTTTTCCTCACAAAGTTGCTCTGCCACTACCCCATCATCTACCATCCTACAACTAACCACCTTACTTGGAGAGAAGCTGGAATACGTTGATAACTTCAAATATCTTGGTGTCTGGATTGATAACAAACTTGACTTTTCTGTACATATTGAGGAGCTACTAAAGAAACTGAGACAAAGGCTTGGTTTATTTTTAGAATAAAGCACTACCTCAACAGAGACTCCAAAAAGATTAATCCAGGCTTCATTCCTATCCTCATTGACTATGCTGACTTTCTGTATGGACACTGTTCACTCCCTCTTAAATAAACTGGACACCCTATACCACAGGTCCATCAGATTCATTACTGACCTTCCTTCAGCACCACCATTGTTCCCCTTTATAAGGCAGTTAACTGGTCATCATTACAACACAGAAGAAACAGGAATGCTGCAATTTGGATATTCAAAGCCTTATCAGGCAAGCTACCTACCTACATCTCGGACTGTTTTACTCAAATCACTTCTAGACCATACAACCTAAGGATCAGCAAAATTATCATTCTTAAGGTCCCCAATGCCTGCACCCAGCTTGGGAGGGCTGCTATCGGCTACTCACTAGCAATTGTTTGGAACTCACTCCAAAAAACCATGAAGCTAAATAATCTCCCACCCTTAATATCCTTCAAAAGATTATTCACCACCCTATTCCCAGAACTCTGCAACTGCTTCCACAAGGCCTAATTCACGGCCCTACCCACCCCGCCTTTTCTGCTCGTGTTTCTATATGCTGAAAAACTCCAGTTCCCAGTCCCAAGATTCACCCTCAAAATGCCTGCTAGGTCCTATAATCTACATATTAACTCTGATGTGCCAACTGCCTACTGTCTCCCAGATTATAAGTGTTAATGCCTTGTACATATGTATATTGTTATATACTAGCACTTATGTCATTGTATTACTGTTTTTTGTTACCCCTGTCATTGTATTACTGTTTATGATACCCTTGTCAATGTAATAACACTTGCACTTCTTGACCACTCAGGTCCATCTTGTAAATGAGCTATGCTCAATGATGTTCGCCTGATTAAATAAAGATTTTGATTGATTGATTGATTGATTGCTGCAACACAGGGTATATTTATGCTGTTTATTATTTCTCCCTGTAATGTATGAATTACACAACATTTTCCTGTGTTAAACCACATTCCCAATCTATTTACCCAGACTGACAGTTTATTCAAGCCTACTTTGTCTTCTTGTCTTTCATTGTCCACTTGGAAACAGAAGCATGAGGCTGTTTAGGACAGAGGTTTTGTTTTGTCTTCTGTTTTAACTGTACTATTTGAATAGTTTTGTACTTGGAATTAGTTCTGTGTGTTAAAAATTACTACTTTGAGTTAGAACTGTTACTTGGGGCTGTGATATTGTAACTATTGGGGCTTGGGAACACTTGTCTGGCAGTGATAATTGGAGTGAAATTTAAATGTGAAAAGCCACTGGGGGTTGGGATTGAAGGGCTGTGCATTTCTGTTTGTGACTGAAATTTGAAGCAACAGGAACTGGTGGGCCTGTGACATCATACAGTACCTGATGTCTGCATACACACACTGTTAGTGGGACTGGACACACACTGGATTGTATGTGTTTGTGAGACTTGGGAACTTTATTGGTGGGGTTGAAACTGGGTTTGTAAATAACTGCAGTCAGTATAGAGAGAGACTGTATTCCAGAGGGAAGGGACTGAGAAAAGGGGTGTGTGCCATTATAAACAGAGAGGACAAACAGGGTGACCATATTCCACCATGGCAGGCATCTTTGGAAGGGTTGTAGGCTGCACAGGCTGTGGGATGGCAATAATTCTCAATTGGGCCTGGATTGAGGGAGACTGCCCACTCTGTAGACAGCTATCTTGTATCAGGAGTGAAGTATATTGGTTAAGGAGTAAGTTAGGGGAGTTGGGGGGCTGTCCAAGGATAAGAGGTGTGGATATGGGCAGCAGAAGGGTGGAGCTGAGGGACGGCTGGGGCAACGCTCAGAAATTACAGGATGTTATGTTACAGCAAGCAGAAGGGGGGGATATTAGGGACAGAGGACCCTTAGATAGGGATGCTGACGCTAAGGGGAAAACTTACTGGGTAAACATTCTGAATATAAAGAGAGTGGAGGGGGAAGAGTCAGGAGGGGCTGTTGTGGGGAAGCCTAGAAGAACAGACATTGAGAAGGGAGGGGCTGTTGTGGGGAAGCCTAAAAGAGCAGACTGTGGGAAGGGAGCTCCTAAGGAGAACAGAGCAAGAGGGGAGGAAGAGGGGCAGTTTAGAGGGGCAGTCAGGGGAAACTCGGGTTACTTGATGGAGGCTGGCATAGAGTGTTACAATACATTTGAGCTACTAAGCAACCTAGAGGGGGAGGAAGGGGTTGGTGGAAATGAGGAAACTGATACAGTGACCGGGGGGAGGGAGTTGGATACCCATAGGGCATCACAGACCGGTAATGGAAAGGCTAGAAATAGTCCCAGAAGGGGAAACATAAATGTTAAGCAGATGGGGGAGATGCAACATATTGCAGACATGAGGGAGGAGAGCACGACTGGAGAGAAACTGGGAGACAAGGAGGTGGGGGAGGGGCCCCCCTTCAGCAGGAGGGTCTGTACCAAGGATGGGGCCCTAGGTAAAGGGGACCCACAGAGGGCCTCTGGAGGTAGGGGTAATATTAAAAGGGGGGAGGATGGCGGTGTGGGGGAAGGTGAAACCATCAGGGCCAGGATAAATGGTTCTGATAAGAGAGGGTTAAAGGGGACACCTATTCAGGGGGGTCTGAGTAAAGTGGGCAAAATAACAAGGGAGGCAGAAAGGGGAGGGTGACAAGGGGGTCTCTAATAAGGCAGGAAGTCTCCCATGGAATTGAGATCACGAATAAAGGTGGGGATGGGGGGTTGAGAGTGCATAGTGGAGGTAACCATAAGGATGATGGCGGTGTTAAGGTTCTGTTATTGGGAGACTCGATGATTAGGGGTATCCAGTGGGAGGGACAGGGGGGTGGATGCCATAGCCAGGTGAAGGTAGTGAGTATCTCTGGGCTGACAGTGCACAGAGCAAAGTTCATGGTGTATGAACTGGTTAGGGATTGTGGAGGGAAACCGGATTTCCTGGTGCATTTGGGAACTAACGATCTAGAGGAAATAGCATTTGGAATCCAAGCAGGTTCCAAGAACTTGCCAGAGTCTGTCGTGATAATGGATGCAACATTTCTTTTCGAGATATTGCCAGTGCCAAAGGCCTCAGTGGAGAAAAAATGAAGATCACAGGGTTAATGACTGGCTCAGGAAGTGGGGGGTGAAGAGGGTGGGTTGGGGGTGTTGGGGAACTGGAAAGGAGTTTGGGAGGATAAGGGACTGTATGCCAAGGACAGGCTTCATCTGCCACATTAGGGAAAGAAGTCCTTAAACAGGGGATGGCTGACTCCATTCAAGAAAGGTGGGGTTTAAACTTGTGGGGGGGGATACGGGAGGGGCTGACCAGGAGTCCTCCTCCAAATGAGGGGAGTAGTCTTCAAACCCAAGGGGAAACAGATTGGGGTGGAGGTTTCAGGAGGAGCAGAGGGAGGATGGAAGTATAAGGAACCTGGGTGGGGTTCGACAAAGGTATCAGGGATAAGGGTGGGGTGGTGTAGTAAATGCCAGGAGCTTGGGAAACAAGTTGCCAGAATTCCAGGCCATGCTGTTTGGGGGTGGATATGGTGGCAGTCAAGGGAAACGTGACCAACAAAAACCATGACTGGGGCCTCTAAACGGTGGGGGGTACACTATACTTAGGAAGGATAGAAAGGAGGCAGGGGTGGAGTGGCTATGTTCATTATAGATGACATAGAAATTGCTAGGGTAGAAGAAGCAGAGGGAAACGTGGAGGCCTTGTGGGTCACCTTACGAACCCCAGCAGGAGGTAAGGTCAAGCTGGGTGTAGTATATAGGGCCCCCAGGATGGGTGATGTTCTGGATGATGGTTTGCTGGACAACATAATTGCCCAGTGTGGGCCAAAAGGGGAAGGAGTGGTGTTGATGGTGGACCTTAATATGCCAGGTACAAACTGGGGAACCATGTCCTCTAAGGTGGCCAAGGAGCAGAGGCTGCTGGACGGCTTCCAGGATGTGTTCTTAACACAGCATGTGATGGAGCCTACAAGGGAGGGTCATGTCCTGGACGTTGTTCTGGCAGATGGGGATCTGGTAAGGGACCTGGTTGTAGAGGATCCCCTTACTGGGAGCGACTACAATACTGTCTGGTTTGAAATAAGCTTGGGGGGGAGAGATCTAGGACACTGGCAGTGGACATCAGGAGGGCAGACTTTGTGGGCATGGAAAATATTCTCAAGGATCACTTGAAGGGGATTACATCAATGTCAAATGTGGAAAAGAGATGGGAGGTCATAAAACGGGGACTTCATGAGGCATCCAGGACCTGCGCTAAGGTGAAACATAAGAGAGCAAGGTCACATAAACCATGCTGGTGGTCCAGTGAGGTTCAGGTAGCGGTCAGAGAAAAGAAGGCGGCCTACAAAAAATATAAAACAACAAGAGGGGATAGAGATAAGGAAATGTACCATCTTGCATCTAGAAAAGTCATCCGGATGGTGAGGGGGGCAAAGTCCAGTAAAGAGCAGCAGCTGGCACAGGGGATACATGGAGGGGAAAAAGGGTTCTTCCGGTACATTGGGGAGCGGAGAAAAACTAAGGGCCATCTCAGCAGATTGAGATCAGAAGGAGGGTGGGTGGAAAGAGGCGAGGACCAGGCAGAGGTATTAAATGAGTACTTCGCCTCTGTGTTCACTAGAGAGGTGGATGGGATATCTACAAAGCAAGGCATGATGGGGATAGAAGCGGCAGTGAGTGGGATCAGGGGAGCAACAGAAATGGCGCAAGAGAGAGGGAGAGGTATCCCAGGGGTGTCACATCAGGATAAGGATAAAAAGGCCAGTAAAGTGGAGGGGACAGATGATGCTATCTCCACCGAAAGGGTGTGGTTAGCACTCAAGGCCCTAAAGAAATACAAATCTCCTGGGCCAGATGGCATTCATCAGAGAGTACTATGGGAATTGGAGGACATACTGGTTGCACCCCTGGCGGAGCTCTTCAACAGGTCAGTTGAGACAGGGAGGGTACCTAGGGATTGGCGAGAGGCACATGTGGTGCCAATCCATAAAGGGGTGTCGAGGGAAGTACCAGGTAACTATAGACCCATCAGTTTGACCTCAGTGGTGGGAAAATTAATGGAGAGTATACCAAAGGAACGATTGGGGTGTACTTGGAGGAGGTGAGAGGTCTCAATAGTCGGCAACATGGGTTTGTGCCAGGTAGATCATGTCAAACCAATCTTGTGGAGTTCTACGAATGGGTAACATCAGAACTGGACAGGGGAAAGCCTGTAGATGTATTACTCTTGGACTTCAGCAAGGTGTTTGACCCTGTTCCCCACAATGGTCTGGTGGAGAAACTGATGGGGTTGGGATTAGGCCCTTTGATGGTCAGATGGATTGAAAACTGGCTAGCTGGATGCACCCAGAGAGTAGTGGTCGGTGGGGAGCTCTAGAATCCTAGAGAGGTAGGTAGTGGGGTACCGCAGGGCTTGGTCCTGGGTCCAATCCTGTTTAATGCATACATATCAGACATCAGGGAGGGTATAGGGTGTGAAATGAGTCTCTTCGCTGATGACTCCAAGATGGGAGCAGTAGTTGAGGGGGAAGAGGGGAGGATGGCCCTGCAAGGGGACCTGGACACCCTGGAAAGCTGGGCTCACACATGGAAATTAAATTTCAATATCACCAAGTGCAAGGTGTTGCATCTTGGGCGGGGAAACCCTAAACACAGGTACACCCTGGGAGGGGAGGCGCTGGAGGTCTCAATAGGGGAAAAAGACCTAGGGGTCATGGTGGATGCATGTATGAATAACTCTGAGCATTGCAGGAGAGTGGCTAGCAAGGCAAACAGGATGTTGGGATGCATCGTAAGGTGGATCACCTCTAGGAGCAGGGAAGTAATTCTGCCGCTGTACAATGGACTGGTTAGACCACACCTTGAATACTGTGTACAGTACTGGAGACCACACTTGAAGAGGGATATACAGCTCCTGGAGAGGGTACAGAGGAGGGCAACTAAGATGATACAAGGACTAGGGGATTTGACGTATGAGAACAGACTTGAGGAGCTCTGCCTGTTTTCAATGGAGGAGAGGAGAGACAGGGGGGACATGATTGAGGTCTTCAAGTACCTCAAGGGAATAAATAGGATAAACATGGAGGGGATCTTTAGACTAAAGCAGGGAGGTATCATCAGAGGGCATGGTTTGAAGCTGGAAGGTGGAAGGGTGAGGGGAGAAAGAGGAGGAGGTTTTTCACTGAGAGGGTGGTGGACCCTTGGAATGCACTGCCTGGCGAGCTGGTTCAGAGATCCACAGTGGAGGGCTTCAAAAGAGGGTGGGACAGACACAGAAAGTGGAAGTATCAGATGATGGCCTGGCCCAGGGGGGTGAGGATGGATGATAGGGATTTCTGGAACACAAGGTGGGGGGAGGGCCTCGGCACCCAACTAGGTATCTGAGGTTCGAGCAGACTCGATAGGCCGTAAGGCCTAATCTGCTGGCAATTAGTATGTTAGTACTTGGAAATCTCTAACCTGGTCTGTGTCTTCGCAGGGTCCGCCTATTTTAGAGTCATCTGCACACTTTACAGCCCCATTTGTAATGTTGTCTGGCATGTCAGCAATAAATATTTTGAATAGAACTGGTGTCCATACTTAACCCTGTGGTTCACCACTTGCTACATGCCCTATAGATAATACATGAACATGTATCACACAATAGGCTAGTGTTATTTAAGCAATAAGGCATGACAGGGCATTGATTGTACTAGGTTTACCCCATGGTCACATGTGTTGTAAGACACAAGGCAAAGCCAAGTGCCTTCAGCCCTTGACCCTGGGGTAAACCTAGTACAACCAACATCCCTGATGTGCCTTATTGCCCATATAAAATGGGCCTATAGGCAACTTTTAAAAAACAAACACTGTAAATGTTTTCAAAGCCACAAAAATAAAATGATAAAATGTTGCAAATTAGTCCCTCCACAGATGTTTTTCACCTGTCAGTCATCTGTCTTTCGTCACATTCAATACATTGTGTAATTGTTTGTCATGCAATAGAAGAATTCAAAGCAGTGCATTATTCCTGTTGTAGAATACTCTCCCCATGCACCACACACATGGAATGGTAACATGAAATATATGAATTCAAATTCTTCAGAGTTCCACTGGCATACAGTGGAGCCAGAACCTCAATTTTATCTGTTGCCAGGTAAGGAGCAGCGAGTTCTCTGGCAACCTGGTAAGGGTAAGAGGGGGATTTTTCATGGTCATCAAGGAAACACCAGCAATAGAAACTGAATAGTACTTGATTTTTATGTTGTTGCATGCTTGTGCACCCGCCAACGTATTGCATTAGTAGCAGATTTGGAGGCACGGTCACTGTTGGGCGAATGCAGGGCACGCATCAGTAGGGGCGTCCCTCATTCCCCAATAAGCCAGCATGCAGACGCCACACCAAGAATACATAATGTGGCAAGCACATCTAACGAAAGATCCATTGCAATGAGAACAAAGCTTGTCATATGTAGCAGCACCTCCCGACATGCCTTTCCTGGTGAAACAGAGTAAAAACATGGTGGCACACTGCCTGCCACAATGACGACTTTGGGGGTGCTCAATCCCCCTGTCGGCATGCCCTGACCCAGTTTATGTGCCAATGGGGGAGCCGACTCCCTGTTGGCATAATGCACCCCCCATTTGTTATGTGTCGAGGGGGGTGCCCAATCCCCCTTGGCTCTTGCCCCCCTTCGATGTGTGCTGATGGGGGTGCCCAATCCCCCGTCGGCTAGCCACCCCAAAACACTCAGGTGGCATGCTGGGAGCCCATCCTAATGAGCCAAATTCCTTTGGAAAAAAAAAATGCCCCGCGATGGTTCTTTTTTTTTTACCTGTAAAAGAAGAAAACGGTCCCTCGCGGTCTGTCCGGCTCCCTGTTCCAACTCGCACCCACGCTCTGCTCACCCTGCCTCCCCACACCCCCCCCTCACCCCATACTTACCTCCAGAGTCTGGCACGATGATCTTCGGTGGATCAGGAACACATCTGCACTCTTCAAAGCAAACCGTGAACTGAAGAAATGCCAGTAAGCTATATAATGGCATACATAGGGATTTTTCAACGTTGGTGCCTGTCTCTGGCATTTTTTGGAATTTTTGCACCACATTTTCAACATTGGATCATTGGGGCCCCCCCCCTCATGAATTCAGTCACTGTCATGGCATTATTTAGTCCCGAAAGGTGATTTTGCAGTCACTGCACGGAATCACCTTTCAGGACCGAGTAACAAAATGACAGTGCCACTGTTCATGAGGAGGGCTCTCAAAAAGCCTATGTTGCAAATTTGGTGAAAACATCCAAAACATGGCTGTTTTATGAGCGTGCATTGTGCTGTTTCCACAAACGCTCATAACTTCGTGAATTTGAAATATTTTCACTCCAGATTTTCAAAATTGGCATTTTTTCAGGTCTCCTTATGAACAGTACAGCTGTCATTTCACATATCCTAGCCGAAATGTGTTTTCCCACGTCCGGCACAGAATAGCGTGGTCGCTGTGCGAAATCAGTTTTTTGGACAGTTTAAGAAAATGACTGTGACACTGTTCATGAGCAGAGGTCCTAAAATGCCTACATTGAAAATTTGGTGATGAAAGCCCATAAAATGACTGTGTTACAAGCGTGCACTGCGTAGTTTTCACGCACCCTTGTAACTTCTCAAATTTTCAATATTTTCGTGCCACACTGGCATTTTTTCATACCTCCTTGTGAACAGTACAGCTGTCATTTTTCACAGCCTGACCAAAATGTGTTTCCGCACCTGTGACGCACAATGGTGTGGTCGCTGTGGGAAATCAACTTTTGGGACAGATTAACAAAATCACAGCACCACTGTTCATGAGGGGAGGTCCCAAAATGCCTATCTTGAAAATGTGGCTAAACAAATCCCAAAAATAATTGGGTTACGGATGTGTGTTGCGCAGTTTCTATGCATGCTCATGCCTTCACCAATTTTTCATATTTTCACTCCAGATTTTCAACGTTGCCATTAATTTATGTCTCCTCATGCACAATACAGTTATCATTTTCCACATCCTGCCCAAAAGGTGTTTTCATCCCTGTGTTGACAAATGGCATAGCCGCTGTGCAAAACCACCTTTTAGCTAACAAACTGATTATGCCGCTCTTCATGAGGTGGGGTCACAAAAATCCTATGTTGAAAATTTGGAGTGAAAATAACAACAAATGCCTACAATGTTAGGGTTCCCAACTGTAACACCCCACCCTGTAGAGACTGCCAGGCATCAGAGGTGTGACTTGGGATCATTGGCTGTAATGTTCAATCCATTCCACCTCCACCCCACCCTGTAGCCAGTGACAGGCATCGAGGTGTGCCTTGGAGTGTTCAGCCCTAAAGTTCACCCCATTCTCCTATACTGCACCTGTCTCAGCATATTTCCTTATGGAATGGGGTAAGTATAAGGCCCAAAGACCCCAAAGCACACCACGACACTTGTCAGTGTCTACAGGGTAGGGTGAGGCCCATTCTCCTATACTGCACCTGTCTTAGTGTATTTCCTTATGGAATGGGGTGAGTATAAGGCCCAAAGACCCCAAAACACACCACAACACTTGTCAGTGTCTACAGGGTAGTGTGAGGTAAAATGGCATGAGCGTTATAGCTGACGCCCCAAAGGCACACCCCAGTGCCTGTCAGTCTCTGCAGGGTTGGGTGGGGTTGGTGTCAGTTCCATACTTCACTGCCATTCCTATTATCCGGAGGCAGTATAGTGCAGTGGTCTAAGGCTCTGAGCTACAAATTTGATGACATCCAGCAGACCAGACCTGGGTTTGAATCCCACAGCTTCCACTTGCATACTGTGTGACCCTGAGCAAGTCACTTAACTTCCTTGTGCTCCCAGGTCGCTCCTGTAAAAAAACCTTTCAGCTTAGTGTGCTATACCTGGTTAAAAACAACTAAAAAAATGTTATGCAACTCTAACTCCTGCACTACCAATGCCAATGCCAGTGAGACAACATTCGGCATTGACAAATGCTTTTTCTAGGATGTGCTGCTAGGGGTAAGTTTTGTTTTTTAAACTGCACTTTTTACATGTCTGCAAAATAAAGCTTCTCTATGCACAGAACAGTTTGCTGCAGTTGTATTTGTTCTGAGTAGCCCACCCTCTCACTCTGTTTCTACAGAGTGGCTTACCATTGGTATGCTTAAACAGGAAGTGTCATGAGATCTTTAACTTCCATCTAAACAGTAACCAGAGATGAGCAGAAGGGGCCTTCATTTAATGTCTCATCCAAAGGGCAGCCCCTCCACAGTACAGCAACCCCTTTACAGTGTATGATTAACTCCTCTTGTGTCTGGATTTCCATATACTCCACAATGCTGTTGTGGTACAGTTCAAAGGTCAAGAAAAGTTGTTGTGGTATTGTTCTAACATCACAACAGTACCACAACAACATTTCGGCCATGATGCATCACCCGACTGGTTGAAGACATGGCTTTGATGAAAAAAACTCAGAGAAAATAGCCACGTTGCTTAGCGAGCCCCGAGTGGGTGACTGAGACAGTTTGGACACAGCCAGCCAGAAATGGATCCATGTTACCAAACTGTTCTTTTTTTATTAATTTTTTTTTTATTTACATTGTGGCCACGGATGGACTGTTAGGACTGGGAGTAACGGGCCCTCAGGAGCAACGCAGTCAGACGCATAGTGAGGTGCCGTACAGAGCAGGAGCAATTATTTTTTACAATTAATCTTTTTATTGTAATTATTGTGATTATACATACATATACACTACATCCTCCAATATACACTTACATAAATTCTTAATGGGAGAAGAAAAAACATGATGTCTGAAGTATTATACAATGATATTAAAGGGGAAAACAAATGTTGAGAAAACAATATGTAGCAGTACAATCTGTATGATAGAGAGAAAATATGGCAATTTATGATTCAAGGGGTAAAAGGAGTAGATACAAACAAGAAATATGAGCAGTCATGATTTTACTTCTATTATGCTGTAATTTAATACAAGTATGTGTAAGATTGTATAAAGGAAGAACATAAAAAAATATCTAAGTAGGTGAACAAGAATGAAGAGGGAAAGGGAAGAAGAAAAGGAGATCAGGAGCAATTATTCAAGGTACAGAAAAACCAACAAACTCACCAAGGTTGAACTGTTAGAGAAAAAACATTAACTATATAAAACAGTGTATGGGTGTTTCCATCAAGGGCATGTGATAACATCATAGACACCTCTCGAGCTCTCTGGGGTTTCATCACATGCCCTCAATTCAGATGCAATCTTGCTGTGTATGGGCACCCATACACTGCACTACAGTGGCAATTTACCACAAGTACCAGTTGTGGGACCAGAACCCACTAACATCCAATCTTTTAGCCCCAGAGGCAAGTGTGCTACCTACTGAGCCACTGACACTATTAAAAAAAAACAGTGACCCACCAGGTAGTTATTATTAGCGAGTCCTGCATATACCTAGCCCTGCTTGAATTATTCATGTAATTCAATTTTTAATTTATTAAAAATAATCGTACGAGACAGGCCACTGAGATACATTATTTTGTTTTGAGCGCTATCCCACCAGTGGGGGTAATAGTAGCGTTATCTACAGGCAGTCTGCCATACAAAGCAGCTAATGAGCTTAAAAACAAGAAGAGCTCATTTGTAAGGGATCCAAGCAGCTGGTGGAATAGAACTCAACGGGTGTGGTCTCAGCAGGTGGGGGGATTCTCCAAGCATGTCACTGAAAAAAAAATCAAAGGTCATTCTGTCAAAAGCAAGTCTAATTTGGGGGATATGAAAATACACCCATGATAATCCTAAAAAAGAGATGGGCACAGCATGGCACTGCAATGCTGGAACAACCCCTGAACATACTATTATTTTTTTAAAGTAGCCAGTTGCTGGGGGACCAGTTGGCTCAGTGCATTGTTAGTGGGATGATTAATTTCTTACCTTCAGGTCACTGGATTGAAACCAACCCAGGTCATCAGTGGCCAAAAGCCATATTAATTAATGACTGTTCAGTGGCCTATGCAGAATGAGTTAAAGTAGTCTCAGTCCAGTTTCTAGTGGGCAGGTGTCCACATCACAAAACCACCAACACCATGGGCACTAACTGACAACATTTAGAGCCCATGGACTGAATGGGCATGGTGGCTGTCCTACCTTCTCAGCTACATGTGGTCCTTCCATGACAGAGTTGTAGCAGACTGCTGGGGCAGTGTGGGGAAGATTGCATTATAATCACCCAAGCTAAATTTGTGGATAAGTAGAGGGCTACAGTCTCCAGTGTTGTCCATCCAGCACCTTTCACAAACACTAACAATGCACTGCTTTTCCCTACTGATTGCCTGCCACAGGTAACTGGAACTGTGACTTATGTGCTTGGCCCTCTCATAAACCTTATTACTAGACGGACAAGCTCAGACCTTCACTGCACTGCAATTTTCCTGACTCTGAATATTACTCTGTCTGTAAGCTTGCAGTGGCCCACTGGAATTGAACTTTGTAGGAGGTCCATGCGGGGAGGGGGAGATCTTATTTATTGTTCAACTCTGATGGGTGGGGCACATGGGGATAGTGGGTATTGAAATGTATTTCTATTTCAGGTGGGAAGTACTTATAGTATGCAGCTGCTTAATTTTGGTGGTGGTGGGGAGGGTGGGTGCTCCCTGTGTGAGTTGGACAGTGGAGGGGGTGCCCTCACTGACTGTTCCACTATGGAGGGGATTTGGTGGAGGGCTCCTTTTCCCAGGGACTTGCCCAACAGGGTTAGGTCAAGCCTTATGAAATTCAGGCACACCCATGGAGCGGTGATTGGGGGCTATCTGGATGGGGAGTGACCACCTTGATTCCTGCTCGGGGGGTGATGCCTATTCATTCCTTTGTCCTCACCGGGGGTAGGATTCTTACTTTTGAAATTGGGGCAGATACTGGGGAACATGGAAGCACTGGAGTATATGCTCACGTGGTTACTTGGGTTTTGTTTCTGCAAACTAAAACAGGCTGGGAGGTCACCCAGCAATTTAAGAGTGAAGAAATGCTTCAAGCGAGGGGGGAGGGGTATGCTGACAAACTCTGATAATGCATTGCAAACCAAGAGTGAGCTGAGATGTGGTCTGCCTGAAGCAGGAGGATACCTCTTATGATTTTAACAGGAAGGGGCCCTGCTTGGTGGCAGAATGCACAAGGCACATATGTAAGGGGCAAGTGTTAAACTTTGTGTTATAGTATGTTTTGTTGTTTGTACTGTTGGATGTTTATTATCTGAATATTGTTCTTTGTACTGCTGGATTACCTCATGGGAGAGAGGAGATGGTAGTAGGGATGATCCCAGAAGGGAGGGAGGGGAGGGAATACTGGAGGGCAAAGTTCTGGGTCTGTTTTGGGATGGGTTATTACACCCACCCACCCCCCAAGAGCTACACATAATTTTTATGTTGATTGCACGCATGCGCAAGAAACATATTGCGGCAGCTTTCTCCACAAGCAGGTTGTGGAGGCATGGCACTGTTGTGGCCAATGCCCCCACAGCCTTTAAAGGCTTTCCCAGCATTCTCCAATGCCGTGGCATGCTGCTGCTGACACTAGTTCAGCCAGCGTGCCACCAACTTCTAAAAAAATAGCCGCTGCAATCAGGGGCCAACTCGTCACTGCAGCGTAAGCCATTTGCTGCAATGAAGGAGTGACCCATCATTGCCGGGCGGGATCTTGACAGACTGATGTTGTTTGTGAACATGGCGGTAATTTCCACCATGTTCACAAACAATATTAACCCCTCCACCATGTCTATTTGCCGACGGGGGCCCCAATCCCCATTGGCTTCACTGCCCCAATGTTTATGTTGCTGACAGGGGAGCCAACTCCCCGACTAACGTATGGACCCCCAGCTTATATTGTCTGCCCGACGGGGTGCCCAATCCCCGTTGGCATAATCCTACACTCCTTTTTGTTGTGTGCGGACCGGGTGGTACTCCCGGCCGGGCATAATGTAACCCTCCTTTGTTGTGTGCCGACGGGGGTTCCCAATCCCCCGTCAGCTACAGCTTGCCCCTCCCAAAAGAAAGACACCAGTGGCACACTGGGAGCCTGCCCCTGCGTGCCACATGCCCCTGTAAAATAAAAAATGGTCCCACAATGTCTTTTATTTGTTTTTTAACCTGTAAGAAAGGAAACTGTCCATCAGCGGTTTACCTGCCCCCCTCCCGCAACCCACGCCCACCCACTGCGCACCCTGCCTTCCCACACCCCCCTCATCCCATACTTACCTCCGGAGCTTGGGGTGACAATCTTTGGTGGACTGGGAACACGTCTGCACTCTTCAAAGCCGACCGCCAATGAGGAAATGCCGGTAAGCTATATAATGGGATAGATAGGGGTTTTTCCAACTTTAATGCATATCTCAGTCATTTTTTTAAATTTTGGCACCAAATTTTCAACATTGGGTTTTTGGGACCCCTCCTCTTGAATTCTGGCACTGTTATGGCATTAATCAGCCCCAAAAGGTGATTTTGTGGTCACTGCGTGGAATCACCTTTCGGAGATGATTAACAAAATTACAGTGCCAGTGTTCATGAGGTGGGCTCTAAAAAAGCTTATGTTGCAAATTTGGTGGAAAAAATCCAAAAAATGACTGTTTTATGAGTGTGCATTGTGAATTTGCTGCACATACTCGTAACTTCATGAATTTGCAATATTTTCACTCTAGATTTTCAACATTGGCATTTTTTCACACCTCCTTGTGAACAGTATAGCTGTCATTTTGCACATCCTGGCCAAAATGTGTTTTCGCACTTACAGCACAGAATAGCGAGGTCGCTGTGGGAAATTAGTGTTTGGGACAGATTAAGAAAATGACAGTGATACTGTTCATGAGCAGAGGTCCTAAAATGCCTATGTTGAAAATTTGGTGATGATACTCCATAAAATGACTGTGTTACGATCATGCGTTGCGCAGTTTTCACACTCTCATAACTTCGCAAATTTGTAATATTTTCACTCCAGATTTTCATCAGTGCCATTTTCCCATACCTGCTTATGAATAGTACAGCTGTCATTTTTCCCATCCTGGCCGAAATGTGTTTTCACACTTCCGGCACAGAATAGAATGGTCGCTGTGGGAAATCACTGTTTGGGACAGATTAAGAAAATGACAGTGATACTGTTCATGAGCAGAAGTCCTAAAATGCCTATGTTGAAAATTTGGTGTTGATAGCCCATCAAATGACTGTGTTACAAGTGTGCATTGCGCACTTTCCATGCACCCTTGTAACTTCACAGATTTGTAATATTGTCACGTCAGATTTTCAACAGTGGTATTTTTTCACACCTCCTTATGAGCAGTACAGCTGTCATTTTTCACATCCTGAAAGAAATCTGTTTTCACAGTTCCGGTGCAGAATAATGTGGTCGCTGTAGGAAATCAGTGTTCAGGACAGATTAAGAAAATGGCAGTGGCACTGTTCATGAGCAGAGGTCCTAAAATTCCTATGCTGAAAATTTGGTGACGAAACTCCATAACATGACAGTGTTACAAGCGTGCATTGAACTGTTTCCACACACCCTTGTAACTTTGCAAATTTGTAGTATTTTCACACCACATTTTCAACAGTGGCATTTTTTCACACCTCCTTATGAACAGTGCAACTGTCATTTTTCACATCCTGGCTAAAATATGTTTTTGCACTCCTTCAGGAGAATAGCACGGTCGCTGTGACAAATCAGTGTTTAGGACAGATTAAGATTGAGCGAGTCGGGGGGGAGTGACCGAGCTCAACTGAGCTCTGTTGGGACTGCTGCAGATTTGTTTGTGGTCAGAAAAAGGCCCCAATGCAAGATCCTAGTACAAAAGGGAAGCCTGCAGCACTGGGAGAAACAGAACGAGAGGGTGAGTGAGGGAGGGGGAGTGAGCGAACTCACAGGGGCACTGTTAGGACTGCTGCGGATTTCTTTGTGGGCAGAAAAAGGCATCAATGCAGGCAGGGGCCCAGTAGAAAAGGCCAGGCTTCAGCGCTGGGAGAAACAGTACAAGCGAGTGAGACAGAGGGACTGAGTGAGCTCAACCGAGCTCTATCAGCACTGCTGCGGATTTCTTTGCGGGCAGAAGAAGGCACCAATGCAGGCAGGAGCCCCACACAAAAGGGAAGCTTGCAGCGCCAAAAGAATCAGAATGAGCTAGTGACAGAGGAAGACTGAGCAACCTCAATGGAGCTCTGTCGGGACAGCTGCAGATTTCTTTGTGGACAGACAAAGGTGCCAACACATCCTGGAGCCCCGTACAAAAGTGCAGCCTGCAGCACCAAGAGAAACAGAATGAGCGAGTGACAGAGTGGTAATGAGCGAAGCTCAACAGAGCTCTAATGTGGCTGCTGCAGATTTCTTTGTGGGCAGAAAAAGGCAGCAATGCAGGCAGAAGCCCAGTACAAAAGGCCAGCTTGCAGCACCAGCAGAAACGGAATGAGTGAGTGAGAGAGGGGGAATGAGCGAGCTCAATGGAGCTGTGTCAGGATTGCTTCCGATTTCTTTGTGACCTGAAAAAGCCACCAATGCAGGCAGGATCCCAGTATAAAAGGGCAGCCTGCAGTGGCAAGACACACAGAATGAGCGAGTGAGGTAGGAGGAGTGAGTGAACTCAACGGAGCTGTGTTGAGACTGCTGCAGATTTGTTTGTGGGCAGAAAAGAGCAGCAATGCACGCAGGGGCCCAGTACAAAAGGGCAGCCTGCAGTGGCGGGAAAACCAGAATGAGTGAGTGAGACGGGGGGAGTGAGTGAGCTCAATGGAGCTCTGTCATGACTGCTGTGGATTTCTTTGTTGGCAGAAAAAGGTGGCAATGCAGGCAGGACCCCAGTGCAAAAGGCCAGCTTGCAGCGCTGGCAGAAATGGAACGAGTGAGTGAGTGAGTGAGAGAGGGGGAAGGAGCAGGCTCAATAGACCTGTTTCAGGACTGCTGTAAATTTCTTTCTGGGCAGAAAAAGCCACCAACAGAGGCAGGAGCCCAGTACAAAAGGGCATCCTGCAGCGCCAGGAGAAACAGAATGAGCGAGTGAGAGAGGGGGAGTGAGTCACCTCAATGGAGCTCTGTCAGGACACTGATGATTTCTTAGTGGGCAGAAAAAGGTGCCAATACAGGTGGGAGCCCAGTACAAAAGAGTAGCCTGCAGCACCAGGAGCAACAGACTGAGAACTGATAAAGGGACAGTGAGCGAGCTCAATAGACTAATGCAATCAACATTCGGCATTGACAAATGCTTGCTTTATATGCTATGAGTAATATAACAGTGTGCTCCTCGAATGTCCAGGGGATATCAACTCCCATTAAAAGGAAGAAAGTGCACAGCACTTTAAAACCAGCATTTGTCAATGCCGAATGTTGTCTCGCTGGCATTGGAAGTGCCGGAGTTAGAGATGCATAATAGGAATGGCAGTGACATATTGAAGTGACGCCAACCCCACCCCCACCCTGTAGAGACTGACAGGCATTTGGGTGTGCTTTAATATCAGCTATAACGCCATGGCATTCTACTCACCTACCTGTAGACACTGACAAGTGTTGTGGTGTGCTTTGGGGTCTATGGGCATTATACTTACCCCATTCCATAAGTAAATACACTGAGGTGGGTGCAGTATAGGAGAATGGGGTGAACTTTGTGGCCGAACAGTGCAAGGCACACCACGATGCCTGTCACTGGCTGCAGGGTGGGGATGGGGGTGGAATAGCATGAACATTACAGCCGATGATCCCAAGTCACGCCCCTGATGCCTGTCAGTCTCTATAGGTGGGATGCTACAGTTGGAAACCCTAACACCGTAGGTGTGTGTTAGTATTTTCACTCCAAATTTTCAACATGGCCTTTTTGTGAGCCCACCTCATGAAAAGCGGCACAATCAGTTTGTTAGCTGAAAGGTGGTTTTGCACAGAGGCTATGCCATTTGGCGACACAGCAATGAAAACACATTTTGGGCAGGATGTGGAAAATGACAACTATATTGTTCATGAGGAGGCATAAAAAAATGGCAATGTTGAAAATCTGGAGTGAAAATATGAAAAACTGGTGAAGTCATGAGCGTGGTTAGAAACTACGCAACCCAATTATTTTTGGGAGATTGTTAGCCATATTTTTAACACAGGCATTTTGGGACCTCCCCTCATGAACAGTGATGATGTGATTTTGTTAATCTATCCCAAAAGTTGATTTCCTACAGCGACCACGCCATTGTGCGCCACAGGTGCGGAAACTTTGGGCAGGCTGTGAAAAATTACAGCTGTACTGATCATAAGGAGGTATGGAAAAATGCCAGTGTTGAAAATCTGGCAAGAAAATATTGCAAATTTGAGAATGCACACTTGTAACACAATAATTTTATGGGCTTTCATCACCAAATTTTCAACGTAGGCATTTTAGGACCTCTGCTCATGAACCGTGTCACCATCATTTTCTCAAACTGTCCCGTGAGACATTTGGCATTGACAAATGCTTGTTTAAATGAATGTTTGTGTGTAAGGAGGGGCTCTTGAGTGAAAATAACATTACATTATTTACTTACTTGATTTAATTTAATAGACTTTTATTTTTAGGTTTTTAAAGTTTTTTACATATGAGTAAAGGTTGCAAACATGTTTGTGATGGAAATTAGGAAGCAAGAGGCTTATGAATTCTGTGACTTGCCCTGGTTGGCAGGGACTTGTTTTTAGCCATTGGTGGTGCTCTCTTAATGCCATGGCTAGAACCAAGTCTCAACCAATCAGGACACAGGTATGTCCTTGCCCATTTTACATGAGAGAAATATTGCTCTGTAAATGCATGCTACTTCAGGTAGCATGTGCTGTTTCATACCTCCTGAGTCAGGAAACAGCCTCTGTAGGAAACAACAGCAATTATCAGGGGCACACTAGGACTCCAGTTAGACACTATGGGAGTAGCAGATGCTAACTGCAGGGGTCCATCAGCTGAAAGATAGGGCAGGACACCACTACAAGACCAGTAATAACGTACATGCACACAAGTGCAGGACCCAGGTGCAGGGCCGAGGGACTGTTAATCCCCAGGAGACAAGCACAGTTTAAACCAAATAGCCCACACTCTGAGGCTGCTATATGAGCTGCAGTTAAGAGTACGCATGAGACATATAAATATGATTAAAGTGTTTATTAGTGCGCATGATTGCTGCTTTCTTCCTGCTGGTTAAAATGACATTGATCTGCTTGTGTGTGTGGTTGTCAGACACTCCTAAGTAAATCCAAGCCAATGCCAAACAGTACTAGACCCTTTCTTTCACATTTAAAGGGCAACTCCGCATGGTACAAGTAACAACTTGCAGTGATTATACAGTGTGTTCCATGAGGACTGATGCAGGTGTGAGACTGAGGGACCCATACAGCAAAGGCACAGCAACAGCAGCAAAATCAGTACGGTAGACCTATGGCGAATGGTCATTAGTTGTGATGAAGACTTCATTACTGAGGAAGATAAATGATGACATATCCAGTAAGTCTTTATGATGTGATAGTTCCTTGTGAAATGTTTCAATAAATAAACAAATAATAATTGCAGTTGGTTGGAGGAATCCCCCACATACATAAAAGGTGGAGCTGGAAAATAAAAATGCTCACTGGAATGTGTAGGCAAGTGTACTTATGGGGATTGGATAGGTCAGGCAAATTACAAAAGATGAGTCAGGGTCTGTGATGTCATTGCATGAACAGTGAAGATAATGACATTTTATGATCCATTTGCCATGGTTTGCCCACTCACACTATTTGTCATCCCAATGCAAATTGATATCCTTTGGCTGTGAAGGCATTTCCACAGGGTCACAGATAAGGCTAAGATCTGCTTCAGGTAGTCTTATTCAGAAGTCATGAAGGTTCAACTTCAAAAATTCTAGCTTTTCAAAATTCCCAGGACTAAGCCATTTTCCTTCATCTCTTACCATTGCACCTGCAGCACTAAACACCTGCTCTGAGAACACACTTGAGCATGGGCATAACAATTAGTATATTGTTACAGAATGCAGTACTGGCCACAATGTCTTTTCAGGACACCAGCAATTTAATGGATCTTCATCCTTATCAATGGCAAAACTGCTATCAAAATAGGCATGAATCTGATCTTGGATGGAAAGGCAATCAGTTGAATGATTAGAACTTGTTGAAGATGACATTAGTTGAGTCAATGGCAAACAGTACATCAGTGACACACTAGGTCTTGAAAAGTCATTTGTGTTCCTCTCATCGAAGATACCCTTCTCTTCTTCTGGCACCGAGAGTGTCTGTGATGGTTGTTTCTCTTTACAAAGGCAACTGGTTATTGGGCTGCTAACCCAATCTTGATTCTGCTTGCCACTTTGATATTAGTATTTTGTTGTTTTTGCACATGGATGATAACACTGCTTTCATGCTGTGTCTAGAGAATGGTGTTTTGTTGCCATGCGATTCTCTCCATATTGTACTTAGCACTTTGCCTGTTGTTGTGACACATATTTCTTGCATCCCGCCTGTTGTTACCTTTGCCTGTGAACATGCTGTATATTGCTGTTGATTGTAAACTGTCTGCATCACCCTTGGTGTAACTCTCCAGGGTCTTACCTGAAAACATGCAGTTTCTGCCTAGTGTACCTACCTGGTTAACAAAACCTAAATAAATAAATACATTTTGCCCCAGGTGGTCACGCATAGCTAAATACTGCCCACCCTGTCATGTAGTATTTCTTTCATAGTCCATGACTTGCCCGTGGCCACTTTTCCACATACTGGTGATGATGTCCACGCTCTTACATGATGTCATGCTGAGGGATCAATGTATTTCATGGTATATGCTCTCATACTGCCTAGGCATCACCACTCATAAAAAAATTGACATGAAGGGATACTGTATTGGGGTTCCACTGCTGTCATAAATTTATGAAATACAGGAATTGGGGAGGGCAATAATAGTAGCAAGTTCTTTTTTTTGCCCCTGTTAGTCCCAGTTCCTCCTAACCCTGTCATCTGACTGACATTTTGGTGCTCAACAGTTGCAATACCCATGGCTTACCCCCCCCATGTGTGCCCCTTGGGTCACTCCCCATTAGCCTGGGAGGAACTCTAGCAAGGTTACTAGGTGGTGAATCTGTCCGGCTGCACAGAGCCGGCAGGATAGAGGCATCATCCTGCAGCTGAGGGTTTTCAATACAGAGGCACCCCTCACTCTATAACATCAAGGCGCACCGAGCATGCACGATCCCATGCATGTACAACCTGCTAATGCCATCCTCCCCTCTCTGGGCTCCAGTGTTCATTTGCTGCCTGCAGTCACCTGGGCAGCTAATAAGCACAGGAGGCATGTGCCCCCCCCTCCTCCCCAGAGGTGGAGAGCATCCACAGGACACTTGATCCTCACCCTCATCCAGCCCTCCAGTGCTCTGGGATCATTCCCAAACCCGAGTCTAGTTGCAAGTTCACAACTATTAATTTAGTGAGCACTGCATTTCATTTCTTTTGAACAACTGTGTGCTGTGGAGAATTTCTTGTTCCTGTCCATGAGTTAGGTAAATGTTACCTGGTGCCATGGTACTGGTTCAGTGGGAGTACCATTCTTGGTCTTTCTTGGTGGACGTGGTATTTTCATGGAAATAAACTGCCAGGAATGCTGAGCCTCATGGGATCAGCCTCCATCATGTGGCTTTCAGTGATTGTGAACTGGAACAATCCTTCTCCTCCTCCACCTCAAAGTTTATAGTGGGCATGTTGGTGGTGCCTTCACTCTGTCCCTGGCCATGCCAAACCACTCAGTTCAGTGCTCTAAATGAAGGTGGTTAAGTATGCCAGACTTGCCCAGGGCAGTAGTCAATCACCTACTGCTCAACCTATCACCACAAACATACAGACTGCTTGTATTGTCTTTCATACTTTTCCAGAAAATAAGCAACACAGTAGATTAGTTTTGACCTGTGCTTTGTAATCATGATACAGCCTTCTTGAGCAAATTCTCTTCTTCAACTTTATTTTTATCATAACCACCAGCACCATACCCACCAGAGCCACCAGCACCTCCTTTCCACAGACACCTAGATGACACATTTTTGGACTTCCTCCTTGGGGCTGCAGAACCTCCTTTCCCCTTCCCACCCCTCCCTCCCTTCTCCTAGTGCTCTGTCTTGCACAACCTCATCTTCAGATGCCCCATCATCACATCATAGCCCTCTTCCTCCTCTTGTTGTTCATGGCATGGAATGTAATCAGTATCCAGGTCATCAGCAGCAGCATCAACTTGGGGTTCACCCTCCTCCTCATCCTCCTTATAGACAGAACCAACTGTTGCATGCATGCCAAACATCTGTCCTCCACTGCAGGTGGTAATAACTGGCAGATTTCCTTCACAGCCACCACAATGCAACAAGATGTAGGAGACTCATCTTCTGGAGCACAATCATCATCATGCTCACCTGGTACAACAACACCAGCAGCATGGTGAGTCTGAGATGTGATTCTCCTCAAGTTAATGACCTTTATTTATTTATTTATTTGTACAATCGGATTTACAACCTATGAGTCAGAGACTTGTTTACAAAGGCACCTCGTCACAGTGAGCACAAACCAATGATGCAAAGTTCTAAATACAGACAGTGAATACATAAAATACAGAGGTAACAGTGATAAAAGCATTATTACAGTGATACAGAGCATTATGTATAGTCAATTTACATAGGTAACAAGAGATACAAATGGGAGATATAAGTCCCTGCAATGCAGTAACCAGTGAGGGCAGAAACATATTTTCAAGTTGGAGTAGCTTGGGGGTTGGGGTCAGCAGTCCAGAGGACTTTGTTGAGGTTGGAGTGAGCAAGATGGCATGAGTCTTCGGAGGCCCAAGGAGGGTGCTGGGATTTAATTAGTTGCATTTACAGCAGCGTGGGTTGAAAAGATGGTCACAAAGGGTGATTTTAAAGGGACCAATTTTGAGTGTGTTGGTGATGTCGACTGGGAGGGAGTTGAACCAGGAGGGAGCCCTGTAGCAGAAGGATTGCTGGGCTAGGGTGGTCCTGGTCCTGGGTACCCGCAAAGTGGCCTTATTCAAGCTGTGGGTGGCCACAGTTGGGGTGGTGAGTTGAAGGGATGCAGCCACCCCTGGGGAGGAGAGCCCAAGAAGAATTTTCTTGAATAGTAGGCAGGTTTGTTAGTGGAGTCTTTCTTCAAGGTTGAGGAGGTTTACGGTGGCATAGAGTAGGCAGGCATGGGTCAGTCTGGGTGCCCCAGTCAGGAGACTGCAGGCTTTGTTTATAGAGATTTGGATTTTACTGATTGCAGTGTTATCAGCAGCACCGTATACAGGCAGGCCATAATCCACTAGGGACAGGACAAAGGATGTGATGGCCAGCCGGAGCGCATGGGGAGGAAGGCAGTCCTTGTGCCGGTAGGGAAGGCCTAACCAAGAGTTGGTGGCTGCTGACAGGGCATTTATGTGGTGGTGAAAAATGAAAGCAGTGTCAAAGGTAATCCTTAGGTATTTATATGTGCACACTTGCTCTAAGGGGTGCTATGTGCTGGGGAGGATTAGGAGGGAGCAGCAATGAAAGTGAACAGGAACTTACAGGAACTCTGTTCCTGTACCTTTTTTGCAGCAGGAGAGGAGATCCTGTACTTCTTCCCACTGACACTGGAACTGAACTTCTTAAACCAGCAACATAATGACAGTTTCTGGCTCTGTGACCTAAAATCAGAGTTCCATAACAACATTTGACTTGTATAACAGTGCAGTTCTGCTAGAAATACTTCAATATCTCTAACTGAATCTACTAGTGTCTAAACAGATAGATGTGTCTTCACACAGCTATCCTTCAGATTGAAGATCTTCATTCTGCATTTCATATTTGACTGAGTTCCTGTACTTCTTGTCTACCACTTGCACCACTGGGAAGAAGACATTTCTGGACTTGTTTTGGTGGTAGGTGAATAGCATAGACTTGGTCTTTTTTAGATTGATAACAAGTCTATGATCCTTGAACCATTTTTCAGTTTGATTAAAGGTGAGCTGGAGAGAGTTCTGGAGTGAGGCAGGTTTATGGTGAGAGGCAAAGAGAATGGCATCATCTGTATAAAGAAAAATTTTGCCGGAGTAGGCACTGGGTAGGGTGTTGAGGTAGAGATTGAACAGGAGGGGCCCCAGGATAGAGCCCTGGTGGACCTCGGAGTGAACTGGACAGGTGCTGGATAAGGTCCCATTGATTTTTATGCACTGGGAGTGAGCTGAGAGGTAGCTGGAGCACCAGGTGAAAGGTCCAGTGGAGAAACTGATTTGGTAAAGGGAGTCAAGCAGGAGGGGATGGCAAACAGTGTTGAAGGCCTTGGAGAGGTCAATGAACACTGCACCAGCAAGACTGCCAGAGTCTATGGAAGAATGCAGATAGTTAGAGAATTCAAGGAGGGCTGTGGTGGTACTATGTCCTGTGTGGAAACTGTGCTGCACAGGTCATTGTATGTCGTATTTGGTCAGGTACTCGGTGAGCTGAGTGGCCACCACTTTTTTGACAGCTTTGGAAAGAGGGGTGAGTATGGAGATTGGCCTATAGTTGTTTGGGGAGGATGCACCACTTTTGTGTATGGGTGTGATGATAGCCATTTTCCAGACACTGGGGAATTAACCTAGACAGAAGGACCGATTCAGTAAGGCAGTCAGCGGGACAAGGACATCATCAAGTACTTGGGGCAGGATCCTGGTGTCCAGAGTGTCATTGCTAGGGCTGTTGCTGCCCAGGGCTTTTTGCAGGTATGATCTGGCTTCTTGAGTGGAAATCGTGTGAAGGTGGAAGTGAGGGCATTGTAGGACAGGTGGTTGAGATTCCAGCATGGGGTCAAAGAAACTACTGGGGAGGACAGAACTTAGGTCAGTGAAGGTGGCATTAAGGCAGTTTGCTATGTTGAGGGGGACCATGGTAATAGAGCCATCAATAGAAAGCTGGGATGGGGAGAAACATGTTTTGCCATTCAGCTCTTTTATATTATCCCAGAAGGTCTGTTCTGAGCCCCAGGAGGAGGTAAAAGTGGCCTGGTAGTGCTCTGCTTTGGCCTTGCAGATGGCTCATGTGCACTGATTGCATGCAGCATTGTAGGCTTGCCCATCCGACACTTTGCCTGACTACGCAGTAATATGCCAGAGATTGTCCTTCTTCTGGAGTTTTTGGAGCAGGGATGAGGTGACCCAACGCACATTTTGTTTTCTTGAGCCATGTCTGGTGAGCAGTGCATAGAGATCCCAGGCCTTGCTGAAAGCCTGTGTGAAGAGGTTGAGTGCAGCATCAATGTTTGGGGCATGGTTGATGGGGGACCAGTCAATCTGGGTGAGATAGTGCCTGAGTTTTTTTAAGGCCACTTGGGCAGAGGTGCCTACGAAGAGAGGATTGAGTTACTGGTTTGGGGGTGGAGGAGGACCAGAGGAAGAGGATAGGGGATTGGTCACTTAAGGAGTCCAAAAGGATTTTAATATCCTGGACTTTTTGGGGGTGGTTGGAGACTATGATGTCCAGGAGGGTGCTGGTTCTTCTGGTGGGGTTAAGTCTAGTGGGCTAGGAGACTAATTGGGTCATGTCAAGGGCGACAAAAGAATCCCTTGCTTGTGAAGCCGAGATGCCGAGTCAATTGACATTAAGGTCCCCTAATAAGACTTTTTCAGCTTTGTGAGGAAGAGTTGAGAGATACTCTCTGAGTGACAGGATAGCTGGGTTTTGGTTCCTAGGAGGCATGTAGGAGACCGTGATGTAGAGTGGACCCCTGGTAGGAACAGGGATGATTTTGAGGATGAGGGCCTGGACTCCATTGTCGAGCTTGGGAGCGGGGAGTGCATGACCAATAATCGTGTCACATAAGTAAACAGCATATCCGCCCCCTCGTTTGCCTTCTTGATCTTCCCAATAGAGGGTGTACCTGGGGAGTGAAATGAAGGAATCAGGGTAGATTTGGAGAGCCATGTCTCCACTAGTGCAATAATGTCGGTTTGGTGTTGGATGATCCAGCATTGAAGCGCAGCAGATTTTTTTAGCAAGCTGCAGATGTTCAGAGAGGCAATGTGGAGTCTAGAGGATGGAGTCTTGGGTGGGCTTGTGGGAGTAGGGCCTGGATTGGGGTGGACATTTACAGAGAGTAGCAGTAAAAGAGTGATAACTCTTACCAACGGGCAGTGGTAACAGGCATCCTTTACTAGTCTATGGACTGAGGGTCCAACCTTAGGGGTGCAAGGAATGGGTAGGGCATGAAGGGTGGGAATAGCAGTAAGAAGGTGGGTCCAGTGGAGTCCCAGAAAGACAGAGGAGCCTGATGAGTGGTGGAGAGGTTGATGCCAATGCCCTGAGTTTGTGACTCATGTGGGTGGTGGTTGGGAGACCAAGGTATAGTTGGGGGGTGCAGTACCATAAGTGCAGGGAGTGTGATCTGGTAGGAAAAAGGCCAGTATCAGGAGAGCTGGGATGGCCAGGTGTAGTGTTGGGGAATTTGCACCCATGGCCCATCTTGCCGATGGAGCGGTAGAGAGGTATAAGGGTCTAGGCTATGATTTTAGTTGTGTGACTGCCATAGTGGTGTAGTGGTAGGGCTGTGGACTTTGGTGCACTAGGTTCAAATACCCTGGGGGGGCAGGTGTCCTTAAAGCCTGGGAAAGATGGTAAACCAGGCAGTTTGGAGGGTGGAGTGTACTGGGTCAGGCTCAGGATGGAGGGGTGAAATAGTGACTCCTAGTGGCCACAAGGGGGAATGGAAGATGGTCAGGGGTAGATAGCAGGGAGGTGAGGAGACTTCGATGGCAGCGAGTAGGAGGGGATAAGGAAGTGAGTGGACTAATTAGGAATGGAAAGAGGGCAGTGAAGTAGCTGACATAGGTAGAGTGGTTGAAGAGCAGAAAAGAGTATAGTGGATAGGGAGGTTGTGTAAGGAGTATCCTTTAGTGGCAGGTGAGTATAATCTGCTAATTGAGAAGAGGGGACTTAGAAAAAATGGTAACCGGAAGTGATTTCATAGGAAAGGGACAATAAATTGAGGGCCAGCTTTGGGTGGGAGGTGGGAGGTGGGTGGGGCAGTCAATGCGAAGCATTGATGGGCTAACACCCCTCAGAGAGTTCAGTTGCAGGAGGAGAGAGTAGTTACCTTTAAGAGCTCTGGTGGACCTCCCTACCCCTGTGTGCAGGCTTCCCTGGCCTGGTTTACTTAGCTGACTTCAACACCTGAGTTATGGCATTCATTTTAGGAGCAGTGCTACTGCCACCACTACTAGGAGTACTAGACTTGCGCCATAAATTCTCCTCACCCTCCTCTATCAACCTGCACTCTGCATTCTGTAAAACACTGCTTTGTAATATCACTAGACTTTATATTATTTTGTAAATGCACAAGTACATAAATAATAACTCAGAGAAGAGAGAGTTAAACTATAATTGGATGAAATGGGAAAAATGAGATTGACAAGGTCCTTTTAGCTGGGATAAAGAGTTTTAAAAAATGCAACTCTGCAAGACAGTGCAGTCACAGCAAGTCAAGCAAGGGGTAGAGAAAAGAGATATTAAGCAACAAATAAACTATACTGTTGCCAGCTAAATTATATTATAGTTCACAGGAGCGTCTATGACCAATCGCAGCACTTCCTTCTGTTGCGCTTGACATACTCTTACATACCTCACCTGCTGAGCACTGTAACAGGCTTCTCGGTGACCTGCCACTAACTTCATTAAATAAAAAAGTATTTTTTTATTTAATAATGTTAATGATCTATAATAATTTTATAGATCTAATAGGAGGGCCTTTTATGGCTATAAGAGTGTTGCTACTTGTGTCTTTAGGACCACAGAACTGTTCACCTTTGGTTCGCATTACTCTGGTCCTACAGAAATACAAGTTTACACTCTTACAGTCATAAGAGGCCCTCCAACCAGACCCATAAATTTATATAGAAGCACCACTGCAACACAGCAGTGAGTTAGATACAGGAAGTACAGTGACGGTAATACAGAATAGGGTTTAGATTTACACTGCACCTTTCATACACACTGTATCCCAAAGTGCTTTATAAAGCATTGAGTTAGATTCATGTGGTGCTGAGACTGCAGTACAAAATTGAATTTGGATTTATACAGCACCGTCATATAGGCTGTGTCCCAAAGTGCTTTACAAAACAATAAGTAAGATTCTGGTAGCACAGGGACTGTAGAATATAATTTGGGATTCATATAGCCCATTTCATACACACTGTCTGTCAAAGTGTGTAGAAAACTATGAGTTTCATATTGGTACAACAAAAAACATAGACTAGTGTTAAGGTGTGGGCTAGCAGATGGATTCAACAAATTTTTTTTTAAGTTTAACACATAATTTTCCTGGTGTGATGTTTATTAATATTGCTTTTTTAAAAAAGAAAATCAAATGCAATATACAGAAAGAAAAATAAACTGCAAATCAAATACATCTGTATATCCTGTGGCAAAACAACACTCTTTCTACTACTGTTTTACTAGTGTAGCAACAGGCCCATGCAGTCCTTAGCCTACACTGATAAGCAGCAACTGACCCCATCTGACTTCTGCTAGCACAGGAGGGCTTTTTATACCCACCCCCTGTAGTCAGGTGACCCTAGCATCACTCAACATAAACACACTTTATTTAAACCCTCATTTTAACTTATACAGATGCTGAGGGCTTACTAAACATGATGCTAACACAGCCATTAACTTAAAAGTAAATAAAGTAACCCAGGACTGGATTAAATAAGAAGAGGAAAGTGGTGATTTCCCACTCACTGTGATTGACAGTTTTCCTCCTATAAAACTGGCCACAAGGGCCCCTGGACTGGGACTTTACCAAGTCTCCCTGCTCAGGTAAGACTGACTTCATTTTGTTCTCTGGAGTTGTAGGTCAGAATTTTACGTTTTTGTTTTTAACAACCAAAAAAAGTTAAAATTTCTTCTTGGGCATTCTTCCAAAGGACCACATAAGACTGCCTAACATACTAGTAATTAATTCCCAGGTAACCTTAGAAAAATAACTCATTCTTTATTCTTTATCTTGCATTGTTTTAGACTATCCATTTTTTCCCAATAAGTGGGGAAGAAGAGAGCAATGCATTTTGTTTTCTTTTACTGCTACTCTCCTCCCTGTTTCATTTATTTCCTATGAAGGGCATTCTATGTTGCAACATTTTCCTACAGTTCTTGCTACACAAAACCATTTTACATAAAAACTATGGGGGATTATCTGCACTATTAGAATCCAACATTCTATACAAACTTAAATAGCCATGCAAGGCTTTCTCTTAAGCTCTTTCTTTATATTTTGAAAGCCTACATATAGGACCAGGAGCAGTAGGGGTATGAAACCAAAAGGGAATAAGCATTTGTCAGTGCTGAACGTTTGCTTGCAGGTATCTGCAGTGGTGTGTGGTACTTGGACATGGCTTAAGAAATAAGTGACAAAGAAGTAAAATGAGGGACACAGTTGAACAATTGGTTCTATCCCGTGAAGCAGGCAGCGTAAGAGTATTGCTGTAAAATATTTTGTCTGCAGAAGAGCAAGTCTGTAACTCTGTTTGACAATATTGTGAACATACAGTATACCCACTGTTCAGTCACAAAAACACAAATTGTAAGAGGGACAGGAACATTCTGAGGCAAAATCAGGGACATCCCTAAAAATCAGGGAAAGCTGAGAAGTATGGTCCCTCTTCCCCCTCTCTACCTAAGGGCACTTTTTGTAAACCAGTTTTTGTTATGCAGAAATACAATAAATGTACATTTATGATGATGATTGTATTGTTAAGAATGCAGTTATTTCACACAGGAATATTTAATAAAGAATATTAAGAGCTCAGTTAGCAATCTATCTCCTCCAGCAGCTCCATATGAAGTCTGAACCATCCATTGCTTAACATGATTCAATAGCCGCCCAGGTGAAAATGAATGATGGCATGGAAATATGCATATCATCAGTCTCGAGCATACAGTCTTCATACACTTGTGTTAGGAGTTTTTGGTGTATGTTAACTTCAGGATAGAAGCAGTTAAGCCCAACCACTAAAGACAAGGTAAACTACTGAGGCAGGGGAACTAATGACACAGAGCCATCTGCAGCCTATCCTGTAGGTAGGGAAATGGACAGACTAGGTGGGCCAAGCGGTCCTTATCTGATGTCAAAGTCTATGTGTCTATGTTTCATTACCTTTACACAGAGTACAAAGAGACATTTTTAGTGATCTATGTGGATTTTCAAGCTTTAACACAAGAAAAGTCCTTTATATACCAGAAATGATATTATACTATCTATGCACTCTTATGTCTAACATCACGTATTGTGTTCTGGCACCGAGCAAAATAATTTTATTGCAAATACCCCCTTCCACCTTTCCCCATCAATTCCAATCATTTACCACAGTTATGCTGGTCAAGGGAAGGGGGGATCGAACTAGTCTAGAAATATTAGTATATCCCCCTGCAATCCAATTTTTATAGAAACAGCAATTTATGGGTTTAGCGAGGTTAGAAAATAAAACAGAACTCCTGTGATAGACAGGTCCAGACCAGTTAAACTGAATGGAGTGTCACAAGCTTGTATGTATCACCAAATTACAGGATATTGCTAATTTGCTGGCAGTATAGCCTAGAGGTTAGAGTAACAAGCTGTGAATGAGCTTGGTACATCCAGCAGGCCACACCTAGGTTTGATTGTCACAACCTCCACTTGCATACTGTGTGACTCTAAGCAAGTCACTTAACCGCTCAGAGCTCCCAGATCACCCCTGAAAACAGGCACTTGTGCCTAGTGGACCTTACCTGGTTACCAAAGACTAAAATGAAATAAAATAAATATAAAAACAATGAATCCATACCTTGCAAACTATATCTTTTTGCAGGTGTCACATTTGGCATCACCTTTGAACGAACTTGCATTAAAAAAGTGACACGTCACGTTCTTGATACAAGCTGCTTTAAAGCATAGGAAACACAAATGCATTAAACATGTTGAAAAATCATGTATTCCTGTGCCTGCATTCTGGCCTGTGATAATACCCCCGATGCGCTGGAAAGACACTCAGTATAATAATTAAAACCAAATTCAAGTCCATTTTCTTTCTTTTCTGAAAATACAAAACTACATGTTCCTTTAAAAATGAATGAGTGAACATAAGCTGCTTATGTTCACCCATTCATGGGACAAGTACCACTCTGGAGCAAAAATGAAAGCTAGTAAAAGACTGCTGCTGTTCTTTGCTTTGTTTTGACTTAACATTAAACATTAGGATGAAGAACATTTTTCCCCATATCATTCCCTTTACATTATCCTGACCTTGAACTTAAATACTACAAACTCACACTCGCCCTTGGATTTGGAACTGCTCTTATGACTTTCTGCTTGCCTGCACATGGATTATGGTCAGACCTTAATTTTATCTTTTTGTGTGACTTATACTCCTTTTGGTTATGAGGCAGTGAGATTGCCTGTTTCTTCTATGATCTCCCAGGTTGTGAGAGGGCCTGGGGATCTGAAGATCTGAAGACATCGGCTGCCTTAAGATTTATTATTTAATTTTCTATGCTTTGACTCCCGAATGTGCCTTTCTTCTCCAGGTAGTGAGAGTGTCTGGGGATTTGAAGACTTTGGCTGCTGTGCACCTGCTCTCGCGTGTTAGTGACAGTTTGTGCCTGGAAATAATATTTTGCACTTACTGGTTTTATTTACAGTTCTGAAGATCTATTATTCATCTCTCCATGACTTGTATTATGCAGACTCACTTTGACTCAGACTCTGATGTTGGGTTTAATAATTTAAATTTCAATGATTTTTAGTTTTTTATTTTATTTTGTATACGTTGGCGGTGGGGGTAGAGGAAGAGAGTATATGAAGTTATAGTATGCTATCCTGTTCATGGGGTATGAGCTCCTGAGGGGATTCTGTTGTCCTTCTGGTGGTGAGACAACAAATGGGATGTGATAACTGTATCTCCCCTAACATGTTGTAGTATTATTTTTTTATTAATCTTGCTTGTTCATTACTTGTCCTTATAGTTTTGTTGTTTGTTTTTAGTATAATATTATTTTTTTTGTGTGAGGGTTATTCATTTATGGGGTTGGGTTTGAAGGTGAGATAGTTAACTTGATTAGTTTATTTGTTTGGTTATTTATTGATTGTTTTAAGATATGTTGGGAGAGCTTTACAACGGTCAGGCACTATTCTCCCACTCTGCTCCAGAGCCTCTTCCCTTTTCACTGTCCCCGTTTATCTGCTGATGTCTTTAGTAACTGTCGTGCATTAGGGATAGTGAGAAGGCATTCAAGGGATGGATGGGCTGGACAGAGTGAGAGAATGGAAAGGAGTGGGCAGATAGGGATAGTTGGGACTAGGAGACGCCCTGGCACGAAATGGGATCAGGAAAGGGGTCCTCCCTGCCTGATTCCCATACCCAAGGGCTCCGCAGATTGTGGGCAGGTACTGCGCTCCTCCCTGAAAACCCATCCAACCCAGGCAATGTTATGTAATGCCAGGTCCATTAGGAACAAGACTACAATTATTGCAGATCTTGTTGCAACATCTCACCTGGCATGTATCACCGAGACCTGGCTTGATGAGAATGCAGGCCCTATGTTAGCCTCTGCTGCTCTGGCTGGGTTCTCGGTGATACATCACCCGAGATTTGATTGTAGAGGTGGGGGAGTAGCCATCTTTTTTAGAATGGAGCTGAGTCTTGTGGATGTGCCAGTAGGTGGCACTCTATCCTTTGAGTTTATCTTGGGAGCAGGTGCAGGGTTCAGGATCGTCCTCATCTACCATCCACCCGGTGATGGTGGAGAATTCCTGAAAAAGTTTGCAGACTTAATCATCGACATGGCATTGGAGTCGCCCAGATGGTTAAAACTGGGTGACTTCAATGCTTGGGTCGCCAATGAACTCTCATTTTGAAAGAATGTTCTCCAACTTATGACTATGTTGGGCCTTTCACAGGTAGTTACCTCTGCTACCCATATAGGGGGTCACTCATTGGATCTAGTGTTTCTACTGGATTTGGAGGTCACGCATTTGGGGGTGGAACCGAATGCATGGACGGACCATCATACCATAAGATTCAGCTTCGGGGCACCCCCAAATAGGCCTGCCTCTATGGAGATAGTCCAGTATTGCCCTTTAAGGGGAGTTACCCCAGAGGGTCTGTTAGTGGTACTGAACCTATTGGGTATTTCAGGTGAGTACATGGGTCCAGGGGACCTCGTTCTTGCCTATAATAAGGTGGTGGGTGAGGCCATGGACTTTGTTGCTCCTGTCCGTGTTTGCCCACTCACTCAGCACCCGAAGACTCCATGGTTTGATGAATCTTTAAAGGAACTGAGGAGAGTGGGGTGAAAGCTAGAGATGGCTTGGTGGAAATCTGGCCTGGATGCTGACAGACTTAGGTTGATGGACCATTATGGTATCTATCAATCTGCAATCACCTGTAAGAAGGCAGAATTCCTGTCCAGGGAGATTGCTGCTGCATGGAACCAACCAGATCAACTCTTTCAGACTGTCGACAGACTGTGCAATCCACTCTGTCTGCAGTCTGGAAGAGATTTTTCACAAATAAAGTGTGATGAGCTTGCTCAGTTCTTCACAGATAAGATTGCCAGCATTAGGTCAGGCATTGGCCCAGCTCCCTCTTTAAGGGTTTGCAGTGATCGGCGAAAGGAAACAAACACCCATGTTACCTGGTCTGACTTTGGTAAGCTGGAGTTCATGGATATTGTGAGGATTGTCCAGACTGTACGACCAACCGGCTGTAGTTTGGATCCCGGCCCTATGTCACTATTATTAGGTTGCGTAGATACTATCTGCACGATCCTTGCTGAAATTGTCTGGAAATCTTTGGAGCAGGGGGTCTTTCCTGATCCCCTAAAGGAAGCGGTCGTTTGACCACTCCTTAAAAAGCCTTCATTGAATCCAGACTGCTTAGTTAACTTCAGACCTGTCTCTAACCTGCCCATTGAGGGTAAGGTTGTTGAAAAGGTGGTTGCATTACAACTGGATGATCATCTTATAAATCACAATGTCTATGATACTCTTCAATCGGGGTTTAGGAAAAGACATAGCACTGAGACCTCCCTTCTCCGGGTTTTAAATGATCTTTTGATTGTGAGAGATCGAAAGGCTTGTACTATTCTAGTCCTTCTTGATCTCTGTGCTGCATTTGATACTGTGGACCATGGTGTGCTTTTGGAGTGCCTGCGGCTTTATTGTGGACTGCCTGGTACAGTTCTGCATTGGTTTCGATCTTTCATCATGGGTCAGAGGCAGAGGGTTGTCACTGGAATTTATTCCTTGATGCCATCTCCCTGTCCTGTGGGGTGCCGCAGGGCTCCATTTTAGCACCCATGTTGTTTGCTGTTTATATGCTGCCATTGGGAGACATTATTAGGTGACACAGTCTGGGTTTTCACTGCTATGCAGATGATACCCAGCTGTATCTGTCCTTTAATCCCGGACAGGAAGATGTGATCTCTATGCTTAACAGCTGTCTATCCGAAATCAAAGATTGGATGAGTGCCAGCTGGCTGAGGTTAAACCTGGATAAGACTGAGGTGTTGGCTGTGGACCCAAGTCACCTTGAGGTGGGTTGTAGGGCTGGGGTTCCATCGGGCATATAGCTTGATGGTGGCCAGCTCCCAACCTCAGACCAGGTATGTAATCTGGGCGTTATTATAGATGACGGCCTGACCCTAAAATCTCAGGTGTCAGCTGTTGTCAAATCCTCCTTCTACCATCTTAGGAATATCGCCCGGGTGAAACGCCTGGTTCCTCCAGCTGATCTTCCTACCTTGGTCCATGCTTTTGTGACCACTCGCCTTGATTACTGCAATGCCCTGTACCTAGGGCTACCAGGGGTTGATATCCACCGCTTGTAGCTGGTCCAGAATGCAGCAGTCAGGCTTCTGACTAGGACATCCAGAAGTAGTCATATTATGCCTGTGCTGTGCGGACTGCACCGGCTGCTGGTTCAGTGGCGGATCACCTTCAAGGTTGGGTTACTGACCTATAAAGCCCTACATGAACAGGGACCGCGGTATCTACAAGATCTCCTTACTCCCTACTGTCCCTCTCGCTCACTCCGATCCGCCGATGAGGGGTTGCTAGAGATTCCCAGGGTTCATTTAAAGACATCTTGGGCACTTGCATTTTCTTACGCTGCCCCCGCCCTGTGGAATTCTCTACCTTGCCAGATACGAGGCTGCCTGGCCATCGAGAGTTTCAAATCGGAGCTTAAAACTTTTTTGGTTTTAAAAGCTTTTGGAGAATGATTTTATTGTTAATATTATGTTTGTTATTTTAAATGTTGTTCATTTGTACAGCGCTTTGGTTTTTGAAAAGCGCTTAAAAAATAAAATTTTACTTTACTTTACTTACTTTACTTTACTTTAATTTATTCCTACATGGCATCCACTGGGACAAAGCAAAACCTTAATCATACTTCTAAGCACTCTTCGTAGCAGCCTTCATAACCAGCTCAGTTCATATTTGCACAGCATCGCTTCTTAAATGCAAGCTACACACACAAATGCTATCATATAGATGGTATATATATATATATATATATATATATATATATACACACACACACACACACACACATATATCTTAAAGGTTTAAAGGTTTTCAATTGGCTCTTACATACTTATAGCATCAGCCGGATGGTTTTCTCATGAACTTGTTTGGTCAAGCATTTTTTATTTACAAATCATTATCCCCAAAGTGTTTCAGAAAAAAAAAAACTCACACTAATTATCTGATATTTGTAATAAACTAAAATTCAACTACTAACCAGTGGGAAGGTCATGTCAGACAAATCTAATTGATTTCTTTGACTGGGTGACCAAAGTAGTAGACCAGGGAGGGGCAGTGGACATGGCGTACCTAGACTTTAGTAAGGCATTTGACACAGTCCCACACAAAACATTAATTATCAAATTAAACAGCCTGGGGGTGGGTCCGAGGGTGGTAGCCTGGGTAAAACACTGGCTGGACAACAGAACACAGAAGGTAATTGTAAATGGAGTCCACTCTGAAGAAAGAGGGGTTACTAGTGGGGTCCCGCAGGATTCAGTACTGGGTCCAGTCCTATTTAATGTCTTTATAAGTGACGTTGCAGAGGGACTGGAAGGAAAAGTATGCCTCTTTGCAGCTGACACAAAGATATGTAATAGGGTAGATACACAAGGAGGCGTGGAAAGGATGAGAAGGGACTTGGCAAGGTTGGAGGAATGGTTAGAAGTATGGCAGCTTGGATTCAATGCAAGGAAGTGCAAAACAATGCACCTGGGAAACAAAAACCCAGAGGAAGATTATGCAATGGGGGGGAGGTAGTAACAACAACAAAAATGGAAAGGAACCTGGGGGTAATCATATCAGATGACCTTAAGGTTAGCAAGCAATGTGAGAAGGCAGTAGGGAGGGCTGGAGGGTTACTGGGATGTATAGGGCGAGGCATCACCAGCAGAAAACAGGAAGTTGTCATCCCTCTGTACAGACAGTTGGTGAGACCACATCTGGAGTATTGCGTCCAGTTCTGGAGACCCCATCTCCACAAGGACATAGACAGGATGGAGGCAGTCCAGAGGAGGGCAACTAAAATGCTGCAAGGTCTGCAAGAGAAGCCATACGAGGAGAGACTAAAGGACCTTAATATGTACACCCTTGAGAAAAGGAGGGAGAGGGGGGACATGATAGAAACTTTTAAGTACCTCAGTGGAATCAGCAAAGTCCAAGAGGGTGGCATCTTTCAGAAAAAGAGATGTGCAAGAACAAGGGGATACAATTTAAAGGAAGAAGGGAGGTGGCTCAGGGGCAATTTGAGGAAGTATTTTTTCACAGAGAGGGTGGTTGATGCATGGAACAGCCTTCCTGAGGAGGTTGTGGGGTCTAAAACTGTGGGAGAATTCAAGAATTCATGGGACAGACATAAGGCAATTCTTGTAGGGAGCAGGAAGAAATAGGTTGTTGGTTAAATAGGATCTGTACCTTTTCCTGTAGGTAGGAAAATGAGCAGACTAGGTGGGCCAAGCGGTCCTTATCTGCCGTCAAAGTCTATGTTTCTAAAGAAAGAGAGAATGTGTGTGTGTGTGTGTGTGTGTGTGTGTGTGTGTGTGTGACACTCTAGGGTTAATGTGAGATTCGCCATGGAGCCATGTATGTCACTTGTATGTGTCAATCTGGGAATCCATATGCATCTATCCTGGGCTTTGTACCTGTTTGTCCCAGGATCTACATTTGTATGTCCAGCTGTCTGTGAGCATCAGTTGGGGGGGGGGCATTTGTGTGTCTAATCAACAGTCCATGTTTGTCCAGCCAGCTGTCCATGGCACTCCAGGGCTCTTGCTAACTGTTAGTACCAGGGATGGGACTCCTAATCTGAACACTTAGTGTCAATAAAGCATACAGATAATAAAACAGGAAATATGTGTCAATCCCATGTTTATCTGCATTGCTTATTTTTTGGATCACATGTGACAGCAGGGCCAGTTACTGGTTGCACCAACTAGCTTTTGATTTACAGTGTCATTTTATAAAATAAAATCTATCAATCATTCTTCTCTACTATTCACATAGCCCAGTACTGTCACATGATTGAGAACAAGCTGTGTCATGCATTGATTTAGCATCACTGGACACCCTGTCATGGGTTAATACTCACTTATTGTGTTAGCCCGATATTATAACTTTGTGTAATAAGTGTTTTTTTAACACTTTCAATAACTACAACAGCTGGTGATTTCAGTTTTGCCCAAGTCCAACAGGCATTTGTCAATGCAGAATGTTTGCTTGCTGATATTAGCATTGGATGTGCAGGAGTTAGAAGATGTAGAATACAGTAGTAGTGGCAGTGAAGTATTGAACTCACGCCAATCCCACCTCCACCCTGCAGAGATGGACAGGCATTGGGGTGTGCCTGTGGGTCGTTGCCCATAAGGCTCATGGCATTTCACCTCACCCTATCCTGTAGACACCGATAAGTGTTGAGGTGTGCCTTGGGGTATTCGGCTTCACAGTCACCCCATTTCATAAGGACATACGCTGAAATGGGTGCAGTACAGGAGAATGGGGTGAAGTCTGGGACTGAAGAGTGCAAGGCACACTTTGATGCCTGTCACTGGCTTCAGGGTGCTGGTGGGATGGCATGAGCATTACAGCCAGTGATCCAAAGTTACACCTCTAATGCCTATCAGTCTGTACAGGTTGTGACATTATGGTTAGAAACCCTAATGCCCCGGTTGTGTGTTGGTACTTGCACTACAAATTTTCAACATGGCCTTTTTGTGACCCCCACCTCATGAAAGCATTTGGGACCTCTTCTCATGAACAGTGGCAGTGTGATTTTGTTAATGTGTCCCAAACTTCGAGTTCCCACAGCGACCGTGCCATTCTGTGCCAGATGTGCGAAAACACAGATCAGGCAGGATGTGAAGAATGACAGCTATTCCATCCATAGGGAGGTGTGAAGAGATGACAATGTTGAAAATCTGTTATAAAAATATTAAAAATGTTCGAAGTTCCGAGCATACATGGAAACTGCACAACACATGCTTGTACCACAGTCATTTAGTGGAATTATTTCATCAAATTTTCAACATAGACATTTTGTGACCTCTGCTCATGAACGCTGTCACTATGTTTTTCTTAATCTGTCTGAAAGATTAATTTCCCACAGTGATCGCACCATTCCGCACCAGATGTGCAAATGCATATTTCAGGCAGGACAAGCAAAATGAAAGCTGTACTGTTCATAAGGAGGTGTGGAAAAATGCCAATGTTGAAAATCTGGAGTGAAAATATTACATATTTGCGCATTTATGAGCATACGTGGAAACTGCGCAACACACGCTTATAACAGTCATTTTATGGACGTTTGTCACCAAATTTTGAACATAGGCATTTTAGGTCCTCTGCTCATGAACAGCATCACTGTGATTTTCTTAATCTGTTTTAACACTGATTTCCCACAGCGAGCACACTATTCTGAGTCGGAAGCGCAAAAGCACATTTTGGCCAGGATGAGAAAAATGACAGCTGTACTGTTCATAAGGAGGTATGGAAAAATGCCATTGTTGAAAATCTGGAGTGAAAATATTACAAATTTGTGAAGTTATGAGCAGGCGTGGAAACTGCACAATGCTTGCTCATAACAAAGTCATTTTATGGACTTTCGTCACCAACTTTTCAACATAGGTATTTTAGGACCTCTGCTCATTAACAGTGTCACTGTGATTTTCTTAAACGTGTGCTAAACTCTGATTTCCCACAGTGACTGTGCTATTCTGCACCAGAAGTGCAAAAAGACATTTCGGTCAGGATGTGAAAAATGATGACTGTATTGTTCATAAGGAGGTGTGGAAAAATGTCATTGTTGAAAATCTGGAGTAAAAACATTACAAATTTGCGAAGGTATGAACATGCGTCGAAACTATGCAATGCACGCTCGTAAAATAGTCATTTTTTTTTCCCACCAAATTTGCAACATAGGTTCTTTGAGAGCCCACCTCATGAACACTGGCACTGCTGTTTTGTTACTCGGTACCGATAGGTGATGCCCTGCAGTGACCGTGAAATCACCTTTTGGGACCGAATAACACCTTGACAGTGGCTGAATTCATGAGGAGGGGTCCCAATAAGCCCACGTTGAAAATTTTGTGCCAAAATTCCCAAAAATACCTGAGATATGCACCAAAGTTGAAAAAACCCTATTTATGCCATTATACAGCTTACCGGCATTTCTTCATTTCATGGTCGGCTTTGAAGAGTGCAGACGTGTTCCTGGTCCACCGAACAGTGTCGCGATTGTCGAGCTGGGCTCCAGAGGTAAGTATGGGATGAGTGGGGTGTGGGAGCAGGATGTGCAAAGGGTGGGTGTGGGTTGGGGAGGGCCACCAAAATTTAATGAGGGGCTGTTTTCTGTTTTACAGGTTTAAAAAAAAAGTTGTGGGATTTTTTTGTTTTTTATAGGGACATTTGGCACGCTGGGGTGGGCTCCCAGCGTGCCACCTGAGTGTTTTTTGAGGGGCTGTAGCTGACAGGGATTGGGCACCCCAGTCAGCACATACCGAGAGGGGGAGAGCCAAGGGGATTGGGCATCCCCGGCACACAACAAATTGGGGGACATTATGCTGGTGGGGATTGGGCTTTCCCATTGGAAAATTGATCTGGGAATGGGGGAATGAGGCCAACGGGGATTGGGGCCCCCGTCAGCAAAGATAGACTGTTGGGGGGCGCATGATGCCGAGAGGGATTGGGCACCACCATGGCACACAACAAATGGGGGAGGGGGTTACAGTATGCTGACAGGGAGTGGGATCCTCCATCAGCAAATGAACTGGGTTGGGGATGTACCGCCCTGCAATGATGAGTCACTCCCTCATTGCAGCGGCGGATTCGTTTCAAGGTGGTGGTATGCTGGCTGAACTAGTGTCAGCAGCAGTGTGCCACCGCAATGGGGAAAGTGGGTCAAGCCTCAAAAGGCACTAGGGCTATTGGCCCCCACAGTGCCGCACCTCCAAAACCCAGCTTCTTTCCTAAGCTGTGACAAAATGTTTCTTGTGCAAGCAAACAAAAATAAAGACTATTTTGGATTCCTGCTCTCACTTTACAGAAAGTCATTAACAGCCTTAGGATACTTTCATTCCTGTTTCTGGAGAAGAAGTGTTTATTTACCCCCCCCACACACACACACACACACTTCTTTGGTATTTGAGATAATCTGGCATAGGTAAGATGAATCAGAGAGAGACTGCTAGACAAAGAATAGTGTTTATCTTCTCATTTCAACACTGGAAAACATTTAAATCAGGTTTTAAGTTGCCAGACTTTGTTCCTTGGCCTCTGCTACTGTACTTTTTTTAGAAACACTCTGTGGAAGGGGGGGGGGTCACTCCCTCTATCCAGCAGATACAACATGACGATAAAAAGGTCAAAACAGTGAGCCGCCTTAAGCCCATATCACTGGTTTAAAACTTCAGTTTTAACTGGGGTCCTGCCTAGGGCACCTGCTCTCACCATCTCATGCTATTATCCTAGTGCCCCTTGGCTGCTGCACACTAAGTGTCTGATCTGGGTCAGGACTTTTGGCTGGGTTTCTCCACTGCAATGCAAATGCCACTCATGCTCTTCCATCCAAGTGGCCACTGTTTGATGTATGGCGTGGAGCTACTTCCACAGGCTGGCATGGAGCACCACAGAAATCAACACTCCCTTTCTTAGCAGCAGCTCTTCACTGGTCCCTAGCCTCAACAACAATAAAAGCCACAATAGTGAGGCTGGGATGGAGAGACTAGGTCTCCTCTGAAAACAACAGGCAGGCACTTGTGCCTCGTGGACCTCATTACCTAGTTACCAAGAAGAAGAATATTATATTTATAATGCATATTATTGTACTGTAATATATAATTCTGCAACTGGAGTTTACCTTTTCCATATGGGATGTAATTAAAAAAGGCTTTATCTCAGGGGCTTGTGGAATCTCCCATCAACCTAAATGTACTATCATGGGTCAATTAATTGTTGAAATGCAAATTGCTCTGTCAGCTAGCCTGGTGGTACAAAACAATTGAATAAAAAAATGTAAATACCTGTGTTGTCAAATAGCAGTGGTAGCATGAGCAAAGCAGATGAGCATTAGTCTGCAGCAGAGTGGATTTCTCAGTTTTCTTTTGTTCTTCTTGATGTGTCCTGTTCTATGTTGACCTCCCATGACCTGTTTGGGTCCAAATCTGACTGTCCGGTGATTTCTATGGTAAAGCGCTAGTGCAAGGAGGCTATAGACCATGACCGAACTACAGTCCCTCACACACATAGTGCATGGACTTCTGGGCAAGCAAGTGAAGCCAGAGGAGCTTGGCTGGCAGGAGGCGCGGTGGACAGCCACAGCTAAATAAGGTCCAGGAGTGTCTAACTGTCTGTGGCAGCAAGTGCAATGGCAGCACTCACTGGGGGAAACTGTTTTTTGTTAGTTTCATCAAAATGAAATAAAATGAAAAATTTGCTTACATCAGCATGCAGTCAGACAGATGATCATACAGTAGATGGATGACAGAGTCAATCAGTGGAGCAGTGCACTCGCAGCAAGTAACCCCAACAAAGCAACAAAGCCAGGTTAGCAAGGAAGGAGTCAGTCAGGAGAAATGGTGTGTGTGTGTGTGTGTGTGTGTGTGTGTGTGTGTGTGTGTGTGTGTGTGTGTGGCACTGGCCAGTACATTTATACCTCCCTGTCCCTTGCCTGGCCTCTCCAACTCATCTCAGAACTTGGTCAAGAACCATGGGACATTCAAAATAATTTAATTACACAAATCAAAGAGCTACTGCAGACCTGAAGGCACCAGCATGGCAGGACAAGCTATGTGTTTTAAGTGCTGACTTTCTCACCCCCAAGAATCAAAGTATAAAGAGATGTTAAGAACAGGGCTGATGGACTACTTAAATAAACAGGGACTCAGGAGAGGAGAGCTGGAATTCCAGAGGAGATGTAAAATAGAGCCATTATCTTATGCAGAGAGCAACAGTGCAGTAATTTAACATAATTAAAGACTCTACTTTACAACTTTTCTGGGAGACACAAGGAGACAGGAAATAATGTTTTAATGTTTATTGCTGTTAAATAAATTGGTAGTAAAAGAGCAATGGCCTGTGTATGTATCTTTCTTCATTGTTAACATTTACAGCACATTTTTATGTTGATTGCATGCATGCACAAGAAACATATTGCAGCAGCTTTCAAGAAGCAGGTTGTGGAGACGTGGCACTGTTGTGGCCAATGCCCCCACAGCCTTTAAAGGCTTGGCCCACTTTCCCCAATGCCGTGGCACACTGCTGCTGACACTAATTCAGCCAGTGTGCCACAACCTTGTAAGGTTTCAGCCGCTGCAATCAGGGGCCACCTCGTCATTGCAGTGTAAGCCATTCGTTGCAATGAGGAAGTTACCCGTCATTGCCGGGTGGAACCTTATTACAGTGATACTGTTTGTGAACATGGTGGCAACTTGTAGCCGTGTTCACAAACAATATTAAGCCCCTCCTGCTGATGAGGTGCCTAATCCCCCTTGGCAGCATGTGCCCCCACCACCATGTTTGTTTGCCGATGGGGGCCCCAATTCCCGTCAGCTTCAGTGCCCCAAGATTGATGTTGCCGATGAGGGAGCCTATTCTCCATTGGCATTATGTAACCCCCCACTTTTGTTGTGTGCCGACGGGGGTGCCCAATCCCCGTCGGCATAATGTAACCATCCCCTTTTGTTGTGTGCTGATGGGGGTGCCCAATCTCCTGTCAGCTACAGCTGCCTCCCCAAAAAAAGACTCCGTTGGCATGCTGGGAGCCCACCCCAGCATGCCACATGCCCCTGTAAAAACAAAACCGGTCCAGCGATGTTTTTTTTTTTCCCTGTGGAAAAAGGAAACGGTCCCTCGCCGGTCTCCTGTCCCATCCCACAACCTGCGCCCACCCACTGTGCACGCTGCCTCCCCACACCCCACCTCACCCCTACTTACCTCAAGTCTGGCGCGATGATTTTCGGTAGACCAGGAACATGTCTGCACTCTTCAAAGCGACCGCGAACTGAGGAAATGCCGGTAAGCTGTATAATGGAATAAATTTTTTTTTTCAACTTTGATGTATATCTCAGGCATTTTTTTGAATTTTAGCACCAAATTTTCAACATGGGGTTTTTGGGACCTCTCCTCATGAATTCTGGCACTGTTGTGGTGTTACTCGGCCCCAAAAGGTGATTTTGTGGTCACTGCGTGGAATACCCTTTTGGGACAGATTAATGAAACAACAGTGCCAGTGTTCATGAGGTGGGCTGTCAAAAAGCCTATGTTGTAAATTTGGTGGGAAAAATCCAAAAAATGACTGTTTTATGAGCATGCGTTGCGCAGCTGCTACGCACGCTCATAACTTTGCGAATCTGCAATATTTTCATGCCAGATTTTCAACATTGATATTTTTTTCAGACCTCCTTGTAAACAGTACAGCTGTCATTTTCCATATCCCGGCCAAAATGTGTTTTCGCATTTCCGGCACAAAATGTATTTATTTATTTATTTAAGAGTTTTACCAGGTAGGCAAAATAGCTCGGTTGCTGTGGGAAATCAGTGTTTGGGATAGATTAAGAAAATGACAGTGTCGCTGTTCATGAGCAGAGGTCCTAAAATGCCTATGTTGAAAATTTGGTAATGATACTCCATAAAATGACTGTGTTATGAGCGTGCATTGCACAGTTTGCACGCACACTTATAACTTCATGAATTAATAATATTTCCACTCCATATTTTCAACATTTTCATTCTTCTGCACCTCCTAATGAACAGTACAGCTGTCATTTTTCATATCCTGGCCAAAATGTGTTTTCGCAGTTCCGGCACAGAATAGCGTGCTCGCTGTGGAAAATCCATGTTCGGGACAAATAATGAAAATGACAGTGATACTGTTCATTAGCAGAGGTCCTAAAATGCCTACATTGGAAATTTGGTGCCTAAAGTCCATAAAATGAGTGTGTTACGACTGTGCACTGCCCAGTTTCCACGCACGCTCATACCTTCTCAACTTTGCAATATTTTCACTCCAGATTTTCAACATTGCCATTTTTACACACCTCCTTATGAACAGTGCAGCTGTCATTTTTCACATCCTGGCCAAAATGTGTTTTTGCCCTTCCGGCGCACAATAGGGCAGTCGCTGTGGGAAATCAGTGTTCGGGACACAGTAAGAAAATCACACTGACACTGTTCATGAGCAGAGGTCCTGAAATGCCTATGTTGAAAATTTTGTAAAGAAACCCATAAAATGACTGTGTAATGAGCGTGTGTTTTGCAGTTTCCATGCACCCTTGTAAGTTTGCAAATTAGTAATATTTTCATGCCAGATTTTCAACACTGGCATTTGTTCACACCTCACGCTTCCGGCGCAGAATACCGCAGTCGCTGTCGGAAATTGGTGTTTGGGACAGATTAGGATCAAGTGACTGAGGGGGGTGAGTAACCGAGCTCAACTGAGCTCTGTTGGGACTGCTGCGGGTTTCTTTGTGGGCAGGAAAAGGCGCCAGCACAGGCAGGAGCCCAGTACAAAAGGGCAGCCTGCAGCGCCGGGAGACACAGAACAAGAGAGTGAGGGTGGGGGACTGAATGAACTCAATGGAGCTCTGTTGGGACTGCTGCGGATTTGTTTGTGGGCAGAAAAAGGCAGCAATGCACGCAGGGGCCCAGTACAGAAGGGAAGCCTGCAGTGGTGGGAGAAACAGAACAAGCGACTGAGTGAGGGGGAGTGAGCGAGCTCAACGGGGCTCTATCATGACTGCTGCAGATTTTGTTGTGTGCAGAAAAGAGTGGTAATGAAGGCAGGAGCCCAGTACAGAAGGGCAGCCTGCAGCACTGGCAGAAACGGAATGAGTGAGTGAGACAGGGTGAGTGAGCAACCTCAACTGAGCTCTGTCAGGACAGCTGCGGATTTCTTTGTGGGCAGGAAAAGGTGCCAACATAGGCAGGAGCCCAATACAAAAGGGCAGCCTGTAGCACCGGGAGAAACAGAATGAGCGAGTGAGAGATGGGGAGTGAGCAAGCTTAACGGAGTTCCATTGTGACTGCTGCAGATTTCTTTGTGGGCAGGAAAAGGCAGCAACATAGGCAGGAGCCCAGTACAAAAGGCCAGCCTGCAGCACTGGCAGAAATGGAATGAGCAAATGAGGGAGAGGGAGTGAGCGACCTCAACGGAGCTGTGTCACGACTGCTGCAGATGTCTTTGTGGGCAGAAAAAGCCACCAACGCAGGCAGAAACCCAGTACAAAAGGGCAGCCTGCAGCAACGGGAGACACAGAATGAGTGAATGAGGGAGGGGGAGTGAGTGAGCTCAGCTGAACTCTGTTAGGACTGCTGCAGATTTCTTTGTGGGCAGAAAAAGGCAGCAATGCATGCAGGGGCCCAGTACAAAAGGGCAACCAGCAGCGGTGGGAGAAACAGAAAGAATGAGTGAGAGAGGGGGAGTGAGTGAGTGAGCTCAAAGGAGCTCTATTGTGACTGCTGCAGATTTCTTTGTGGCCAGAAGAAGGCAGCAACGCAGGCAGGAGCCCAGTACAAAAAGGCAGCCTGCAGCGCCGACAGAAACAGAATGAGCGAGTGAGAGAGGGGGAGTGAGCGAGGTCAACTGAGCTCTGTCGGGACTGCTGAAGATTTCTTAGTGGGCAGAAAAAAGTGCCAACTGAGACAGGAGCTCTCTACAAAATGGCAGCCTGCAGTGCCAGGAGAAACAGAGTGAGTGAGTGAGACAGGAGGAGTGAGCGACCTCAACGGAGCTCTGTTGGGATGGCTATGGATTTCTTTGTGGGCAGAAAAAGGTGCCAACACAGGCAGGAGCCCAGTACAAAAAGGCAGCCTGCAGCACCGGGAGAAACAGAATGAGCGAGTGAGGAGGGGGGAGTGAGTGACCTCAACGGAGCTGTTTTGGGACTGCAGCAGATTTCTTTGTGGGCAGAAAAGGTCACCAACAGAGGCAGGAGCCCAGTACAAAAGGGCAGCCTGCAGCACCAGGAGAAATAGAATGAGCGAGTGAGAGAGGGGGAGTGACCCACCTCAACGGAGCTCTGTCAGGACAGCTGCAGATTTAGTTGTGGGCAGAAAAATGTGCCAATGCAGGCAGGAGCCCAGTACAAAACAGCAGCCTGCAGCACCTGGAGAAACAGAACGAGGGAGTGACACAGGGGAGTGAGCAAGCTCAACGGACCAACACAATCAACATTTGGCATTGATAAATGCTTGTTTATGTTGTCTTCATAATGTTGAAACTACCACTGACTTCACATATTGTTTTTCAGCAAGGGGAGCCAGCGCATGCCTGGTTTTGAAATGCTGACATCACTAACTCCGAGTCAGCTTGACGATAATATGTGCGCTGAACTCCTGCGTCTTATGCAGCAATTACTACACAGTGCACAAATGCTTACTGACTGCCCCAATATTAATAATGCCTAACTCAAAAAAAAATAATAAAACTATCACAAATTCTCAAGAAGTCTTACTTATCACTGTACACAGTACATTTTTAGTAGTGAAAGAACACCTCACCTCTTCAGACAGCAACTGCTCAACAGTTCAAAAAGAATGGTTGACTCCGCTGTTAGTAAAAGATGCGCGATTATATTGAGCAACTGGTGATTGTCTTCAGGTCCTCCCATCTCCACCCCGCCCGGCGATCAGCTTCAGGTCCTTTAGCTTCAGGTCCACCCCCCCTTACTGAGAAGCTGTATATCAGAGGTCGATGATCGGTGATCAGCTTCAGCTCAGCTCACATTTACTCCCAGCTCACAGCCACTTGTACCCCCCTCCCAGCACTATTGAGTGGAGTCTGCACTGGAGAAACACAGGCAAAGTCATCGGGGACTTCAGGCTTTTGGAGGAGTGTGGTACCATTTCAAGAATGGTGGCCAAACTGCTCAAGGAGCCCTCCAACTCTGTAAAATGCAGCCCAGAAATGCAACCGCATGTCACGCTTCTTGGGTCCGAAAAAGCTGCATGTTTTCACTCTTCCTCTCCTACTCTAATCACTGAGTCAATCCAGCACCTGCATGGGCAGGAATATTCACAAGCACTTTTGGGACATCTCATCTGGCTGGATATCAGGCCCAAGAGTGGAGTTACATGCTTTTTTTTTCTCCCCCGATGACTTTGCCTGTGTTTCCCCAGTCCAGACTACATTCAAAAGTGGGCAAGTGAGAGTGACTATGGTAGTGGTTGCAGCCGCTAAATGAATGATTAAGTCACGGAGACAGTTTGCTTCTTGGACATAGGCAAATAGGGTAAGCTAAACTCCTGACTGGGCAGAGAATGTTAGAACACAGCGAGAGGGTAATGTTTTAGTAAATGTCATGACTGTTCTTTTTTTTGTAAGGAGACCAATACAGTGTGTGCGTTTGTGGGTGTTGGTGGGGGGGGGGCACGGCCATTGGTGACTTGCAGTTTGGGGATTTATCATAACATTTATCACAACTGATATTTAAAGCTGTGGATGTTTTTAAACCATTGCTGAATTTGTGCTTATTTTAAATTGTCATAATAAATTTTTTTATGTACAGTGCTTTGAAAATCTGAATTGCGCTATATAAATAAAAATATTATTATTATTTTTTATTTTGGTGCAGGGAGCAGAGATCACAGACAAACTAAACAGTGTGCAGCCACAAAGAGCAAGCAGTCCGGTTTGCAGGAAATAGCAGCAGAGAACTGTCAGTGGTTTTGGCAGAAAAAATGTATTTTATTTAAAGAAAGATATTTTTTGGTGTTCGTAATTAGGGTAAGGAGTGGCAAAGTCTTTGATGCGAGGGATGGGTGAGTGAGTGGTTAGGCAAGCAGAAACCACTAGCATACTGTCTGAGACTTAAAAAAAAGTTGATTTAGTCTGTTATTATTTACATAACCGAGGAGGAGCGTGACTGGGGAAATACAGGCAAAGTCATTGGGGATGTCAGTCTTTCGTCGGAGTGTGGTACCATTTCATGTATGGTTGGCAAACTGCTCAAGAACCCCCCATAACTCTGTAGAATGCAGCTGGGAAATGCAGCTTCATGCCACGCTTCTTGGGTCCAAAAAGCTGCATGTTTTCATGCTCCCTCTCCTACTGTAATCACTGAGTCAATCCAGCACCTGCATGGGCAGGAATATTCACAAGCACTTTTGGGACATCTCATCTGGCTGGATAGGCAGGCCCAAGAGTGGAGTTACATGCTTTTTTTTTCTCCCCCGATTACTTTGCCTGTGTTTCCCCAGTCCAGACTTCATTCAAAAGTTAGCAAGAGAGAGTGAATACGGTGCAGGTTGCCAGCCACTAAATGAATGATTAAGTTATGGAAACAGTGTGCTTCTTGGACATAGGCAAATATGGTAAGCTGAACTCCTTACTGGGGAGAGAATGTTACAGCACAGCAAGAGGGTAATGTGTATGAATATGCACATACAGGATTTACGAAAAACGAAATGTTTTAGTAATGTCATGACTGTTCCTTTTTCTGTAAGGAGACCAATACAGTGTGTGTGTTTGTGGGTGTTGGGGGAGGGGGGCTAGCCATTGGTGACTTGCAGTTTGGGATTTATTGTAACATTTTTTATTTTGGTGGAGGGAGAAGAGATTCCAGACAAACTAAGCAGTGTGCAGCCACAAAGAGCAAGTGGTCTGGCTTGCAGGAAACAGCAGCAGAGAACAGTCAGTGGTTTGGGAGGAAAAAGCTAATTTTATTTAAAGAAAGGTACTTTTTGATGTTCGTATTTAGAGTAAGGAGTGGCAAAGTCTTTGATGTGAGGGATGGGTGAGTGAGTGGTTAGGCGGGCAGAAAACACTAGCATACTGTCTGAGCCTTAAAAAAAAAGTTGATTTAGTCTGTTATTATTTACATAGCCGAGAAGGAGTGTGATTTCAGGAAGCTGCTGTTTAAATGGTTGCTTGTCCCGCCCCCACAGTTCAAGTAGTCTAAAACACTGACCATTTGCTGCAGCTCTGTATGAAGGGGGAGGAAGGAGGAGGGATTTTGTTTGAGGCCAGTATGACAGAGAAGGGTGCCATCAATATGCTAAATACACACACATTACCACCGCTGATTACAGCAGTGGTTTTCTTTGAACTGAAGACCACTGCAGCTGAACTGCTGTCATAGACATTGGTGCAGTATGGTCGCACCTGGTACATGGATCACCGTATTTCACAGGAGGGTCACACTCCTCCAAGAAATCGTACTGTCCCAAAATGTTCCTTGCGCATGCAAGCAAACGAAGATAAAAAGGGTTGCTGCCCCTGTCCACCAGTATATCAGTATACAGAACATCAGTATGCATGTAAGGGAAATAATATACAAACAGGGGGACATTCCAGTTTTTCCAGCCCCAAAGGCTGTTCTTTCTTGTATTCTTCAGGCTACCCTAGGTAACCTTATGCACTTAATATACCTTCTTTTTGTGCATGCCTGCATGAGGCCTTGAAGGTCATATGCACTTGACCTCCCTGTGAATTTGGACCAAAGAGGACATAAGAAAAAAACAGAAAAGAGATAGCGCTGGAGAGAGAGGGAAAAGTTTGCCTGAAGGTGGCCTACCTTCTAGACAGTGTCGGCAGATAAGGGCCTTTGGCCCACCCAGTCTGCTCATTTGAGCTTGTAAGTTCAGTTTATGTTTTCCTAGAAGTCTGTTGCCCCTTACCCCTGACCTCCAGAATTCCTTTATGTCTATCCCATGCATTCTTAAATCCCGTGATTGTTTCAACCCCCAACACTTCCCCTGGCAGGGTGTTCCACTTGTCCACCACCCATTCTGTGAAGAAATTCTTCCTCAAGTCTAGAAAATCTTCTAGTCTAGAAAATAAAGAGATAGTAGTAAGAAAGGGTGGTTATAACTAGGAGATTTTTAAAATAATAAATGGTCCATCTTCAGCAGCAGGGACATTCCCAAATAGTAAAGAATTTGGATTTATATGTTACTTTTTATGCACACCATTGCAAAGTACTTTACAAAGCAATGAGTTACATACTGGTAGTACAAGGAATTTAGAATTTTATTCGGATTTATATCTTTTATCTTCTTGCATCCACACTGTATTCCAAAGTCCTTTACAAAGCAATGAGTTAGATTCCAGTAGTGAAGGGTCTGTAGGATAGACAAAAATGATTTTCATGTGCTACTTGTCATACAGACTTAGTTCCCAAAGTGCTTTAACAGTAATACAGTAAGGGAAAAGAGGTTGGCCTACAGAAAATTCAGGAATACCAACAGAGAGGTGGATAGGGAAAATTACCTAAGGTTGAATAGTGAGGCAAGTAAAGAAGTAAGGCGAGCAAAGGCACAGAAGGAGCTGCAGATAGCTGAAGGAATTAAGAAGGGGGAGAAGGCCTTCTTTTGCTATATTGTTGTGCCTTGATTATGCCTCCTATCATCCCACATACACCTCACACTGTATTCCTGGGCTATCACAATGTGATACTGCTATTTTGCACTAACATATAGATTTAGGCATCCATCATATAAGCATGAGTGCCAGGAATGTGCTTTGCTACTCATATATGCCAGTGTTTACATCCTTTCATAGGATTTAGATCATGCATGACTATTATACCTCAGTATAATGCATTATGTTTGTCTTTTACATATATTCCATAGCAGAAGCGGTCGCGAGGGCAAGCAAGCACAGATCTCCCCACAACCACCGAACCCCCCTGGCAGAAAACGGAGCACTGGAGCACCCAGCAGAAGCGGTCACAAGGGCAAGCAAGCACAGCCCTCCCCACAGCCACCGAATCCCCCCCCACGGAAAACGGAGCACCGGAGCACCCAGCAGAAGCAGTCGTGAGGGCAAGCAAGTACAGCCCGCCCCACAGCCACCAGACCTCCCCGCAGAAAGCGGAGCACGGAGCACCCAGCAGAAGTGGTTGCGAGAGCAAGCAAGCACAGCCCTCCCACAGCCACCGAACCCCCGCGGTAAACGGAGCACCGGAGCACCCAGCAGAAGCGGTCGTGAGGGCAAGCAAGCACAGCCCTCCCCACAGCCACCAAACCCCCCCTGCAGAAAACGGAGTACCGGAGCACCCAGCAGAAGCGGTCGCGAGGGCAAGCAAGCACAGCCCTCCCCACAGCCACCGAACCTCCCCGCGGAAAACGGAGCACCGGAGCACCCAGAAGCGGTCGCGAGGGCAAGCAAGCACAGCCCTCCCCACAGCCACCGAACCCCCCCCGCGGAAAACGGAGCACCGGAGCGCCCAGCAGAAGCGGTCATGAGTGCAAGCAAGCACAGCCCTCCCCACAGCCACCGAACCCCCTGCAGAAAACAGAGCACCGGAGCGCCCAGCAGAAGCGGTCACGGGCAGCAAGCACCAGCCTCCCACAGCCACCGAACCCCGGAAAACGGAGCACCGGAGCGCCCAGGTAGCAATCCAGCTTCTAGCTGCCTCAGGGAGCTGTGCCACTGATTTAAACTTGGCGCCTTTTTCCTCCCATAGACTGCTGTGCCTTTCTGGTGGGACTGGGGAGCAGCACAGATAACTACAACAGCCTGCTCTCATTCTTACCGGCAGAGGGATTTTGTTTTTCCTGTAATTCGGGACTTTACAAGCAAACGATTCTTGAACCCAGCTAGATACTGTGTGTTATTTTACCTCTTAGCCTGCAATTTACTGTATAAGTTGTATTCAGACGTTTTAGTAATTTTGTTGAATTAGCTCCTCCCCTCACCTACCTTTACTTAAAGCTGCCTTTTTTTATTCCTTGCAGCAGAAGCGGTTGTGAGGGCAAGCAAGCACAGCCCTCTCCACAGCCACCGAATCACCCCCTGCGGAAAACGGAGCACCGGAGCGCCCAAGTAGCAATCCACCTTCTAGCTGCCTCAGGGAGCTCTAGCCCCGCCTGCGCAACACGCAGGCTCCCCACCACCCCCACCACCACCCTTGGTGAGCTCCTCCTTATATAAGGTGAGATCAGGTGAGCTCATGAACCAATCAGCCCACTTTCCCATTAGCTTCTTATACTAATCAACCACTAGTGTCCCCCGCAGAGCAGTTTCGATCTACTACCAAAAAAAAAAAATGCAGTATCTCACATTTACAACTCTTTTGCTTTGCCTAACCCTAGCCTCCCTTCCACCCTCATCCTACCCTGCCCTTACTGACTTACTGCCACTTCTCTCTTCAGCTGTTATGCCACCCCTCCACTCCTCCTCTGCACCAGCGGACCAAAATTAACACCACTGGTATAATTGGTCCCTGGGGGTCCTCTATCCTCCCTCCCTCTTTCCATGCGGAGTTACCATCCCTATATATCCCAGTCTACTCTGACCCTAAGCCTAACTCGGAATCTCCAAACCATCCCCCTCGACACTGGACAACACCTAAGACCATGCGTCTAGTAAGACACACTCTGGCTCTCCTTCTCCTTATAGCCGGGGACGTAGAACGTAACCCAGGTCCACCAACTACTATAGTTGGCCAATCCCCCGCCCCAGCTATGCACCTCCCTAGAGGCTTCAAAATTGTCCACCTAAACATATGCAGCATCCTAAACAAAATAGCCGTGCTGCAAACCACTGTCCTAGCCCTTCGCCCTGATATTGTAGTCATTACTGAATCTTGGCTGAAGCCCCATAACCTGGACGCAGAATTCTAAATCCCTGGCTTCTCCTTAATCCGCCAAGACAGGCAGGGCAGAAAGAAGGGCGGCGGCAGTGCCATGTATATCTCCTCTAAACTCCAGTTTTCCAAAATCACACCTACAGTACCCATACAATGTATAGATTCCCTTCTAATTAAAATTCCCCTGCCACACTCTATCCCAGTATACATTGCAGGGTCATACTGCCCGCCTTACACACCTCTGGTCAGCATCCTTGAACACATTGGCAACCTGAGGTCCCTCACGGCAGGCGGTGAACTCCATATCCTTGGAGATTTTAACCAGAACTGGCTAGGCAATGTAGCCTCCAAAATGCGATGCCAAATAACAGCCCTAAACCTGCACCAGCAAATAGGCGAACCCACTCACCTAAATCACAAATCCAGTAAACACACACTACTGGATTGGGCCCTTACCACCCACCCCCATCGGATAGTAAAAGCTGGCCTTTTACCTGACTCCCTAAGTGACGACCATATGATCTACATGGTGCGTAAAATCTTCCGTCCCAAGGCCCCGCCACCTCGCACGCTTTACAACAGGGTTTACAAATCTCTTGATCTGACTGCTCTCCTAAATGACCTCTACAGCATCGACTGGTCTTTCATCCCTAGGGCCACCTCCTTGGATGAGGCCCTGAAATTTTTCTCTACCAACTTCCTAGACATCTGGGATGTCCATGCTCCTCTCAGGAAATCCAGGGTAAGAGGAGCCCACTTACCATGGGTCACTACCTACCTCATGTCTCACCTACGAGCCAGAGACCGTGCCTGGAAATCTTTCAAGGCCACAGGGGGCTCATATGGCTCAGCAACATTACAGAACCCTAAGAAATGCCTGCACAAGACTCATACACCAGGCCAAATCTAATTACTTTAAAACTGCATTCAATAACAACTTCGCTCACCCTACCCTATTCTGGAAGTCAATAAAATCCCTTCTTTCCCCACCGACCCAACCCCCTACTCCCACTCTAAACCTAGGAGGAAAAATCATCATGGATCCTAGCCTAGTTACAGCTGAGTTCCATTCATATTTTTCCACCTCAACAGCTTCGCTTCTCGCCTCCCACCCCATCCCCGCCCATTGCTCCCCCTACAGGATTCTCCCAGGCCTCCTTCTTGCTTGGCCCGGTCTCACCTGACCAGGTGCTAGAAATACTGCAGTCGCTAAACCCCTTCAAAGGTAAATGCCCATCGAGCCTTGACTCTAAAATGCTCCTGCTCTCAGCACCTGCCATTGCCCACCCTCTATCCCTGCTCTTTAACCTGTCTTTTAGACTCAGGGCAGTCCCTACAATATGGAACAAGCCACAGTCATTCCCCTTGCTAAAGGAGGGGGCCCTTCCTCCCCATCAAACCACTGCCCCATATCACTGCTCCCCATCCTAGCCAAAATTCAAGAGTGCCTAGTTCTTTCCCAGCTCCAAGACTATCTAGAAACCATATCCTTCTTCACCCCCTACCAGGCCGGCTTCCGAAAAAACCACTCCACCACCACCTCGCTTCTTCGCCTCACCAACTCTATCCTTACGGGTATGGACAATGGGGATATAACAGCAGCCATATTTATCGACCTGGCTAAAGCCTTCGACACAGTCTCTCATCCCCTGCTGCTGGCTAAACTCTCCCAAGCTGGTCTCTCTACGGACGCAATTAACTTGTTCCATTCTTATCTTATAGGTAGGTCCCAATCGGCCCGTATTGGCTCGACTATTTTCTCCTCACTCCCTGTCACCAGTGGAGTCCCCCAAGGGTCTGTACTCAGCCCTCTACTGTTATCTATCTTTCTCAACGACCTGTCTGCTGCCTGCCCACTTTCGGCTATCCATATGTATGCAGACGATATGGTGCTGTTTGCCTCAGGCCCATCCACTAATGGCATGACAGCCTGTCTTCAGAAGGACTTCGACTCCATCCAACGTTGGTTCCTCTCAAATCAACTATTCTTGAATCCAAAGAAAACCGTCTCCCTCACTTTTGGCTCTTGGGCCAAACTAACCCGCCTTACTGCCCCCTCCCATGTTCTACACTCTGGATAGCTCCCCACTAGAGGCCTGTACTTCATATAAGTATCTCGGTGTCTGGTTAGATCAGCACCTCAACTTCTCGGTGCATATAGATGCTCTACACAAAAAACTGAATCCCATGCTGGGAGCTCTCTTCCGGAACAAAAACTGCATTCCTCTACCTACCAGGCTAGAAATAGTCCAAAAAAAGATCCTCCCGATCATGGATTATAGCGACATTGTCTACTGTGCTGCCCCCCAAACTTTCTTAGCTAGGCTTGATCCCCTCTTCCACTCTTTTTGTCAGTTCGCTTTGGACCGCCCTCCAAATACTCATCACTGTGTCCTCTACCAAGCCTTGGACCTCCCTTCTCTACAAAACTGGCGATTGCTACACTGCGCCAATACCACAGCCAAGTTCTGGTCGCAGACACTCCCCTCCTACCTGTCATCCTCTCTAACTGCCCTCCCCCCCACCGGCCTACGCACTCAGGAACATTGACTCCAGGCTCCTGCACATTCCACACAGATCCACCCGGTTAGGCTAGGCTGCTTTCAGTTTCAGGTTGCCCAAGTTATGGAACTCCCTATCACCTGATATTAGACACGCCACAACTACCCCACACTGGAATGCTCTTCTCAAAACATACTTCTCTACCAACTGTTCCTGTACCCCCCCCATTGTACCCCTCACAACTCTTAACTACCTGCTGCAAACACCAGTCTGGTTCTCCATTTTCATTAGTTGTGTTGCTGCCAGCTCCTATTGTTGAACTGATTTTATCTGTAATGTAAATGTATCTGCAATATTGCACTATGGCAGTCTCTTCCTTGTTTTGTTTGTACTAAACGTATCAATGTATATTTCTCTTTGTACTACATTTCCCTTGTAATTCCCCTCCCCCAGGGCGCATCTGGAATCGAGCGGTACTCTGCTCAGTATGCCTTTCCTGGTAAATCTCTTAAATAAATAAATAAATAATCTACCTAATCACTGATAAGATTACTCTAAGGGGTTATTAGTGATTATTTTATACTTACATTCTCATATAATTATATGTAGTGTGTGTTTTATAGTTAGCCAGATATGTCACGTGTAATAGAGACCTGTCAGCACCACTCTTTGTCTCTTTAGAGAGAAATCCTTTGTTATGTCTTACATTATACATAAGCAAGAAATGCCACATGTAATAGAGTTCAGTCAGCATTTTTTTGTCCAAGCTATAATGCTAATGGAAGCATATTCTGTCTCATATGATACTCATTACTAATTTTGTCTCCTAAGTTATTATCCAATACATAATGTTTCTCATATCTGTAACTATGTCATAATCTCTGTTGCTATACTGTTATCTGTAGTATTTAGGCTTCTGTAACCTAGTTTTACACACAGAGAGACCAAGATCTTGAAGTACCTGAGATTCTACAATCCTGGAGATTATGTACATTCTTCAGGAGAGTGGTGAGAAACCCATATCCCTTGTGATTTTCTTTGTCACATGCTTGGCACAGGTAGTCTAATAAACATTCATTAGTACTCTTGCTTATTTACAAATGTTTCTTGGCAGACTCTGGAGACATAAGAATCTGTATTATTATTATTTACTCTACTATCTGAGATTGTTTACGTAACAAGGCGACCGCGAATGGAATCTGGGTGTTTGCCAAGTCTTATTTTAATTTCCTCTGTAAATTAAAACACTGGGTGCAAAAGCCTCAGTAACAAGCAGCTGAGAGTGTCTTCTGTTTAACTTTTCAGTCTGTTGTGCATACCACAGTGCAGACAAAACAATCATTTGGCAGATATTCAAACTCTGTGTAATGAGTTTTATTTTTCCTCTTCTTTCTCTGTCGGAACACACAGCTGTAAAGGTATCTGAACAGACATATAGACTGATTTAATTTGTGGTTTCAAGTTCTAATGGGTATTTACTCATCTAGATGCCCACATTCGCTAAATGCTGTTTGTGTCCTGTCATGAACTTTGGTTGTAAACAAATTTTTTGATCTATAGACAGCTAAGGGTTTCTTATTTCTTCAAAAACATGTCTCAAAAATCAATACTGAAGTTGGGGCTGGATGCCTCACAAAATCAAACTGCCTATGGTGGTTTGAAACATGTTGCCAATATGGCAAAGGCCAGAAACAGTCCAATGAGGGTGATTTCTGAAAACTATAGTCAATTAAACCACGTTACCATGGAAGATATTCCTGAAAATTTGCTAGTTGCAACACTATTCTCTTGCTTAGAATTTTCTATAAAATAATGTGATACTCTGAAGTCAGATTACTCTTCTTACAGGCAAAAGATGAGTGTGCTTAATGTCAAGTCTGCTGAGAAAGTTAACGCACTGTTATTTCAAAACAGGACCTTGACTGAACAATGTGATTCATTACTAAGTAGTTATGAATACAGTAGATGTAAAAATGTATGCTTTGAATACCAAATGTGATAAAGCTTCTCTTGACAACAGACTAGTTTTACACTATGAGAAAGTCTTGTGAACTGAAGTTAGATTACTTCACAGTGTGCTCGCTCATGTACTTGAGGAGCTGGAATTCAAGAGTAAGGAAAATGCCCAACTTACCACTGTGCGTAGAAACCCAGAAAAACAGGATATACTTAATTTATGTGATGCCATATCTGAGGTTGATCATATAAATTGCAAGGCAGAAGTGGTGAACTTGTGTCATATTGGCAGGGAGTACTAACTTACTGCCCAAATACCTTGCCTCTTCTCATGTTAAAGAGTTTGATTTTGAACACTCATAGTATGCTGTGGGTGGACTAGAACAAAGGCTAGCCACTTGTTTTTCTGTGATTCACAAAATGGAGAATTGTTAGAGTCTCAAAATGGTGGACACACGTCATCAGGCTGCATCCCCATACCATCCCCCAAGACAGCCACTCATGGGCATGTGATGATGGTCATGACACAGTAATCCATGATGCCCATGAGGTAGTCCAAAATGGCCTACTACTACACCACGGAGGTTCAATCCTGCAGTCACAGGGATCTGTGATTGCTGCCATAACCAAACGAAACATACCAGAGTTTTTTGGCATGATTAATAATGTTATCTGGGACAACACTGTTTCTGAGGGACAGAAGATTCTCATTGAAAATGATGCTGACATACTTTTGAATAAGGCTGATATGCAATCTGTCATGAAGTCAGTGTCTGATGCTGCAGAAACAGCTTTTGTAACATGGCATAAAAAAGAAAAATGAAATGAAGCACTCAGATAGCTACAAACACACCATGTGGTACAGTAGAAACCATGGTCTAATACCATAGTAGATCATGGTTTGTATTGTAATACCTTGGCAATCCACTACAGGTAAGAAGCAGTATACAAGTGAAAGCAATATGCAAATAGCTTGCAGTGTATAATTGTCCCAAGTTGTATTTACTAAGAATTTTCCTGGCACTGGGTTTTTGACTTTTTCAAGATTGTTCTATGTTGTAACTACAACAGAAGTTCATGAGTTACTAAAGATTGTACATTTAAACTCCACATATACTGTTAATTCTGCTGCTGCAATATTTCTGTAGAAGTGAACAGTTACATACTGTTACCATCCCTTCTGATCTACTGCTTTCTAAGCAACTGTGGGTGCAATGCATTGTGGATGACTGAATAACATTATCTGGCCTAGCCTTTTCTTGGTGAATACACAGTGGTAAAGATGAGCATGCAGCTTCTATAACCGAAAGCAAAAATAACAGACACTGAGATAAACAAAGCACAATTAAAGAGAGAGGATACTTTTGTGGGTGAAAAGAAAAATAAATTGAGAGAAACAAAAAGAAATCAAAGAAACAGACTAACAATAGTAGTCAAAACAAGTATTTGAAAGATGAAAGCAGTAAACGTTATGTTGTTCTATGTCCTGCTGAGTTAGGTAGTTTAGAGGGAAAACAAGTGAAAATAATATTCTGCAAAATAGTAGTTGTTCAATAAAGTGTTTTTCAAATTGGCTTAGTTCAGTACATTTGGAGAAAAGGTGCTTGTGCTACTAGGATTATGTGATAGCCACCTATTGGTCTGCAAAGGAACTGGAGAAAGAAAACTAAAATGTACCATAGCACACTCCCATCATGCGGTGCAGCCCATATCTTCTAATACATAGAGAGGAAAATCAAAGCACCTAGAATAAAAAGTGAATTGCAAGGTTTTGAAAAGTTGTAAAATATGTTTTGATGTTAGAAAGCTTAAAGCTTGTAATGAAAGTTATTTTAACAAAAGTGAAATAGCGGCCACAATATTTCCAATAGGTGTGTTCCAATTGTTTTCAAGTATATGTACATCATGTTTAATAGCTCAATTTATAGTATTCTGAAAGTAAATCAGTGTGATTGTACTCATTTATTCAAAGACTATTAGTTATACACTCTTTTCCATGTTACACAAGCGGATTAAGCCACTCATAAGGATGGGTCTACAGTGGAATTAATCCATGGTTGTTGGTTGGACCCACTCGGCCTTCGGCCTCGTGGTCCAACCCCCCCAACCGTGGATTAATACCACAGTAGACCCATGCTTTCTCGTGGCTTAATCCTTACATGTTTGCTTTATTAGCATGGCCTTGGTTAAAGAACACATTGCAGTTAAATACATGAAAGGTTGTTTTCATTTCCTGTGCAATTTAACATCAGCTTTCCCTGAGAAGTTGGAACATACTGCTTTTCCTATGCAGAGCATTAATACCTTAAACTGCAACATTAAAAACAATGTTGCTACCATCCAGCTACATTCTGGTGGGGAAACCCACTTTACATTTGATGGGGGAAGGGACAACCCTGATTCTGAAAGCCTGGTGGCTGTAATATTTTCAGCATCACAGGCCACGTTGGGGGGGAAGGGTTACAGGATTGATTTCTGAACCTGAGGTGACAACTGTCTCAGCAGTAATCTCTCCACCCCGATGGCTACTGAACCACAATCCATAGCTGGAGAACTATGTGCAGCTTGCACAACACTTTTCTCCACTGTACAGGCACCCCTGATAGTGCCAGCACTGCCTGCACATTATGCAGAACCCCCTCTATCAGTGACACCTGGATCATCCCATACTGTGGCTGCAATAGCAGGCACCCCTGATAGTGCCAGCACTGCCTGCAGATTATGCAGAACCCCCTCTATCAGTGACACCTGGATCATCCCATACTGTGGCTGCAATAGCAGGCACCCCTGATAGTGCCAGCACTGCCTGCACATGATGCAGAACCTCCTCCATCAGTGACACCTGGATCATCCCATACTGTGACTGCAATAGCAGGCACCCCTGATAGTGCCAGCACTGCCTGCACATGATGCAGTACCCCCTCCATCAGTGACACCTGGATCATCCCATACTGTGGCTGCAATAGCAGGCACCCCTGATAGTGCCAGCACTGCCTGCACATTATGCAGAACCCCCTCTATCAGTGACACCTGGATCATCCCGTACTGTGACTGTAATGGCAGGCACTATAGGTAAGAAGGTACAAGGTATCCTAATACTGATATCATTGTCTTTTCTTTTGGGATCACTGACCATGGTCCCAGCATTGGTTAATCCTAACACAGTTTTAGGGCATTATTTTGAAGCTGCCACATCAGATATAGTAATCTCAGCAGTTTTAGCCCAAACATACAATGGACACATCAGACCCATTGCTTATGCATCCCAGATGCTTGCCCCAGTGGAGCTGTAATACAACCTTTGTGAAAGGAATCTTTTGGCTACATACTGGGCAGTGTGATACTTTATGTACACTATTGGATATGCACCCACTGTACTGCATTCCAATCATCTGCCAACTAACGTTCTGTTGTCATACAGAGTAAAAGATTACTCTGTATCCAATGCCAGACTTACACACTGGTATCTAATTTTACAGGATTATGACATCACTGTCCTTCCTATCACAACGTCATCCTTGTTGGCCCATGGCCTACAATTTATAGGAGATACCCATGATTGTTCACTCCAACCCCCTGATCTACCTGTCCCAGTGCCCTTTCTGACAGAATCTCAGAAAGTGTTAAAAGACACCACTGTGTGTCATGTTTTGACTGATGACTCAGCCACACATACCAACAAGGGTCAGATAGCAGGGTTTGGAATTTTTATTGTACATCCTGGTGATGACAGAGTGTGCATGAATAGTAATTGCATCATCATATATGTACGATTCACAGGCAATGTTAAAACACGCCTGGCAAATAAAATGAAAAGCAAGAAGGAGAGGAGTCTCCTAATTACCACAAATATTTGTAAATGGTTTAAAAAGCTGGAACATCATTGAGAAATACACAGTTTGCATTAAGAAAGGAATAAGAAGATTTTTCCTTACGTAAAATGATATCAGCACCCTGTGAAAGGGTTACGTTCTGCCAGCTTCAAGAAATGTCCTTGAGATAATTACAGAAAGCACTGCAGACACTATGTTTTTATTACAGTATCTAATTGGGACTGTTTTTCTCTAAACTGAATTCCTTTGGCAGAAGACAAACTTCTGTTCCAGTGCTCTATAGTATCGCTGTGAAATACAGTGATGTGCTTGTGTACATCAAAACCTAACAGTTTACAAACTGTACATTCATAAGGTTTGAGCATATTCTGAAATGTGAACTTTATGCTTCATAAGAAGGACCCTCATTTGAGGGCAGTGAATAGGTTCCTTAAAAAAGGAACGGAGGAATAACTTCCAGAAATAGCTCTTATAGAAAGTGAAAATGACATTCACCTTTCCAGTGATGGCCTACTCATTTGGAACATCACTACCGTAACACTCATGAAAAGTTATGGGTAATTCCTGAACACCTGACAGTAGATTTTATCACTGTACCAAATACATAGTACTACAACTGGTAGACACCAGTGAGTCAGTAAAAACCCTAGACAGACAACAATCCTCTGTCTTGTGGCCACATATGAGAAATGATGTAGAACACTACATTAGTTACTGTTTGATCTGTGAACAGAACAATACTATACCAGCTAGGAAAAATGAATAGTTATCCCAGAGGCAATAAGACCCCTGGAACAATATCCAGATTGACTACATTGGCCTTATGCCAACCACTAAGAACAACTAGTTTTCACTAGTGATCACCAACCTAACAGAACAACACAGTCAAAGTGACTGCAAATGTCTTGGCAAACCAGCTATTTACTAGGTAGGGGTTACCCCTAAAGGTAAATTCTAATTACAGGGATCCGGCTTTACAGCCAAAGTAATGCAGGAAATTTTGGATTTGTTTTGGGTAAAACAAACGTTTTATATCCCTTACCATCCACTGTCATCAGTACAGGTGGAATGGGTTAACAGGCAGATCAAAGTTATGTTATCCAAACTTGTTCAGAAAACCCAGAAGGACTGGAATTCATTATTGCCTTTACTCCTTATGGCAATAAGAGGGACACCCTCTGCAGGTACACAGCATACCCCATTTTTGAAATCATGACCGGATGGTTCATGAGACTCCCAGAACATTTACTTCTAGACCTGTGTACACTGCTGATGGAGCATCAGTAGATAAACATGTTAAATATCTCAAACAAGACATCTAAAAAGTACACTTGTTTGCTTCACAATATATGGGCAAGGCCCAAAAACAGGCCCTATCCCATTGTAAACAAATGCAGTCCAACAGGCTACCAAGTTTGACTGCCTCACTATAACAGACATTGATAGATGGCTATATGACAATCAAATTAACCTGTTTAAAGGAGATTAAATTACTTTTCCATACCCCAGTGGGAGGAATAGTACTAAAATATGTTTTTCTTTTCTCTTTCCTTTTAGGTTCCAGAAAGAGAGAGAGAGAGATGCTTACTTTTATGCTTATTATTCTTTCTAAAAGTATGGGTCTTCTTACAAGCCCAAACTGCACATTTTATTGCAGATAAGGACCAGTGACCTGATCCTAAACAGATTTTAGAGGCAAAATACCTCACAAGCCCACATGATTTAATTGCATCCTATGGAATTCACACTAAAATCATAAAAGACATGGTCATTGTCTAGAAGGGTAGTGAGGCCATACGGAATGTTATGATCGTTGCTTTGGATCAATTCTAGCAGTTAGACTTGATCTGGACTCCTGTTTACATTTTATTGATAATCAGGAATTTTGCATCCAAATTTTTATGGCAATAAAAGCCATTAGACTTTAAGGTTTTTAACCCTATGATGCTTCATAATTTGTGACACTTAATATTGAATGCCCAAAACAGAACCTTGGTCCACCCAGTGGTCTTAACAGCCACCTCTAAACCAGGTACCCTAGTTAATAATGTGCAGTTCATGCACATCCCAGTGATCTTAAATCTCACCTTTTTAAATGTGAAATGATTTGTTTTATGTTTCACAACAAACATTTGCAAAAAATTTTTTTTTCATAAATGATGAGATTGGATACCCTGGCAGCATACCAGGTACTCATTAATGACTCCCTATACAGGGACTGATAGCACCACACATACACACACACACACACACAGGATTTTCACATCCTGACTGCTAGTGGTACAACCTATAATTGTAAACCTACCCAAACGCACTAGGCATTTTGGTTTTGTTTTGTTTTTCTTATTTATAAAAAAAAACACAAGTTTAGACTCAGACCTGTTTGGCTCTGACATATTTATTTGAAATAGGGCTGATATAGCCATTATTCAAGAACATATGTTATAGGTTCACGATAGTATGACATTTAATATCATACCCCCCCCCCATTGCATGGTATACATAATTTTGCTCATAAAGAGTAATTTACATTTACAATATTAAGGATATTGTGAAGAGGTTTGACCTGACAAATGTTCATGATAATGAATTAATTTCTGCTTAGATTAAGGAAGCAGACGAGCATCACATAGCTAGGAACGTCCTTTGCACCGCCTACGGCTATTATGTTCTTACAACCCTATGGTTATCTGTTCCGGGATCTGGAATTAGGATATATCTTTGATCCCATACATGACAGATGTATGAGTTAGTGGCATTGCCACATTTTGCACTTCTATTGCATGTGTTAACACATGTTTATTTGAATCTAGCACTATTCCCTTGTCAATGACAAGAAACCTTGGATATGTCACCATACACACCAGTATTGCTACATGTTTTGAAATGTATTCCTGCACAATCCAGGAAGCCACATTTGTGACTCTCACAGTGTAATTGCTGCATTTTCATCCGGCAACATCCATCTCTGATCATCTGGCAACTGTCCATTCTATTGGTCATCTTGATGGGAACTTTTGCACTGGCTGCCAATACAGTGGTGGATCACCTTTAAAGTAGGTCTATTGACTTACAAAGCCCTACAAGGATTGGGTCCCAATTACTTGAAAGAGCTCCTGGTTCTTACACCCCTTTACGACAGCTCCGCTCGGCTGATGAGGGGTTGCTGGAGATTCCGAGGGTTAACTCAAAGTCATCTGGTGTGCGTGCCTTTGGATTTGCAGCACCTACCCTCTGGAATTCTCTGCCCTGTCAGCTTAGGGGGTGCAGGATGGTGGGGAGTTTTAAGCAGGCACTAAAGACTTTTTTTATGGGGTAAGGCATTTCCTGTTTTATTGTGATTTTATACTATATGTATTTGTATATGTGTTTTGTCTGTATTAATACTGTACAGCACTTTGAGATATTGAAAGGCGCTTAAATAAATTTTATTATTATTATTTATTGTGAAAGGTTAAAACTACCTCCTTTCCTTGTTTGCCATGAGGTCTTGGAATTGTGACTGACTCTGAACTTTGAATGTTATACCTGAAAAGAATATCACCTTTTATGCAGATGTGATATCTTCCAACTTGTTAATACAGGCCTAATAACTGAAAATTAGGCTTCCACTTGTGAACTCTCAAACTGTATTCAGTCCAGCCAATTAAGATTCTATAATCAAGCTCATTGTTATGCATACTATGAAGCTAATCTGGGGTTGGGGCAATCCCCTAACTCAGCAAGAAAACTCTTCTTCATTTGCTCTTCAGTCAAGAAATCCATTTTTTTCACTGCTTGTTTTCCAAGCCTGGCTGGCACCTCATTCAAACTGTGTACTGTTATAAACTTTTACACTTTGTGCAGTCGTGTGATCATCTTCAACTGAACACTGTTGTTGTTCCATTGTAAAACTCAATGTGCAATCTAATGTATCCCCCGCTGAGGCCTCTGAAAATACTGCTGCCTCCTGAACGTTTTGATCAACCTTTGGAAAATCTGAATGCATCGAATTTGAACTATGAATCTTCATCTAACACTTGAAGAAACCTGGATTTATTCCTGGAACTGTTCATAGTTTATGCCTTGTGGACATTGACATTTCGTGTCCTGTTCAACTTACCAACTGAAAAATGCCATCCGTCAAGGTGGTATATTCTGCTGATGTGGAACATTGTGTGGTGACCAACTATATATCACAAAAGTGGGAGCAGGACAGAGGCAGGAAACTACAGACCAGTTAGTTTGACCTCAGTGGTAGGGAAAATGATGGAATCACTTCTGAAGGAAAGAATTGATGAGTACCTAGAGGCCAGTGGGGCACAGGACCCAAGGCAGCATGGATTCACAATGGGAAGGTCGTGTCAGATGAATCTAATAGAGTTCTTTGACTGGGTGACCAAAGTAGTAGACCAGGGAGGGGCTGTGGACTTGGCCTACCTAGATTTTAGCAAGGCATTTGATACAGTCCCACACAAAAGATTAATACACAAGATAGCCAGCCTTGGAATGGGTCCCAAGGTGGTAGCCTGGATAAAAAATTGGCTAGACAACAGGATGCAAAGGGTAGTAGTAAATGGAGTACACAGTGAAGAAAGGAGGGTTACTAGCAGGGTACCGCAGGGTTCAGTACTGGGACCGGTCCTTTTTAATGTCTTTATAAGTGACATTGTAGAGGAACTGGAAGGAAAAGTATGTCTCTTTGCAGATGACACAAAGATCTGCAACAGGGTTGATACACAAGATGGAGTGGAAAGGATGAGAAGGGACTTGGCAAGGTTGGAGGAATGGTCAAATGTATGGCAGCTCAGATTCAATGCAAAGAAGTGCAAGGTAATGCACATGGGAAACAAAAACCCAGGGGAAGCGTACACAATGGGGGATGAGATACTGACAACAGTAAAAATAGAAAGAGACCTGGGGGTAATTATATCAGATTACCTAAAGGCGGGCAAGCAATGTGAGAAGGCAGTAAGGAAGGCTGGGGGGATACTGGGATGCATAGGAAGAGGCATCAATAGTAGAAAACAGGAAGTTGTTATCCCTCTGTACAGACAGTTGGTGAGACCCCATGTGGAGTACTGTGTGCAGTTCTGGAGACCTCATCTCCGAAAAGACATAGACAGAGTGGAGGCTGTCCAGAGGAGGGCAACCAAAATGGTGCAGGGTCTGCACCAAAAGACATATGAAGAAAGACTAAAGGAGCTTAATATGTATAATCTTGAGGAAAGAAGGGAGAGAGGGGACATGATAGAAACTTTCAAGTACCTCAAGGGAATTAACAAAATCCAAGAGGGTAGCATCTTCCAGAAAAAGAGATGTGCAAGAACAAGGGGGCACAATTTGAAGATAGAGGGGTGGCTCAGGGGTAATGTGAGGAAGTATTTTTTCACAAAGAAGGTTGTGGATGCATGGAACAGCCTCTCTGAGGAGGTTGTGGAGTCAAGAACAGTGGGGGACTTCAAGTATGCATGGGATAGGCATAAGGCAGTCCTGGGGCAGGTAAGAGGAAGTAAGCTGTTGGTTAACTAGGATCTGCAGCTTATCTGTTAGGTAGGAAAATGGGCAGACTAGGTGGGCCAAGTGGTCCTTATCTGCTGTCAAATTCTATGTTTCTATGTTTCTATATATTCTTCTGATATGGATTAAAAATTATGCAAAGTGAACTTTTCTAACTTCTGTTTTTACTCCCTAAACAGGTAATAGGCTATAAGGTAATCACACCTGTTCCCATCCCAGAACCAGATATCATTAAGTCTAGTCCTAACTATCTTGATGCTCTGTCTCAATTTTTACTTATTTTTAATATCCATACAGGCAACTTAAGTTTGTCTCTTCAATTTCTTCCCAATAGGACAGATACACACCTGATACATATGAGTATTTATTGATTGTTTTGATATTGGAAACCCCACTGTGAAGTTTTATTCCAAATGTTTATAGTAATACAAGGTTTACTAACATTTTCCCTTATAATTACAGTTTGTTGTTTAAAGAAAACCCTAAAATACTACCGTGACCAGTTAATATTCTTCTATCAGGCTCGTGCCTTGGGCCTGTAGATGAATGGTGCCTAACCTCCATCTTTTTGTTGTGTTGCCACTTTTGCAATTAGGGCAACAAAGAGGGGATTGTTACGCCTGGGTTATGCCCCCTATTGTCCCACATACGCTTCACATATACCTCACACTGTATTCCTGGTCTGTTATACTCTGATACTGCTATTTTGCACTTATATATAGATATGAGCACCGATCATATAAGCATGGGTGCTAGGAATATGCTTTGCTGCTAACATATGCTAATATTTATCATCCATGGTTCATTATACCACAGTATAATACATTTATCTAGTTTATGTTTGTCTTTTATAGATGTTCCATATATAATCTACCTAATCACTGATAAGATGACTCAGAGGGATCATTAGTGATTATTGTATACTTATAGTCTCATATAATTATATGTAGTGTGTTTTACACTCAGATATGCCATGTGTAATAGTGCCTTGTCATCAGTTCTCTTTGTCTAAGCAAGCTGACAGAGACAGAAGGCCTTTATTATGTCTTATGTTTTATACTGGCATAAGTAAGACATGGCGCATGTAGTTTGAACTGTCAGCATTTCTATTGTCCAAGCTATAATGCTAATGGAAGCATATTTTGTCTCATATGATACTCATTAGTAATTCTGTCTCGTAAGTCATTCTCCAATGGAGAATGACTTGGGACTAATACATATTGTTTCTCATATCTGTAACTATGTTGTAATCTCTGTTGCTATGTTGTTATCTATAGTATTTAGCTGTCTGCAACCCACTGTAGCTCTCTCGAGACACTACTGTAGCTTCTCTAGAAGGGCAGAGAGCTGGAGCACGGGGAGAGATAGAACAAGATCTTAGAGGACCTACGATCTACAATTCTGTAGAATATGTACATTCTTCAGGAGTGGTGAGAAACCCATCTCCCTTGTGATTTTCTTTGTCACATGCTTGGTGTAAATAGTATAATGAACTTTATTAGTACTCTTTGCTTGTTTATGAATGTTTCTTGGCAGACTACGAGACACAGAAATCTGTATTATTATTATTTTTATTGTTTATCCTACACACCAAGAGTGTTTCAACAACAGCTCTTCTCTTTCTCTCACCCCGCTGCTGCCCTTGAACATTCAGGGCATTCTCTCCCCCTTTGTGGCCTGCTGACCCCCCCCACTTCCCTTCCTGTACCCACCTCATCTTCTCTTTTTTTTTTCAAAATCTTGCTATGCTGTTGTGTGCTCAGAAGGGTCCTAAATTGGGCCTCCTAATTACATGGCTCCCACTTCAGCTCTGGTCGACGGGGGGCCTCTGTGCTGTGGCCTATCCCCCTTCTCCTCCTACCTCCCCTTTCCAGTCTTCATCCTCTCCCCCCAAGCCATCTACCACCTGGCAATTACGTCAGACACCATCCCATGTGGTAGGCCCATGCGTCCTGCCATTCCGTCCTTTTGGATCTCTCACCCTTCCTCCATTAGTCAGATGAGCATGACTCACTTTAATCCCTGCCCTGATATCCAGAGCACTGCCCAATGCTGGGTGACCCTGTGGGACAGTAATTCCACTGCCTTGGATACTCTCCTATGCCTGCCCGGCAAATGTACCCTCACTGGACTCTTTCTGCTGCTGAAAATAAGCACCCAGACCAAGGGCTTGGCTTATAAATTTTTCTTCCTTCATGCGAGTTCAAGACATACTGGCTCAATACCACTATGGTGGCAGCAGGACACACAAATGCTTACATTTCACTCAGCAACTCCTGGGCTTCATTGGAGCTGGGCAAACATATATACAGACAAATAACACATTCACCATACACCCGTTGATGATTAGAAACATAGAATTTGATTGCAGATAAAGACCGCTTGGCCCACCTAGTCTGCCCATTTTCCTACCTAACAGATAAGCTTCAGATCCTAGTTAACCAACAGCTTACTTCCTCCTACCCCCCACTAGGACTGCCTTATGTCTGTCCCATGCATTCTTGAATTCCCCCACTGTTCTTGACTCCATGACCTCCTCAGGGAGGCTGTTCCATGCATCCACAACCCTCTCTGTGACTTAATTGCAAATGGAATCCTATAATAGTGTGACCCTCTCTCCTTTGTACCATTTCTGTCCTATTACTTGCACAATGCTATAGCTATAAGAGGTTTAACCACTCTATTTCTATTAGCAGTAGTATTAGAAGGAGAGCAAATGTTCTTGCCCTACAGGTTATGCTAGCTTCTCATTCCAGTTCTGTGAGCTTACATAATTGGAATTCCTCTGGGAGCACCAGGTATTCCCTGGACCGCATGGCGATGACATCACATTCCATCCCATACAGTGGGCCCATGCATTCTCCCTCGCTCCTTCCCTTGCTCTCTTTCAGTTGTCCCTTGTTCCTTCTGTGTCATTCAGCCCTAAAAAACAGCCTTCCTTGCTTCTCTTCCACAACACTGACTGGAAACCCACTGTTGATGGCGCCCTGCTCTCAGCACCTGGCGGAAATGGTTGCCAGCCTCCTGCAAACACCCCCCAAACCTTTTCTGGCCTTCTTGCTTTCAAACCTCCCCCTTAATCGTAGCCTTAGTGAGATTCAATCCTGAATCCTGCCCGCTGTACTCAACTGCCCCATGTAGCAAGCTTAAGACCCATCTGCCAACATCCTCCCGCCCTTTTGCCAGTGTTTTCTGCTTTTCTAGCAATCGCTTGCAACCCATGCTTACAAACCCATATGATCACTTCCTCCAGCGCATTCACTGCTCTTCACTCCCACATATTGTGCCTTACCTTTTTCTGGCCACTCAGATGTTTACTCACTTCACCAGATTTCCCAGTTCTTTTGCTGTGCTACTTAGGCTTCTTTTATCAGCTTTATTTCTTAACAGTTCTAGATGTAATAATATAATCCCGCTGTTTAATTAACTCAGAATACCAATAAAAACTGCCCACTGGCTCTACAAAATCTTGTCAAAACTGATGTGCATCCAGACTAAAATACTTTGGAGAAATTTTGTGAGCTTCCTTTGCTGTGAAGTCCCTTATAACTTCCCCCTTTGTTCCTGCCCCCTGGGCTCATCGTGTCCACTCACCTGTTGCCACCTCATTGCCCTCTCTCTTTACTGCCCACCCCTTTGGTGACCTCATCTGCTCCTCCCCTTCGGTGACCTTATGCCCTTAGCCCCTTCCCCTCCCTTTCTCCTCCCCTTCCTCCCCTTCCCCTGAACTTTCCACATTTCTTGGCCGGGCTGTGGGACAATGGGGTCTGCCCCTTTAATTGGGCAACCCTGTTTATTGTTCAGCATTTTATGTTTTGATTAGCTCTAATAGGGTTGTCCATATCCTGTATTATATTCCAGTACTGCTTTGGATGAGTTGCATTTTCAATTTTATTATTGTTATACGTTTTTCTGGCTTGTTTAATTAACCTTTTGCATTTACTACACTGCTTTTTGTATTGATCCCAATCTCCCTATTTTTTGTTTCATGTGCTTTTTTCCATAATCTGTCCCTAACACGTATATTTTCTCTTAGGGATTCATTTACCCAAGGCAGATGCGTCTTCCTTAATTTACTAGTTTTAAAGGGCACATGTGATCTCAAACATGCATAAGAGTCCTAGTTAAATCAGCAACCCCCAAGTTTATGTCTGGGATTAATTTTAGCCTTTCCCATCTTTCATAACTCAAGTCCCTTACAAAGTGATCTAAGTGATAGTAAAGTCTTTTGTAGTACTAGTTTGCCCTACATCCCTGTAATTAAATGTATCAGTTGTTTTACGTATTGTGGGTTTGTTGTCCCCAAGTTAGGGGGTAACACCTGACAGCTTTCTATATTAAGTCCCTTCAAGAAGAACATAAGGTCTAAAATACTACCCTGACTATCTATACCACTTCTTCTGGTAGCCTGGTCTACCACCTGCTGAACATTCAGTATCTCAAAACTCATTTCTAATTTCCTACCCTGGGATTACCCCAGGCAGCGTTAAAGTTACCAATTAAGATTATGTAATTATCCACTGCCATAAGAGCTATCTTTTGAGCCAACACTTCAAAATTACTAACATTTATGTTAGATGGGGAATAAACTACACCTATTAAAAGTTTTAATCATTTAATCACAACAAAAATTCATTCTATCCCTTCAATTACTCCTGAATGAGCAATCTCTGGTACTCCCAGTTTGTCTTTGATGTACAATAGAACACCACTCCCCGCTTTATCATCAAGGGACAGGAGGAATGGATTTACTAATAATGTAAAATTGTTAAACCAAGTGAAATGTCTTCACCCAGAAAAAAGACGGTTAACTTGCCCCTATCTTGCCTGAAAATGCCATATCCATCCATTGATAGTTCTTCAGCTGACACTCATTTAATTAGCCAAGTTTCAGTTACGCCAGTTACATGGGGCTCCAGTTTTTGGGACCATATTCTAAAATCCTGTATTTTATTTATAATACTTCTGGCATTTTCATGCACAATTGTTAATTCTGGCCTTTTAGAGGTTTGTGGTCCAGGATTAATTTCCACATCAACTGCTAATATCAAGGTCAAGTAATGGACAGTCAATCCTGATAATTAGCAGTGTTTCCAAGTTAACCATCTTTTTTCTGGGTGAAGACATTTCACTTGGTTAAAAATTTTACATTATTAGTAAATCCATTCCTCCTGTCCCTTGATAATATCATTGGGCCAGGTGGAAAAACTGGCATCCGCAATGCAATCCTGTTTTATAATAGATCTCTCTCTCTCTCTCATAGACACCCTGCACTTGGGGCTCAACCCCACACCCTGCCTTTCCAGCACTTCTATGCGCTAACCCCCTTGTGTTGCTGACAACTAACAGGCTCCCTGTTGGGCACAGTTATTTAGTCTGTTCCTGTATGTGTCTGACTGTGTTTACTTATTCTAGTTTTAGTTTTTGCTGTATTTTTTTGCATTCCTTTGTTTAAAGACCAAATGCACCTAAATGTTCTCATTCTAATTCTATTGTCTTGTCTGTCTCAATCCTCTGTATAATCAACTACTTGTTCTAAATATACTAACGTGGAACCTATGTAAAGAGCTCTGAGCTCAAATGGTTAATCCAAGATCTAAAATGAAATAAAATAAATGTAAAATGTAACCTACCTTTGGAAATGTCAGCATACAGATAGTTACTCTCAGTAGATGGTGATTTACGTGTTGTTACAATTATCAAAATGCATTGCACCAGTAGTTTCAACATTTTAAACAGCTTCCTATAATGGCTCTTTATGTTAAGCAAGACAGTATCGTTTTTGCAGTCAGTAGTAGTAGTAGTTACTTCCCTCCGGTGTAAAATCACTTTAAATTTAATAAATACACACAGAAATAACCCCTAAACTACAATTTACCATCAATAACAGTTTAACCCCAAATAATAAAAAAAAAAAAAATATTAACTCTGATTGTAACCCTATGTAATCCAGCTCTGTAACACAATAAGTCATCTTTCAACTTGTACTGTTCTGTTACTTGTATGTTATTTTTGTTATTGCATGTTATTTTTACCCCCGGGTCGCCCCTGAAAAGAGGACCTCCAGGCCCAATGTGCCGATACCAGTAACAAATTCAATAAATAAATAAATAAATAATATATATATATATATATATATATATAGTAGTAATTTCGTCCCTCTGATATAAAATCACTGTAAGTTAGATGAATACACACAGAAATGCCCATGCTCATGCTGTGTATGCTACATGGGGCTTTAAGGTGTGTAGCCCCTCCCTCTGGGTGGTCCTGCATGGCTGCTGACTCGCTGTCAAGTCCACTCCTATGGTGCAACCGGAGACCTACTTCCAACAGTAATTCAGGTTAGTTCTTTAGCTCACCAGTGCTTGGGCAGGCTACAGACAGTTTCAGTGATCAGATGTTGATACAGTCTCTGTTGCTAGTTCAATACTGTACTCTCCCACTCAGATGAATCTGCCAGCATCCTGTTTAGATAGCAATTAGGTACTCTGAAGCTGTGCATGCTACATGGGGATTTAAGGCATCTAGCCCCTCCCTCTGGGTGGTAATGCATGGCTACTGACTCACTGCCATGCCCCCTTCAATGGTGCAACCGGAGACCTACTCCCAACAGTAATTCAAGTTCATTCTTTAGCGCACCAGTGTTACCAAAGAAAATGTTCATGAGGTACTTGAGAATCTTAAAAGATATGTAGAAATGTTGCCAGCAATTTCTCCAGAAGAATCCTTGGCTAAAAATGGAGGGAGGTTCACAACATGTTGACGGAAATACAAAATCTTGATTTTTTTTGCCAGTGTCAGGGGTATGCAAATGCTTCTTTTTGAATATTAGTGACCCCCAAATATTCACATATTCATTCTTCTTCTTCAGTTTTCCCGTGCCTATGAAAAATAAAAATGAAGATAAAGGAACTTCCCCTAGCCTCCTCTCCAGTCCAATCCTTTAAAAAACACACCCCCTATCCCCCACCCTCTGCTACAATACCAATCATCCTCCACCCACCAGGCCCAAAATTTCATACTGTATGTTTAAAATAAAAAAACAACAACATGACACATGACAGGCACAACTTGACCGCCTCCATGGCTGGCTGCTCTTTTTAGTGCTCTTTTCTTATTAATATTTTAATATAATCACATGATCAGCTAGTGTTACTATGTGAGCAGGCATGGTAGCACTTTCATTTAGTAGAAGGTGGCTGGCTGTGGAGAATGGCAAGTTGTTCAGTCACCTTCATCTGTGCTAACTATTCTTCCAGAAAGAAAAACTGGGTGGTGGGGGAAGTGGGGTAAAAGATGGTGCTGCTAGGGTAGTGGGTAATATTAATTAAAGAGCTTCAAAGATGGCTGTTGATTATGGAGGTGGGTGGCTTGTGCCAGTTGCCCATTGTGAGAGATTTTTTTTTTAAAGTATATGACATATTTGGTGCTGGGAAAAAGGAGAGTGGGAAAGAGACTGTAACAGAGGGTAGGGATGGGGGCGTTGTGATTTTTAAAGAAAGGAGCTGGGAAGTAATCTAGGATGGACTGTTTCTTTTTCTTCTTTGCTTTCTTTTTAAATAGTATTTCCCAAGTAGGTACAAATAGGGACTCAATCCATTATTCAAATCCAAATAACGAATAGTGCCTTATTCATGGTATTTGCCGGGAAATACTATTCACGATTTACACATCACTGGTGTCCATCACATTAAACTGTGTCCCGTTTTATTTTGCATGTGAAGCATAATGCTGAAACTCAGAATTCTGCATTACATAGCCTAAGGTAGCATATGCAGGAACAAATGAAAAACTGAACTGTTTAGCATTTGATGAAAAAACTAAGACCCCAAGTTCACCCTGGAGAAAGTGAGACTGAGCGGGGCGTAATCCTAGTCTTCCACATAATAAAGGGTACTGACAAAGTTATAGCACTGTATGCAATTTTCCTATTTTGATTAAATAGAATTCTGAGGAATTTCACAAAATTCCGCTTCATTCCATGGAATTTAATCAGAGCAGAATTCTGAAAAGTGGAAAGCATTAACTGTGGATTCTTTTTCCTTAGGTCACAGAAAATTTCTCTACAGTTTACATGATCTGTGGAAATTTATTCAATGGTTTACATAGAAATGCTTTTTCAGACTTCCATGGAATTCAAAAAGAAATTCCAAAACATTTTTCAAAAGCAGGATTGCCATTCTACATGAATTCTGACAGTAGAATTCTGCATCCTACACAACTCTACAAGGCTGAACTGATGAAATGTTTGATCTTGTGAGAATCTACAGGATGCAAGTACCTACCCAGAATCTCAAAGGTGGTAAATGCAAGAGGTAATATTAGGAGGCAATTCTTCTCCCAGAGGGTGAAGAATTGATAGAACAACCTTCCCATAGAGACAGTGGATATGAAAAAAGACATGCCTTCTAGGTAATCATAGGCACATTTCTGCTTACCAGTGAATCACGAGGGTACTCTGATTAGTAGGGGTGGGTTGGAGTCATTACAAGCTAGTGATTGTTTGCACAGAAAACTTGTTTATGCCTGATTATTAGGAAGGTAGGGCCAGCCTTGATGAACCTAGAGTCCCTGCAGACCTTAAATTACTATATTAGCCAACTGGTTTCAACTCCTTGGAGAAAATGGAATGACAACAGCGTTAAACAAACTGAATTATTTCCATTAATTGTATTTGTTTATTTGTAAGTTTGCTTATGCCCCTAAACAAAGCAAACATATTGGAGCTACTTGCTCAGGTAGGGTAGGGGCCGGGGAGATGTGTCCTGTAGTTGCTAATGGAGCTGACCCCGCAGAAGGCATGTAAGTGAACACCCAATGCTGACAAGGCTGATGATGAAGCTGCTTCACTGGCTGATGTACAGAAACTTCTTACATATGAAATAATGCAGCTACACCTATCACAGTAAGGTTGTATCCTTTCATAAGCATCATGAGCCAGACTATCCCCCCACCAGCCAACCTAGCTTTTCAGAAGCACCTGTGGCATGAGCTCCATCCTGCCATTGGTATCCCACCCTCCCCAGTTATTTAATAACATGATGGCAGTTGCTCAATTTCTATGCAAGTATCACCTCACCTGTCCAACCCTGTTTTGCATAACACTGGTGGGTGGTGGCAGGTGCTCAATCCCTCTACTGGTATCCTCCCTCCAGCCTGACCTAGCTTTTACAATAGCACTGGCAGTGGATACTCTAGCCTACTGCCAGTATGCCCGCTACTGACTGAAGGCAGAACAGTTTGAAAAATGGTACGTCCAAGGATGTAAGGGGTGAATTTCCCCTTCCTGTCAAACAGGTCCACCCACAGAATATCTCACCCAAATTTGTAATCTGTTGAGTAACTCCCCCAATGCGACTGACAGCAGCTTCCAGTGCCTAGTTCCTTGATATCCACCTGAAAGCCTGGCCCTCCCTTTTCATTTTTAACATTTGACCACTGTGCCTTAACTCAGCAGGCTGTGAACCCAGCCCACCCCCATTAACAATACTCCAGCCTTCACTTTTCAAAATTCTGCTGACACCTTGTAAGCCACAATGGGAGTGATTAGAAAGTAATGATACTTACTGTACATGCTGAATTTTAAAGGCACAGTCCTCCCAAGTAATAAATTAACATGATTGCAAAAACTGATAGGGCCAGGCCCTACCACTCATGAAAGTGGTAGGGCCATGGCCATAGTGGTCCCCTGTTATAGCACCTATGCTTTTCCCACCCAACCCAGCTTTGAAATAAGACTGGCAGTAGGTGCACAACTCCACTAACGGTATCCCCCTTTCTGGCCAATCCAGCTGTCACCTCCCAGAGCACACTCTGTCAACTGGGTGCCCACCCCTCATGGCAGCTAACTCCCCAAACAGGATGTGACACCGAGGTGCCTACTGCCATTGTTGCCAAACAGCACACTGACACTGGTGTACCAAATCCCCAGTGTTGGTCCCTGGAATAAAAAAAAGTTCTTTATCATCCTCTTTTTTTTAACCTAAAAAAAATGAGAAAAAGGTCAAGGAATGACTTTCCCTCCCCAACCTTAGCCCCCCACCCTGACCTCTCTCTCTGCAGCTACCATACCACAACCCTCACTTACATCTCTGTTGTCCTCTGCTGTAATCTTTCTTGACTACTGAATGTCCTGTTCCTGCCATGGCCAACCATTGACTGACTGAAAACATGGCTTTTTCAGCCTTCATTTTTTTCAATTCTGTCCTTACCCTCTTTACCATGAACAGACTTGTGTCTACCCCCCCCTTTCATGATTTCATGATAGAGTAGCATTGGAAGAAGGGTTCTTATGGGGATAATAAGGTCAGCTTTGTTACTGAGGTATCCACTGAGTCTATATAGGATCCTGATTTTTTTGGTGGAAAGACTTTGTAATTCTCTCCACATGAGATTTCAGTGTAAGCTCCTGGTCCAGTTGAACACCAAGATACTTTATAGTTTCACAGACTTCTATCCTACAGCCGCTAGTTGAGGAAATGTGGAGGAAGTTATTTCTCTCAGTACCCAGATGTCTGGGATCAGATATTGCCTTAGATTTCTTTAGATTGAGGACCAATTTGTTGTCTACAAACCATTTTTCCAGAGTTCTGAAGTCAGCGTTTAGGTCCAGTTCAATCCAACCTATATTACTAGAACTACAGTAAACAATAGCATCATCTGCATGGAGTTGGATCTTGCCCCCTCCCTCCAATGATTAGGCATATTATTTATAAATATTGAAAATAGCAGAGGTCTGAGACTAGACCCTTGTGGGGCACCTTGGTTAACAAGTTTTGTTTCCTTTCACTTTAGCAAATGTTTTCTATCCCATATTTAGCGGTGAAACCAGTTGCAAGTATGGTTGTCCAGATCTAGCTGACAAAGTTTGGTAAGAAAGATATAGTGGTTCATTAGATTGAATACCTTAGTTAGGTCTAAAAATAGGATGCCAGTTGCAAGACCATGATCTATTGCCCCAAGTACACCAGTAGTAAATAGGACAAGGGCCGTATTCATACCGTGGTTCTTCCTAAATCAGAGTTGTACACCAGAAAGTATGTGATGGAGTTCTATATGATCTGGGACCTGTCTATGTACCAGCTTCTCCAAAACTTTAGCAAGTGCTCCCAGAATAGATATAGGTCTGTAATTCTCTACCACATACTTTGCATCTCCTTTGTGCATAGGGACTACCATCACTGTTTTCCACTTGGAAGGTAACTGACCAAGCAGAAGAGACTTGTTAAAGAGAGTCTTAAGTGGTGTGGCTATGATTGGGCCTGCTATTTTCAGATATTTAGGTTCCAGTTTGTCAAATCCTGGGGAACCATTGGGTTTAAGCAATCTTAGTAGAGTGAGCACTGCTTTCTGGATGGTGACCCAGAAATGAAATTGGGGGAAGGGTTGGTTATCAGAGAGGGAGCTGCTCATGTTTTCAGGTCTTTGGTCAATGTACTATGTTTACCCCCCTGACAGCGACATTTCACCAGTGAGGTCCTCCACAGTGACTACAGAGCCATGCCGCAGAGGGAAACCCGCTGGAACCTGGCGCTGTCTGTCGGGGGGTCCTGCACCCCCACAATCAGCTCTGACTTGGAGATGATAATCTATAAGTGGAGGGGGTGCAGGGGCGCAGCCCCCTGCATGTGGGGTTCAGGGGAAAAGCCCCCAGAAGAAAACAAGGATGGACAGTGCTAACCGGCAGCCATCTGCAGAATGCAGTCAATCTGCTGGTGTCGCTGACGGGGCGTTCAACAAAAAATTTGTCGAGCTCCTGTCGTGGATCCAATGTACTGTATTTATCCAGTTTGGTGAAGAAGTTGTTGAAGGTGTTAGACAGGGCAGGAAGTTCAGATTTTGAGTGACCATTGATTGTGATACTATGAGTAGTGTCAGCAGTACGCCCTTTTATGAGGTAGTTGATCTGCTTCCAAACATTTTTGGGGTCTGTTAGGTTTGTGGTTTGGAGAGCTTTGATGTATGATCATTTAGCATTTTTTAACTCCTTCTCACGGGAGTTTCTCAAGATCTTGTGTTTGATCCAATCGGAATGCTCATAAGAGGGTTTAAATTGCCCCAATGCCTTGTCCCTGAGTTTCATGAGTTTCCTTAAATCTCAGTTCATTCAGTATGAACATTTGCCATAGGGCCTACATTGTTTCAAGGGAGCAAATCAAAGTGTAGTAAAGTGCTTACTGAAAGCAGCAGTATTCCTTAGTTACCATCTAGATTTTTTTAGCAACAGGGTTTTTTCTGGCAAAACTATCAAGACATCCATTTTCCTTTTGTTTATTTTATTTCTGAATGAAGATACAGGAGTTTGACGTGTTTGTTAAGTTCCAACTCCAGTGCCATGGCAGTCATTATAGAAATACATATCTTGGTACGGTGGTGTACTTTTTATGATCAGAATCATGTGGTAACACCATCCTAATACATGCACATTATGAATCTGGTACATACATTTAACAGAAGAGATTTTTAAAAATCATGAGTGGTGACTATCTTTAATGACATGAGTCATTTATTATAGTCAGCTATAGAATCTGTTTCAAAAAATATCAGAGAAAATTAAAACTACGCCAAGGATGAGTCTAAGGATGTCAGAAATAACATTTTTGCTAACAAAAAAAACCCAAACAAAACAGATTAAAATTATAAGGTGAAATTGTTTGCCAACTAACAAATATTGCAGTTTAATTGTAAATGTGTTGTAGCCACCATAAGAAGAGCAGACTGAGCCCTAGTGCTCCATATTCCACAAACGCTTCATCAGGGGATCCCTAACAAAGTGTTCGTAGGACCTGGAGTGCTGAGGATATACTATGTGGCTGAACTATAATCCTGGAATTACATACTGGAGTTGACTATCTTATAAATGTTTAGTGTTTACGTTATCTCTGATTGACTATTAGATATGAGGAAGCCCATTTCTAAGCACAGACAATGTAACGTAAGGTTAGAGCACTAAGCAGTAAATATTCAGTTCGATTTTATTTGAAGACTAGGGGCTAGATTTTCAAACCCCTTCAAACTCCTGCAGCTGTAGGAAAAAAATGGCCCAAGTTGGTCTCCTCTTGTGGAGTCACATTTTTTCCCGCAACGATGGTATTCTCAAAAGTGAAGCTGGTTTCTGACGGAACCCATGATTTATGGCAGCTTGCAGCCATTTTTTTGGCACAGCTGCACGCAAAGTTATGCCTGGTGGGATTAGCCATAACAACTCTGCAGCTGCACTGGCTGAAAATACAGATCTCGGCAGGTGTGGAGATTTCACCCTGAGACCTGAGCTGCAGGTCAGGACTCGGTCCCTGATCCATTTGAAAATCCAGTCCCAGGTGGGTACACTGGACCACACAGCTCGTTTGCAGGAGTGACCTAGAAACATACAATGGGTCCAATTATAGAAAGCATATGCCAATGCACAATGCAGATGCACCAAAGGGAATAGAGTAAGCCACAAATATGTCCAGAAAATATGCCAAATGCAATTCTACATTGCGAGATGCACATTGACGCAAGGCAGTACGCTAATGGCGACTTACACTGCTGTTGTGACAAACCCACAGGTATGCAAATGCACAACTGAACATGCACCAAGGAAATGGCAGAGAAACATCAGGGTGAGATTCTAGAAGCAGCAGTGCCACAACATACACCAAGACCAGACGGTGCAACATAAACCAAATGGGAGCAGGTGTAATATACACAGCATAGAAAGGAGCAGGGCCAGATGGGCCAGACACACAGCAACACACATGTGAGATAGCATAGAGAGTGACTGAGGAAGACAGGCACACAGGGGCAGTGGGGCACAGTGTACAAAGGAAGCACAGAGGCCACAGGCACAATGCAGGGATGATGGCGCCACCAGGCACAACACCCCTGCCATGGCCACTGATACATGAAAACAGTGTAACCGCAACAGGGACACAGCACTGGGTGGCACAGACCAGTGGACAGTTGGTGGTGAGACACACCAACGTCCGTGCTAGTGGTGCCACCTGCAAGGAACAATGGCACCCCGAGGTGAAAAGGTGCAGCACAGACACCATGCCACCAAACAGCTTGGAGGTACAATATGAGAGGCAAGGACACCATAGCATGCAAGGTGACCTGCAGCACCCAGGACACCACACAGATGTGGCCCGGGGACAGTGGCCTGTGCTGGGGGCAGCACAAATGGCACACCAACCTGATGCACAGGGAGGGAACACTGGGGACAGCAGGCACCAACACCAGTGTGCCCCCCTGTGCATAGCAACACACACACACACACACACACACACACACACACACACACACACACACACACAGCCAAGCATACCAGTAACAGACACAGAGACAGTGTGTATGGCAAATGATTTAATGATCAAAACAGGGACAGGGATACAGGGTAACAATGGGAGGGGGATGGGGATTAACAACAGGCAACAACAACACAGTGAAACAGCACAGGAAACCCAAACCCAAACAGCCACCCACAACACCCCCAAACACCAACCCGCTCCCATGCACACCCTAACACAGGCCCACCACCCAAACAACAGTCCCACCCACAAACAAACAGCAATAATCCAACCCAACCACCCAATGTACACCCACACAAACACACCCAGCAAAAACAACCACCCCATATACATGCCCACCCACACAGTTGACCCAGCCCATGATCGGCTGTGGAGGACATGGCCACTATGTGCATCAGAGTTCACCAAGGAGGGTGGCCACAGACCCATGAAGGCGCCCAATGTCCTGGAGTATGGCAGTCACAAGTATGACTAGGCGGGCACAGACTGGGCCCCCACCCTGCACATATTTGGTGGTGGGTCCCTCATCTGCCACGGGCAATGGTTCCTCCTACTGCAACATGGGTATGGCCACCTTCTGCTGCAGTCCAGAGTCCCCAGCTGCAGGGCAGTGGTGAAAGGCATGGTGGCTGTTGGTGGGGCATCCGTGGACACCCCAGCTGTGATGTCCTCATCTGTGGCCCCAGTTAGTGGAGTAGCCAAGGCCCCATCCCCATCCGCTGTGTCACTGCACACCTTCTCCTGGCTGAGTGACTGTGAATCAAATGGCTCCTGTTGCCCACCATCAGTGGGGTTCCCCTGGACTGGACATGCCTCCAGTGGTGCCTAGTCCCCATCATGAGCTGTTACTGTGGAGGAGGTGGAGGAGGAAGAGAAGGAGGAGGAGGAGGAGGAAGTTGGTGGCAGCACCTTGGCCCTCCGCTGCCTGCACTGGGTGTGCATCCTGTACTCCTCCATGTCACTGGCCTTGACAACTTCCATCACCCGCAGCAGGGCCCTCTGTCACTGTGGCAGCCTGCAATGGACATCTGTGGGGATGTAAAGGATGCGGTCAGTGCTGGGACCAGACAGGGTGCACACTCAAATAGGCAAGTAATGTAAGGGTACAGCACAGGCCACACAATGTCCGCTGGCCAAGACCATGGCCCAAGGGGTCCATGGAATGTACTTACCTGACCTCCACTGATGTGCCTCCTGTCTGAGGCTGGCGAGGCATCCCTGTTGTATGGCGTTCAATGCACCAGAGGAACCTGTGGGGTGAAGGGACAGGTGAGTGTGTTGGAGGCACCACATGCCATGGCCACCACGCCAGCACTGCAGCAAAAGACTAACAGCTGTAGGGATACATACCAGCACCAGGGTCCTGCCCTGACCGCATCTCCGCGTCCCTGTGGTAGGCCATGCTAATGAGATGCTGCAGTATACCAGCCTCCCTGTGTGTCAGGTCCAGCTAGCGGTGGGTGAGCTGGCAGATGGTGCACTGAATCCCAGTTGCTACCACCATGCGGGCAGAGATGGCCGTCCAGACCTGCTCACAGTCAGCTGCACTGCTCCTGCGGCACCCAGGTGGCAGCAGCATCCGGCACCCTAGCTGCACATAATTCATGAGAAGCACTGTCTCATAAGGTGTAAAGTTGGGCTCCCAGCCGTTGAGGCTAAGGGAAGAGCCAGAGGACATCACGGCCCATCTACTGCATGGCACCTGTAACTGGGGAAGGAATGGTACATGCATCACTACAGATGTCCACCGTGGCCGTGCAGACCACCCCCACACTCCATGCACAACACCGGACACCGGCCATTGGAAATGGGTCGATGCTGGGCCACAGGCCTGCAACCGTGGCCCACCCCCCATGTGGCACCCCCACACCAATACCACACACAGCACGATGTGTGTATATGACAAGCTGTGCCATGCAGGGGCGCCAGGCACACAGTGCTGCGCACAGTGACCACAGTGCACCATCATGGCATCCATCCCTGCAGAGGCATGCTGCAGTACAGCCCTGCACAGTGTGGGCACGGAGCACCACATGCAGCCTTGTCACACATTCACACCAGCCTCCCCATGTGGAGGTGCATGCGGCCACATCCACCAGGTGGACAAGGAGCTGACACAATGACTTCCGTGGGCACTGGCATGGAGACAGACAGTTACTTACCTGTGTTGTGCACCATGGAGTCTGGAGTGTTTGGTGCAAACTGGCCTTGTGCACACCTGGATGGGGAAAGAGCAGGGCAACATAAGCCTGTGGCACTGTCAGGGACCCTGGAGCAGCTTCAGTGTGGCAGTGTGCACCTACCTGGACCTGTGCAGTTCCACTGAAACCTACACAGGGGACAGAGAGCAACAATGTCAGGTACACAGTGCTGGACAGGCATTGGGAATGTGCACATTGAATAAAGCTGCATACTCACCAGAGTCCCGTATATGTCTGCTGTGGAGTTAGGGAGGGAATGGACATGGGTTAGTACACAGCTGGATGTGCCCCCATGGTCAGCAGCCTCTGGATACCGCAACCCCCCAACCCCCCACTGTCACCTTCCCAGAGGCATGTACCCGCCCAAGGCCCAGGAAAGCTCCCACGACACCCTGCCATGAACAAGGTGGGGTGGTCGGGTGCGGACCCGATGGGTGTAACATGGAGGGCGTGGTACAAGGACAGTGCCACACAGCCATCTGGCCAGGTGGCAGTTCACCTGTGTGAACAGCACAGGCAATGTCCAGTGTAAGCCCCACCTCACACAGCCTGGGTCACGGCTGGTGGCACCCAGCCCCTGCCATGCAGGACGGCCAGGTCATGGTCCACCACGTGCTGCACACAGGCATGGATGGCACTAAAAGGTTGGACAGTGCGGTATGACTGGACACTGTGTATAGGCCTGTGGGTGGGCCAGTCCTCCACTGTAGTGACACACCCCCACCAAACAGATATGCATCCCTGATGCACCAGCACAGTGACAGTGTGCCTGGGCCATGGCACCACCTGTGTGGGCCAGTACAGGCAACATGTTGGCAACACGCCGTGATACCTGTGACTGGTACCAGACGCACTGTGCACCCATGGTGTGGCCGCTGGCACACTGTCCATGCATGTACGCCTACAACACAGAATTACAGAGCCGCACATACCACACAGTCTGTGACACACCAATGTGACCCTGTGGTACACCATGCCACTGGGTGTGCGCTGCAGTACCCTGTAGTGGCCTACATGGCCCACCCAATGCATGCATGGTGGTGTGTGTCCCAACCCCACCCAGCCATGGCAGCTGCCCGTACCACATGTGGGCTGCCTGTGTGACCCTGCTGTAACTGGCACAGCCCTGTACTGCAGGGGGCCAATGAGGGGTGTGGCCATGGCCTGTTCAGTGCAGGCATGCTAGCATGTGCCATGGGCAGTACCGCTGAGGGGCCCAGAAGTACCCCCAGATGCCCTTCAGCATGGGGGCCATCCTACCCCATACCCTGCCCTGAGCCCTGGCCCACGTCCACCCCACATGGGCAAGGTGCCACCCACACAGCCACTGTGCAGTGCCTGCATGCCGCAGGCCAGTTGCCATGTCCACTACACACTCATCACTGCTGTTCACAGCACGCATCCCATCACCATGAGTGCCACAGTGGTCTGGCCATGTGGCCCACTGCTTGGGAAGGTGCCCCCTACCCGGAGGGTCACTGTCCCACAACATTCTCAGGGGTGGGAGGGGGGCTGTGTGACCCTTCCAGTTGAGGACACAGCCATAGGATGCCTGGCCACACCGCAGGCATGGGGGAGGGCCTGCCTGGCTTAACTGCATGGGTGAGTGATGGACCACACAGGCAACAAATCACCACCCACATGTGGCAAGTCCAGTACACCGCCTGCCACACAGTGACATGTGGCTGTAACTTTCCCCCCATATCCCTGCCCACCCCCCACAACACAGCCCCTGGTACTGTCCACAGCCATGGCAAATTATGTATCAGTTTCCCTGACCATACACCTTTGGGGGAGCCATGCCTGCACACCACCCTCCCATTCCACGGTACAGGGACTGTACCCCATTGCACCCAGAGGGGCTCCCTGTGCCACACTGTGGACATTTATGCCACACACATTGTTGGCCTATGGGTGCATCACTCCATTGTACATGTTGCCTGTCACTACGTCAGTCACCAAGAGACAGGCATGTGGAACATGTACAGGGGTCCAGCCAGACAGTGCCATATAGTACATGCTAACACAATGTCCCCACCATCTATAACAGTGCCCATCCCTTCCAAATGCTCCCCCTTCCAAACATGTATGACTGCTGTCAGATGTCCCCTCTACAGCCTACAGTGGCCATACATATGACTCCCCCTACACAACAGATGCAATTACAGTGACACCCGGCAGTGGCCTACAGGAACTCTTATACTATGGATCACAGTGCTAATGCAATCTGAACAGCATATGGAACATGACAGGCACTCCACATGTCTGTTCGCAACTGTGTACAGTGTGTATGCCTGCCTACACCCTTGACTGCTACAGTACAACAGTGTTCTGTGGCCCATGGCAGGGTTTTATTTAACTCTAATAAGTGATTAGCATATTGCTCATAAAGGTTCTCAAACTCTGTGAAAATGCTTAGCACTTGCCTCACTGTGTGTAGCAAACAAAACACCTGTAGGATACCTATATTAATGCTTTCTGTACAGTTAGTATTGTCCCAAGGAAATGACTGCTAATCAATTAGTTAAAACCCTGCCACGGTGATGTCTGTTGCAGTTCTCCACATGCAGGCCATGGGTTCCACTCTGTGGCAGGCAATGTACAACAAATGGGCTACAAATGGCACAGAGGTATGCATGCCTGTCCCAGTCCCTCATGATAGTAACAGACGTAGTAGGGGTATGTGGTTGGGGGCCTGCTGTGGCCCAGTACTCACCAGTCTGCTGAGGATCTGTCCCTGTCCTGGGCTTGCTGGCACTATAGACATGCAGCTCACTCCAACTCCCAGATCTGCAATCCCCGTACCACTACACAGTGCCTGGGCCTATTGACTCGTAAACGTACATGTGCGCATGTCGCACTTTGCGGATCCACATGTGTGGCATGTGAGGAGGCAAGGCAATTACGATGTGCAATACCAGTGTGTGGCATGGCATCTGCATTGTGCGGATGCGGCCTGCCTGTTGTCACACGTGGGTGGTTGTGCTTGTGTGGTACTTGTGTCTGCAGGACTGTATGTGTGTGTGTGTGTGTGTGTGTGTCTGCATGTGTGTGTCTGCATGTGTGTGTGCATGTGCTTGTGAGTGTGTGTGTGTGTGTGTGTATGTCTGTGTGTGTGTGTGTGTGTGTGCACCTGAGGGGGGTGTGGCATGCTGTTGCCCACTGGCTGTGGCACACAAAGAGCAATGTTGCACCTGTGGGCACACCCTACTCAACATGGTCCTAGTATGGCCCTAGCACTGCAATGACAAATTGACAACACACCATAGGGTTCAGTTGCAAACATGTTTATTCACACAGTGCTCATTACACACATGTGCCCATTGCACAGTGTATCCCGGTTACACCAAACACGTGTGCCCCACCCATGCACACATTCATGCATATATATATATATATATATATATATATATATATATATATATATATGTATATATACATACATACACATATATACACATATACACACACACACACACACATATGTGCCTGCACAGTGCTCCCCCATGGACATGTGCCCCCTGCCATGCATATGTCCCCACACATCTATTGCAGCACCACCCACCAATTCCCCTACTGCACAGGTTACCTGGGTGACTCACAGCCTTCTGACACACGCACGCCGTCCTCGCACCGACCCCTCCGGTGCCAGGTGCTGGGCTGTTGGGGACCCTGATGGTCTGGCAGGTTGTGAGGTACCCTGGCGAACAACTCCTAGCATCACACCCTGTGGGCCTGTGAGTGCTGCCACAGGTAGGCTGCTGTGTTTCTGCCCACACAAGCCTACTTGCCTTTGTGCCAAGTGTGGTAGTGGCCATGCCAGGGCTGTACGGTGTGCTTCCCCATCCCGTGCAGAGCACCTTGGGCCCTATGCAGCCTGCGGGTCACCCTCCTCGGTGTGCCCGACCCCCTGAGTGTGCCTCGTGACTGAGCCTGTACCTGTGGGACTGTGTGCCTTGCTTGGCCTAGCCTGTGCCTGTGTTGCTGGCATGCCTGTGTGCATCACCATTGTCACACCCTGGGGCTATGCTGTGACCGTGTCAACGTGTGCGGTGCCCCGCTCTGCGTGTGACTCTGGTAGCATGACTGGCGGGTGGGTGCGTATTGGTTCCTGGGCCGGGAGTGGGGGAAGGGGTTCCACTGGCTCTGGGTGCTGGACTGAGCGGTGGCTGGTGGTGCCATCTGCTGGGCCATGCCTTGCAGGTGGTGCAGCGGCAGCAGTGTGTGCACAATGGCCTGCATGGCCATGGTCTTGGCTGTATCCTAGCACTGCTGGTGTGCCAGCATGTTCTCAAGGCCTGTGCTGAGGTGGTTCATGATAACTGTCTGGCATTCAGCACAGTGCCAGATGCCCTGTATGGCATCCCCCAGGCCAGCCATGCATACCGCAGTGTCCCTCAGGAATGTCTGCAGGGAACCAGCGATGCTGGTGAGCTGCAGCTCCATGCAGTTGTGGTGCTCCTGCATGCCCTGACATATGTTCCCAAGCTTCTGCCTGCAGTCCTCCTGGCTGACCAGCACCAACTGGCAGTAGTCCCCGATGTAGGCCGGGGGGGGGTTCAGCTGGTCCTGTAGCAACTGGATGGCCTTGTCCAACTTGTCCTCAAATCCACGTGCGCTCAATGGGCTGAGCAGCCCTATGCCAGTGTCATCAGCTGCCGGACAATTTTGGACCGATGCCTCCCGCTTGACCACGGGCATCTGCACTGCCTCCACAGATGTGTCGGCACTGCTAGCGGTGTCCTCGGTAGTCCCTTGTTGTTCCCATGGTGGTCCAGCTGCATCCTCCTCACTGCTGTCCACTGCCTCTTCCAACATGGGGCTGTCACCATCCCCACTCCCCTCAGGCTCAGACGTGGGCTCCAGTGTTCCTACCACAGGTGTGCTGGTGGCAGGGCTGCCTCCAGCATCCATTGGGCTGCCAGCATCATCTGACACCATGCCAGTCTCCAGCTCTGTTGGGGCCATCTGCGCCAGCTGCCACTGCATCTGTTGGATGGGAAATGTGTTAGAGTGTCTCTGCATCACAGTGTGCCCTCACCTGCCTGAACAGTGTTACCCTCACAGGTCTGCTTCGGCATGGCACTCTGGCATTGCACCCACCCCATCCCTGTGCTGTCCCACCTAGTGTATACCTCCACTGTACATGCATCCTGTACCGATGGTGTGGACCCTCACCATTGCTGCCCTTGCCGTGCTGGTCATCCTGTTACGGAAACTCTGGCTGTCCCACAGCTGCCCTGTACGGCTCCCCACTGCACAGTGGCACCGTGCACGGGCACGCCTATGGGGCCTCACTGTGCTGCAGGGCCCTGCACCCCTGGGTTCCTGTAGTTTCCATGCCAGCCTTGCACGGCCCCTGTGGCCCACTCCTGCACTCAGTAGGCACTGGGACAGTGACCCATGCCCCATCCCTACTGCCCAGCACATGCATGTGCATGGCCCCTGCTCCCATGCACATGGTGCAGGTCACAGCATCCCCCGATGCAGCCCAGACCATCCCTCAGCATGGCCCCCCAACAGTTTACAGTGCAAGACACAGCATCACCCAGTGCAGCCCAGCCCTTCCCTCAGCATGCCCCCCCCAACAGTTCACAGTGCAGGACACAGCAACACGCAGTGCAGCCCAGTCCATCCCTCAGCATGCCTCCCCAGCTGTTCACAGTGCAAGACACAGCATCACCCAGTGCAGCCCAGCCCACCCCTCAGCATGCCCCCCCAACAGTTCACAATGCAGGACACAGCAACACTCAGTGCTGCCCAGGCCACCCCTCAGCATGCCCCACCCCTTCCAGATACGTGGCCCTGTGCCAGCTCCTCCACAGTTCCCCATGGGTCATTCCTTTGCACTGCTGTGCATGTCAGCTGCACACATGCCTGTCCCTGGCATGCTCCTCACCATTTTCTGGTTCCTTTGGCCAACTCTGTGGCTGGCTGTGGCCATGTGGCAGTCCTGTGGCATGCCTCCTCACCACTGCATCAGCCTACACATTGCATTCCCACTCCCCCCATCTTTGCAATTGGCTTGGGTGCTGTTGCCCTGTCTGGCCTGTCCCGTACATTGCTGGTTGTTCGTCCCTACCTGTGACCCTCCGCTGTCTGTACGTGTCCAGCTGTATGACACCGGCAATGCTTTGCTGGCTGAGATATGCTGCTATCCTCCTCTCGATGGTGCTGAGTGGCTCCTACTTGGTGGGTCCACCCCCTGTGCCCTGTGCACTGTGCCTATTCTGTGCCACCTTGCGCTTGACCAAGTGTTTCAGGTCGTTCCATTTCTTCTGCACATCTCTGACTGTCTTGGGCTGTGCAGCAATGGCATTGACCCAGCTTGCCACCCTGTCCCAAACCGTCTTCCGTTTCTCCCTCTTCTTGGCATCCCCTCTGCGGCCCATGGGAGTGCATGGTGATGATCTATCTACTCCACCAGGGTGTTAACCTCCTCATGGCCAAAGTTCCTCTTCCTTCTCTTCCATTATGCTGCAGCTTGCACCATTGCTTTGGCGTATCTGCTGGTGCATCTTGGGCCGCTGCTGCATGTTGCACACTTTTATATGGTGTATCTTGCATGTCGCAACTTACGCAGTTGCATTTGGCATATTCTCGCAGGTTCTGGAATTGCACACATCTCGCATGTAGCGGTTGCTAATGCGCATCTTCTGCATCTGCGTTTCTTGCGTCTGGCATATTTCTCTTTCTAGAATCAGGCCAAATATATATAAATACAGACATAAGATAATCATACAGTATGTACAAAAAACAATAAAAATATACAACCTAAAAATGATTTAGATGTAATTGCGAAATACTGAATCAAACAAATAACTTTTAAGATGTTCCTTAAAACTGCTAATTGAACAGAGTTTCTTTTGAGATCCCGGGCAGATCTGGGTTCCCATCTGACAACTACTACTTGTATGCTGTCACATCAAGTAACCTCCCTGTGCTCCTGGAACATACCTGGGAATGAGTGTTGGCTCAGTGTGCCTGTCTCAGCCAAAATGTTGAAATAGAAAAAAAACATTCTAAACATTTATGCAGTAGTCCTCTAACTGGTCAATATTTATATCAATCCCAGGAAAGGACCATATATTATAACAAAATACACCCATCTAAATCCTACAAAACAACAGGCTATAGTATCTTGGTGATCTGGAGTCAAATTTAAAACGACTCAGCCATAGCCTTATTGTTTCTAAATGTCGCAAGAACTCCTTGACAGCAATTTTCACTTTAATTGTGTAGTATAACTGAGTGTACAACATAGCTATACAGATATTGTACATAGAGCTGTTTAAGGACAAAAAATGACTGTGTCTATCATGTTGGCACCGAAGTTCCTACATTGTTTCATTCTGCAATTTTGGAGTTTCAGCCACTCCCCACCATTCTTTTTGTTTCAGATTCCCCACTTAATACTACCCCAGTGGGTTCTGAACCCTGAAATAGGTTTAGCAGCCATGACATTGCCTTGTAGACAATTCCAATTATCCATAACTTGCTCTGTGAAGAAATACTTTTTGATGTCCTTTCTGAATCCCCCCCCTTCCACTTTATTTGTTTCTTATTATCTTTTCCTCCCCTTCCTGAGTGGTCCCCATCCCTGGACACCCCGACCTTGTCTAGGACTTACCTGTGTTACCAGTGAGCTTCTTCCCCAGGGCATATCCCCTCCTAGCGAGGCTGGTGGAGTTCCTCAACCCCTGCTGTTGAAATGGATCCAGTTCAGTTGGCAAGCCCTGCTAGTTGGATGCGGGGCCTAGGGACATCGAGCTGGGAGTTTCTGGCTTTTCTCCTTGGGGGCATGTCATGCAATGTTTTCATGATGCATGTCATGCACTCCATGCACCCCCCCAACCCCACTCTGCTCTGGCAATCCTGCAACTGCCTTTCCCCTAGCCTTTGTTAGGGGCCAGGTGTTTGCAGGACAGTGCAAACCCTTCCACCACCAGAGCAGCAAAGCAGTCCTTTGGACTCTCAATCCTCCTTCCCCCAGCTGACCCTCTGATGCCCTGAGTTTGCTCCCAAAACCAGTTTGTTGGCACCACAAGCGACAGTGCTACTGATCTGCCAGTGGGGCACCCAGCTCCCCTTTCACTTTAAGACTGTGCTCCCTGGTGGTTGTGCTGGCTGTTTCTTGAAACATAGAAACATAGAATTTGATGGCAGATAATGACCATTTGGTTGACCTAGTCTGCCCATTTCCCTACCTAATGTTTAAGCTGTAGATCTTAGAAACTAACAGCCTACTTCCTCCTACCACCCACTAGAATTGCCTTATGTCTGCCCCATGCATTCTTGAATTCTCCCACTGTTTTTGACTCCACAACCTCCTCAAGAAGGCCGTTCCATGCATCCACAACCCTCTCCATGAAAAAATACTTCCTCACAGTACCTCTGAGCCGTCCCCCCATCTTCAAATTGTGGCCCCTTGTTTTTGCACATATCTTTTTCTGAAAAGATGCTCCCCTCTTGGACTTTGTTGATTCCCTTGAAGTACTTGAAAGTTTATATCATGCCCCCCCCCCTTCCTCAAAGGTATACATATTAAGCTCTTTTAGCCTCTCTTCGTATGGCTTCTGGTGCAGACCCTGAACCATTTTAGTTGCCATCCTCTGGACAGCCTCCATCCTGTCTATGTCCTTGCAGAGATGGGGTCTCCAGAACTAAATGCAGTACTCCAGATGGGGTCTCACCAACTGTCTGTACAGTGGGATAACAACTTCCTGTTTTCTACTGGTGATGCTGCTCCCTATGTATCCCAGTATCCCCCCAGCCCTCCTTACTGCCTTCTCACATTACTTGTCCACCTTTAGGTCATCTGATAAGACCACCCCCCCAGGTCCCTTTCCATTTTTGTTGTTGTTAGTATCTCACTCCCCATTGTGTACTCTTCCCCTGGGTTTCAGTTTCCCAAGTGCATTACTTTGCACTTCTTTGCGTTGAATTTAAGCTGCCATGTATTTCACCATTCCTCCAACCTTGCCAAGTCCCTTCTCATCTTTTCCAACCCACCTTGTGTATCAACTCTGTTGCAGATCTTTGTATCGTCTGCAAAGAGACATACTTTTCCTTCCAGTCCCTCTGCAATGTTACTTATAAAGATATTAAATAGGACCAGTCCCAGTACTGAACCCTGTCATACCACACTAGTAACCCCGCTTTCTTCAGGAGTGGACTCCACTTACTATTATCCTCTGTGTCCTTTTGTCCAGCCAATTCTTTACCCAGGCCACCATCTTGGGACCTACTCCAGGGCTGGCTAACTTGTTCATTAATCTTTTGTGCAGGACAGTGTCAAATGCCTTGTTAAAGTCTAGGTAGGCCATGTCCACAGCCCCTCCCTGGTCTACTACTTTGGTCACCTAGTTAAAGAAATCTATTAGATTCATCTGACACAACCTTCCCATTGTGAATCCATGCTACCACGGGTCCTGTGCCCTGCTGGCCTCTAGGTATGCAACAGTTCTTTCCTTCAGAAGCGATTCCATCATTTTACCTACTACTGAGGTCAAACATTTTATTTATTTATTGAAATGTTTCACCAGGAAAGGCACACTGAGCAACAAAATGCTCGTCTCACAGTGCTACCTGGGGGGGTTACAGAGGAGAGCAGATGCATACATTGATATGTGGAATTTGAGTTACACATTGGTACATGGAGCAAGACTAACATTGCATAAATTGATACATGGAAATCAGAATTAGCACATTGGTACATGGAAAAAAGAGCAACATTGTACAATGCTTCCAACAACATAGGGCAAAGTGGGTAACATACATGGTACTAGCTTCATCAAAAAATGATACAGCATGGATTAGGTTTACTCAATACTAAATTAACAGCCATGATACAGCACAGAATTAGGTTGCAACATGGATTATGTTTATGCAATACAATGTTGACAGCCACTATTCTACGGGTAACACATTAGACAGAGAGACTAGAGTAGATGTGCAGTAGGTGGTAAGTGCGGAAGTTGATGGAAATATGCAGCCTTCATTGCCGTAACTAAAGCCGCTAGTCAGGCTGCATTGGATCTGTAAGGGGCGGGTGGGGTAAGAATAAGAAATGGGGGAAGGGGGAGTAAGTGGAGAGGGGAGGTGGAGGTCAGAAACAAGAGCAATTTACCTCATAGAAGTTGGTCAGGGCAGAGCATAGGGAAAGCCTAGAGGAAGAGTGACAGATTTGGACTGGCAGGTCATTCCAGAGCTTTGGGAGATGGTAGGAGAAGGCTAATTGGCCCACAGTGGTCCAACAGTGAGGGATTGTCAGCAGCCAGTAGTCAGTAGACCTAAGGGCATGAGAGGGGGTTGGAGGAGATGATAGAGGGGAGGCGAGGTAGGGTGGAAGGGACCTGAGCCAGAGGTTAGAAGCAAATTTAGCACTATGGAGTAGGCACCGGCTGTCAAGGGAGGAGAAGGCCAGCGAATGGTAAAGCTCGCAGTGGTGGGTGTGATGGGGGCATCAAGGGCAAAACAACAGAAAGCATTGAAGATGGGGTCCAGTCTGGATAGGGTAGACTTTGGGGCGGCACTCTAGACTACATCACAGTAGTCGAAGGTAGGTAAGATCATTTTCTGCATAATTTCACATCTCGCAGGTAGCGGGAGGCTACTGAGGTTCGAGTAGACAGCATCAAGATTCAGGTGCAGTTTTTACAGGATAGCATCCATATGGGCAGAGAAGGATAGGTGTCAGTCAAGTCAGTCACCTAGGTACCTAAATGTCATCACATTCTCAAGGTCTGTCCTGTCAAGGGTGTGGAAGTTCAGGAGTGCGGTAAGCCTGGATAGTCTCTCCCTGGTTCTAAAGGTCATGAAGACAGTCTTTCTGGCATTAAGGCAGAGTTGATGAGAGCTAAACCAGAGCTGAACTTTATTGAAATCAGCCTGTAGGCTGGTAGCGATGGTCTGGCCAGAGGTAAAGAGGACTGTGTCATCTGCATATATGTGAATAAAGGAAGATGACCAGGTTTGTGGCAGGTCATTTAGTAGGATGGAAAAGAGAATAGGGATGAGTACTGAGCCCTGGGGAACACCAGCATCTATTGGGAGCAGAGGCGAGGTGGAATCAGCAATTCTTACAGATTGAGTTCTGCCATGCAGGTAGTTTCTGAACCAGTTAGTGGCTGACATGGATAGACCAGCTACAGAGAGGCAGGATAGCAACAGGGGGTGGGAGACAGTGTCAAACGTTTTGGCTAAGTCAACAAAGATGGCTGATGTGATAAAACCTTTGTCCATCTCTGAGAGGATGGTGTCAGAGAGTCTTAGGAGGGAAGTGGCAGTAGAGTGGTTCTTCCTAAATCCAGACTGGTAGGGAGTGAAGAAGTTGGATTCAGTGAGGAAGTTAGAGAGTTGAGAGAGCACTAGTTGCTCCTGAAGTTTCATGAGGCTGGGGAGGAGAGAAATGGGATGGTAATTTACTGTGGTGGTGGGGTCCCCTCCTTTTGGGAGTGGTAGGACTGTGGCATGCTTCCACTCTGTGGGAACTTTTTCAGAGGCAAATGATAGGTTTAGAAGGGCAGCTAGGGGAGATGCAGAGGCAGGGGCAGATAGGTAGAGTAGTTTGGTGTCCATCCCATCAGGTGACTTTCCTTTGGAGTGGTTAAGGGTGAGCAGGGCATCTAGAGCTTCTATAGGGGAGATGTTCCCAAAGTAGAAGGTGTTCAGATTGGTGGGTTTGGTAGCTTCAGCATAGTGGGTGGGTGGGTGGAGCTACTGCTGGAAGGTAGGCAAGGAGAGTGGTGGCACATGTGGTTAAATATGAATTGAACTCAGAGGCAACCGTGAGTGGATTTGAGAGCAGGGTACTATTTGAGACCAGTAGGGGGGTGGGATTTGTCAATGGGGGGAGAAACAGAGTGGATCACTTTCCAGAATTAAGATGGCCTACAAAGATTAGCATTGAAGGTGCAGTTGAAGTATTCGGCTTTAGCTAGTCAGGTGGCCTTGGTGCACTTGTTATGGAGCATGCGGTAGGAGATGTTATCACCTGGGAGGAGTGTAGATTTGTAAGTATTTTATGCCCTGTCCTAGGCATTCCAGCATGCTATTAGTCCAGGGGAAATCCAGGGAAGGTGAGTCCCCCAGACCCTGATGCATCACATAGGAGCATGATTATCCCAGATGATGAGGAAGGTGTTCTGGAAATGTGTAAGGGCATCATCCATGTCATAATTACTAAGGTGATGGCTCCAGTTTGCATGAGCTAGCTCTTCCAGGAGAGATGTAAGGTTTAGAGATTTATATGATCATTGTACTAGAAATTTGGGAGGGGTTTTAAGGTGATAGATTTTGCAGGCTATGTAAGTTATGTGATGATCGCTTATAGAGTCTGGTAGTAGGCCAGATTTGATGACACAGTGGGGGTGGGAGGTGAGTGCCCAGTCAATTAGGGAGTGATTGCCAGTCTTCTGGTTTGTGCGTGTTGGTTCAGAGATGACCTGGGTAAAATTGAGGGCTCTTATCTCTGAGCAAGTTTTACTAAATGAGAGACATGGCCAGTTGTGATTAAAATCCTCCATAATATAGAGTTCACCAGATGGGGCAAGGGAGGCTAGTTGGCATACAAGGTCGGTAACAGTTGCAGCAGGGGTTCCAGGGTGTCAATATACACCAGCAACAAAAATAGGGAGGGAGAATGGGAGGGAGAGCCGTAGTATTAGCAGTTCAAAGGTTTGTGACTCAGTTTTGGCAAGTGTGACAGAGAAATGTATGTCTGAGGCAGTGTAGATGTCAACTCCTCCACCTCTGGTGGGGCAGTCATAATGAGTGACATTGAATCCTGGGATGGCAATAGATGGGTCCTTAAAGTTAGGGGTTAGCCAGGTTTCTGTTAAGATGATAATGTCAGGTGCATGAGGAACAGCTAGCACCTGGAGCAGATTGAGCTTGAGGGCTAGGTTATGAAAGTTTAAGTGGAGTATGCTTAGACCATGGGGGAAGGAGCCAAAATGAGTAGCAGTGGTGGGCATTGCAGGGGAATTGATCACGGAGCTTGAGGGGTTGAGGGCCAGAGCTGGGCCAGGGTTGGGGTGTATGTCACCCACTGCAAGAAGTAGTAAGGTGAGGGTTAAATAGTGAAAGAGTATATGAATACATCATGTTGAGAGCAAGCACCACCTAGGAGTCATTTTAGGGTAGTCAGCATGATATTTGCGGTAGGTAATTAGGTGGAGGGTTGACCAAAGGTGGGCATAGGATTAGAGAGACGAGGAGGGGCAAAAAGGATAGTGGGACCAAGTAGTGGCAGTTAGTGATAGAGTTGCAGTGAGGGAGAAATGAGCAGGATGAGTTAGTTCAGCCGATCAGAAGGAGGGAATCAGGGGATAATAGTGTGAGAGGTATCAGTGAAGGGAGTAAGAATGTGATGGCGGAGATTAGGAGTAGGTTCCTAGCTCTAAGCACCATATCTGCCAGTACACAGGAGGCAGTAACCCAATTGGTATCCATAGTTGGGTAGAGACAGAAGAGCAGCCACACGGACCACTTGGAAGGCAGTTAAGGCTGGGAGGGCAAGAAGGGCATTAGGCAGGAGAATGACTGTGGGCACCAATGGGGTTTGAGCAGGCCTTGGAGGTGTGGCTAGTGGTGAATTTAATAGGAGGCCTGGGCGCAGGTAGGGGGATCGGAGAAAAACCCTGCAGTATGAGTCCTAAAAAAAACATAAAAATAGCTTGGTAAGAAGCAGGCTATGAGGCGTACCAATTGGGAGCTTAGCGCTGCCCACTGGGCCAATCAGGAGCTACTGAGTAAGTAGGTGCTCCAGTCAGAGACCCTCCATAAGCTGGATGGGTCTGGTAATTCTAGCGACAGTACCTGTGTGACTGGTCTGGGAAGCAGGAACAGGAAGGCAACTTGAATCTTGTGGGTTTCTCAGAGGCAGTGGCTGAGGATACAGCCGATGGGCCTGCTGGGTTCCAGAGGTGCCGCTCGGGGTATGGGTTTGATCTGTGTGAGTAAGGAGGGAACAGCATCAGTTATAGGGAGATACAGACAGAAGAACTGGAGAGGGGCAGGAGACTGGCAGCAGCTCATCAGCGGGGGTGGGGGTATTATAGAGAACAAAAGGGAAAAAATTAGCAATGCAAGATTAGCAAGAGTGAGGGTTACGTGGGACAAAGAAAAGTGATTTGTGAGCAGACAGTGTGAAAAAATTAGCCAGGGGGGAGGCGTAGAGCATGGGAGCAGGCTGCAGAGAGATTGCTGGATACAGAAAGTTGAATAGGTGCGAGTGGAACAGGGAAGATGGTGCTGGAGGAGCAGAGTTAAAGGGAAGATGGAGGCAGACAGAGGGAGGAAGGAAGGCAGGGCAAGACAGAGACCCTGGGCAGAGAAAGTTGGCAGCAAGCAACACAGAAGTTTTCAATGAGCTGAAACTCTAAAACAAGAGATTTCTGTAACAATTTAAAGACATTTGGCTGTCTAGAATTTCTTCAGGTGCTTTAAAAGTAACACAGCAGGGCTTCTTAACACTATCGATCTGTGCAATTTCTGTAACAGTTTAAAAGTATCTTGCCATCAAAATTTCGTCAGATCCTTGCTATTTACACAACAGGGCTGCTTTCAACTAACAGGTCTCTAGTTTCCTGCTTCTGCCTTGCTCCCGTTTTTGTGAAGTAGAATCACATCTGCGCTCCTCCAGTCCTTAGGTACCACCCTATCCTCCCATGATTTGCTAAACAGGGTAGTCAGTGGTGTCACCAGTGCTAAGGGCTCCCTTTTGTTCTTTTAGAGTTGTGGGGTCAATCCCATCAGGCCCCATTGCTTTGTCCACCTTCAGTTTTAAAAGTTCTTTCAGAACCCTTTTTTCTGTGAACTGTTATCATCCTCTCAATCCAGAGTGTTTCTATTGTTTGGTTTAGGTACCTCCCCCTCCTTTTCTTTTGTGAATACTGAACAGAAGTACTCATTCAGTATCCCTGCTTTTTCACTGTCAATCTCTGCCCACATTCTCTCCCCTTTATTAAGCCTCAGTATCCCATCCTTGGTCTTTCTTCACTCTCTAATATACCTATAAAAGATTTTATCCCCCTTCTTAACAGAGTTGGATATCTTTTCCTCAGTTTGGGCCTTTGCTATTCTGACTGCCTTCCCTGCCTCCTTCTGCACTAACTGATATAGTTATTTGTCCTGCTCCTTCTGTGTTTCCTTATATTTCCTGAATGCTATCCTTTTCTCCTTAACCTTATCTGCCACCTCTTTTGAGAACCATAATGGTATTTTCCTTCATTTTGTTTTGTTGTTTTGCTTTACACAAGGGCTTGTTGCCTCTGTAATGGCAGTTTTGTTTTTCCCCCATTGTTCTTTCACCTCTCGTTGTTGCCTGTTTGCTAGTGTTTTTCTGAGGCACTCTCCCATTTTGCCAAAGTCAGCCCTCCTAAAGTCCAACACACTTGCTTTTGTATGGCTTCACTCTACAGCTGTGTTTATTGTCAACCACACTCTTTGGTGGTCACTTCTAAATCTGAGATCCTCTCTCCATCCCCATTTAAGAGTACCAGGTCTAAGATTGCTCCCTCCCGAGTGGGTTCCAACACTAGGTGTCTGAGGCATACTCCCTGTAGGGCATCGAGAAAGACCTTGCTCTTGGATGTGGCTGCGATAAAATTATACCAGTTAAAATCTGGCATATTCAGCTCCCCATCAATAATATCTCTCCTTTTCCTGCCATTCTAAGGATTCCTTCCATCATTTCCTTGTCCATTGCCTCCCCCTAAGATGGGGGTCTATAAACATCCCATCCATTGACTGTGGTGCCATTTCCTGTCTCCAGGGTGACCCACAGTGCCTCCTCCCCTCCCTGCTTACCCTTTAGTTCTGTTGCTTTAATTACTTCCCTTATGTAGAGAGCTTCTCCTCCTCTTCTTTTACCCTCCCTGTCCCTCCTGTAGATTGTGTACCCTGGTATGTTGACAACCCAATCATGGTTCTCTGTGTACCATGTTTCTGTGACTGTCACAATATCCAAGCATCCCTCTTCCATCAAGACCACTAGTTCAGGGAGCTTGTTACACAGACTATGGGCACTGGTACTCGTCACCCTCCATTTTTGATGGCCTTACACCTTTTAAGCCCTTCCCTGTCCTTACTGTCTTTGCCTTTTTCTGGATTTACCCCGGTCCTGCTCCCTATCAACTTCTCTACCTTTGTGTCTACTTCACTAACTACTCTGTTTTGTGGGGGGAGGGGGGCTGGCATTTCCCTGCTTCTCTTCAGTGCCTCCCTCCTTGACTAGTTTAAATGCTTGAGTTAAATAACTCTAAGAAGTCTACCATATTGTGTCTCTGCATGTATCTGTATGTTTCTTTCATATTTCTCTGTCCCTCCTGTCCTCCAGATAGTCCAAATTTACACTGCCTAATCATTCCTTATAGGTCTTACCCTTCTGCCTCTGGATCCTTTTTGTATCCCTCTGCTAGATAATCAAAAACTACCTCCCTGCCGTTTTTCAGATGTGGGCTCCACACTTGAATACTCCAGGTGTGTTTGAACCAGTGATCTGTTCAGTACTGGGCTTAATTCCTTGATAATTTACTAGTGAGCCCATTTTAATGACTGAACTTACACCACTTTCTTTTGCCATAATAACCATCTGGTTATTATACTGAGCTATATACCAAGGTGTGCAGGAGATGAAAAAAGCCTACTGTTAGCTCCTTTGAACTAGTATTAAAATACTTCCTTATTAAAAAGATATTTGTCCAATTTGTTCTTGAACTCAGTTTCTGTTTTACTGATTATTATTTTGAACAGTAGAAAATTCCAGATATTTATCATATTTGAGAAACAGTATTTCCTTTTAGTAGTATGAAAATGTTTACCTGCAATAAATCAATCAATAATTAAATCAATCAATCAATAAACAAATAAATAAATAATGTTTACCTGCTAATTGGATTGGGTGACTTCATGTCTCAGTTAAGTCTAACTTAAATTTAAAGTTGAGTTCACTCAACAAAATGAGATCTGTCATGATTTCAAACATTATCAGCAAGTACCCCTTAAGCCTTATTAGTGATAGGGGCATATTTTAATGAGTTTAATCATGGTTTATCTGGACTGACCCTTATTCCCTTGATTAACTTTGTAGCTCTGTGTTATACTCTTTCAAGCTGTTTTATTTGATCTGCCTTAAATGGAGACCAAAAGGAGGTGGTAAAATCCAGGTGTGGCCTAGTATCTGCTCTGTAAAGTGGAACAAAAATATGTCTTTATGTCGGTTTTACTATAGTGCTGCGACAACACTGATAGCGACATCCCTCACAGCAACAGACACAATGCCTAGTGTTGGCATTGTACTGTCAGGGATATCGGCATGCTTTCATTGGGGGCTGTGCCCCCTCAACCCCCCCGGTCTCTAACTATACAACTCCCAGTTGGAGTTGTCTTGATTAGGGGGCGCAACGCTGTGAAATGCATTGCTGGTGTCTATTGGGACCAGCACAGCTACCTGACGATTTCAGGCAAAATCTATCGTTGTGCCGGTCTGCGAGGTCACAGTGTCAATGTACCATTGGCATACCCTTTATGTCATGATCTGATGTTTCTCTTTATTGACCATAATACCCTGTTGGTCCTTACTATGACCTCATTATATTGTTTTGGGGGAGTCCAGATCAGATATGAGCAGTACTCCTAGATCCCTTTCACATGTAGATTCTATTAATTTTACTGTTCCTAATTAGTATGAGAACTTAAGGTTCTTATTGCCTAAGTGCATCACTTTACTTTTATTACTGCTGAATTTCATACCCCTGATAGTGCTCCATTTAAATATGTCATCCAGATCTGCTGGGATGTGATGTGCTTGTGCTGTTGTTGCATGGGGACCTCCTATTTTGGAATCATCTGCAAACTTGCAGATCCAACAATATAGGTTGTTTGTTAATTCTGCTATAAATATATGGAAAATGACTGGTCCCAAGGCAGAGTGCTTTGGCACTCCTCTAGGAACTTTACAGGTATTTAACTTGCATCTGTTTATTTTTACTGGCTGTTCTCTATCATGTAACCAATTTAGTATCTATCTTACTAAACAGGGTTCAATGTTTGCGGGTGCCATTTTTGAATTATTACCCAGTGAGGCATCATATGAAACGCTTTGCTAAAGTCCAAAAACACAATGTCACAAGGAATGTTGGCATCTAGAGGGGTACTTACTTTTTCGTAAAAACATAGTAAATTGGTAGTGCACAATTAATCAAAAGACACGACAGGGTATGGTATATCATGGGGTATCATCACGCCTTGGGTGGTTGGGCACGAGGCCACAGAGCGAGTCCCTCCAACCTTCTGAGAAGTGATGATATCCCATGATATACCACACCCTGGAGTGACTTATTGCTATTATGAACTGAGTTTCAAGTTTTTTAAATAAAAAAAATAAAAGAAACAGGTTTTAAAATGTTTTATGAATGAGTTTTTGGGTGGTGTAGGAGTACATTTTGAAAAAACAGTTCTCAGACAGTAGAGACCAAGGAGGCAGGTGACACTGGAATTTTTTTGAAGCTGTGATGATGTAGCCCGATATCATCACGGCTTCAAAGAGCTCTCGGCCAATCAGATTCCTCTATTTATGATCCTCAGTTCATAATCTTCCTTTTTAAATCATGCTGAGTAGGATCCAGATCCTGTATTTTGACATCAATAAGGTCTTTCAAAATGCATTCCAGAATTTTACCAGGCACTGATGTTAGACTCGATGTTAGGCTTATTGGTCTACTGTTCCCAAATACCTCCGTACGGCCTTTCTGATTAATTGGTGTTCTTTCTGCAATTCTCCCATTTTATGGAATTGTGCCTTTATCTAATGATTTCTGAAAGATACAACATGGCAATTTGCTAATATGTTGGCATAAGATTTTTTATCATTTTCCCAGATGTGATGTCTGGACCAGGTGGAGACTGCATTTTTATTTGAGAGGTTTCATTAATAACTGTATCCAGCGATATTAAGGGCGAAGAACATTACAAGTAACTGGTAATGAGGGCTCCATGGTTTTGGACACATACACAGATCTTAAATAATTGTTAAAGCAATTAGCTATATCAACAGGATCCTGAAATGGTAGTTCCATTTTCCAGAATTGGCCCTATGTTGTTCCCAGTTTCTTTAGAGAATTTACATAGCCATGGAATAATTTCCCATTATGCTTAGTAGCACATTTTGCAGTACTGTATTGCCTCTGGATTTTTGCCTTACTCAAAGACCTTTTGCATCCATATTCATGAATTTTGTGTTTTGTCCAATTGCTTTCAGTCCTGTTCTTAGTATAGTTTGCATATTCCCTTTGCTTTTTTGTTTAATAACTCTGATGCACATTGAAAGCCATTTTGGCCTAATGTCCTTGTCTGTGTATTTGCTAAGTTTAGGTATGAATTTATTGCTTGTAGAGAGTATAGCTACTTTTAAGATGCTCCATTTCTCTTCAGTTGTTTTATTATTGAATTGAGTGTCTCCATCTGTTCATTCTTGGTACTTGTCAATTTTTTGTATGCTTGCTTTTCCAATTTTTTTTAAACTCTTTATTTATATACCAGAGAGATAGAGTCAGACAGTGAGCTACCTTGACAAGTACATACAAAGTACATAATAACCATCCAGTATTGTAGCATACATTGGTTGCCATGCCTCCATAATGCAAAATAAGACTTAACAAAAAGGGAAGAAGTAAACCCACAAGCAGTTAATGTTCCAATCATGGAACAAAAGCAGGATCTACCTGATACATGTAAAAAAAAACACTTTCTCCATGTAATCTCAAACCGAGCAAAATTACCCAGATGATGGGCCATCAAACATTCCAAATAATACATTTCATTCACAATTCCATGCCACTGAGCAAGCGCAGGGGGCTCAGAGCTATGCCATAAATGTGTGATAGTCTTTTTTGAGGCTACAATCATACAGCAAACTGCTTCTGGCTGGAAGAGAGCCATCTGGTGACACATATAACAATACAAGTTGTGGAGTTAAAGTAAACCCTGGGTCCATCAGTACAGACCGACTGCCCTCTATATCTCTCCAGAAGTCACCAAGAGCAGGACAATACCAAAAAATATGCGCAAGTGTGGCAGTCTTCTCTCCACATCACCGCCAACAAATATAATATTTGACGGGCAGAAACTTTTACAGTTTAGCTGGCATATTAAAAAATTTTACCCAGCATTTCCAAATAAATTCCTGCCAATAGGAGCTTGCAAAATTTTCATAGATGGATGAATAGCCGCTAGCCATGTTTCATAAGGAATATCCATATAAAGTTTGGAATTCCATGCCTTAAGGCTGGCCTGTGATGATTCCGTCCAATACTCCTTAAGGGCTCCATAAATCAACCCTATTAAGTGCAGATATATTCTGCCCTCTAGTGTGTCTTTTGTCAAGTGTAAGATTGGTGGTTTGGGGTTAGGAAGAGTATTCCAAAATGGACCCTTTCGCAATAAGAAAGATCTTACTTGTAAATATCTAAAATGATCTTTATTGGGCAACTGATAAATTCATTGAAGTTAGGAAAAGGGTATTACCCCTTGAGTGTCTAGGAATTTATAAATAAATGATAGCCCCAGCAGTCTCCATCTTTGAAAAGTTAAATCTAGACATGCGGGCAAAAAGTCTACCTCAGCAGACAGTAGCCAGACTAAATCCAAATTGTGCATAAGTGTAGATGCAGATCTTATTTTATATCCACATCTCAGAACATCCCTTGTGCCAAAAGTTTTTAAGTCTGGTAAAGAAAAACTAGGGGCAAAAACTATCTGATTACTATCAAACAAATCATTTATTACAAAATCTATATATTTCCACGAGGATTTGAACTTAGGGTTTAGCCAGTGTAAAATCATTTGAAATGTGACCACTCTGTAATATTCAGTAACATTTGGGAGGTTTAAGCCCCTTTGTCTATAGGCAGCTGTAAAAGTGCCCCTCGGACACAGGGGTGTTTGCCTGCCCAAACAAATCAGGAAAGAGCTCTATCCCAAGAAATAAAGAGAAAAGGGGTGGGGTTATCAGGAGAGATTGAAACAAATACAACAGCTTGGGAAATATAGTCATGCAAATGGCCTCTAGCCTGGAAAGGAATGACAGATGTAGGTGTGCCCATCTACTCAGCTCACTCTCAATCCACTGGGTTAAAGATTCATAGTTTAACAATTCCAGATGTATTAAGTTCTGTGGCAAATGTACTCCTAAATATTTAATTTAAGTACATCTCCAGCATGATGTGAATAATAACTTTAATGCTTAGGAAGTGGTAAAGTTAAGAGCCAGAACTGCAGTTTTTTGAACATTAAACATATACCCCAACAACAACGCAAAAGTCCCCAGAATCCTCCTAACTATTGGGATGGAAGTATCAGGGTCTAAGAGTGTTAAAAGCATGTCATCCACATAGAGGGAGACCTTAAAAAGTCATCTCCCCAGTGGAATCCCGTGTATCCCCTCCCCCGGGTCATGCCTGAAAATAGGCAGGATTTGTCTAGTGCACTTACCCAGTCAACAAAACTAAATAAAAAATTATCCCGAATAGCAGCAGTTAAAGGCTTGCTATAAAGAGCAGAAAGAGGACACCCCTGCATGTCCTACAAAAGATGGGGATCAGGTCTGACAACTGAGCATTGATACAGATATAGGCTTTTGGAGCCTAATAAATTGGATGCAGCATTTTAATAAAATCCTCCTGGAAAACCAAATCTGAAAAGTGTGTTCCATAAAAAGGGCCACGAGACCCAGTCAAACACCTTGTCAGTGTCAAGGCTTGATCAAGGCTGTCAGAATGGATCTTTGGTTAACATGATCCGTTAAGGAAATCGCTCTATGAATGTTATCTATTGTTGGCCTTGAACAAACAAATCCAGACAGGTTGGCGTGTATAATGGAGGGACAAATCTCTTCAAGTCTACAGTATGCGTCCAAACAGACATGGACACTTGTAATCCATGTTTTGAACAGAAATTGGCCTGTATGAAGATGACAATTTAGGGTCTCTACCCGGTTTCAAGACTGGGGATAAAGTCACATAGGCCCAGGATGGTGGAAGAGATCCACACTCCTGTACCTTGTGATAAGCCAAAAGTAATACAGGGAGTACCAACTTCTGAAAAGTCTTGTATCATTCAGCCAGTAGCCCATCAAGGCCAGGGCTTTTCATTGTCTTACTTTTGGAAATCGCCATCTGCACCTCTGCCGCTGTAACCGGGGGGGGGGGGAGCAGACGGTCCAAATGAGCTTGGGATAAAGTGGGCAGAAGCAGGAAAGATAAAAAAGCTGTCATTAACGAACCCTGTGGAGGGGTAGGTGCCTTATACAAAGCCACATAATAAGATCTAAATTCAGCCAACAGATCCATAGTATTTGTTAGTAAACAATTAGTATTTACTGAATGTAAGTGAGTAATTACAGACTCCACCCTGTGACCCCAAAGCCACCTCACTAAATTTCTTGCCCCGCGTGGCCCCCCTTCATATCAGTATAAAAAAAAAAAAAAATGCTTGTTGCACCTTCTCATCTAAAAGTATCAGCAACTGATCCTTAATGTCCCGAATTTGGGTATGGGTCATCAGGTGTTAGGTCTCCGGGGGGTCTCCGGGGGTTAACTGAAGATTTTGCTAGTCCCGTTCCAGACGAAAATATTCAGCCTCTTGTTGCTTCTGTTTATGCACTGCAAAAGCAATTATCTCCCCTTGTATTATCGCTTTTAAGGTATCCCACAGAATTGTCGATGGGATATCAAAAGAAGCATAATCAGGCAATATCTGTGGGATCTTAACCTGGATCATTCTGTTAAACACTTCATTTTTTAAGAGAGATACATTAAGGTGCCATATCAAAACCTTGCTTCCTTTTCCATATTGATAGATTTTTTTGATTGACCTGTTAGCAATTTAAACAATAGTACATTATGGTCACAGTTCCCTAAGGGTGCTCTGCATGTACGGTTTTGATATTGATACCCTCAGTACTAAGTATGAGATCAAGGATATTATTTCCACTAGTTGGGACAGTAATGTGCTGAATTAGTCCTAGTTGTTCTAACCTATGGATAAGCTTATTGCTTGAGGATGCAGTAGCCAGGCTGGATTCTCAGTTTACATCCCTCATGTTAATGTAACCCCTAGGTGGCGCTACTCTGAGATTTAGTGCCCCTGCCTGCACAGTAGCCTGCAGGTTGAGGGGCCCTGGGCTTTCGAAACGTGTGCCTCCACCCGGAGGACAGGGTTGTTGGCAATGTGACTGCCCTGGGTAGAGCCCTCCTGGACACTGATACCCCCCTCTTTACCCCTAGTGGCCTGGCTAAGCTTGCAGCTACCCCACATCAACACACTTTTGCAACCGTCCCTTTCTTGTAACCACTTACCACCACGGCTATGATCAGCTGGAACACCCTGGATGATCTCCTGGAAAACAAGACCTGTAACAATTAAGAAATGTTGATGCAGTACTTTTTATACAGAGGTACACCACACCCAGTTTAACTGCAAAAAACATCCAGATCTGATTTATTGGGGGATGTGAACAAGGGAGGGGCAGTAATCTGGTGGTTGTTTTAGATCTGATTGATTCAGGTTATAAGGCATGCACTCAAAGGCCCCTAGAACACAGTCACACACACTCTGGGTACCCAGTTGGAACTACAGGCTAGCCTGAAGCATTGCCTGGGGATAGGTCGGTGTTGCAGCTAGTTGAGACCATGCGATGGAAAGAAACATGCATGCACTGTAACCCACAATTTGTAATCCGAAGCTGGTTGGCTCAGTCCACAAAAGCTTAACAACAATTAAACCAGAAGACACACTGTGATTGTTAGCTGGGTTGCTGGGAGCTACCCTGATTTTACTCATGCTACCCAAATTTGGATGCAGGATGAACAAAAAAGAGATCTCAAGATGAAGAGCTGGATGGCCAGGAGAAGCAGGGCCCACACGATGTGATGTGGTGCTTGATCCTGTTTGGTGTTGTTGATCAGGGAGCCCAATCTTCAGGTGAGTCTTTCATTGGATATTTCTCTGTAGTGTGAGTGGGTATCTGGGCTAGGATCGCAGGGCCCAGACTGGGAGAACAGTTCGGGTACAGCCTGGTAAGGTTGCTGGATGCAGCTTCCAGCAAGCGTGACACATTCAGCAAAGTGGGGAATCAAATCGTGACCCACTTTCCACATTCAGCATGCTTATAGTAAAGGCAGACAAATAGCGCAGTTCGGATGACAGTCCGGTTGCAATTCGCAGTGTCCCTGTGCAAACCGTATGCTCTGCGGTCATGGTGAAAGTCCTGATACGCCGATCACACAAAAGTAAGTCTTCAGTCCTCTTCAGGCAAAATTAATCATAATTTAGAAAGAAGGTCAAAAGTTTGGATGAAGTCCCATGGTCGGGTTAAGTCTCTTCACTTTAGGAAGATAGTAGCAAGCAGGCCAGACACAGCCTTCCTGCTGATTTTTCCTGCGCACTATGCAGGAGCAGCTGTTCAAATTCCTCAAGCTCCTCCTCTGTCAACTCTTACTCCACAACTCCTTCTGCTGTATGCAGCTCCGGGGCTTCCTAGTGATCCAAAAGATTTGGCTCATTGATCCATCTGTCTGTCACAGCTAGAGATGCAGCGAATTAAAAATCCGCCAGCGAAGTGAATGCGAAGTAGCCACTTCACGTTGGCACTTCGCTTCATGGAGTGCCCCATAGGAAAGGCTCACTTCATCTTGTTATTATTACTTCACATTATCATTCCATCTTAAATGCAAAGTAAGGCAGAGTGACAACAATATTGGCAGCATCCCACCCACACAGTCTCCAGAATGAATGTGCATCCCCAAAGTGCTACTGTCTTGTGTCCAGAAAACTCCCCAGTGCTGATGAAGTGAAATGAGAGTGTAACAGGAAATGCAAAGTCTCCCAGAATTAATGGTGCACTCAGTCATGCACGCAGTGGTCAGGTTACACACAGAGTCACCAGAATTAATGTGCATCCCCAAAATGCTACTACCTTGTGTCCAAAAAATGCTCCAGTGCTTACAAAGTGAAATTACAGCATAACAAGAAATGCAGTGTCACAGAATTAATGGTGCCATGCAAACGCACAGACAGATTAAGATTGAACTGCACACTCAAGGAATGCATACGAAAAGTCACAACAACACCTAACCAGTGCTCACAAGTCACAAATCCAAATCTGGAAAGGAATACATTTTGCCAGTTGGGGGATTAGTGCACGGCAGTGACAATCCACTACCAGTAAAGATACCACAAAGCAGTATAAAAAATGCATGCAGGTGCGATGGATAGCAGGTTCACACTGCTGCAATAACTCTCTAACACAATAAAAGTTGTCCTGATTTAATGGCACACATCTCACACACACACTCACACGCATGCTCAAGTAATGTGTAGCAAATTGAAAACCTTTAGTAATATATAACCAAATGTTTTAAACAGATAAATTGTACACTGCTGCACCACAACAATCAGCAAAAAAGTGTCAAGAATAGCTGAAAATATTACTGTGTGTACGTTAACACAGATATACAAAAAAAAAAATAAGCAAAACATAAAGACTGCCTTTTTCTCCCAGGCAATCTACCTACACCACAAATACACCCCAAAGCACACTTCACAGTACACAAACTGACAGTTCTAAATTAACATTCAAAATCCACACACAACAATAAACACTTGATGATATGAGCACAGAATGGTTTCCTGCAATCGATGTACTAAATTTTGAGCAAACAATATTACTCAAAAAGGCATTTTAAACAGCTTTTAGAGGATCTGAATCACAGAGCTCTGAAAGCAAACTGTCTCCAGCTACCACTGCACACACACACACTACCCAGGCCAGAACTGAGGCTGTGCCAAACAATCTAGAGCCCATATGACCAGCAATCCCATGACTAACTGCAGAATTTCATTTGGAGCTCAATTACAGGGTGAAGTGAGGCGAATTACATTGATTTCAATGACTTCACCTTAAAATTGGTGGAGAAGTGATTTGGGGAAGGCGGGATAACGCAAAGTCATTGGTTTCAATGGACTTCACGTTCCTCATTATGAAGCGAAGTACTCCGCTTCACATTGTGGAGTTCTCAGCAGATTCCACGTTACTCAGTGAATCACTTCGTGGAGCAAATTGGGGCCACTTCATCCACCACTACTTACAGTACTGTAACTCACATGCTGTATGGGAAGGAACTCGAATGCCTATGGCTGTACTTCCCCGATGTGCTGCAGCACAAAACTCCCCTACTTAAAAATGCTTATTAATGAGTACAATGGTGGAGTGGTGAAGCCTGGAGAGATACTACAAAACATGCTTACAATACATCCATGTAACTAGTAAAAAAGTTAATGTTGTGATTCATGATGTGATTGTAAATCGTGATTTGTGACTGTATTTGTGACCGTGATGATGAAGAACGTGAGTCAGTGTCAATGGTGTGAGATAACCAATATGGGACTGTATTGGGCACATGAATGCCTACGGCTGTACTTCCCCGATGAGCTGTAGCACAAACTTCCTGACTTAAAAATGCTTATTAATGAGTATAATGGCAGGGTGGTGAAGCCTGGAGAGACATGACAAAGCTTTCTTACAACACATCCAAGTAACTAGTCAAAAAATTAGTGTTGTGATTCGTGATGTGATCGTGTATCTTACTTGTGACTGTGATGATGAAGAACGTGATTTGTATCACAAGTGACTCGTGATGATAGTCCTGACTTAAAAAAGCATATTAATGAGTACAATGTTCATGCAGACTTATGCACCACACCTGTCCAGTACCCTGAAGGGAAGCCAAATAAACAACTGTGATTTAAGTTACAGATGGAGATTGGGCCATAAAGGGATGCAAATGAACAGACAGATTAAGATTGTGCTGTGCACTGAAGAGATGCAGATGCAGAGGCACAACACCTAACCAGTGCTCACCATCACAAATTCAAATCTGGAAAAGCATACCTTTGCAGATTGGGGCAGGCCGAGGTGGGAGGGGGGAGGCAGTGTACTGCACTGCTTTAGTAACAGTAACTAGTATTAGTACCAGTAAAGATACCACAAAGAAGTACAAAAATCACACAGCTGCAGTGGATAGCAGGTTCGCATTGTTATAATTATTATGTGGCACAATAAAAGGTGTCTGATTTGATGACAAGCGTCACACACATACTCACACACACTAAATAATGCATTGCAAATTGAAAACTTCAGTAATATAACCACATATTTTAAGCAAACTAAGATTATGCACTGCTGCACCACAACAATCAGCAAAAAAAATGGCAAGAATTATTGAAAATATTACTGTGTGCATATTAACACAGTTATACGAAAAATATCACCAAAACAGAAAGCACTGTCTTTTTCTCCAAGTTAATCTACCTACACCACAGATATGTCCCTGCCCCTAAGCACGCTTCCGCTGTCTCTCAGTACACATATTGAATGTTGTACATTAACATTCAAAATCCACACACAAACAATAAACGCTCGATGATATGAGCACAGGAGGGTTTCTCATAATCGATGAACTAAAGTTTCAGCAAAAAAAATGACTCAAAAAGTGTTTTTTAACAGCTTTTAGAAGGTTTGAATTTCAGAGAGCTCTCAGAGCAGATTGTCTCTTACAGCTTCCTACACATTCTACCCCAAACTGAGGCTGTGCAGAACAATCAAGAGCCCATGTGACCTGAAAGCCCATGAATCACTGCAAAATTCACCTTTGGAGCTTAAAAACAAGGTGAAGTGAGGCAAAGTACATTGTTTTCAAAGTACTTCACCTTAAGACTCGGTGGAGTAGTGGTTTGGGAAGGCGGAGTAATGTAAAGTCATTGTTTTCAATGGACTTTGCGTTACCCATTATAATGTGAAGTACTCTGCAAATTCGCCTTCACTCTGCAAATCACTTTGCAGAGCGAATTGGGGCCACTTTGCCCATCTCTAGTCACAGCTTGAGCTCCCCCACCAGGTCCACTTAGGTGCCAAAGGGTGAAAACTATAATTCCTACAGAAATTTACTCCCACAAGACCCCTGGGGACAGGTGCATTTTAGAACCCCCAAAGGTACTGATTGGTGCAGATTGGCAGTCCTGAACCAAGATGGTGGTACATAACAGAAATGTCCATGCTGCAAAGGAAGGCAGGTTAGACAAACTACATTATCATTATCATTAAAACAGAAAATCAGTAAACAATCACAGAGACTAGTAGGGCTCCCTCTGTGCAATTGGCGATGGCAGAATGAAGCAGCTGTACTGCAGCCCAAGCCTAGAAACACTCAGCCCCCACTCAGATTAATTATAAATTATGAGATACGCAGCTCTTAAAGAGTCAGGCATGGAGACTAACTGGGCGCTCACATGCAAACACTTTTAAACCTGCTAGGATACAGGACACCGGCCTGGCAGTGGGCATTTAGGCACACCCAAGGAAGACTTTTGGGAACCCCCATTTGTAGGGGGGTTACATTAACATCACCCACTGTTATAGTTTCTGCTAACTGACATGCATTGTCAGATTCGATTAGCATGTGTAGGGTATCATCACTTGTTGTGTCTGGCAATCTGTAGCACACACCTATAATCAGATTTCTTGTGTTCCTACTTGAAAGACACCCATTTTGTTTCACAGTCCAATGTATTTGATTTTATTTTGTTGGATTATATCTGGACAGATGATTCCCTGTTTGATGTAGAGAGCAACTTTCCCCGCTCATCTGTCACACTGATCTTTATGGAAAAGTTGGAAGCCTGACATCTCCTTCCCCCAGATCTCATCTGAAGACCGCCATGTCTTGGTCACTGTGATTAATTCTAGCTTTTTTAAACTATTACTATGACAAGGTGATCCACTTTGCTGTGTAGACTTCTTGCGTTGATTTGGGTACAGCTCCACCTATTAGTGGATTTTACATTTCCAACTTTATTGTTTCTACCGATATCCTAGTTTAAAGTCATTCAAATTAGAATAGCTTCAATTGCTGTGTTAACACAGTGTCCTCTTTTTTATTGCTATGTAGGTCATCCTTAGAAAACAATTCATTTTGATTGATGACATTATTCCATGTGTCTATACATTTTAGGCCAAATTACTTCACAAATTGGCTGACCTTGTATTTATTCCCTTAATTGCATTGTTCTTTTCCTTCTAAGCCCTGGGTACTGGAAGTAGTCCTGACAGTGCTACACTGCATCCCTTATTTGTTAACTCAGTCCCCTTACTTATGATGTCATAGCAGATGTCCTTTTCATGTGGAACACATTTGCTTTGTTTCATCATATGCCAATTATTTTTCCCAAACTCTGATGTACACCCTTTATTTTGGCTCCCTGTATGCACGTGACCATAGTATTCTCCTTACTGTTTCTGCAGAGATGGGTGTCAGTGTACCTTAATTCAAAATCCCCTACTATAAAGTTCTTGATAGTTGTTGGCTGCCAAGTCGATGCAGGTGGAATTGGGGAGGGGGAGAGGTTCCTCTGTATTTTGATACAATGGGGAAAATCTATTCCTAGGAAAGAGGGGCATAGACTTAGAGGATATGTATTTCCTTCTTTTTCACTTCTGTTACCCTGTACAATATACGGCTCTTCCTCTTGGGTGTCTGAGTGCTACCTACCTCTTTTCTTGGAAGCACTATAAACAACTGGAGCCTTAACCTACCCTGCATATGTTGGGTGCTAGGCCTGCCTGGGCTATACTGCCCCTCAAGTGGTGCATTCCTTCAATGATTCCTTTATTAAACTTTGCACTATTTCTAACTGCTGATGCTGTTACTTCATTCTCAGCTGCAGTGTTCTTTATAAATTGTTTAATCATGTTGATTTCTTCAGCTCTCTTTAGATTCTCTTTTGTAGCTTCAAGCTTGTCCCTTAATTCTGTTAGTTTCATACGTTTAGTACATACATAATTTATAGACTGGTCAGTGTTACCTGGACAGGTATACATGCTCCACGAGCTGCACTTGAAGGCTGAGACCTCTTTACAAGGGAGTACTGGGAAATCCTCTACTACATCCAGTTAAGTATTATCTGAGTTAAGTGCCAATAGGAAGAAACAGAAACACAAAGCTCAGTAATTAGGGCACATTGCACTGGTTCAACTTTCACAGAGTCTGGTCACTACCTTGTCTACCTTGACGGACACAGGCAGAAGCGCTTGGCTATGATGGCAAATCACTGCTACCAGCTGCTTGCCAGTACCCATGAGCTGGCAAGTTTATGAAACTGGAAATCCAGAAGTGCCGTGATGCAGGACTTCTGGTCTGGCAAAACTGCTTGTTTTAGTACTACAAATTACTAAGGCTCATTGCTATGCCACTAAAAGCGGCCTAGAGCATATTTACCAGCTATCCCAGAAGGCACTGTAATAGAAGCTGAGCACACAGAATGTCACAGATTACACTATTTGTACCTTTATTAAGTTTTTTATATAAAACAAACATGCAGGGGGTTAAAATAAGTTTAAATTGCTACAACTCCTTGCTGTTCTACTAAAAGTGGTCTAGAACCCATTTACCAGCCTAACAGGCTGCTTACAACCTTTGTCACGCTGTAATTTATTTTTTAGTTGTTTAACCAGGTATAGTACACTAAGCTGAAAGCTTTTTTACAGGAGCAACCTGGGAGCACACGGAGGTTAAGTGACTTGCTTAGGGTCACACAGTATGCAAGTGGAAGCTGTAGGATTCAAACCCAGGGCTGCTCTGCTGGATGTCACCAAATTTGTAGCTCAGAGCCTTAGACCACTGCGCTATACTGCCTCCTATGGACTCCTGTGTAATGGACTTGGCTTGGCTATGCTGTACTGTGGAGGACCTTAGTTGTCCGTCCACTATCCCACCATGCACAGTAATGGTAGTTAAGCACAAGGACAGACAGACTGTCACAGACTACGCTTTTTTGTAGCTATTTTACCTTTTTTACATAAAACTAATGCAGGAAGTTAAAATAAAATGTTAAAATTGATAAATCTCTTTGTTATGCCACTAAAAGTGGTCTAAAGCCTGTTTACCAGCCAAATTAGCATGCTGTCAACTGTTGTCAATTTGTAATGCACTTGTGTTGGTTATGGTGTACTGAACTATGAGTACCTAGGTTGTCAGTCCACTGACCCACAATGCATTGTAATGGTAGCTAAGCCCTCAGTGACAGACTACTCTTCTTTGTAGCCTTTTTACATTTCTGAAATAAAACATATGCACAAGAGGTTAAAAGAAGTTAAAATTGCTAAAACTCCATGCTATTGCACTAAAAGTGGTCGAAAGGCCATTTGCTAGCCTAACTAGCTGCTCACAACCCTTGTCACTCTGTAATGGGCTTGTTTTGGCTATGCTATACTGCGGAGGACCTTAGTAGTCCCTCCAGTATCCCACAATGCACTCTGACAGTAGCTGAGCACACAGACAGACAGACTGTCACAGTCTATTATTTTATTAATTAATAAATGTATTTATTGAATTATTTATTGAGAGTATTGGAATTACAGCCTTTGAGCTAAAAGCTCCTTTACAAAGGATCCTCATCAGACAAAGGGAGGGGGAAATATGTACAGGTGTAGACAGTTGTAGCTAGGAGGCATTTTCAAAAATTAAGCATGTTAGAACATAATGTAAACCATTGTACAAGTTGGCGTAACCAGGAACAGCTCAGAATTCATATCAGGTTTAGGAACTCATTAGTAGCAGCTAAGATAGCAATGTTCTTGCCCCAGAGGCAGTATAGCACAGATGGTTAAGGCTCTGAGCTGCAAATCTGGAGACCTGGGTTTGAATCCCATAGCCCCCCACTTGCATACTGTGTGACCTTGAGCATGTCACTTAACTTTCCTGTGCCTTCAGCTTGCACCTGTAAACAAGTTTTCAGCTTAGTGTGCTACTCTTGGTTAAACAACTGGGGGAAAAAAAAGAGGATAAAGCAGCATAGGGCCATGGCAGCTTGGGGGGGTGGGTGGTAAGCTGTAGGCTAAAAGGGTGAGGGAAATGGTAGAAGGCAGAGGTTGAGATAAGCCAGACAAGCAGTGTGGTGGGACAGAGAGAGAAAGAAGGAGGATGGGCCTCTAAAGGTGGTGGTGGGAGAGAGTTGGGGGAGAAAGAGGACTTAATGCACCCTTCTGGGCAGAACAAGGTGATCCTGAGCATAGTCACAGGACCCCTGCAAGGCTGGCCCTAGTTGGGTTTAGTTGAGACAGTAGCAGCATATGGGGGGAGGGGGGTAAATTTACAAAGCTCGGATTTGAAGTGTCCAAGATGTGAGGCATGTAGTGGCATGGGGAAGCTCATTTAAAGAGGTGGGCCACCCTAACTGCAAACGCCCAACTCCCCAGAGTAGTTTTTTTCTGAAAGGCACCGCTAGCACCTGTTTAGTGACACTTCTTGTTGCATGTACTGAGAAGGCAGGACAGAATAAAGCTTGTAGTGACAAAGGTGCAACTCCAAGAAGTGCCTTCTTGCCTAGTAGGCAGGAGTGAGGTTTGATCCGATCCACAAGAGGGAGCCATTGTGTCCTGATGTACAGGTCACACGTGTGCTTAAGATGATCAGCATCTAAAACAAATCTGCAGGCCACGCTGAATGCAATATGAACTCTGTGCAGCTGGTTTCTGTGGCGGTGCCATAGACCACAATCCCGTAATCCAGGATAGGCAGGAGTCTACACTGTTTTTTGTAATGTTTCATGTTTTTTACATAAAGCAAACACACAGGAGGTTAATAAAGTTAAGTTTGCTAAAACTCCTTGCTATGTCACTAAAAATGAACTAGAGCCCAGGCACCAGCCTAACGGCTGCTCAGAACCCCTGTCACTCTGTAATGGGCTTGGTTTGGCTATGCTGTACTGTGCAGGACCTCGGTAGTCCCTCCACTATCCCACAGGGCACAGCAATGGTAGCTAGGCACAAAAACAGACTGTCACAGACTACAACTGTTTTACAGTTGTGTTATGTTTTTTTACATAAAACAAACTTGCAGGAGGTTAAATAAGTTAAAATTGCTATACCGCCTTGTTATGCCACTAAAAGTGGTGTAGGGCCCATTTACCACCCTGACTGGCTACTGATAACCCTTCTCACTCTGTATGGGCTTGTTTTGGCTATGCTGCACTGCTGAGAACTTCAGTTATCCCTCTACTATCCCACAATGCACTGTTATAGTAGGTTAGCACACAGACTGTCACTGACTACAATTTTTGGTAGCTCGTTTACATTTTTTACATAAAACAAAACATAGATAAGGTTAAAATAAGCTAAAATTGCTAAACCTCCTTGCTATGCCACCAAAAGTTGTCTAGATCCTGTTTACCAACCTAATGGGTTAATCGCAAACATTGCCACTCCGTAATGGTCTTGTTTTGACTATGCTGTAGTGTGAAGACCTTAGAAGTCCCTCCACTATACCACAATGCACTGTAATGGTAGGTATGCACACACACACAGACTGTCACTGACTACACCTTTTTGTAGCTTTTTACCTTTTTTACATAAAACAAATACAGGAGGTTAAAAACATTAAAATTGCTAAATCTTTAAGCAGTGCCACTTAAAGTGATCTAGAGCCCATCTACCAGCCTAATTAGCTGCTGGCAATCCTTATCACTCTGTAATGGGCTTCTTTTGGCTATGCTGTACTGTGGAGGACCTGAGAAGTACCTCGACTATCCCACATGGCACTGTAATCGTAGCCAGGCACACAGACAGACTGTCACAGTCTAGACCTTTTTGTAACTTTTTGATATTTTTGACATAAAACAAACATGTAGGAGGTTAAAAAAAGTTAAAACTGCTAAAACCTCTTGCTATGCCAGTAAAAGTGGTCTAGAGCCCATTTGCTAGCCTAACTGGCTGCTCGCAACCCTTGTCTCTCTGTAATGGGCTTGTTTTGGCTGTGCTGTACTGTGGAGGGCCTTAGTAGTCCCTCCACTATTCCACAATGCACTGTAATAGTAACTAAGCACACAGACAGACAGACTGCCACAGAATACACTTTTTTGTAACTTTTTTACAAACAACATGCACAAAGGAGGTTAAAAAAATGTAAAATTGCTAAAACTCCTTGCTATGCCACTGTAAGTATTCTGGAGACTGTTTACCAGCTTAATTGGCTGCTCGCAGCACTTGTCACTCTGTAATGGGCATTTCTTGGCTATGCTGTAGTGTGGAAAGCTTAGTAGGTCCTCCACTGTCCCACAATGCACTGTAATGGTATCTAGGCACACAGGAAGACTGTCACAGACCACATGTTATGGTAGCTTTTTATAGATATATATTTTTGTAATCTAGCTGTTTGACTCCTGTTGCCATCTCCCACCTACTTGGTGATGAGAGTACAAGGCGGATCTGGCAGGTGGCTCAGGTCCCTCCCTTGGGGATGTTCAGTCTCGTGACCTCCGCTGTGAAGGGTATTGACTCCCCCCCAAGACCAACATTTATACTCCAGATGGCCAGTGTGGGTGCTATGGAGCTGTCAAGGAGCCTGCTAGCTTCATTTTTCCACATTTTCTCCCTGCCCCTTGCCACAGTTGCTTGCACGCATGTGGAGGCACTTGCACGCAGCAACCTGTGGCACCCTTCCTACGCTAGTCACTCCTAACTGTACTACCTCCTGGCCTCTACCCAGGGACAGCCCTGCAGCTGCACCTGTAGGGGATAGCTGCCTCATGGATGGTCAATACATCCCTAGATGACCCTGGCTCATTCCCAAACCCGGGTCACCGGCGTGGTGCAAGGTCTGGCATCTAGCACCTCAGTCCTCAGCACCACCGGGCCAGCCAGCTTTTTACATTTTAACACAAGGGGCATTAAAATAAGTTAAACTTGTTAAAACTCCATGATAAGCCACTGAAAGTGGTCTCGAGCCTGTTAACCTGCCTAACTGGCTGCTTGCAGCCTTTGTCATTCTGTAATGGGCTTGTGTTGCCTGTGCTGCAGAAGCCCTTATTAGTCCCCCCTACTAGCCCACAATGCACTCTAGCAATAACTAAGCACACATACAGATAAACTCACAGACTACACTTTTTCTGTACCTTCTTTATGCTTTTTATATAAAATGAACACACAGGGGGTTAAAAAAGTTAAATTTAGAGAACTCCTCGCTATGTTACAAAAAGTGCTCTAGACCTTGTTTACCAGTCTAACTCACTGCTTACTACGCTTGTCCCTCTGCAGTGGACTTGTACTGGTCATGCCGTAGTGTGGAGGACCTTATTAATCCCTCCACTATCCTACAATGCACTCTAACAATAGCTAAGCACACAGACAGACAGACTGTCACAAACTACACTTTTTCTGTGTTTTCTTTATGCATTTTATATAAAACAAACACATAAGAGGTTAAAAAAGTTAACGTTTTGAAAATTCCTTGCTGTTACTAAAAGTGGTCAAGAGCTTGCTTACCAGCTTAACTGGCTGCTTGCAACCCTTGTCACTCTGCAGTGGACTTGTATTGGTTATGCTGTACTGTGGAGGGCCTTATTTATCCCTCCACTATCCCACAATGCACTGTAATGGGGTATGCCCCCTTAACAGTGACATTTCTAAGGTGACATGCATCGATATTGACAACAGTGACATATTGCCATAGAAGTGCCTCTAGGACCGGGCAATGCCTTCCCCAACCGGCACCCCTCCCCTGAAGAATCCTAAAGTACGGGTGGTGCAGGGGGAAGGCATTGTCTGGTCCCAGAAGCCCCCCAAAGAAAAAACACACACTGATGTGTGCGGTTCCATGCCAACTGCAAATCACTGTCAAATGGAACCAAGCACTGTGATACTAGTCGACGTTTTTCTTGTCGAGCCAGCATCGTACAGCCTTGTAATGGTAGCTGAGCTCATAGACAAACTGTTGCAGACTACAGTTTTTTGCAGCTTGTTTACATTTTTTATGTAAAACACACAGGAGGTTAAAAAAATTAAAATTCCTAAAACTCCTTGCTATGCTACTAAAAGTGGTCTACAGCCCAGTCACCAGCCTAACTGGATGCTCACAACCATTGTTGCTCTGTAATAGGGCTTGCTTTGGATTGGCTGTATTGTGGAGGAAATTAGTGGTCCCTTCACTATCCCACAATGCACTGTAATGGTAGTTAAGCACACAGACAGATAGACTGTCACAGACTACACTTTTTTATTGCTGTTTTATGTTTTTTATGTAAAGCAAGCACACAGGAGTTTAAAATAAGTTCAGTTTGCTAGAACTCCTTGCTATGCTACTCAAAGTTGTCTAGATCCCATTTATCAGCCTAACTGGCTACTTGTAACCCTTGTCACTGTATAATGGGCATGCCATTAAGGAATGGAACCCGGTTATTGTGGAGTGGGTATCAGTCAGTCAAACTGAAAGTGAAATCTGTTGCTTTCTCATGCTTACAGAAACAAAATGCCACAGAAATGAAAATGACCTTTCTTTTTAACACACAGGACTAAACCAACCATCAATTATATAAAATAAAGATTGAGATGTTACATTATTTTTTTTACATACCTTCACTGTGTAATATCATCACAAACCCCTCATGCTTCACACTTGTGTTTTATGGGATATTACACATCTCGGGTGTGTTAAAAAACTCACAATGTACCATAACCCATCCGTTTTTCTCTAGTTTATTCTAAGTCCCATATATTATACTTGTATTCCCACATATGTGTGCACCTTACTACTTATTGCTTATTACCCCGTCTCCAGCTGTTGTTTTTCTGGCCTATTAAGTAAGGAACAAACCCTACCCACAATGTTCCACAACTGCATCACCTTCTCAACTATCATTTCTATGAATCAAGTAGCAGAAAAACATAAATTGAATGGTGGTGTGAAAACCATGTTTGGGAAATTTTTACATTTGGGTTTCAGGCCAGCATTTCCTTCAGATGTGTGACATTGACTGAAGGTAAAATTCAGATGAGATAGGTTTACGATGTTAGTTATCACCAGACATTTGAACGTGTGTCTCCTGGGTAAGCAAACAACGCAAGCTAAGTCTTCCACACTTCTGCCCCTTCCTGTCAGACTTTACAGAACAAAAATATAATGCTCACTTATAAGCAACTGCCAGTTACATATCTTCTGGTTCCAACTCACCCCCACATTATAAAACACTAATACTGCACTCATTATATATGCCCTGCCTGTGGGGCAGAAGTGCACTTTAACATTTTGCTTGGCCAATAAGAACTGAAAATTTCTCCCTGTGAAGTCCAAAAGAAACCTTGAAAAAAAATATTTATACAAATTGGCTGGAGGTATATCTTATCTGTCACAGAGCAAAGATATTAAATATATTGCTATAAAGTCTTTTTAATAAAGGTAACTGAAGCATGGTTTTTCTCAGATTGCTTTAATAAATCCTTTAAGAACTCCCCCAGTCTCTCGGTCTCTCTCTCGCTTAACCTGGCCCAGCAAAGCTTGTGTTCTTTACTGTGGGTTTGTACACATTAGAATTTTAAGATGAAGAATATCTAATGCAGTTTATTTTTTCCTGGGATTCCCTGGCTCAGTGCATGTTGATATACCTTTTACTATTACAACTTAAGACTGTATAATAAAGAAGCCCCAGATGTACTGCATGCATGAATCTTCAAGTTATATTCTTTCCAGTTCCTATAATCTTACTTTGTCAAGTGATGGATGAAAAGACCAAATCCACATCACAAAGGTCTTTTGATGATGTGCCACTGTATGATAAGAAATCCCAGCCTGCTATTTGTGTATTTTTCCCATTATGAAAAGCCATCAAGTGCAGTCCTGAAATAATTTTAAAGTAACAAAGGCTAAGCTTTGGTCTTTTTACTCTAGTTCAGTTTTTTGGTCTAATTTGTTAAGCAGTGGTATAAATGAGCTGGCAAATTAACTAAACATCCATTTCTTTTTGGAGCCGTCCTTTAAATATTGTGAACTGTACATATGGAGAGGGTCCCTGGAGCAAAGGGGTCCAAAAAAAGCTTCAGCAGTCCAGATGACTACTTTTAATCCTGGTCCTCTTTGTCTCTGTTCACATTTCTCTAGGGCATATAGTATATGAACTTGATGTGTGCATCTCCTCATCTAATTCAAAGAAGGTGAAAAACTATATATAACAAAAAAAACCTGTCTGAACTTGAAGATATGAAGCGGTCCCAACAAGGATGTCTGTTTCTTGGGGATCCCTGACACCTCATAAGGGACGTCAACAAGGAGTCTGGCACATGATTCTGGATCATTAGAGCCAGGGCATTCCTTTTGTTACACACTGTAACTTTAAGATCTTACTTCGAGAGGGCTCTTGCAGTAGGTTATTACATATAGGACTGATGCCGGCTGGCGGCAGGACCCCAAGGAAAAATTTCTAGCTAGCAGTCCCTGGCGAGGGACCGCCCCCATGTCAGGTGACTGGCGTCATGCGACGTCAGTATAAAGGGGCGGTCCCAGACGCCTGCCTTCCAGTTCTTTCCCGCCATCAGCTCATGCAGTGCCTGGCAGTGAAGTTCATCTCACTCAGTCCTGTTACTTTGTCGTTTTTTCCGAAAAGTTTCAGTATTTTGTATTTCTATTTTCTATCATCAGGTGAACGTCGGTATATGTCATCCCCTTCAGAAAATAAGTGTGACTCATGCGGTGCCCACCTGCCTCACAAAGACGGTCACTCCCTCTGCCTTTTCTGTTTAGGCCCCGACCACGCGGTCGACAAGTGTCCACACTGCCTCCATTTCAACGCGGCCACCCACAGATGATGCCAGCAGTCTCCTGAAGCCCATCTCCTCAAGAAGAAGATGTCCATGATGGAGAAGGAGTTGAAGAAACTTCGGCAGGCATCGACCTCCCCTGAAGGGCACATGAAGCGGGACAAGGAAAGGCACCGGGAGAAGGCCACCTCCTCCACGACTCCGGCCAGAGCCACGGCTAAGGTAACATCTCTTCTGGGGGATCGCCCGACGGCAGCCTCCAAGGCTTTGGAGGATGCGTCAACCCACCCATTGGGTTCACGTTCGAGCCTGCCGGGTGCCTCCGGGCAAAAGGAGGCTTCAGCCAGCAGTACAGCCGCAGGCTTGCGGTCTACTGGTGCGGGCACCTCCCATAAGTCGGATGTCGTCTCCTTTGACGTCCGCCGGGAGAAGGCCGCTAAGATGCCCGACCCTTTGGGGCGGCGCACGGCAACGTCTCCATTGGACCGGGCCTCCTCTCATCCTTGGCCCATCTCCGACGAGGGACCCCCAAAGTCAGATGCCGGCTCCTCTGGCGTCTGCCGGACCCGGCCCCTAAGTCACATGTGGGCTCCTCTGACGTGCACCGGGCCTCAGAACCTACGGCAGACCCTGCCACGTCTGTCGTACCAGGCTCCCCGAGGCCTTCACTGCCATCAGGTGAACCCGAGTCCCCCCTGCCTGACCCTGGGGACTTTTCTCCTCCATCCCCGGACGAGGCTCGGGATCCTGGGCTACCGTCCGATCCTCTTCCTACTGAGCTGGATTGGATGCTGGCTCCCCTGATGCCAGCTCTGGCACTGGCCCCGGCTCCTCCGATGCTGGCTCCGACACCGGCCCCTCTGACGCCGGCGGGGGATATTCCCCTTCTATCGGGCCCTCCACCCCACGGGCCTATCACTGTTGATCCGCTCGTGGAGTTCCCAACTGGGCCGTCTGCTCCAGCAGCTCCTCTGGTGCCTGGATATCCGCCATCCTATCTGATGCTGGTTTTCCCAGGTCCACAGTTTCCTGCGCCACATTACCCGGCGCCGACTCCATCAACGCTGCAGTACCCGATGCCACAGTACCCTGCTCTGGTATTCCCGCAGCTGGGTTACGGATACTCTCCTTATGGATTCCATCCTTACAACTATCCCCCACCTCCTCCTCCACCACCCCCCGGGCCGCTGGTGGATCTCCAGGAGACTCTGGCCTCCTGGTGGGCTGAGGCCAAGACTCAGCTCACCAAGGAAGTTGAGAGCCATCTTACAGTGATGGTGCCACCCTCGGCTCCCATACACCCCAGACGGCACACTCCCTCTCCACCTCTGGATTCCCGGGCTCTGCCCTCGGGATCCAGAGAGGGACAGAACATGCGTCAGGATCCCCCAAAGAACCCGTTCCTCCCCTAGGCAGGCCAGGGTCTTACTCTGCTTCAAATTCTTCTTCTTCTTCTCTCTCGGACTCCTCGGATGCCTCAAATGGGTGTTCCGAGAAAGACGATGAGCTCGCTCTCCGTCCAAGCCCCAGCCGAGGACTCCTCCGAAGTCTCCTCTGGAGGATCCTTCCTTCATGGAGTTGCTCAGGAAGATCCAGGAAGTCCATCAGTGGCGTTCCTTAGAGCCAGATCCTCAATGGGTTAAACTCGCTGAACATCTGGACTTGCCCCTTACGGCTCCTACTCTAGTGCCACCCTGGATCGAGCCTCACGCCCACCTTGTTTCCACTATTTGGAAACAACCGTTGGCTTTAGCCCCACTTCCTCGGAAGTCTAACAGGCTATACCAGGCTCTGGATGGTGTAGACTTTTTAGACTCTCACCCCTGTGCAGACTCGGTTGTGATTTGCGCTCCCGGCGGTCACAGCACACCAGCTGTTGAGCTCTCGTCTCCCCGGATAAGGAATCTCACCTTCTGGATCACAGTATGGAAGGAAGATCTATGCTTCTTCCACACTGGGAATTAGGGCCCTAAACTATGTGGCACATATGGGGGATTACCAGAAGGCTGTCCTTACCCAGGCGGAATCCAAGATTGACTCCTTGCCTGACTCCCAAGTCAAGCAGGAGTTACCCAACCTGGTCCGTTCTGCTAGTTCGGCCAGTCGTCATATTCTGAGGACGACCTACGATGCAGTGGACACCGCAGGATGGAGCTCTGCATTTGCCGTAAGTCTTTGGCGTCATGCATGGTTCCGTGTGTCAGATCTGGTCCAGGAGGTGCAGTCAGCAATTCAAGAAGCACCTTTCAGGGGTTCTGTGCTTTTCAGCGGTGATGTCAAGGACATCATCACTGACTTGCAGGAGAAGGGGACGGCCCTTAAATCTGTTGATTCAATGTACCGTCCCCATCTCCCACAGCGCCGTCCTTTTCACAGATGAAGCCGGCCTCAAGCAAAACCTCAGGGAAGGCGGGCCACTAAACGTCAGGCCCCCACAGCTGCCAGGCCCCAGCCGCCCCAAAAAGCAACGAGTGCCCTGCCCCAGCTGCGGCGCTGCCTCACCCTCCTGACTCCTTCCCTCTCCCACCACCTCCAGATGCCCTGGAGGAACCGGTAGGAGGGAGGTTTATTTATTTAGTTATTATCTTTTGGTAACTGGGTAAGTGCGCTAGGCAACAGACCTGCCTATTGTCAGGCACGACCCGGGACAGCACAGGACATTGGTTACAATATGCAGAAATGCACAGACATAATATAGGTGTACAGGAGCAAAACAAGATATACATTGGGTAGCACAGTAATAGTTACATAAGGGTACATTTTAGGCATAGATCATAATAAGGATGTAAAATAAAGCAATTAGGGTAACCATAAGACAGCTGAGGACAGTAAAGACATCAAGGTTCATAGCCACCTAGACAAGTATATTGCATGGGAGAACATTAGTGTAGTACTCAGGGTCAGACCTGACAGCCTACAGTGGGACAAAGCAAATTAGGAGCATTTGCATTGGCCAGAGGCTAGAAGGTGGGTGAACAACGAGTTTTTGAATTCTCGATGGGAGGCTGAAGTTTTCACCATAAGGGGGAGTGAGTTCCAGAATTTGGGAGCAAAATGGGCAAAATGGGCAAATACACCTTCCGGGTTGGGAGAGGATAACATCGGATTCATGGGTGCTTCAGATCATAGCAGAGGGACACTCCATAGAGTTTCTGCAGAAACCTCCACATCACCCCCCCTGAACTCCTCTTACTCAAGTGACCGCCTTCCTTGGGTCAGGGAGGAAATCTCTGCTCTCCTTACAAAGCAGGCTATAGAACCCATCCCCCCTCACCTCCACGGGATGGGTTACTATTCCCAATTCTTCCTCGTACCAAAGAAGATGGGAGATCTCAGACCCATTCTCAATCTCAGCTCCCTGAACCTATATGTGGAATACAAGAGGTTCAGGATGCTCTCCCTTCAAACCCTCTTGCGCCTGCTTCGTCCGGGCCAATGGCTTTGTGCACTGGATATGCAGGATGCATACCTGCACATCCCCATTCACCCTTAGCACTGAAAGTACCTCAGGTTTGCGTTCCAGGGGGACCACTACCAATTCCGGGTGCTCCCTTTTGGTCTTTCCTCAGCTCCCCGAGTTTTTACCAAATGCCTGGCGGTGGTAGCAGGCCACCTGCATACTTTGGGAGTTCAGGTTTTTCCTTACCTGGACGACTGGCTCCTAGCGGCCCCATCCAGGGAGGAGCTCCTGCATTATCTCTCCCTCACCCAGCAGGTTTTCACTGGCCTGGGTATCACCATCAACCATTCCGAGTCTCACCTAGATCCTTCACAGATGCTCCAGTTCATCGGGGCAATCCTCAACAATGTGCAAGGCCTTCCTGCCTCCGGACAGGGGGGCCTCCCTCCTGTCTCAGATTTCCCTCCTATCGGAACACAGGAGGGTTCCGGCGAGGTTGGTGCTCCGTCTACTGGGGCTTATGGTGGCGGCCATCCCCACAGTTCTGCATGCGCACCTCCACATGAGAATCTCTCAGTGGACTCTTCGGTCTCAGTGGGATCAATGGGTAGACGACCTAGATCATCTGGTTCTGATCTCCTTGCCGATGATAAGAGACTTGCAATGGTGGATGGTTCGAGAGAACCTATTCCGGGGGGTCCCCTTTTTTCATCCTCCCCCCGATCAGACTCTGACCATGGATGCTTCAGGCGAAGGTTGGGGAGCCCATCTGGGTCCTCACTGAACCCAGGTCCTATGGTCAAAGTTGGAGTTAGTTCTCCACATCAACGAGCTTGAGCTTTGAGCAGTGCTATATGCTCTCCAGGCCCTTCACCAATTCATTCTTCCCGGTCACCTAGCTGTCCAAACGGACAACATGTGCGTGGTGTGGTACATCAACAAGCAGGGAGGGACTCAGTCCTACCCGCTGTGCCGGGAAGTGATGAGGGTTTGGGAATGGGCAATGCTTCACAACCATCACCTCACTGCGATCCATGTTCCAGGAGTCGACAATGTCCTGGCAGACAGACTAAGTCACTCGTCGGCTCTTCTACACGAGTGGGAATTGGACAAAAAAGTTCTAGAAAGCATGTTCCAGATTTGGGGGACTCCTCAAAGAGACCTGTTCACCTCCTCCCAAAATGCAAAGCTTCCAATCTTTTGCTTGCTCCCTCCAGAGCGAGGCGCTTTCTGGAGCAACGCTCTATCTGTAAGCTGGAAGGACAGATTCATCTGTGCTTTTCCCCCAATTCCTCTGGTCCCTTGTGTGCTGCAGAAGCTTGCTTTGGAAGGAGTGAGAATGATTCTGATCGCTCCTTTCTGGCCCAGGCAGATTTGGTTCTCTCTTCTACAACAATACTCAGAGGTTCCTCCTCTTCCTCTTCCTTTATCTCCAGGATTGCTGACCCAGGATCAGGGGACCCTGGTCCATCTGGGACTCAAGTCCCTTCAGCTTCATGCATGGCTCCTGCAGACCTAGCTCAATCTCGTTTTGGCGTTTCTTCTAAGGTGGCCGAGATTCTCATGGAGTCTAGAAAACCCTCCACTAGGTCCACCTACGCCATGAAATGGAAAAGATTTTCCATCTGGGCTGCGTCCAGGAATGTGGAGCCCTTTTCCTGTCCTGTGACCATTCTACTTGAGTACATGCGTTATCTTTTCGACCTGGGTCTCAGTCACTCCTCTTTGAAAGTCCATATGGCGGCTATTTCAGCCTACCATGTCCCTTTCACTGATAAGGCATTTTCCCAACTGGAGGTATCCAAAACTTTCCTCAGAGGGGTCCTTCATCTCAGGCCCCCTGTCCGGACTCCAGCTCCCCCTTGGGACTTAAACTTTGTCCTCGAGAAACTTACCCTTCCTCCCTTTGAGCCTGCGGCTTCTGCAGACTTGAAGTTTTTATCATGGAAGATGCTCTTCTTAGTGGCCATTACTTCTGCTCACAGAATTTCTGAGCTCCAGGCCCTGATGTGCAAAATCCCTTATCTGATTTTTCACAAAGAACGAGTAGCTCTTCGCACGAATCCTAAATTTCTCCCGAAGGTGGTAGTGAAGTCTACCTTAAATCAGTCTATTGAATTACCTGCCTTCTTCACGCAGTACTCCAATCAAATAATAATAATAATAGTAATTTTATTTGTATAGCACCTTTCAATGTATCAAGGTGCTGAACAGTTTTAAAAACAATTCAAAACTCTAAGTAAAAAACATAAAATATCCATAAAAATCAGCGTATCAACAAAATAGCATATTTATAATAAAATCCAAACATTAATAAATAACTTAATTATCTAAAAAGGCCATATTCCACAAATATGTGGAAGGAGAATACCTGCTCCATACTATGGATGTTCACAGGATTCTGAGATACTACACCGATAGGACGAAGGATCTCAGAAAGACTAATCAGTTGTTTGTCTCTTTTGCTCACAAAAGAGAAGGCAATGCTGTCTCTAAGCAATGCCTATCAAAATGGTTGGCCCATTGCATCACTTTCTGTTATGACAAGTACAACAGGACCCTTCCGGGTCAAGTCAGAGAGTCACTCCACTCGTGGAGTAGCAGCCTCTCTTGACTTGTTTAAACGTGTCTGCGGCAGACATCTGTGCTGCCACCACTTGGACTTCCGTCCATACTTTTACTAAACATTACAGTTTGGACATTGCCTCTCGCCCGTAGAGCAGGCTTCAGGTTAGCTGTCTTGCAAGGTCTCCTTTCTTGAGGCTTTAAAGGTTTTCCTTCTCGTCTTGGGATAGTACCTCCTCCGGTGCCTTTTCCTTTGTTCCAGACTGCTTGGGATTCTGTCCTATATGTAATTACCTACTGCAGAGCCACTCTCAAAGTAAGATAGTACAGTTACGTAAGAACTTACCGTAACAGTAGATCTTCGAGAGAAGCTCTTGCAGTAGGTAATACCTTCCCGCCCTCCATCCCCCTAGGCTATTTTAGCTCCTTTTTCATCGAGGGAAATATCTACTTCTCTCTTGTCTGGGCCTTCTGGGCCTGTGGTGGGAAAGAACTGGAAGGCGGGTGTCTGGGACCACCCCTTTATACCGACGTCGCATGACACTGGTCACCGGATGTGGGGGCGGTCCCTCGCCAGGGACTGCTAGCTAGAAATTTTTCCGTGAGGTCCTGCCGCTGGCCAGCGTCAGTCCTATATGTAATTACCTACTGCAAGAGCCTCTCTCAAAGATCTTCTGTTACGGTAAGTTCTTACATAACTGTACTTTGTGTGTTTCAGACCTGATTCTCAGTCCACTGCAAAGTGCAACCTGTTGCGCCAGCCCCACAAATACTGTAGCTATGTTAAGTGCAGAGGATATGGACAGGGAGCAGAGATAAGCACTGTGTGGAATTTTCAAATTCTGACAAGAAGGAATTCAGAGAAATTTCAGGAATTCTGCCAAATTCAATGGAATTTTGTCAGCTGTGGAGTTCCAGAAATTTTGAAAGCATGATTTTTGTTGTGGATAAGTAATTTGCAGTGTATCCTTTTCCACAACCTGTGAAAAATGTTTTTGTGGTTTAAATAATCCACAGAAAGTTATTCGGCTGTTTGCAAAGAAATTCTTTCTAGAATTCTAGAGTTCAAAAAGAAATTATGTGAAGTTTCCAACTTCCCTACCAAACGTGCCCTGCAAAGTTCCTTTAATTAAACAAAAAGTCTTATCACACCACCCCATCCACTCAGATAACTATTATCCACACTCTTCCCCTAATTAGATCTTTCTAAAGTGAGTCCCCCACCGGCCTGGCCACCTTGTACAGATAAAACTCACCTTCAAGGGTTGTTTTCTGCAGGAAGCCACACACTTGTTTGATTGCTTTGAATCATAAAAGTTGTAACTCTTGCCTCTACCCACAGGCAAGAAACAACCTCCCACTTTCCTCCACCTGACGCCAATCATTAGAGTGGAATTGTCATCACAAAGGGCCCTAAACCCAGTGGACTTATCAGCACAGTGATAGTGCTACTGCTAGATCATAAAGGGCTGGGGGGAGAAGGATCAAACAACCCAGAGGGAGTACAGCCTGCTCCGTTGCTATACTGTCACCTGGGAGATCACAGGTGGTAGTGCAACGGAGCAGCTCAGGGGAGGAAAGATCCAGGCTGGTGCCATGCTATGCACAGTCATGTGCATGCACACCAATGCCACCTGCATCCTGAGAGATGAAATGGGTGAAAAAGTGGAAACACTCACCCCATGCAGTATGATGGCCACCCCACATTCACAAGTGCTGCACTCACTGACCTGAGCACTCTCCTAACGGCTGGATAATGTACATCCAAGGGACCTAGCCCAATCCTGAAGGCTTCACCATTAGGGTTAAACCACAGGGTAACATGGGGGCAAGGTAAGACCAGGTAGAAGGTGAGGTGATGGAGATGGAGTTTGGTGGGCGCTAGAGTGGGGTCCACGTGCCCGGGAGAGCAAGGGGCATAAACAGATTTTTTTAAAAAAAGCACCCCACACCCAAGTGTGGAGCTAGCCCCGATATGCACTTTGTGTGTGGAAACATTTTGGGGTTACACTTATTTACTTACACACTGTTGGTACTGTATAACTACACTGTAACTGCTTTTTGAATACTGGACATTTACATGTAACCACTAGGTAGTTGTTATGTACTGTCACTTTGCAAAATTGTGTAGTTACACAAGTTGCCATAAGAAATAGATACACGTGCAACTCCTGCTGTCCCCTTTTCAGCACTAATCAATTAATTTTAACAAGTGTAACTACACGAATAATAGCTATTGCAAACTGTAGCAGCAAATCTAGAGTGCAACTTCTATGTTATTTCTTTTGGCACTATTACATTTGTTCTAACAAGTGTAACTATAATGTATATATAAATAAATATATATATATATATATATATATATATATTATAATAAATATATTATAGTAGTGGCACCACTATACTTAGGGTTCAGCAGCAGTTTCTATGTTAAAACTGAAATTATGCACTTTAATAACTTTACAGCCATTCAATGGATTTCCATGAAATCTTACATGTGCAATCTCCTTAGGAAGATCACTTGATGTGCCACATATTGTTCCGGTCAGATTTGTGGATTCGGAGATCTGGATAGTGAAAAAAACTGAAAATTCGTCACTTTTTGCAGTTGTTTCTCATTGCACTGTGCAGATACAGTGTGGAATTTTGGTCTGAAATATTTTGGTAGACAGTGCTTGGAACACATAACAGGTCAGCATTTATTTTGTGAAAAAAACACTAATCTGTTCCAAAGGTATAGCATTTTTGCATTTCCATTATTTTTAATGGGATTTTAATTTTTCAGGATAGTTGCGTGATAGGAACAAGGTACTTTGTTTGTGAGGGGTCATCGCTTGTTCACCAGGGGACAATCTTTTCTTGCCATAAAAAAATTCGTTATTTGTGAGCTGCCATCTTGTTTTATGTTTTTGCCATAAACACTGTATTAACTCTGCCCAGGGATGTCTGTTTCAGACTGTAGCGTTGTGAAAAAAATTACAGTTAGTAAATTATCAATTACAGATACTTAGAAAGGAGACAAACAGAGATGAGACTGATGGTGGAAGAATTTAATGATTATAACAATAATCACAGCGAGAGATTACAAGTGGTACATTCTTCATTCTTCAAAATAACAGTGTGTGCTGGCTTGCTTATATAGTGGAAGACAGCATCATCATTTCCTACGGTTTTCTATGACTGGTTTAAAACAAGCACAAACATCAACTTACAAGGCAATACTCCTTTGGTATATGTATTAGCTCATCCTTGGTCAGCACAAGTATAGATAGTGTACATTCTATTATTATATATGGCTAGCAACAGCTGTCACTACCAGTTACCAAAGTCCAGGAGGAAGAAATAGGTTTGGACTTAGGAATGTGCATACAAGCATTTTGGCCTGTCCTGATAAGAACAAACACTAGAGATAGTCAGAAGGGTAATTTGGACATTATCCTATATTCCTGTCTTGCAGACACATAAGACAACTGTTTGCTATTACTTACATGGTCAGCACAAATATCAAAAGGCACTTTAATATTGCAACTTGTGGCTTAGTTTGTCTTGTGGCTTTACAAGCTTTATATGATCCAATCATATAGGTCAACATTTGTTACACAGACACATTATGTTTTAGACCAAAATGAGGTTAAGCTGAAATATAGGGACAAACTTCTTTATCCCTTGTTACACAGACATCCAAGTATGTTTTTTGTTCATCGAGAGCTGATAAGCTGCTGCATGTGGTTTGCAGCATTTCTATGTCCATACAATAATTTATTTTGCACTTTTTAAATCCTTGCTCACCACTCACTAAATTCCTTGTTTGCCATCCTTATTCATCACTGGCAAACAAGGAAATCAGCTGACAAACAAGAATTCCCAGTCTAGCCATCTGGTCATGAAATTTTGATGACCAGATGGCCAGACCGGAAAACTTTGTTTGCCAGCCAATTGATTTGTTCACAAGCGACAGAAAACAATGGCAAATAAGGACTCTGGATGGTGAAAAAGGATTCTTTTTTTACACATTTTGTCTAGAATACATGTTGCAGGATCATCTGGTCCCAAAAAAATTGAATATTTCATCCTTCTGCCTCATAAATAGCCCTGGTGTCTAGTAACACCCCCCACCCTCAATCCCCATCCCAAAATGTTTTCTGTTATTTATTTCTGTCTTCCCCTTTATTTGTTTTCTGTTTAGCCCTGATGGCTACTGGTACCCCCCACCCACACTCCAAATATTTTATTTTCTCATTGGTGGTCTCAGTGGAATACCCCAACCCTTGCCACCATCCACCATGATCCCTGGTGGGTAGTGGTAGCCTCCCCCCACCTTCTGAATATTTATATATATATTTTTTCATTGGTGGTATAGTGGCATCCCATTTCTCTCCCTGCAGTGTCTTGTTGGCTGCAAAGAAGAAAACTGTCCTTTGTTGTTTTTTTTTTTTCAACCTGTCAAAAAAAAAAGTCCATCGCCGATCACGCCCGTACCCTCATCCAACATCCCACTGTGGACCCCCTACTCACACCCCCATGATGTTCCCATGACCCTCACTCACCTCTAGAGGTACCAAGCTTGAGATCCGCTCCACTGATCGAAGACATGTCTTGTTGCTGGAACCGGTGACTGCAATATGAAGTAAGGTAAATGAGCTTTTATGTATTTCAATGGGGGGGGGTCTTCAACTTTTGGCCATATCTTGGCCATTTCTACAGCTTTTGGCCCCAAAGTTTCAATATGGCCTCTTGGGGGCCCCATCTCCTGAACAATATGACTGACGTTAGTCAACTCTAGCCAGAAAGGTGATTTCATGGTTGGTTGATGAAATCACTTTTCTGGTGGGATTTGCATAATGACAGTCATGTTGTTCATGAAGTGGGGTCATAAGAAGGTTATGTTGAAAATTTGAGGTCAAGCTTTTAAAAAAATGACTGCATTATGTGCATTCATTGCTGTATCTCTACACATGCTCATAACTTTGGAAATTTTTCTGTATTTTCATCCCCAATTTTCAGTATAGCCTTGCTGTTACCCTACCTGCTGTATGTGACATCTGTCATTTTTCAAATCCTGGCTAAAATGTATTTTCACACTTGTGGCACAGAATGGTGTTGTAGTTGTCAGAATTACGTTTTGGTAGGGATTTGAAAATGTTCTGTACTGCGTACATGTGGTGTGGTCATAAGAAGACTATGTTGAAAATCTGGGGTCAAATGAGAATACTGTCATATTATCTCAATAGAGAGCTCAGTACTCCTACATAACATAAGGATACTGTTATACTATCTCAATGAAGGGATGGGAGAGCAGGATCTGAAGGATCTTGCGATCTGACTGTAACATAAGGATTCTGTTGTACTATCTCAAAGAAGGATACAATTATACTATCTCAAAAAGTAAGGAAATAAATTCCAAAAATGTTGGCAATGCATCAGTTAGGGTTACAGCAACAAGAGCAGGAAAATGTAGTGTTAGGGTTTCCAACCCTAACACCACACCTCCACTCTACAAAGACAAAGAGGGCTTGGTGGATGGCATTGGGGTCATCAGCCATAACACTCACCCCATACTCCAATGCTGTGCCACTCAGCTTATTTTCTAATGGAATGGGGTGAGCATTGGGAGTGATGACCCCAATGCCACCACTGATCCCTTTTTCTCTGTGCAGGGTGAGGTGTGGTGTTAGGGTTGGAATCTGTAATGCCACATTTCCCTGCTTTTGTCACTTTAACCACTAACTGATGCATCGCCAAAGTTTTTTTTGATATATCTATATCTATATATATATATTAGAGGCCAAAAACTCTGTTTAATGCATCAGTTAGGGTTGTTCCACAGTGATAAAAGTGAGGAAATTTGATGTTAGGATTGAAACCCCCTTTGCACCCCTCCAGCCCACCCCCCCAACTGGAATTGGGGTGCGCATTGGGGTCATCAGCCCTAACTGTCACCACATCACATGTGGAAAGAAGCTGAGGAATAGGAGAATGGGGTGACAGTTAGGATCGATGACCCCAATGCACACCCCGATTCCAGTTGGGGGGGTGGGCTGAAGGGGTACAAAGGGGGTTTCAACCCTAACATCGAATTTCCTCACTTTTGCCACTGTGGAACAACCCTAACTGATGCATTAAAGTGAGTTTTTTGCCTCTAATTTTCCTTCTTTTTGAGAATGATAATGAGAAATAGTGAATGTAATGCGGCAGCGGAAGCACGGGGTCCGTCACGTAATGCAGCGGACCCCGTGCTCCCGCCACGTGATGTCTTGTCACATAGTAACATTGTGCCGGCAAACGCAAATCGTAATGTGTATGGTGATGCAAAGCGAAACAGAAAGAGTAACAGTACTATAGACAGAAATGTTAAAAACAACGGAAACACAACCGCAAATGAAAACGCAAAGGGTAATGCACATGGTGGCATAAACGTGAACAGTAAGTGAAATGGGTACGGATCCACAAGCGGAAATGGTAATGGTAACAGTAATGTAAGTGCACAGGCTGGTTTTCCCCAAAAGCTGTATAGAGAAAGACAGTGAGTAGAAAGAATGTATGCAAAATAATGACTCTTGGAATACAAAAATCAGGAGTTGGAATAGTAAATTGCTTATATCTCAGTAACCGTACGACATAGAAAAAAAATTTAAAAGTCATATGTATTATCACTTTCGTGGCTAGAAGAATTTTTCAACAAAAACTCTGTATCTTGCACCATTTTCGAGATACGGGCCCTCAAAGGCATGGCGAACGCCATAATGTTATCCTATGGGAAAAAAACAGAGGTTTGGAGTGCCATAACTCTGCCTCCCTGTAATATTTTTTTCACCAAACCACTGAAGGGCACATCTGTGGGATGTTGGCTGTATCATTTGCAAATTTAAGCCCAAAAGACTAAACCGTTATTTTGCAGCAGGGCGCCAAATGATTGCTGCAATGCGTCAGCTGACGTAATGTTATCCTATGGGAAAAAGCATCAACTTTGGAGTGCTGTAAGTTTGCCACCTTGTAATATTTTTTCAACATAAGACTGAAAGGCACATCTGTGAGATGTCAGCAGCGTTCCCTTCAAATTTCAACCCCAAACTCCAAACTGTTCTTTTGCAGCGGGGTGCCAAAGAATTGCTGTAATTTCCCCACAGCCTAGAAAAGTACTGTCGCAATTTGCGAAAGCTTTCGCAAAAATTTGCAACCCTTTCATGAGCACGAAAGTAATTTGTGAAAGTACTTTTTCCAGATATTTGAAAAACATATTTCTGGGGTGTTTTACCCCACAATAAAGACATGGCTAGCATCCTCAGGCTCCGACTAGGTGAATACAAAAAGAATTAGGTTGCTAGATGATCCCAAATTTAAATGGCAAGCATTTTTCTGATCACTAACTGAAAACAAGATGGTAGATTTGTGAAAATAAGAGGGCCATTTGTGAAAGTAAAAATGCATTTGCAACACTGTCAAACTTTTTGTTAACTTTTCCCATTGACTTATAATGGGAAATTGTTTTTCTAATAACTTTTGAATCATTTAATATTTTTTCACGAAATCTTTGAAAGGCACACCGGGGACCCCGGCCGCATGTTCCCTGAAGATTTTGGGCCAGTCGCGCAAACCATGACACCTGTAGGCATGACCATAGAATTCCAGAAAAAGTGTAAACACATGTGCAGATCATGCTTAATAACTCCGCAGCCGTGTATCTGACTGGTACAAAACTTGGCAGATCCCAAGGTGTATGGGGCTTGTTCAAGTATTCTAAATTGCAGGCAAATCTGTCAAATGGTTGCAAAGTTATTAAGGTGCAAAATTTTGGGTTTAACATGTAAATGGCTCCTCAACCCTAACTATGGTAGCACTACAGTGCTACTATAATATATATATATATATACACACACACACACACACACAGAGAGAGAGAGAGAGAGAGAGAGAGATAATGCATATATATATATATATATATATATATATATATATATATATATATATATATATATATATATATATACATTGGTCAGAAAACTCCATTTAATGCATCAGATAAGGTTGTTCCACAGTGCCAAAAGTGAGAATTCAGTGTTGAGGGTTGAAAGCCCCCTTGCACCACTGGCCCCAATCCAGCATTGGGGTGTGCAGGGTCATCGGCCCAATTCTCACCCCATCACATGTGTAAACAAGCTGAGGCATAAGAGAATGGGTTGAGAGTTAGGACCGACCACTCCAATGCACACCTGATGCCAGTTGGGGGTGGGCTGAGGTGGCAGGGGCTTTCAACCCCTAACATCGAATTTTCTCACTTTTGTCGCTGTGGAACAAACGTAACTGATGCATTAAATGTAGTTTTTTTGCCATGAATTTCCCTTCTTTTTGAGAATGAGGACTAGAAATAGTGAAAGGAATGTGGTGGTGGTAGTGCGGGCCCTTCGGGTCCCACACTCCCACCATGTGATTTTGTGTGACATAGTAACGGTAACTGTTTCGCAAACACAAGTGCTAATGGTTACGCACATGGTGAGGCAAATGTAAATGGTAACGCAAACGTTAATAGAAACGCAAACAGAAATTGACACCAAAGCGAACATTGATGCAAACAGAGATGCAAGCACGTAAGGAAATGCAACTAGTAACATGCACGGTTACAGTACCACTATTGCAAATGCAAATGGTAACAGTAACAGCAACAATAACACAAAAAGAAACAGAAACAGAAACGCAAATGCAAGTGCGTATTTAAAAGCAAACCATAATGTGCACAGTCACGGTACCACAACTGGAAATGCAAATGGTAATGGTAACAGAAAAAATAACGCCAAAGCAAACAGAAACAGAAGTGTGAACACAAGCACATATGGAAACCCAAAGTGTAATGTGCACAGTGATGGTAACACAATTGGAAATGCAAATGGTAGTGGTAACAGCAACGATAATGCCAAATGAAAGACAAATGGAAATGCAAACAGAAGGGTGGCCACAAACACAAATGAAAATGTGCACGGTGACGCAAATGGAAACGCAAAGACAAACAGAAGTAGAAATGCAAATGGTAACAGTAACACAAACGCAGTCACGTGATGGCCCTGTAGTGAAGATAGTATTGCTGATCGTCTCCCTCACAGAAGGCTGACTTTACGCTTCTAAACAAAGCTATTCTTTTAAAAAAATAAGTAAAAGGCAGAGTTTAGACTTGTGATACACCTCTACTTCTACTTGGTGGGAGAATTCTTGGAAAGTGGCAATCTGCGAGTTGACAATTGAAGTGAAGATCTCGGGCCTACTGACGCAATGGAGGCCAAAATGAGACAGGCCCCCCAACGCATACCCCGCTGTTAACACCTGAAAAAGGGCCGAAAAGATCGAAAGCCCAACCCACTGCTTTAATTAAGCCTGCTGCATCTATATCTACAGCGCAATCAAATGCTCCGCTCACTGAAAAAAGATTTATGGAGGAGCTTTTGCCTTTTAAGTCTGCACTACAAGAGCTGACTACCGAGTTAAAATCTCTCAGAGGAGACCTGGCTGAAACAAAGAGTGCCATCTCGGACACTTCTGTAAGAGTCACCTACTTGGAAAACTGGAAGCAGTCGGTAGATACTGAGATGACAACTCTAAGACAAAAACAACATAAGATGGATTGCAAGTTAGAAGATCTAGAGGGCTGGAGTAGATTAAATAATGTGCTCATATTTGGTCTCCCTGAAGATGTTGAAGGTTCAATGCCAATTACTTTCTTGCAAAAGTTACTTGCTAAAGTTGCGGGTCCATCACCTAATAATTCTATGTACATAATTGAAAGGGCTCATCACTCCTTGCATCCAAAACCTGGAGTTGGGAAACTGCCTCACCCTCTCATTGTAAAATTCCTGAATTGTCAGGATAAAATGCATGTGCTAAACCAGACAAGAGATGCTCATCAGGTTTTATTGGCAGGGCAGCAGCTTCTTTTTACTCAAGATTTACCTGCCGCTATCAGGCAGAGGCATGCAGAATACCATCCTATGGTCACAAAGCTAACAGCTGCTGGGATTCGATACAGAGTTCAGTACCCATCGCGTTTTGCTGTTCTGGTTGCAGGATCATGGCATAACTTTGAGACTGCCCAACAAGCACTTCCTGCCCTTCAGTCTCTACTGCCAGATTTGTTTGCAGCTCGCTGAAAGCTTAATGTGACTAAGAAAGCCTTACTGATTTTTCTTTAATGATAAGCTCAGCAAGAATGTGTGCCAGTGGACTTATAGTGCTTGGACAATATACTGGGGAGTCACAAAAGGGTGTCAGAGCCTTGTGGAAAGCGATGGCTTTCCCTCTTTTTTCTTTTTTCATCTAGAAAATTATAGAGATGCTGGCAGATCTATTATACTTAGGATATTGTTTATATGCTAGTTCAAGAGCTCCCGTTATTATGCTGGGTTATCAGGTTTTAAGCAATGGGGGAGCTACACATGCAGGCTTAGGAGAATACTGGCTGACTAAGCAAGTAATTATTTTGTTTTTATATGATGATTGGGTTTTTATTTTCATTCTTATTTGAGTTGGGTATCTCTTTAATTTACATTCTTCTAAGGATGGAGGGGTTGGCTTTCCGGGGGGGGGAGAAATTCAGCAATGGGAATAACCAGCAGGGTACCATGTGCTATAGAAGTGAATGGGGGGGCAATCACAGTTACGCACAACCTTTGTTTGTGGAATACTTTGACAGTAAAGGCAAGAGTTATGTGTTGGTGTCATATAGTTACTGTATTCAACAGGTTTAGACTTACAAAGGATGTGGTGGCTAGTGATAGTTATTTAATTAGAGGAAAATGTATGAACAATTATACTTTAGAGGCTATGAAGTTTTGTCTATGTTCAATTTATATAGGGCTCAGATATTACGATTGTTGGGGGGCTAAGGGTACTGGGAAGGAGGGGGGAAGTTTAGGGATATTGGGCTGTCTGCCACCAGTGATAATAGTATTAAAAGGTATTTCGTTATTTGTCCATGGTTGTATATTCATAACAGTTACACTCTTCTAATGTATCTTACTAGTGTCCATAATGGGGCTTAAATATGGTTCCTGGAACATAAAAGGGGCCCAAACCCCAGCAAAATGAACTAAAATTTTAATTCACTTTAAAAATTTGCAAATTGATGTCACCTTTTTGCAGGAGACACACCTCAAGTCAACATGTATTCATTACTTTCTTAGGAATTGGGTGGGTCAGGTGTATGGAGCCGGCAAGAATTCCAAAAGGCGAGGTGTAACTATTTTAATCACTCGTAGGGTTCCCTTCCGGCTTTTACAAATAATAGCAGATGCATAAGGAAGATTCATCATTATAAGAGGCCTGCTGGTTCATACAGAAGTTATTCTGGGGTCAATTTACGTTCTGAATTTGGATGACCTGGAATTTTTTGCCTCTATAGTGTCAATACTTGCTCTCTGGTCCAAGCTGTCAATATTGCTCAGAGGAGATTGGAATATTATGCTTTCAAATGTATTGGATAGATCTGGCAAAACTAGATTAATTTTCTCCTGGTCAAAAAGCCATGCAGGAATTAATGTCCTACCTGGGTCTAGTGGACCCCTGGAGACTTACATACACGGAAGACAGGGAATATTCATTTCATTCTCTACCGCATAATACTTTCTCTCGCATTGATTTTTTTCTCTTATCAGTGGATCACATTTCAGGGGTCTCCACAGTACACTATTCATCCAAGGCCATCTCGGATCACCGGATGGTCAATCTCCAAGTAAATTGTTCACCAAATGTGCATAGAGACAGAATCTGGAGCTTTAATAATCAGCTTCTAAATTCAGAGGAATATGTCTGCTTAATGCGAGATTTCATTAAGACATATATGGAGTATGATGGCTCATCGATGTCTAAAAAAGACTTTTTATGGGGATCCCTGAAATGTGCACTGAGGGGTGAAATAATTTGTCTGGCTACAATACATAAAAAACCAAAAAACTGCCGAACTTTCCTTAAAACTAAACTAAATAGCAGAGCTAGAGAAATCCCTTTCCCCCTCTCCCCCAGAAGGGGATTGGATTAAACTGGAATCTCTCAGGGCTCAGTATAACAAATCATTAGCTGAAAAAGCAGAATTTATGTTAACTCGTTCCAAAATTTCCTATTTCGATCAGAGTGAAAAGGCAGGAAACTTATTAGCCTTGCATTTACATACTCAATCAGCTGAGAAAATAATCCCATCAGTTTACTCTCCCTCAGGTGCACTCCTAAGCTCCTCCCTAGACATTGCAAATGCCTTTCAGGAGTATTATCAACAGCTATACTCAGCCTCGATAAACCATCAGCTTCCTCAGCAATTGGAGCTATTTCTCCAAGACATTGAGCTCCCAGTATTGGCTGAGCACCAGACTGACAAACTAAAATGCCCTATTGCTCTATCAGAAATTCTTGACGCTATTGACTCTCTTTCCGCAGATAAGTCTTCTGGGCCTGATGGCTTTGCAACTAATTTTTATAAAGTGTTAAAGGATAGTATAGCCTGTTTATTACTAGAAACATTTAATTATTTATTTAAGTATGGTTTATCGGATACTTCATTATCTTTAACTACTATAGTGGTTCTCCCGAAGCACAATAAGGACCCTTTAAAAATAACTAATTACAGACCCATTTCTCTCATCAATGTTGATCTTAAAATCCTAGCCAAAGTCCTTTCATCCAGAATTAGTCAGGTATGGGAACACCTTATTAGTATAGAACAAGTTGAATTTATCAAAAATAGACTTTCCTCAGACCACCTCAGGAAATTAGCTTACCTTTTCTCTGCGTCCAGGGACTCGGACACTGCTGCTGATCTTGTGTCCCTGGATGCAGAGAAAGCCTTTGATAGGGTGTCATGGGAATATCTTTTTTTATTGCTTCCTAAATATCGAATATCCCATGAATTTATACAGTGGGTTAAGATACTGTACACAGCACCATCTGCTTGAATTCAATGTAATGGTGTCCTATCTTCCCCTTTTACCCTGTCACAAGGCACACACCAAGGTTGCCCCTTATCTCCCTATCTATTTAACCTTTACCTAGAACCCCTTATTAGGAAAATTAATCTCTCTACATCTGTAAAAGGTATACAACTAGGTCACCAAGAATATAAGATATCTGTGTATGCAGACAATCTACCATTACATATCAAAGATCCCACACAATCTCTTCTTATGGTATTCCAAATTATAGCACAATTTGATTCATTTTCAAATTATAAATTAAACTTGGCAAAAACAGAAATTCTTCCCCTTAATAAATATACAATAAAGGCGGATGTTGCCCATATGGGGATACAATGGAACTCTGAAAAAATGAAATATCTTGGAATTTATCTTCATCCTTCCCTGAGAGTCATGAGACAACTCATTCTAGATAATTTGGTTAATATCTTAACAGAAGACTTTAAACGTTGGTCAAAGTTACCATTAACCTTATGGGGGTGCATGAGCATTATTAAAATGAATGTGTTGCCACGTTTATTATATCCACTTCAAATGCTAAATCAGACTTAACCATATTCATGGTTTTCTTGAGTACATGGCGTTCTTAGTAAATTTATGTGGCAAAATAAAAAGGTTAGAAGAAGTTACTTAAAATTAACTAGGAAAAAGCTAGATGGCAGTCTCCAGGCTCCAAACTTTCATATATATTATTTAGCAATCCACCTGAATATAATTTGATACTGGCTACGGCCTATGCAGGGTTCTGGCTATCTACCTTCTTGGGTTAAGATCGAGCAGGATCTCCGTGAGGAAGCTGGTATAGACCCAAAAGTTCTACCCTTTATACCCCTCAGAAGACTTCCAAAATCTCTACATAACACTCCCTTAAACTCCTTAATCCAGACTCAGCAACAGTTAAGTGCCTTTTTTAAAAAAAGTCAGGTTGAGGGACAAAGCACAACCCTTGTTTTGTAACTCTAATTTCTTAATTGCTGGCAAGCTAATAAAATCCCAGTTTTTCTGGCCTCAAATAGGTATAGAGAAGGTGGAGCAGTTAGTAAAGGATCAGAAAATGATTTCCTTTAAGGAAGGTTGCTCTCTGTTTAAATGGGAGAAAAATTCAATCTTTAAATATTTTCAGCTATCCCATATGTTGATGCAGCATTTTGGGACAGGAACATGGCTTAGCTCTTTTTTTAGTGTGCTACTTCCTTACTTGGAGGCTATACCTTCCTCCCATTTAATATCTTACTCTTATGATTTTAAAGTATCGACAGTGACTCTGGCCGACAACCAAAGTTACTGTCAATGGAGTAGGGCTACTCAGATCTCTTCTAATTCTAGAGATTGGGCCCAAATTTGTGCACATTTATACAAATACATTAAATGGGACAAATACAGATATATGCAGTTCTGTATAATACACAATCTATATTATACTCTTTCCAAATTACACCGGTTAGGTCTCCTAGACACTAGCCATTGTTCTAAATGTCATCAAAATACTGCAAATTTAACTCATATGCTATGGTCTTGTGAAAAGATTGCCATCTTTTGGCATAGCATAGAAAATAAATTAAACCCATTATTAACTTTAACAGGTAACTTTCTTACAACTTATTAACTGCGGTCTTAGTCTACCTAAAACTCTGGATAGTGTTCTTCTTGTTTTAAGCTGATGTAAATCAAATGTATTTGGTTATTGTGGTATTTTTTTCTGTCAATTTGTCTGTCTTTGTCTCTGTTAAGAAATGTTTGTATGTTGCAATAATGGCTTGGGTCAATTGTAATTGGTGGCAGACATGGGTAGGGAGGCTGGGAGTTGGAGGGGGAGTGGGTAGGTAGGGGAATTTGTAAGCAACTAGCTATTGTAATGTCTCTTCATGTTGTAAATGTCTTTCATCTATTTGCCTTATTTTCTGACCTAATGTCTTGTTTCATACCACTAGCTTACATCAAAAAATCAATAAAGTATATTAAATAAAAAAAAAAAGTAACACAAACGCAAGCGCAAACTAAAACACAAAGGGTAACGTACATGGGAACGGTAACGCAAACAGGTTCAGAAATGCAAGCAGAAACAGTAAGGGTAATAGTAACATAAGTGCATGCCCTGGTTTTCCCCAACAGCTGCATAGAGAAACACAGTGAGTACAAAGAATGTATGCATAATAATGGATCTTGGAGCAGAAAATGAGGAGTTGGAATACTAAATTGATTATATCTCAGGAACCGTATAAAGTAGAAAAGAAAATTAAAATTTTGTATGAATTATGACTTTCCTGGCTAGTTTTGTACTTAGCCCTTGTGTGGGGGGCTAAGCATTTGTCCAACAAAAAGTCCGTATCTCACACTGTTTCCGAGACACGAACCCCGGAAGGAGTGGCGGACTGTTATCCTATGGGAAAAAACATGAAGTTCAGAGTGCTGTAACTTTGCCGCCCTGTAATATTTTTCACTAAACCACCAAAATGCACATATGTGGTATGTTGCCTTTCTTTCTTCTAAACTTCAGCCCAAAAGACCAAACTGTTATTTTGCAGCAGGGTGGCAAAGAATTCATGTCATGTGGTGGATGCCGCAATGTTAGTCAATGGGAAAAAGCATCAAATTCGGAGTGCCGTAACTTTGCATCCCTGCAGTATGTTTTCACCAAACCACCAAAAGGCACATCTGTGGGATGTTGGCTTTCTACCCTCCAAATTTCAGCCCAAAAGACCAAACCAATATTTTGCAGCAGGGTGGCAAACAATTCCTGTTATTTTGGCCATAGTGTTGAAAAGTAGTGTCATGATTTGCAACACCTTTTGCAAAAAAGTGCGACCGTGTCACAAGTGCGACACTAATTTGTGACACTACTTTTTCCAAAATTTAGAAAAACATATTTCTGGGGTGTTTAACCCCAAAATAAAGACATGTCTAGCATTCTCAGGGCTCGACTAGGTAAACACAAAAAGAATTATGTCCCTAAATGGTCCCAATTTTAAATGCCAAGCATTTCTGTGATCAGTAACTGAAAACAAAATGGCAGATTTGTGACACTACTAGGGTCATTTGTGACACTAAAAAGTGCACTTGTGACACTGTCAGTGTCAGTGGCTTAGTAGGTAGCACACTTGTCTGTGTGTCTAGGAGCTCAGAGGGCTGTGGGTTCAGTTCCCACATCTGGCACTTGGGTTAATATCCCAGTACTGACACTGTAGTGCAGCATGAGATGGGTGCTGCACTTCTGAGGTGCCGTCTTTTGGATGAGACATTAAACTGAGGTCCCATCTGCCTGGATTAGTGATAGTTCTGGTGGATGTTAAAGATCCCATGGCACTTCTTGAAAAGAGCAAGGGAATTTCCCAGGTGTCCTTGCCAAATTTCCCTCGTTCACTAAAAATACCACCAACAGCGTAATCTGGTTCAAGGTCAGTTGGCATTCATCTGTATCCCCCTCCACCGGGTTGTGCCTGAAAATAGGCAGGATTTGTCTAGTGCACTTACCTGGTAAACAAAAACTAAATAAATAAACTGTCAAACTTTTTGTTAACTTTTGCCATTGACTATAATGGGAAACTTGTTTTTTGAATAACTTTTGAACCAGTCAATATTTCTTCACAAAAGGCACATCAGGGACCCTGGCCACATGTTCCCTGAGGTTTTTGGACTGGTCACACAAACTGTGCAGCCTGCAGGCATGAGCAAAGAATGCACAAAAAAAGTAAATGCGCCCCAGAATGTCACTTAATAACTCCACAGCCGTATATCCAACCATTATGACAGCTGGTAGATACCAAGATCTAAGGCTACACCCAGTGCCTGCCAAATTGCAGGAAAATCCATTAAACAGTGGCAAAGTTATTTATATATCAATGCAAAAAACTCTGTTAATGCATAAGTTAGAGTTGGTTACCAACCCTACAACCCTCCCCACCCTCCACACACCAACTAGCATTGGGCCGTGCCTTGGGGTTGCCAGGCCTAACTCTCACCCAATTCCATGTGTAAGGAAGCTGACATGGTACAGTATATGAGAATGGGGTGAGAGTTAGGCTCAACAAACCCATGGCAGACCCCAATGTCTGTTGGTGAGTGGAGGGTGGGGGGGTTGTAGGGTTGGAAACCCTAACACCAAATTTCCAAACTTTCGACATTGAGATATTAACCCTACTGATGCATTAACAAGAGTTTTTTGCAATGAATTTCCCTTCATTTTGAGAAAGTGTAATGTTACTCATATTTATTTATTTAAGAATTTCACCAGAAAAACTCACTGAGCAACAAGTTGCTCATCTCACGGTACATCCTTGGGGCAGGGAAAGAGGGGAACATAGACAATACAGTATGGCCCAGATATTCAAAAGGGTTGCACATGGTGCAACAGTGTTGCACCATGCACAACCCACTGATGCGCACCGGTGCGATATTTAAAAGGGAAAAGTGTGCCTGCACAAATACCGATGCAGCAAGGGGTGCATCAGTAATGTATGCAGGCACAGGTGGGGGGGCGTGCCCATGCATAAACTGCACAGCCCGATATTCAGCCGGGCCATGCAGAGTTATGCAGGTGCAACCCTACCTGCGCCTGCACAACTTTACGCCCCAAAAGGATCAGGATGAGGTCACCCACAGGTGAGCTGCCGCGTGCAGGGTGCACACAGCAGCTGCCACCTGTGGGTGGCCCTCCACTTCCGGTGCCCATGCCCCGATCGTGGGCATAATGATATTCCCCCTCAGCAGCCTGATCACAGGCATAATAGTGGTCCCCCAATAACCCGATCGTGAGCATACTGTAATCCCCCATAGCCCGATCATGGGCATCATATTAACCTCCCCCACCCCTCAAATAGCCTGATCATGGGCATAATAGAAAGGTCCCCTGTAGCCTATCACAGGCATAATAGAAAGGCCCCAGTAGCCTGACTGCGGGTGGCATCCTCACCCCATGCTGAATTCCTGGTGATCTGGTATTTCCACCCCTCCTCCCATGGAACCCCACCACCCCTTCCTCCCTTCAGCGGTGGGTGGCAGCACTCAACTGCCTGCCGCCCGCCGCCTACAACAACAGCTCAGTAGGGCTGCCGCCCATTGGTTTAGAGCATGAGGCAATGGGCATGCAGCCCACATACCATCTGAAAGCAGTCCTGATATGTGAATGAATGAATTCATTCACATATCTTATTCTGCCTACAGCTATAGACTACACACTCATTGGCTCATGCTCTGAACCACGGGGTGTGCAGCCTCTACCGAGCTGTCAGTTGGTGGGCGGAGCGGTGGCAGGCAGGTGGGGGTGGCAGGGGGAGCAGGGTGGTGGGGCTCCGTGGGTGGGAGGTGGGGGGCCACTAGGTCACCAAGGATTCAGGGCATGGGGGTGAGGATGCCACCACGATCGGGCTACTGGGGGTGGGGGGACCTTTCATTATGCCCACGATTGGGCTACTAGGGGGGTGGGGCACCTTTCTATTATGCCTGTGATTGGGCTACTGAGAGAGGTCTTTCTATTATGCCCACGATCGGGCTACTGGGGTTTTTCTATTATGCCCGCGATCGGGCTACTGGGGGGGACCTTTCTATTATGCCTGTGATCGGGCTATTCAGGGGGGTTGGGGGAGGTTAATATTATGCCTGCGATCAGGCTATTCAGGGGGTGGGGTAACCACTATTATGCCCTTGATTGGGCTATTGAGGGGTGACCTTTCTATTATGCCCGCGATTGAGCTGCTGGGGGGGACGGAATACTGTTCTGCCCACAATCATGCTGCAGGGGGTGTCAGTCCCTGATGGCTGCTACATGGCAGGGCACCAGGTGCAAGTCATTGGGGATCAGCTAATGGAATGCAAATTTGGCCGTAATTAGATGCAAATGGCCCCCCGTGTGCCTTGCATAAATTATGGCCCCATTTGCATGTCATCTTTTGAATATCGCAGGTTTGCACATGGCGTAATGGAACTTGCACCACCACATCTGAATGCTCCACTCTGACTACGTGTGGTGGCGCAGTTTCACTGTGCCATGCACAGTGGCTGTGGCCTGGGGGTGATATTCAAAGAAGTTGCTCAATAGTGCAACTCTGTTGAATATCGCCCTGGCCACACCCCTGCACAACTTTTTTGAGCAGCACAAGGGCTTGCGCCACAGAATGGCACAGTTTGAATATCTGGCCCTATAGGTAAATTGAATGTACATTTTCAATTACAGTTTGGTATAGCATATACATAGCAAACCAGTGCAGATAAGGCAAATGCACTTATACAAAAGTGGTTGGATAAGACATATACAAAGGTAGAATTGAACCAAATACATTTACATGGTTATACATGTAGTGCAACAAAGCAAAATAAGTTTGAAGTGTAATAAATGTTGGGCAATACATGTGGTTGTGGTGAATGCATTTTGTAATTGTCTCTGATTTTCAGGGCCCATCTATACATGAGTGTAGAGATATTTTAATGATGTTTCATCTCCCTGTGAGAGTGAATGGCCCTCTGGTCCCTGCACTCCCAGTACTGCACAATGGAGGGCCCTATGCTCCCAGTATTGCATAATGGTATCCATATGTGGGCGTGCAGGGGCCTCTGGGCCCAGCGCTCCCATCTACCCATAAGTATCGAGACAAAGCGCACATCTAGAGACATTCCAAGTAACCCTTGTGCTGCAAATGTGGCAATATATCAGTAACCATATGAACTTTGGAAAAAATTCCACCGCAGTTGTAATCATGACACGCCAACCTGCACACAACCCCAAGGCACACCCCAATGCCTGTCGGTGTCTGCAGGGTGGGGGTGTGGCATTAGGGTTGGAAACCCTAATGCCATATTTCCCTACTTTTGCCACTTTACTAACAACTGTTTTTTGCAATATATATATATATATATATATATATATGCAAGTCTTGTGGATTGGTCCAACAGTTACTGGCTGTGTGACATGCACTTGAAAGGTAATCACATAGAAAATGTACAGGGTAAACAGAATGGTAACTAAGATATGATTATAATGTAACATCAATCAGCTACACTTAAATGGACTGACTAACATCTCTTGATGATACATGATATTCTTCCACCTCTGTAAATGAGTTCTTTATGAACCTACAGGTTAATAAACATGCAGCCTAATACAGCTAACTGATATGTAACTATGCACTAAAATATTTCATTTGCATAATTATTAATTGACTTTGTAAATATGTTACAGTTAGGAAACAATGTCATTGTTTTTACAGTTTAGGCCAAAGAGATGTTTACAAGGTTTAGTAAGTGCACAGAAAAGGACATTTTTAAAATAATTAGTAGGAAGAATGGTGAATACTGTACAGCTACAATGTACTGTAACTGCAGGTAAATCCTGCACACTTGCATTTATCAGCTGTCAATGAAATGTGTGTGATGTACTTTTATTCTCAAACATCAGTCTCTCTTGAGCATACCACTTAAGACACATGCAATATAATGTGGATAACTGATATGGAATTATACTGTTTATTTATTCAGTAAAAAATATTTCATTTACATAATTACTTATTTGCTTTGTACCAATGCTTTAGATATTAAAATGCACACAACATTACATAATATATACAATGCTGAGAGATTGAGCTTCCAGTGAGAAAATACACAGCCATTAGATATTGGAGGTTAGAATGGCCAAAAACTTGGTTTTCAGTAATAAGACAAAGAAAGCAGCTGGAGACCCCACTATATTTTCATCAATTATTAAAAACTGGATCAGACAGACTAAATCTACCACCAGTACTACAATTCAACTTGATGATGGCTCTATGTCTCTGGATCAAGTTCTTCCCAATATTTTTTATGTATTCTTTATTGAGGATGGAAACTTTTTTGGATAGCATGACATCAGTCTTCAGTACTCAGGAGCTCCTGGTAATGAAGTGGGTGGTGATACCTTTAAGTTTGTTAAAATAGAAACAGTTGAGGTGATCAAGGCCCTTCTAAATTTTAAATCTTTTAAAAGTGGTGGACCTAAAGGCTTGACTCTGCAATTACTGTACTTAAAATTTCTGATCTCCAAATTGCTGAACCCTTAATATTTCTTTTCAGTTGGTCATTTTCGAGGGTCCTTGCCAAATGATTGGAAGCTTGCCTGAATTATCCCTATTTTTAAAAGGGGGTGTCCAGAGAAAATGATTCATTTTTAGAGATCGGTGAATTTTTTCTTCTGCTAGCTGAATTCTGGCAAAATGTTGATTTCGTATCTGTGAAATTTCACAGAATTTCCACTAAAATGTCATGACATTTTGCCAGAATTGTGATTTTGGTTATTTCCATCTAATTTAAAAAAATATTTGTCTGCATTGCACCAAATCTGGAATATTGAATGTCCCAGTGTCCATACAGATGTGTACCAAGACGTCAGTCTCTATCTTTTAAAACTGACTGAGTTATAAGCCCCCAAACATTTGGCAATTTTAAAATTTCAGTTAACTGCTACGTAAACTAAAAGAGTTTTTGCAATTATACCAAATTTGTTATGGATACATTATCCTTTCCCATACATATGTGTACCAAGTTTCAGATCTCTGTCTTTAAAACGGACTGAGGTATAAGCCTATGAACATTGAGAACATGTTGAAATTATGTTTTGCAATTACACAAATTGCTGAATTTTAAGCCCCTAGAAGTTTAAAGTTAGAGAAAAGAATATCTCCAATGTTATTAAATTCATTGACCCTAAATATTAGACTTTAAGGTAACCACTATGGTTCACCATCAGAATGTCATGCTGCCATGCTGACAACCTGGGTTCAGAAGCAAGCCACTGGAAGTCATGTTGGGAGGCAGTTCATAGCTAAATCTCTCTGTTTTGCATTTTATTTCAGAAGAAATTATGCATTTATGCTTTCAATTATCTAGCTCCAAAGGTGGCTAAATTCTAAGCATAGACATATTTTCAATCATTTTCACATGAATATTAAATTGCTAGCTTGTGATCCCCTATAACATCCCTACCCTTGCTCCAAATGTCACAATATCTAGCAACATTTAGGGTCTGTCCTAGAAAACAAGCATGCCAAATGTCAGATGTCTAGCTTTAACACTGACTGAGTTATCACCAATTAAAGAAATGCAAACATTTCTCAAAACGTTCACAAAATTTTGTGAAAATTGCAGAATTATGTGAAAATTCAGTGAATTTGGAATTTGCTATTGGCAAGATTGGGCGCTAAGCAATTTGTTTGCTTTCTGGAAGACTTACAGTAGGTTGTCTTGATAAATATATCAATCTGGATTTTATAAGCAGCACAGTACACTGACTGCCACGTCAAATGTCTTGGATGGTGTCAACCTACATATGGACTCCCAGAAGATTATCTGAGCAATTTTTGTTGACCTCTCCGAGGCCTTTGACATGGTAGATCACCAAATGTTGCTATTTTATCTAGTCAAACTGGATTTGGGTAATGATGTCTTCAAATAGTTTACAGCTTACTTGCCTTTCAGAAATCACCTGTTGTGAATGGATTAAAATCTAGTACACTTACTGTACCATTTCCATGGGCATTCCCCAAGGTTCCGTTATTGGCCCTATTCTGTTTCTAATCTACAGTATTTAAGGTGCACGGAAAACAATGTCACTAATACTAAGTACCATCTCTGTGCAAATGACACTTTTGTTTATTCCTCTAGTTTTTAATTTATGGATATACAGATAAAGTTGCAAAAGAGTTTTGATGAACGGCAATCACTCTTTTTAAATTCTCAGTTGAATTTGAAATCAGCTAAAGCCAAACTCGTGTTATTTAGTCAGCCCATAAAACTAAAATCATTTTTAGTTATTCATATTGTTGCTAATAATGGTGCTGCCCTATAGTTAATAGACTCTTATACTGTAAATACCTTGGGGTCTGGTTAGACCTGCAGGGTACAGGAAACAAGCATGTTGATAATTTGGTAGGGACAATTTATTTATTTGTTTTTTGGTGACTGAGTAGGTGTGCTAGACAATTATTGTAAATGCCTATTTTCAAGTCTGATCTGGGAAGGTACAGTAAAGACAAGTAATCAACAATATAAAATATTGCACAAAACAGAAGGCACAAGGAAGATATAACAATAAAGGAATAATGCACGACAGGGCGTGTGTTGTGCTGAGATAACATCACACCTTGGATGGTTGGGCATGAGGTCACAGGTCGAGTGTGTTCAGCACCCAAGAAGTGACATTATCTCAGCACAACACACACCCTGGAGTGCATTATTACTATTATACAATGGCTCAGTTGTAAAGAAAAAAAAAGGCAAGAAACATTTTTAAATGAGTTTTTTCCCTTTATTTTTCTCTGTGGAGGAATATGTTTAGGAAAATAGTCCCCATTTTCTCTTTTGTCATCTACATGGTGCTGCCAGTAGAGTACACACTGTCTTCTGTTTCTGTCTCCATGGGTTTTGTTCTGCACAGACAGTTTTGTGTCTGTGCCTGACTCTCTCAGCCTTTTTTTTTTTCTGTGATGCTGAGTCGATCCCAAGGATCATGGGGACTGAGAAACTAGAAGGCGTCACAGCCACACACAGGTCTGTCTGTTCCTGTCTCTCTCATTGTTTTTTTTTTATTATTTTTTTTATTCTGTAAAATATTCTGCTGTTTCTTATTTGAGCTGAGCAGCATGACTACTGAGCTGACTGGCATGATAAACAAGGGAGCACATGCTACACATGAAATGTCAGCAGCAATTGCAACAGCAGATGTTGAATTGTGAGTTTAGATTCATTTTCGGAGGACTGGGGAATGGGAAGGGCAGTCGCCAGTCATTTCTGTTAAATGGAAGCAGATCAGTAAGAAGCTGCAGCTGCTTGGGGTCCAAGTGATGGAGGGTGAGGATTTCAGAAATTGAGTTGGGGCAAACAGTATCAAAAGGTAAGCCGCATGGTCTGCTGCCAGTGAAAAACAGATATCTGGTTTCTGCCTTACACTGACAAGCAGGAGACTGAAGGCAGTGACAGCTTTTGTTTTTAGGAACCAGTGCAGGAGTCTTAAGTGGATGGGGTTTTGTATTTTTTTATTTGCCTGCTTTTGTTTCAGTGGTTTTCTATTTCAGTGACTGAGGATCTGCTGGGATAACGGCATCTGGCAAACCACAAAGCTGGCATGCCAAGTGTGGGCAACATGATTATGTGATGTGGAGTGATTTATTTTACATGTGATGCAGTCTTGTTGGTGCCCGGACTAGATCCATGATTTTGTGCTGGGAAAACATCACGGGTCGTGCCCTACACTGGCCAATCAGAGGTCAGCATTCTTTCTTGCCATTGTATAATGCACAACATGCAATAAGCAAATATAGACAGTGATATATTATGTGTGAAGAGCACATCAGCTAAGGTACACCAAGGAAGGGTGCCAAGAACAAATACAGTGAGTGCAGCAGCAAGCACAAAGGTACAAATGTACAACGATTTGTCCATAAGGGATTAACAAAGAGTAGTGAGGCTAATGAGATAAGAGCAGTACCATAAACTGGTTGAAGAGCTGGACTCCTTTATAGAGTTAAGGAAAGCCTAAACCCTAACACCCTTCAAAAAATCATACCGTTTGATTATACAGACCTACTGTATGAATATGGCTTCTCTGAATGGTTTCACAAACCAGCCATACTGTATTGTGTTATTGGCTATCATGTAAATGTCTTGCTCGCTAATGTGAAACCAATCATCATGTCCTCTATAACAGGCTGGGTTGTACCTCATTTGCAAAAAGAAGGAAACTCCACAATTATATTTTTGTCTACAAATGTGTAATGGGTCAGACCTGAGGAATATTTGACTGAGCAAATTAAGCTCAGATGTATTAATGCTTCCTTACACAACAATCAACTCTTTGAACTTACATATCCTGTGGCCAGGGGCACTTGGCCTAAATATTTTTTAGTCACTTTGTTCTCCAGACTTGGAACTATCTTACCACACAGGTGGTTACCTCTGCAACCCACAGGCAAGGTCACTCATTGGATTTAGTGTTCCTAATGGGGATGGAGATCTCTAACGTGGTGGTGGAATCCATCAGATAGTCTGATCACCACACTATAGGGTTCAGCTTCGTGGCTCCCCCCAATTAATCTGCCCCCATGGAGATGGTCCAGTACTACCCTTTACGGGGTTTGATCCCTCATAGTCTTATGGTGGTGGTGGACCTATCGGGCAGAGTGAGTGTAAACTTGGATTCAGGGGACCTGCTACTAACCTATAATAAGATGGTGATGGCTGCCTGGATTCTGAAGCTCCTGTCTGAGTTTGCCTCCTCACCCTTTGCCTTCAATCGCCATGGTCTATTGGAACTTTGAGGGAGTTGAGGAGAGTGGGGAGAAGGTTGGAGCGATGCTGGTGAAAAAATGGCCTGGTTGATGATAAGCTTAGATTGATGTCCCATTATAAGGACTATCAATCAGCTGTCTCCCGTAAGAAGGCAAAGGTCCTGTCCAGGGAGATTGCTTCTTTGTGAAATCGACCGGGTCATCTCTTCTGTACCATGGCCAGGCTGTGCAATCCAGCCTGTCTCCAGAAGTGGGAAACCTTTTCACAGAATAAGTGTTGTGAGTTTGCTTGATTTTTCATGGAAATTGTTGCCACCATCAGGTTGGAGATCTGTACAACTCACTTAATCTGGCACTGTGGTGATCAGTGGGAGATTGCAGGTGCTGAATTTTTCTGATCTGACTTTGACCAGCTGGAAATCACAGACATTGTGAAGAATATCCAGGGTTTTCAACCGACTTACTGTAGTTTGGACCCAGATCCAATGCACAGCTTGGTGGGGTGCGTGGAGGTAATCGGACAGGAAATCATCCCTCGACCCTGATTGTCTCACCAATTAAAGACCTTCCTCTAACCTGTCTTTTGTGGGTAAGGTTATTGAGAAGGTCTTCACGTTGCAACTGGAGGATCAGCTTACCACTGATGATGTCTATGATCCTCTCCAGAATGGTTTTAGCAAGAGGCATAGTACCGAGACAGCGATTGTTTGGGAACTTAATGATCTCCTAATAGCGAGAGATTGGAGGAGCTGTTCAATCTTGGTCCTCCTTGATCTCTCTGCAGCATTTGATACCATGGACCATGGTGTGTTATTGGAGTGCTTTTGGCTGATCTGTGCTCTGTTGTGAACAGTCCTCAGATGATTTCACTCTTTCCTCACAGGCAGGACTCAGAAATGTTTTCCTCTGCCCCTTTCCCCCTGTCCTGTGGGGTGCCACAGGGCTCTGTGCTGTCTCCCATGTTGTCCGCAGTATATATGCTGCTGTTGGGAGACATTATAAGGTGGTAGGGGCTGATTTTTCACTGCTATACAAATGGTATTGAGCTGTACATGTCCTTTGTGCCCAAGCAAGGTGATGCTGTCTCAGTCTTTAACAACTGCCTCTCTGAGATCCAGGATTGGATGAGTACCAACTGGTGAAGGTTGAATCCAGTAAGACTGAAGTGTTGGTTGTGGACCCAGATCATTAGGTAGAGAGGTTGTCTGCTAGGAAGTCATCCAGGCTGTGGCTGGGGGTTAGCCAGTGTATGACCTCTGACCAAGTGCGAAATCTGAGTGTTATACTTGATGATGGGGTGACACTTAAGTCTCAGGTGTCGGCCATCGTCAAGACCTCATTTTAACATCTGAGGAATACCACCCACATAAAACACCTGGTCCTGTCTGTTGACCTTCCAACACTGGTCCATGTCTTTGTGACCTCCTGCCTAGATTACTGCAATGCTCTATACCTAGGGCTACCAGAGATGGGCCTCTGCCACTTGCAGCTGGTGAAGAATGTGGCTGCCAGGTCATTGGCTGGCTTACCAAGATCCTGCCATGTCACACCTGTGCTCTGTGGCCTGCATTGGATGCTGGTTCAGTAAAGGATCACCTTCAAGGTCAAATTAATGACCTACAAAGCCCTACGCAGACAGAGACCATGGCATTTACAAGATCTCCTTTGCCCCTACTACCCACTCCACCCACCAGTTCCACTGACATGGATTGCTAGATGTTCCAAGGGTCCACTTGAAAACTTTGGAAGCAAGATCTTTTGCTTTTGTAGCCCTGATCCTGTGGAATTCTCTACCTCATTGAATTAGAGAGTGCCTGACTGCTGAGGTGTTTAAATCTGCCTTAAAAACACACCTTTTTAATTTGGGATTTTTTGAAGTCTGAAATTTCTGCTGCCTATTATTATTGTTTTAATAATATTTGATGTATGTGATTTAGTTTATCTGTTATGATGTTTGTACAAGCACTTTGATAAGTGATTCAATTGCACTTTTTATAAATACATTTTATTATTATATTGTTATCTTCTGGCTCAGTTCTGAAGTATAGTTCTTAAGCGCCCACAAATCTCAACATTAAAAATATGATTTACAACACCATTGAGTAGTTTTAATTGTTTTTCTGGCATGTGATGAATTGACATTTTATGGGTATCATGTAATGTGAGTGAGTATTATTGATTGTAAAAAAAACAAAAACAAGGCGCTGTGTCAGCATGTGGTCTAAAAGCAAAACAAAATGGTTATATTAAATGCACACTAAAAATAGAAAATAGAGTTAAAAATCTACGTTTTGACCTTAGGTCTTCTTCAGAAAATATCTAAAAGAGAAAAAAATCAAGTTAGTGTAGAGGAGAGGTAAAATGAGAGAGAGATACATGTGGAGAAAGAAGAAGGGGGAGGCTCAGGGAGAAGAAGTGATAAATGGTAAGATTGAGAGAGAATCTGTGAAACAAAAAGGTGATGATGGGAAAGATACAGCATAATGGGAGAGAAAAAGCTGGGGAAGTTCCCAGGTGGAGACTAATTAACAGGGCCTAGTAAGAAGGCTGAAAGGTGACAAATGTGTGGGAAGGAGACAGAAATGGAGACATATGGTGAAATGAAAATAAATGAGTACAAAAGCAAATTGACTTTAGGGAAAAAAAGGGATGGCTGAAAGATGTTAGTGGAAAATAAGTCTATCATTTAAACCAGAGGGCTGCTGGGAGCCAAGGCGGATGATCAGCTTGGCTTCCATGTTTTTTCTATGGTCAGGATCCCAGAAGCCCTGATGAAGGACACAAACAGAAAGGTCATTGACATTGTGGTCCCTGGAGATAAAGTGGGATACAATGGGTTTAGCAGTTTCACTATGAGTATTATTAAGTCGCTCAATATGAGCTACTCAGTAATACCGTTCACCTTTAGGGTGAGTGGAGAAGAAGAGCACCGAATGATTATAGTGAGTGTAGAACTGAGGAACACATGCTACACTCATGAGAAAGGAGATAAATAGACCAATTTAGCCATGACCTGCTAAGCTGACTGTGTGGTGTAGTGGCATGAGCCCCTGGAGCCTGTGGTGCTGGGTTCAGATCCAGGTGCACGAAGCTATTTTACTTTTTGGGGGAGTTTCTATTTTCTTCTATGTCTGCTCTTCCTGGAGTTTACAATTAATTATTTGGGGGAGCCCCCCGCATACAAAAATTGTTTTAATTTTTGATTTATTATTAAATAAGTGACCATCACTATTTGTGATGGTCGGTGTTGTGTGGATAACCCTTTTGACATTGGGCGGTTGTTAAATCACGATAAGTGATCAGTGGTTTTATAGACTCACCCTTATCACATAAAACCCATTTTATGTATTTATGCATTTGGTCTGTATGACTACTGTATGTATTACCATGTAGGTAGAAGACTAGGTTTGCTGTCTGAGCTCTTTTCTTCTAAGTTTGCTTGTAAGGACAGAGCAAGGAACATTATCAGAGCAAGGAAAAAGATTAAGGCTTCTTTTGGCTAGGCAGATTTACTGTGTGATTTTATTTTCTTTTGTACTCACAGGGTTTGTTACTGTTTTTTGCTAACATTTTACTGCTTTATTTTTCTCTGATTCAAATTGCTGTTGTAGGGTATACCTTCTGCTGCATTATTACAAGGTGTGCCTACAGGTTTGTTACTGTTTTGTGCTTACAGATTACTGCTGTAATCTTCTCTGATTCAAATTGTTTTTTGCAAGATATGTCTTCTGTTACTGCTTTATTTTTCTCTGTAGCAAAGTGTTTTTTACAGGGTATATCTTCTGTGAAATTATTACAGGTGGTGTTTTACAGGTTTTACAGTTGTATCTATCATTAGGCTAAGCTTTCAGGGCTACTGCATTTGTTATTGGTTGATTGTTTCTGCTCTTACCTTCTAGTTTCTTTTGTCCGTGGTTCTTCTTTTTCGGAAGGGGAAGGGCCCAGCCACCCACCCCCACCCCATGCTACACTCCTTCTATAGGGTAGCACAGTCATGACATTTCCTGTAGCAAAACAGGAAGGGAGGATAAGAGGGGTATCCACAGAGAGACTTCACTTACAGGGACACAAGTAATTTAACTTGTTATAACAAGTTATACAAAAACAAACAAACAAAACAAAAAAATCTAACTTTTGTTTTCATTTGCCTCCTTATAATTACTCGGACCAGGTTATAAAACTGGCAGCTCAACTGGAATAGATATTATTAACTGCAGGTACTGCGTGACACTTTTTAAAAGGGCAGTTAAACAGGATTCAGGACACTGTCCTACATGTTGGACCATTGCAGATCTAAGGGCTCAGCTACTGGCAGCATGGGCAGAGTTTGCGCACCTCAAATCGCATATTCAGGAGGAAATATATTATAAGAACTGCCCGCCATTTCCCCAACATCCAACTGAAGCGCCTTGACCACAAGGGGTAGTTGGTCCACGAAGTTGGCAGGTAGTTAGAAGGGGCAAATCGGGTGCCCACTACTCAGTACTCTCCAATGTATCACCTCCACAAACCATATAAAAACTACAAACAGGTATCTGCCTCTATCTCTGAAATCAAACAAAGGGGCAGAGGACACTGCAGAGGAGGACACTGCAGCACAAGTGCTAATGCAACAAAACTCACCCAAAACAGGGGCCAAAACAAAATAAGCAAAAAGGAAATCCAAAACACTTCTGATCACGGGGGACTTCATGATTCAGGGAGTTGATACCTACATCCAGCCAGAGGTAATGGTCAGATGTCTCACAGGTACATCAGCGTGGAGAGACACTGATCACATTGCTAAAATTGTGCAGGAAGCAGAAAAAAACATTGACGTCCTGGTACACATAGGGACTAATGATCTCACCAGCCTTTCAGTTGTGGAGACCAAGGAACACCTGACCAGGCTGTCATCCATTTCCTCCGGTATCTCCTTCTCTGTGAGACTGCCGGTCTGGGAGAGTGCATAGACAGATGGAAGGTCAGAGAAGGGGAGATAGGGGAGCTAAACATGTGGCTCAAAGGCTGGTGCCAGAAAAAAGGACACAAATCTGTAGGAAACTGGAAACAGTTTTGGGAGCGAAAGTTCTTTAAATTTGATGGAATGCATCTGACTAAGGAGGGAGTCAGTGCATTCAGGCAGAAGTTTGATGTCTTTGCAGAATATTTAAACTAGCAAATGGAGAGAGGGGTGCAGCACCCAACACATTGAACAAGAAGAACACCCCTCCCCCTTCGGCTAGTGATCAAACAGGAGTTCAGCATGTTTATAGTTGATTTGCATCACCAGGTAAGGAAGAAGGTCCAACTCCCAATACGATACTTAGGGGGAAATGCCTGACCTTGCCAAATAACTAACACACTGAAATATGGTCAATGGAAAATCATGTACACAAATGCCTATAGTCTGGGAAAAAAGATCCCAGACCTGCAGACAACAATGGCAGAGGCTAAACTGGACATAGTAGCCATTAGTGAGACATGGTTCACCAGTAACCACACTTGGGAGACTTCAGTACCCAGCTATGTAGTGTTCAGAAGAGACTGAGGTGCACAAAGGGGGAGTGGAGTGGCCCTTTATGTCAATGAAAATATCAACTCTACAGAAATTCAGAATACACATAAGGAACCAGAAGAACTGTGGGTCACCCTAAAAACAGGAACTGGGACAGCTCTACAGGCCTCTAGACCAGGGGGAGAACATAGACACATTACTGTTAGAGGATATACAAAACATGACAGATAAAGGGGAGGTTCTGATAATGGGAGACTTCAACATGTCAGATACAGAGTGGTCAATACCAGCAGGAACATCTGCCAGAACTAGACACATGGTGGATTCTCTGCAGAGGGAGGGCCTCAAACAACTGGCACAACAACCCACAAGAGACAGAACTATCCTAGACCTAGTACTGACTAACAGGAAAAGGATCACAGATCTCCAGGTAGAAGGTCACCTAGGGGCCAGTGACTATCACATGGTATGGTTCAATTTGGCCACTGGAACTAAATCATCCCATTCCAAGGCAAAAATATGGGACTTCAGAGGAGCTGACTTTGATAACATGGCCAACAGAGTTAAGCTAGTCATGGCAAGAAGAAATCTAGGTGAAGGGGTACAGGCAAAGTGGGCAAGCATTAAGGATGCATTACTTGAAGCAACATCCCATTGTGATAGAGAGAAAAGCAAGAGCAAAAGAAGGAAGAAACCACTTTGGTTCTCAAAAACAGTAGCAGAAAAGGTCAGAGCCAAAAGGTTGACCTTCAGAAATATAAGGGACAGCAGTGGGACAACGATAGAGAGGCATACCAAACTTCCCTAAGGGAAGCAGGGAAGGCAGTAAGGCAGGCAAAGCCCCAAACTGAGGAAACACCAGCACGAACAGTAAAAGAAGGGGACAAGACTTTCTATAGATACATTAGTGAAAGGAGAAAGTCCAGAGGGGATATTGCTAAGATCAAAGGGAATAAGGAGGATTGTGGGGAGGAGGATCAAGGAAAAGCATTTATCCTAAATAGATACTTCTGCTCAGTATTTATTGAGGAGAAGGTAGGGCAGGGCCCACAGCTAAGCACCATGGACACAGAGGAGAGGGAAGTGTGCACTAGTATCTTCACAAAAGAAAAGTCCTGCAAGAGCTCGCTAAGCTCAGGGTGGACAAGGCAATGGGACCTGATGGCATACATCCCAAGTACTACAGGAGCTAATGGTGGAACTAGCACAGCCATTAGCAGAACTGTTTAGTGCATCTCTGAGCACAGGAGAGGTCCCAGAAGACTGGAGAAGGGCTCATGTGATCCCGCTCCACAGGAGTGGTAGCCTGGAGGAGGCAGGGGACAACAGACCAGTCAGTCTTACCTCAGTAGTAGGCAATATTATGGAGGCAGTCCTTAAGGAAAGGATAGTGCAATACCTGGAAATCCATTGGAGCACAGGACCCAAGACAGAATGGGTTTACAACAAGAAGGTCCTGTCAAACTAATCTCATAGATTTCTTTGACTGGGTAACCAGAGTGCTGGACCAAGGGGGTGCAGTTGATATCGCCTATCTTGCCTTCAGCAAAGCTTTTGAAACTGTTCCACACAGAAGAACGATTAATAAGCTGGGTAGGCTTGGGGTGGGTCAGAAGTTGGTCAACTGGGTGGCAAACTGGTTGGCAGCCAGAAGATTGAGAGTGGTGGTAAATGGTATACAGTCAGAAGAGATGCAAATCACAAGTGGGGTACCTCAGGGATCAGTCCTGGGGTCAGTCCTCTTCAATATCTTTTACCAGTGGCATTGCAGATGGACTGGAGGATAAGGTTTGTCTGTCAAGAGAGTAGATCCAGAGGAGGTGGGCAGAATGAGAAGAGATATGGATAAACTGGCAAAATGGTCAGAAGAGTGGCAACTGGGGTTTAATGCAAAGAAGTACAAGATCATGCACATAGGGAAGAGAAACCCTGAACCCACCTATAAGTTGGGAGGGGAGTTACTGGCAATCACAAGGGAAAAAAGAGACTTGGGCATCATCATCACAGATGATGTGAAATCATCCAAACAGACTACTAAGACAGTAGGTAAGACTGGAGGGATGTTGGGTGTATTAGTAAGAGTATCACAAATCATAAGAGGGAGGTAATAATCCCTCTTTACAAGACACTGGTTAGGCCCCATCCAAAGTACTGCATGCAGTACTGGAGACTGCACCTGCACAAGGTCATTAACAAAATGGAGGCAGTCCAGAGAAGGGCAACCAAAATGGTGCAGGGACTACATCAGAAAACATATGAGGACAGATTAAAGGAGCTCAATATGTATGACGTAGAGCAAAGGATAGAGAGAGGTGATATGATTGAAACATTCTAACATCTTAAGGGCATTAACAAGGTGAAAGATTCTAACATGTTTCAATATAAGAAAAACAGCAGGACAAGAGGACACAGCATGAGATTAGAGGGAGCCTATTAAGGGATAATATGAGGATGTTCTTTTTCACAGAAAGGGTGGTGGATGCATGGAACGGCCTACCTCAGAAAGTGGTGTATATGAATACAGTGCAGAGCTTCAAACAGGCGTGGGATAGGCATAAGGGAGCAATGCAGATGAGTATGAATACATAGGCCACTGACAGAGTTAAGGCCTATGGCACATTGTTAAGGTAGAACAAACGGGCAGACTGGATGGGTCTTGCAGTCCTTACCTGCCGTCAACTTCTATGTTTCTATATTTTTGTGTGCTGTATTGCTGTTTTGTGTGCAACTTGTACTGAATAAACACAAGGTACCCACTGAAAATGAGCCTTGTCTAACCTTTCAGTAAAATGAAATGAAATGAAAATGAAGGGATGTGCAGCTTTTGTGGCATTGTTCCTATCTGACAAGTATTTGCAAAGCATGTATGCAGGAACTGACACTTGAAGTGTGAGAAGACAGGTGAGTAAGGTGGGGCTACTGTGCAATGTAACTGCAAATAATTGCTATACACTTACATTTTCAACTGCCAGTGCTGTATATGTGATATAATTTGACATTAGGACATCAGGCTTTTATAAACTTGCCACTTAATATACATGCAGTCTAATGTTGTAATTTGATATGCAAATACATTGTTTACTAATACGGTAAAATGTGTTCACTTATATCATTATTATTGACTTTGTAACAATGCTGTAGTTATAAGGAAATGTGCAGCTTCTGTAGCATTGGTTCCACAGTTAATTTCTGCTGTATATGACATGTATTTGCAAGGTAATTATGCAGAAACTGACACATAAAATGTAAGAAAGGTAACTAAGGTAGAACTACAATGTAACTACAAGTAACTGCTATACACTTACGTGTATCAACTGTCAATGCTGTACGTGTGATGTACTTTCACACTGGAACATCAGGCTCTCATAAACTTACCATGTAATATACGTGCAATGTAATAGTGTTAATTGGTTTGCAACTACATTGTTTACTTATACAATAAAAAACAAATCCTTTACACACATCTGCAGCAACTAACATGGTCGGATATTTTCAGATATTCTGTGATATTCCTAAATAAATTCTCTGTTGTGGCCCTACAGTGGTACTTCAAGCAGGCAAGAATATTCTCTACAGATGTCACAGAAATTTCAGAACATATCTGACCATGGCAATTGCTACAACTATAATTACTTAGCGGCTGTGTAACGTTGTAGTTATTAAGAAATGTGCAGCTTCTGCAACTTTGTTTCCACAGATAATGCCAATCTAACATCTATTTGCAAGGCAAGTATGCAGAAACAGACAGTTAAAAAGTAAGAGGAAGGGTATCAAAGTATCATAGTAATGTGTCAGCAGAAAAAACATCCTGATCTATCTAGTCTGCCCATTTCCCACCCGCCCCTACTTGTCTCCACTTCCCAGGGATATTTTCCTCTGCCCACTAGCCAGCCCCTTGTGTCTGTCCCATGACCTCTTGAATTCCTTCACTATTTCTGCACATACCAGCTCATAAGTTAATCTGTGCCAGGGTTCCACCACCCTCTCAGTGAAATCACATCTCCTTACATTGCTATTAAATCTTCACTCTTCCAATCTTAAATTATGACCCTTTGTTTTAACTCCTACTTTCCTTTTGAATACGCTACCTTCATTCACTTTATTTATTCCCTTCATATACTTAAAAGTCTCTATCATATCACCACTATCTCTTCTAACATTCAGCTAGTATAGATTTAATTCTCTCCAGGTCTTGTATGACTTCTCTTGCATACCTTGCACCATCTTTGTTGCTCTTCTTTGAACCCTCTCCAACCAATTTATATCCTTTTATTAAATGAGGCCTCCAGACCTGTACCCCATACTCCAGGTGCAGTCTGACCATAATCTTATATAACTAAGTTATTACTGTGGTTTGTTTGCTGTTAACTACTGTGCACTAACAACTAACTTATTACTGCAGTGGAACTTCTGGTAACTACTACGTACTTACATTTATCAAATGTCAATGCTGTACTTGTGGGCCAAGATATTCAAAGCGGTTGCACCTGGCACAACTGAGTTGTGCCAGCGCAACCTCAGAACTGCACCCAGGAGCAATATTCAAAAGTAGGACTTGCATAGCATAATTCCCAATGTGCTGGGGTGCAAAGATAATGTATGCACCACATCTCTAGGAGGCGTGCTCTTGCATATACAGCACATCCCTATATTCAGCCCAGGATGTGTGGCGCATCTGCTGACACAACCAAGAGATGTGCCACATACCTAGGCTCAAGGTTGAGCCCCATATAAAACTGGCTCAGGTGCTTTCCACCCACCGGCAGGCCTCTGTATTGCAGCATGCAACACAGCAGCCACCGGCTGTGGGTGGCAACCCTCCCAACACCATACACATGCACACACAATAGTCCCTGGTGGTCCAGTGGTTCCCCCCTCCTGTTCTATACCTGCAGTCACCATCATAGTATGAAAATAAATGTCCCTGGTGATCCAGTGGTTCCCCCCTACCCGCCCAAATCCCCATTCACCATGGTTCTGTTAAAATACATTTCCCTAGTAGTCCAGTGGTTCCCCCATCCCCACCTGAATCCTGGATCACTGTGATAGTAATAAAATGTATTTCCCTTGTGATCCAGTGGTTCCCCATTCACCACCCGAATCCCCGATCACTGTGATATTATTAAAATATATTTTCCTGGTGGTTCCCCCCCCCACCGAGTCCCTGATTGCTGTGATATTCTTAAAATAAATTTCCCTGGTGGTCCAGTGGTATCCCCCACCTACAGGACCTAGCCCACCAGCCCGCCCGGTCGCGGCGGGCAGAATATCTCCGCATACCACCATGGCTGCCTGCCTAATGACAGCTTATAGTAGTTGCTGCAAGTTCATTGGTCCATACTGTGGACCAATGGGTTCTTGTGCATACTGTAATAATTCACAACTATGTGAATGAATGACTTCATTCACAAAGTTGTGAATTAGCCAGTATGCACCGCACAACTTATTGCTCCCCAGTGTGGATCAATAGCTGGCAGCACATACTGTAAGCTGTCATTCAGCGGGCAGCTGCAGTGTAATCTAGGTGGAGTATGCTGCCCAATGGCGACCAGGAGGGCAGCTGGGTGGGCTGGGGATCCTGTGTGGGTGGGGGGTGGGGGATACCACTGGACCATGAGGGAAATTTATTTCAATAATGTCAAAGTGATCAGGGATTTGGGTGGGGAGGGGGGAACCACTGGACCACCACGGAAATATATTTTAATTATATCACAGCGATTGTGGATTTGGGTGGGGAGTGGGGAACCACTGGACCACCAGAGAAATATATTGTAATAATATCACAGTGATTGAGAAATTGGGGTGTGTGGGGAGGAACCACTGGTCCACCAGGGAAATGTATTTTAATAATATGATGGCGATTGTAGGTACGGGATGAGAGGTGGGAACCACTGATCCACCAGGGAAATTCTACTGAATTATATCATGACACTCAGGGTTATGGGTTGGGGAGGGGGTACCAGTGTGATCCCTGGTACAGGGTCCGCATGCTGTGCAGGGTGCCAGGGACATTTCACTGGCTGGCCCTGCACAACACATGCAAATGGGGCCACAATGACATGCTAAATGCCCCATTTGCGCCATGCATGCATAATGTCTCCATTTGCATATCTAGGTCTGAATATCTGGCTATTGCACACGGCGCATCTACAGTTGCGCTGGAGTATTCCCAGTCCTGGTGTTCAGACCTGTCTGGGGGATGCTCCAGGAATTGAATTTGTGCCGCGTACATTATTTTCAATATTCAGAAGAGATGCGCCATTGCACATATCCTTTGAATATATCCCTTTGTTGCTCCAGCACAACTCAGTTGCACTGCACAATCACTTGCGCCATTGCCAGGCGCAATTTTGAATTTCAGGCCTGTGATCTACATTCACTTTTAGAAATCAGTCCCACATGAACTTACTTCTTAACAAACGTGCAATCTAATATTGATATGCAACTACATTGTTTACTTACTGTATACACAAAAAAATCATTCATTTACATAATTATTTGGTGACTTTGTAACCAGAATATTTTAGTGAATAGTTACATATCAGTTAGGAGTATCAGGCTGCATGTTTATTAACCTGTAAATTCACGAGGAACTGATTTAAAGAGGTGGAAGAACATCATCTACAAAGTTGTCAGTCAATCCAAGTGTCGCTGACAGACGTAACATTGTAATCATATTCATATGTTAGTTATCAATCTATTTTCACTTAAGTATTTTATGTGATTACCTTTAACAAGCATATCTAATAGCCATTACCTTCTGAACCAATGCACAAGACTTACATGCATATGTAGTTCTAATTATCAGAACAAATTTAATAATGCCAAAAGAGATAAAATAGTAGTTCAATTCTCGATAGCTGTTACATGTCTGGTTAACCTTGCAAGAAAAAAATTACATAATGCCAGACCTGATACAGTGATAGTTACACAATAGATTTGCTGTTACACTTTGCAACAGCTATTACATGTGTAGTTTCACTTTTTTTTAAGCTTCTGTTTCAATGTAACTAATCATTAATTGCACGCAACAGGGTAATTTCACTGCAGTTGCATGTTTGTTGTATGCAGCTATTTTGCAATTGCAATGCAGTTAGTGTTGTTACAGTATAACTACAGTGTAGTTAAGTGACAGTTAAAGTGCAACCAAATGAATTAATTAGTTCCAAAAGGGAAACAGTAGTAGCTGTACATGTAATTCTCTTCAGGCAAACTGTGTAACTACACAATTCACAAATGTGAAAGTACATACTAATTACATAGTAGTTACATGTAACTGCATACTATTTACAATGCAGTTACAGTGTATACATTAGGTACAGTGTATGACACTAAAATAAAGTGTTACCCTTGTTGGTTTACTTTCTGTTTACTGTAGTACATTAGATTGTATCAGACTTGTTTTGCTTATTTGTAAGCAGGTATCTTCTATTACTGAAAATCCCAGAATCCCCAGGAGTTGACATCAGAGCAGTAGGCAGCAGTGGGAGATTCAATAACCTGAGGTGCATGTTAGAACCTTTATAATCTCCAATTAGATGTTTTCCAGTTCTGCCTTTTTCCTGGGGCTAAGTATTGTCTTCTGTGATTGTACTAAGCCCACGGAGGACTGCAGGACTATCAAACAAATGATCAGAGCTTATGTAATCTCTAACATGTACTGTAAGCTATTGAATTTCCACTGTTGCCTACTTGACTGTGGGGCAGTTTGTGATGACTGTTTCCCTTTAAAAGCATTATCCCCCCTACAGCCCCACTCTTATCCCCAATACCCTCCCCCAGATCGGGCACACCAAAAAAATAGTTTTCTCCCTGTTAAGAAAGAAAACTGCCCCACAGTGCAGAGATAGCCTCTCTGTTCTATGCTACATAGTGGAATGAATAAATAAGATGTCAGACTGTCAGGCTTTGCTATAGGCAATTAAATCACACATTCTTCAGTACTTTTTTATTCAAACAGCATAATTTTTCTCCAAAATGCACATTTTTAAAAATTGTAGTTTCTAGAAACACTCAGTTTCAAACAGTACCATTTTATGCAAATCGCACTGTTTTAAAAATGTGATTTTTTCAAAAGGTGCTATTTCAACCAGAATTGTTGATTTTTAAACACACTGTTCTAGTGAGTGAAATTGTACAGCATTATGTGAAATCAGTTAAATTTTAAAGTGTATAGAACAGATTTTTACACTTATCAATCTATTAAACAAAGCCCACTGATCACTTATTTCCATGTTGATGGATTATTAAATATAAAACCGCATGGCAATGTTTTCATATCTGACTAGTTAGACACCACTCGAAACAGTGATGTTATCATAGGGATGCTCAGATTCTCTAGAATCCACTCCATTTTGCATCAGTTGGAGTTTCAGAAATTCCAGTTCTGAATCTGAATACTGATCACATTCACAACCCCCCAACCCACAGTGCAGCATTAAGTACTCCTCTTGTTTCACACCCCTCTATGATGACCTACCAGGCTAGTTACTATTTGTGGTCTGGAGGACTCCAGTTGATTGGTGCTGTGGGGGAAGATGTGGAATTATCCACTCTTAGTCCTGACTCCATGTGACTGACCGTAGTCAGATTACTGCTTCTGGACACTGGTTCCTTGTCATGCACAAGACTGGACTACTAGTGACTGGCTGCAGCCAACAGCTGGATGATGGTTGGAGGAGACAAGTCTTCATTCTCCCCCAACCACAATCATTACCAACACAGGTGTTATTACCACTACCCCACCAACCCCCTGACCCTGCTGATTCTTGCACAATCCAGTGCATGGGCATGCACAATCTGTCCTCCTCTGAGCTTGAGACCTGGGTTGCCCATGATCCTCCTGACTGTGGTCTAGGTAGCCTAGCTGCACAGAACCTTGGGGAATTTTTTAGCCATTGCTTCACTTACTGTGAAAAGTAAGGGGCCCTTTCCCAGGGTTTTGTCATGGTTGACCACCAGTCTCATCTCGTGAGAGTTATGGGTGTAGGTCAAGCCCAGTATGCCCCTAATAATGGAAGCAGCAGTTAGACAGAAGAAGAAGGAAGGATGGAATAAAAAGACTTAAAGAAGCAGTTATGCTACCAGGAGTTTGGGGAAGGGGCAGATAAGGTGGTGAGTAACATCATGGCTGGGGGGGTCCCATGATTTTCAATTCGATAAGTCCTCTTAAATTGGATTACTTATACTGTCTACCTCAGACACTCTGATACCTATAGCATGGGCCAGACTCTTAACAGTTGGCAGGGATCCAAGGGCTTGTCCACTCCAGCAGCAGTCAGCCAGCTATGGTAGGAATTGGGAGAGTGTGCTACAAGCATGATGGGGAAGAGGAAGGTTAAGAAATACTGTGTCCTACTATATGGCAGGTGGAGGGGTTTGAAAGTTAATGGCATCAGAGTGTTTTTTGGAATTTGTTTTTTTTTGGTAGTGAATACTGAAAAAAACAAAATCCTAAAAAAGGATAAAAGTCAAATGATTCCAAATTTTCTATCTAGAATTTGAGCACCCCTAGTTACCCCATTACAAAATCACACATCATTAATTCCCTGGCCATCATCCTTGTCACTGTCATAAAATCAATCAGCTTTGCCCATAAAAGTAATAGGCCTAGACAGGCAAGCACATATGTAAATCTACAGTCCTGTTTACACTGGCCACTTCTACACCAGTGTAGCTGGTTTGGAGAGACACACCGGTGTACATTTGCATGTGTAAACTGTGCAGGCATCAAACCAGTTTGGCACTTCTGCTACTTTCATAGAAAGAGGTGCTGAACTGGTGTAGGTGGTTTCATGAGCTGTGTAAATGGTGACCACTTTTCATCTCACTGCCTGAAGGAAATTTTAGCATCACAACACACAAGGAACTCCTTGCAGGATGGGTCCCACAATGCAGTTCCCAAGACACCAGCACGGAAGCCAATGTCCTTAAATGGTTTTCTTCACTGGCTTCATAAATGATTAGGTGCAGACCTGTACTGGTGTGAGCCACATGGTGAAACGTCAGGTGTTTGTGGTTGCTCCCCCACTGTGGCTGTATGTATCTGTGTTTTTGCACTTTAGAACCTTTAAATAATTGAATGCTTTACAAGGAAATATACGTCAAAACTATTATGATTACACCTTAAACTGTGACTGCTGAACTTTCTTCATCAAGGGTGAGTGACGTGACTGTTTTTGTTTACATAATGATTTGCTGTCACTGGAGCACCCAGGTCTCCTTGAGTGACTCAGTTTTCATTACTTTCATGTTTATAAAATGGGTAGAAATGTTCTGTGTCCTGACTGGTTGAGAAGTAACTTTGGACAGGTCCATATCAATGCATATTAGCAACTGGTACCTCTTTAGCCAAGCAGGACAAAGCACAAGTTGAGATCCATGCCTTTCAGAGACTTTACCCCCAAAATAATTGCTGGCAACCATTTTACTTAAGGAATCTGTCATTACCTGCCCTTACACAAGAAGCACATTTTTAGAACTAACAGAATGCTTCCATACCCACCACAGAGTCAAGAAACAGTAAGTATTAAGAAAAAAAAAGTACATAACATAAACTAACCTTTAATATGTTTATTTTCCTTATTTTGTTTTGTTATTGGACTGTCATCCATGGCCTGGAGTACTATGACCAGTTGCGGCCTGCTGACACTCATCTGTCTCATGCTCCCAATACCCCTACGTCTGCCACAGTACAAATATGCTTACTGTACCAAAGCGGCACAAAACAAAATACTGTTTGATCATTTTTGTGGCTGCCTAAGCTGAACCCAGATGGCATTTTGGGATCACAACACATGTTGGAGAGAGAAGGAACTGTAAGAGGAAATGACCCCAGTCTTCTCTTACAGTGATGCGGTCTCCTGTCCGCACCTCTGTCATCACTAGTGGGCTTTCCTCTGTGGATAAAGGTCCCCTCCACAGGGCACTGCCCCCTCCCCCATGTACTACTTTGTTTTGCAATTGCAGAAGTGATGGTGTCCGTAAGATGGTGGCTCGACTCAATCTGCACATGCAAGTATCGCACATTTGCAGGTCTGTCATCACTGCCATCATATGGATGGCATCGTCCAGCACTGATCTTGCTCTGCCATGGCTCCACTCTGCACAGCTCTGCTGCCACTCTGCCAGGGCTTCCTCTTCTGCCGCAGCTCTGCAAGATCTCTGCTGCCTCTGAAAAGCTTTGGGCAGCCATAGTGGCTCTGACCAGAGTTTATTTTATATGCATTGACTGCAAATGCCATTTAACCACTTCACCATTAGAGTCTATCAGCGTGGCCATCTCTTGATTGCCAATGCATTGTCAAGAAAGGGCTAACACTATGTACGACAGCTGCTAAGCAACATGTTCACTTCCCACCAACTGTTACTGGAAATCAGGTACCCTTATGCTCCGACGAAACACAGCCTACTATTTAAATAAAGCAATACACAGAACTAAAACAATAAGTGAGTGTGTGTGTGTGTGTGTGTGTGTGTGTGTAAGGGGGATGTACAGGTTAGCTTTTACATACTCTCCATTGCAAACACTGTACAAGGCCATGGACTATTTTTCTATTTTCTTTATTTATATTAACATACGTTTTAATGCTTTTTATCTGAACATTTTAAATACATTTATTTTACTGGGAGACCTATTTTATAAGCAGAATACAACTCTGAGATGTGGTGTAAGGCCTAATAAGAACACTTCTGAGTGCTAAAGGCATTCAGCACAAGCTCCTCATACCTGATCACACACCTAGGGCATGCTTTTATCAGGCCATAAACCACATCTTGTGTCATTTTCCCTACGTAACAGCTTGGTCTGTGTAAATAGGGCTTATGCAGTCATCATTCTGAGGCAAGAAGGGCATGACAATTTCCAGTTTACCTCCATTTATTGGCACCAGAAATAGAAGTGGCCCTCCTGTAAAAGGAAGCATGATGTATTTCAACCAACTCAATAAGTTGTCTTCTGCCATTACTTCTCTGGCCTTGTCAGCAGCAGGTTCCATTGCAAACGTGTCTGCCACCTTTATTCACTAAATTCTTCAGTGAGACCTTAAAAATTAAAACTGCGTTAAGTTAAACAAAAGTAACGATTAAATGCTATTTGTCTTCATACTCTTCTTATACACACGTGCATAAATTATAAAATGAAGTCTTACGGTACTCAAGTTTACAGTCTCTGCTGTTTCTTTGCTGACCATGAAGACTCCCCCTCCTATGCTCCTAATCATATCAGAGAAATCTATTCTATTTAGCCAGCTACCCATAAAGCAAAAGTCCTAGTTTCATCTGAGGCCTTCCGTTGTGTGACTGTGATGGTGAACATTCAGCCAGTAGAACTGATGAGAGATTCTGATTTGTATATTCCATGTGTAGTAAACATACCATCAGTTGAATAATAATAATTAGCTATGAAATGCAATTCTTCAAACCAAAGCACTGTACAACAATAAAATCATAAGAAATATTAAAACAATAATGTAGTAAGAGATCATAAAATACTAGCAATACAGATTACAGATGAGTCAAATAGTGTACTCACTAAATGCTTGTTCAAACAGATTAGTTTTTAAGGCTGTCTTGAAGCTCTCCATGGTCCTGCACTCTTGAACCTGATGAGGTACAGAATTCCACAGGTTGGGGGCTCCATACATAAAAGCACGGGCCCCAGATCTTTTCAACCAAACCCTAGGAACCTCTAACAACCCCTCATCAGTTCAGCGGAGAGGATGACCGAGGCAGTAGGGAATCAGGAGTTCTTACAGATAGCTTGGACCCTGTCTGTGCAGGGCCTTGTAGGTCAGAAGTCCAACCTTAAAGGTGATCTGCCACTGAACAGGCAGTCAGTGCAGCTCACAAAGCATGGGAGTGATATGACTTGAACGAGGAGTCCTCATCAACAGCCATGCTGTAGTGTTCTGCACCAGCTGCAAGCGATGGATATCAGTCCCCAAAAGCCCCAGGTTAAAGGAGTTACAGTAGTCAAGGTGCAAAGTCACAAAGGCATGGATCAATGTTGGAAGGTCACCAGATAGAACAAGGTGCTTAATCCTGGCGATGTTTCTAAGATGGTAAAAGGAAGACTTGATAACTGCCGACACCTGCAAATGCAGTGTCAGCCAGTCATCAAGAACCACTCACAGGTCATGCAACTGCTTAGAAGAAGGCAGCTGGGCATCTCTGAGCCAAAGACTGGAAGGTAAGCCCACTACTGACCTCTCTATCCAGCGAGCCGGATCCACCAAAAACACCTCAGTCTTCTCAGAATTCACTTTCAGCCAGCTGGACTTCATCCAGTCATGGATTTCTGCTAGGAAGCTGTTAAAAACTGAGACTGCACTATTCTGATCAGGCACAAAAGACAGATAGAGATGACTAAGAAAATGACAGCACAATCAGAATTACAAAAACAGAAAGCAGCAGCCACGTCAGCATTTTAACCATGTATTCATTAAAACAAGACACACACAGATAATTACTTAATAGTTGTGTTTTAGTTTATCTGTTAAAAAATGCAATTAATCATTTCCTATCTCCTTTAAGAGCAAATATAAAAATCAGTTTTGCTAGGCATACTATTTGAAATTGACATGGTATGCCAATGCTGGGATGTACTGGAAATATTTTGTTGAGGTGACTGAACATTAAAAAACATTAAAATATTTACTATTATTAAACATTATTTAAATTATATGTATTTTTCACCACCAAACACACAAAATCACAAACCCATTTTATATTCACAATAAGATCCTCCAAGATCTGCTTTGTTTATTTTATTTATTTGTGTCTAGGATTACAAAGTACCTTTGAGCCAAGGTTTTTTTACAAAGGTTCCATATCATGCTGGTTACAGGGTAACAGACACTAAAACATAAAACAATTACAGTTACATGGTATTAGACAGTAACTTTGCTAGACAAAATCAGACTGAATGATGAGTAACTAAACAAACAATAGGAGGAAGAGGGCAAGAATGGGAGAGGGCTGAGGGTAGGGGAAGGCATAGGTGTAGAGGGTCAGGGTGAGGCAGCCGAGGGGCCTTGTCAGGACAGACACAGGGCAAGTGCATTAGAAGTTGCATTGGACAGGTAAGTGCAAGAAGAGAGGACAGAAACTGACACCTATAAGGTCAGAAGCAGCGTAGCAGATGAAGATGTTATGGGGTGCAACCACAGGTCGAGGTGCCAGTTATGGAGTGGCGGAGCTTTTTTTTTGAACGCTCCAAGCATTGCTGTGGATGAGGTGTCGTTAGAGAGCTCATTCAGTCAACTCAGAGCCCTGTAAGCAGATAACCTTTAGCCTTGGGACATGCGTCAGAGAGGGATTTGAAGGATTTGGGGCTTAGAGCTCCTGGTGTAGTGGTTGGTGATTCGGGGTTTGTGGTGGAATAACTGCTCTTTGAGAGTTGTGGAAGGCACTCAGCAATTCCTTGTGCCCCACAACACACCAGAGATGTGTTGTTATCCTACCACAATGCACACTATGTCATTAAACGTACATGAAAGTTTCCATTTCCACCTTAGTGGAACATTTGTGAAATTTGGCAACTCTTTGGTGGATTGGAAAACTTCTGAATGTTTGGGGTGAAATTTTGCCCTGTTCTACCTCACCTGACGTTTTAATACTCACCCCCCAGTGGCTAGCAGTCCCTTCCCCCACCCGATCACCCACCCACCCTAAAAGTATTTAAAAAAACAACTCTGGTGGCTAGTGGTCCCTTCCCCCACCTGATCACCCACCCATGTCCAGTAGTACTCAATAGTCAGAGATGTAACCCCCCCATCTCTATCCTCCATATAGCAAAAAATATTTTTTCCCTGGTGTTCTAGCAAACCACGCCTCCCTCCCCATCCCTGATCCCCAGTATGAATTTTATTTCACTTATTCCCTTGGTAGTCAAGTGGCCCCCCACCCCAACCCTAGCAGGTGGTGTCCCACTCACTCCCCTCTTCCTGAAATGGAGCAGTCAACTGGCATAGCCCTCCACTCTCCTCAACGGCCTGCAGTCCACTGAGATGTCTATGAATGAGTGTGTTCTTGTACAGTATGCACTCATTCTTTGATATCTCAGCAGGCTTCCAGCCATGGAGGAGAGCACAAGGCTGTACCGGCCATCTGGTACATTTCAGGATGAGTTGAGTGGGGTTGGACACTATCTGCCAGGATTTGGGGGATGGGGGCCACTAGACCACCAGGGAATGAGTTAACAAAGGAAAAAGAACTACATACTGGGGGATTGGGGATAGGGAGGGGGGTTCACTAGACCACAAAGGAAAAAAAAAATGTTTTACTATAAGGGGGATAGGGATGGCGATTACATCTTTGATTTCTACTTGACATGGGTGGGTGATCTGGAGGGGAGGACTGGTAGCCACCAGGCTGTTTTCTTTAAATACACATTGGGTGGGCAGGATCGGGTGGGGGAGGGACCACTAGCCACAAGGGATTGATTCAGCAATCGGGCAGCAATTGGTGACCGGCATGAAGGAGGCCTTATTCCACTCACCATTGCTCCCTAGATCAATCAGTGGGGTGGAGTTCTCTTCAGTTCAGTGATGATAAAAATGCAGCCTTATGGACCCTGAAAGCCATCTCCAAATAACTGCCCCAATACATTACAGACTGTCTTCCTATAAAACCATTAGGCAATTACACCATGAGAAATTGCAAATCTCTCCTACTGATGGTTCCCAAAGTTAAGTCTCGCTTTCACAGGGCTGCTATAAACTTTACACTGTCCTCCTTGTGGAATAAATTGCAAAAAAACTGAAACTGAGGTCACTCATCAGCATCTCATCTTTCAAACTCTTATATGCACATCTCAGAAATGATTAGTGCAATTGTTTCCCATGACTATGAATTGTCATCATGCTAACCTGTACCATTTAACCATGAACAAATTACTTCTAGTGCTTGTCTCCTCCTTGGCACAGGTCTGACATCATGCTTTTGTGTAACACCTTGATGCCTCTGTCCTCCCTTTGATTCTGGTCTATCTTCCTGCTTTCTCCAGCCTTCTTTTCACAACTCTATACTGCACTCATCCACAATCTGCACGCAATCATACTATAAAAGTCCTAACTCCCCTTTTCCCTCTCCCCGTAGGCCCCCACTGCTGCATCAGTTCTACCGACCTGTCCTTGGGACTTCACTTCTCACAATATTTATCCTTCGCTTACATATTACATACCCCTCCTGGTACCCCATCTGCCATTAGTTGGTGGTTCTCCAAGCCATTTTTATAGCTAGTACTAGTGACTTCCTCTGGTAAATGAACTAACTGGTACTTCTATACAGAGAACATGGTTTATATGCAGTTACATGGTTCAATGGTGGACCTGTCCCCTTGTATTTAAATCCTCCTCTATTATTGATTGCCTTGTCTTCCTTTTATCATTTCACTCCTCTATTACTGCACCATTGTGTTTGTGTTTATATACTTATTTACATGTATTTATATGTTTTTATGATGGATGTTACCCGACCCTGTTCTGACCAGGTCTGTCTTGTAAAAGAGCTATGCTCAATGATGTTCGCCTGGATAAATATTTTGATTGATTGATTGACTTGACACCTAAAATAGAATGCAGGGAGGGTGAAATTTCCGCAAAAAGTTTAGAAATGGATTTCCAAACTTTCACAGAAGCAAAAGTCAGACTTTCACATAAATTCCACCTGTTGATGTTTTTTTCCCCACACACTTCTACCTGTCATGTCTAATGTAAAGAATAATCCATGGCTGAGTGTGCAGCAATGTTGTAATAACAGAATGCCTCAGCCTTTACCCACCCAAGAAGTGAGGTTATTATAGCACTGAGTTACACTCAGAGTGGATTATTATAGTTACCCATAAAATGGCCAGAAATGTTATAGTGCTTATTTAGGAGTTTGACTCTTATTCTGCAACCAATTTTGAACCAATGGCATCCCACTCTAGCCTCTTGAGTGGTACTATGTCAAATGCTTTGCTGAAGTCCAGATATACAATGGCCACAAGATTTTCCACATCCAATTCCTTGGTAACACTTCCAAAACAAATTTCAATGCTGTCTGTCTAGAATAATTTCCACTTATAGAATCCAAATTAGGCCATGGAGTTCAGTTGTTGTTTTGAAAAGTCTGACAGCTTTGTTTCTTATGATGGTCACCAGTAGGGTTGCTTTGAGTCTGCTGAGTGGAATTGGCTTCCAGGCATTTTTTCAGAATTTGAAATTTTGGCAGGGCTGAAATCGAAATTCTAAAAAACACACTTGGAATCAGGATCATATTCTAGGCTCTGTTTCATCTGCATGTTACAAAAACAAAACACTAGGGCCTGATATTCAAGGATTAGCACACCCACAAAAAGGATTTGTCAGTGCGCTAATTCAGAATTGCACTGGCACGCCCGACTGTCCCATATGCAGAAGCCCCAGTAGCACCAGTGCAATCCCGCAACACCAAAATGCTATAATACTGATGCACCCCCGTGCATATCAGTGTGGTGGTATCTTCAAAAATTTGCAGTGGTGGTAAACAGCCCCCAAAGCGACACTATTTACTGCCACCAAAAAAAACACCTTCTAACGGTGCACACCCCCTGAAGGCAGGGCAACAGTACTATAGCTGTCTACCCCCAATTCCCTGTTCAGTATGTGTATAGTCATCCCTCATGTCCAGTGATACCTGCCACCCCCCTGAACACCCATTCCTTGTAACATAAGGTATCCCTAGTGTCTAGTGGCAACCCCCCACTCCAGAACACCCATTCCTTCTAATTTAAGATATTGTTGGTGCCTAGTGGCACCCCTCCATCCCCTGAACACCCATTCCTTGTAAATTAGGATATATCTCATGTCTAGAAGCACCCATACCTCCCTTATTTCCCATAGATAAAGGTAAAAGTAATCATTGGTGGCCCAATGTCTCCCCACCCACCCACCCACCTGCTCACATAGCACCACCAATCACAACCCTTCTCTTATTGGTGTGACCGGCAATATCCAGCAATGCCCTATATGGTGCCTGGCACAGCCATCCTCTCACCTCCTTGGCTGGAAGCTGTATGAGCTGTCAGTGAGTGTGTAACATGTGATTACCTTTACCTTTGCCTGTGGACACCAGGAATATCTTAACTACAAGGAACAAAAGTTGAAGGGGGGAAGGTGGTGCCACTAGACACCAGGGATATCTTAACTTACAAGGAACAGGTTTTCAGAGCTGGGTGTGCCATTGGATACTGGGGAATTCAACTGCAGGAGGGACACTAATGGGCTGTTGTGCCCATGTAAAAGGGCCCATAATGGACATGCAAATGAGCCCATAATGGGCATGCAAATGGTCCCTTAATGCCTTGCATGACCAATAGGCTCATTTACATATTGTGGCTGAATAAAGCCCACAGGGGTCTTGGCACCATCCATTTCGGGAAGTGCTATTGCCTGTGGGCTATATGCAGCCCAGGTCTGTGTCAGGACAGTGCAGTTTCACTTGGCATGGACTCACCTCCATCTGAGGATGTGGTCCAATCTCCTCTGTGTGGCACTGACTGAGAGCCTCTGCATTAGCCTAGGCTACTGCCAATGCCCACCTATTGTGCCATTTCTGAGACTGTGTCCCCTGACTTGGGTCCCTCCTGACCTTTGCTAAGTCTGTGATATACTTGACACAACCCAATCTGCACTTATGGAGGTGGCCTACCTGCTTCAAAATGAGGGTAACCCCAGGCACATGTTATTTAGTCCAGTGTCTAAGTTGCTGAAAAACCCAGGGTTTGGTGAAGGTGGGCTACCTCCTTGGTAGTTCTATTGAGTGAAAGGAGAGGTGTGATGAGGATGGCTGGCCATGGGTCTGAATTTATTTTTTTTGCAATGTCAGTGAGTCAGATCACAGGTGCAGGTTGGGTAGGTCAAAGTCTTAGTGAGGGTCAGGAGATTCTAGGATCTGGGGGAAGGGGTGACCAAACTGCACACAGCAGTTAGGAATGGCATGGACATTTGCATTGGATCAGTTCTGGCATGGGTCGGGTGACTGGCTGCTAGCCTGGGGCTACTACATGACAAGCAGGACATCTGGGCATTGGAGTGGGCTAAATGAAGCAGGATAGTGGAGGAGGGCTGCCATGGCCATTTGCCTTGCTTGCCATCCCTGGACCTCAGCAGACAAAGGTGGGAGTAGTTGGGACAAGGAATGGAGACCCCTTCAAAATCTACCCAGCAGCAACCAGCATGCTGATCATCATTCATCAAAGAAGGTAAGAGAATGGGAAGGTGAGGCACAAGGGTAGGGATAGGGGAGAGCGCAGGCAGGGGGCTATTTTTTAAGTTTTCTTTTGTTGTTTTGTGAACTGGAATGGGGAAGATAGAGCTGCTTTTAGAATGAAAAATCTGAAATTCCACTTCTGTCCCCAGTTCTGTCCTGTTGGCTTATTCGAGCTTGATTGGAATCGGACTCATAACTGGAATCACAAACAGAATGGATTCCAAATAATCTAAGCACCCTTAGACTTGGGACCCTCATCTCCAGCACCTTCTCTAGTACTGACATTACACTCATTGGCCTGTAAATCCCTGGTTCTGCTCTGGAGTAAGGCTGTGCACAGTGCAGAATTCTGCCAGTAGGATTCATGCGGAATGGCAATCCTGCTTCTGAAATTCTTTTCAGAATTATTTTTTTAATTCTATAGAATTCCAAAAAGCATTTCTGTGTAAAGCATGGGATAATTTTCTATTGATCATCTAAACCATGGGTTAATTTTCAGCCGATTGCAGAAAAAGAATTTGCAGTTTATTTAAACTGTGGTTTCTAAATCTGTAAGAATAATTTCACTTGTGAAAGGCTGAAAGTTCGCTAAAAATGGAATTCCATGGAATTTGGAAAATTCCATAGTATTGTAGTCCATCTAAATCTGAACATTCCACACAGTATTACTCTGGAGCCTTTTTTATGTTTGCCACGTAAGCACATGCAATGGACATTTTCTTAGAAGAGTGACTTTTGAGGAGTGTGACACTGCTGGTCCATTGCAGAGTGGTCTGCAAGATGCTCATTAGTGTCACACCAATCATCAGCCAGGCTGATCATGACAGTATTCTGACTTGCTGGGTGAAAACTTCATGTATTTCAAAGGGAAGAGCAGAACAAATCATAGGTTGTCTGTTTCCTATGATCTACGCCACCCAGCAATCACACCTGATGTGTTATGATCAGCTTCCTGAGGAATTCAACCCTGTAATAAAGAAAACCATCCATTGATGTCTGTTTCTGGTGCCCCCATAACTGTTCCCCCAACCATCCCTCTCAGCATCCACAACCCCAGCCCCTTCCACAAACATACAGTGACACTGGGAAAGCCCAACCCCCCTGTGTCACCACCTGAAATAAAAACGTCTCTCATATTTTTTTTTAATATCTATCTATCTATCTATCTATCTATCTATCTATCTATCTATCTGTCTATCTATCTATCTATCTCTCCATCTATTCTTTGAAAAAAAAATTGTTAAAAGCACTAGTTATGGTTAAAGTGACAAAAATAGTGAACTTGCCATTAAGGTTTCCAACCCTAACACCACACCCCCAACCTACAGGCAGCAACAGGAAAAAACATTTTGGTTTCACCTCTCTGCCACTTCACAAATCAGGCATGGTTTGTGCCTTGGGGTTGTCAGCCCTAATGCTCACCCCATTCCATCAGTACATAAGCTGTGAGGGGTACAGTATATGAGAATTGGGTGAGCGTTAAGGTTGACAACCCCAAGACACAACCCACACCTGATTTGTGAAGCGGCAAGGGAGGTGAAACCATAGTGGTTGTTCCTGTTGCTGCCTGCAGAGTGGTAGTGGGGTGTTATGGCTGGAAACCCTAATGCCACATTTCCCTACTTTTGTCACTTTAACTCTGATGCATTAATTAAGATTTCTGTAAAGAATTTCCTTACTTTTTACAATACTATAATTGTCTCCTTATTTGTCTGTGGGAGTGCAGAGCTCTCTCGACCCTTTGCTTCCTTCCCTTCTTAGATGTGTACATATAACAGCAACAAAATTGTCAGGATAGCATTTGTGTTACCCCATGACATGTAACCTGTAATGAAAATGTTTAAATCCCCTGCGATAATGTGATTCTGTGCCTTAGCAATGCCATTGCGCATCACAGGTGCAAAAACACAGTTTGGCCAAGGTTTGAAAAATTACAGCCATCATGTTCATGAGGTGGTATAAAAAGATGATTATGTTGAAAACTTGGTGTCAAAATATTTAAAATTGCCATAGTTACGAGCAAGCACAGCAAAATCTCAATGTGTGGGCATAACTTTGCCATTTGTATGCGTTTTCCCCCTCATATTTTCAACATACCCTTCTTATGACCCCATCTCATGTACAATTCTGATAAAAATGTTCAAATCCCAGACAAAAGGTGATTTTGCTGAGCAACCACAAAATTGCTTTTCGGGCTTCATATCCAAAACTCCACTGACATCATTCATGAGGAGGGATCCCAAAATGGCCATGTTGAAAAATTGGGTTGAAAATCTGAAATAAAATGATAAAGTTATGCATGAAAGTTGGAAACCTCTTTGAAATACATTGAACTGCATTTACCTTAGTTTCTCATTTTGAAGCTGGTGATTCCATCAGCAAGCTGTGTCTTCAATCGAAGAGTGGATCTTCACCCTAGGACTTGTTCAAGTGAGTGAGGGTGTGTGAAGGGTGTGAGGGTGCAAGATGGTGGGTGCTCAGTTGGAGGTCAGGGTGGGTATGTTGGATTGGCAAGGGACTGTTTTCTTTTTTACACATTTAAAAAAAGACATTGAGGGACTGTTTTCTTTATTATAGGCAGGCCATCGATCGGATTATGGAGGGGTGCCACTAGACATGAGGGAAAGAATAAATATAAATGGGGAAGGTGGTTGGAGGGTGGGGGTGCCACTATACATCAAGGAAAAATACAAAGATTACAGAGATGGCATCAGAGAGTTGGGGGCACCACTAGACACCGGGGAAATATACATTAAAGATCAAATACATGTATTTCAGAAAAGCTTGAATTCACTTGAATTCAAGCCCCTATGTCATGACAAGATCAGTGTTTTCTGAAAATAGCATGCTCTTTGGTTATGTGATTGTCTTTAAATAAGCATCTGTTAATGTGCTCTGCAGTACAGTAACTGAAAACAGTAAAGATTGTTCTGTCCCTATCAGTGAGTGATGACATCATTTTTTGTCTAGCCTGCTGCTTCAGCAATTAAGTTCCTGATTGACTGAAGAAGCTGTTGCAGTTCCCAGTCAGAGCAGTCTGTAGAGCTAATTGTTTTCACTCAAAGTTTGTTACTAAGCCATCTGGTTTGTGTTTAGATAGATTAACTTAAAATGTATCAGTCTGTTCTCATAAAAAGTTAATTATTTGAGTTGCAGTGCTGAACTGAAGTGGTATGAATGAATGTCTGTGAGAAATTACGTTGTTTGTATCACAGCTGCCAGTTCTTTCTCATTAAAACTGCATTGTTTTCTGGCTGCATAACACAAGGTTGTTTAAAGGATATAAAATCAATCTAAATTTTGTTAAGTAATAGAAGCAGTGTGTCTTTGATGTAGCCTCCATAAATAGGTTCATGTGAGTACAATGTTGTTTTTATGTCAGACTGAGAAACATATGTCTGCCACACTCTGCTATTTCAGGAACATGTACTGTATAAACTCACAAAATTTAGTTATTTAAGGGTTTCTGTGTGACATTAATCATGTATGTGTATAACTAGACGTACTATATGGCTGCCTAATGCCCCTGTTTCCTTCCCAACAGCTGAGGCAGCATTCCTCATTGACTCCGTCCTCACTGTAGCCTCACTACGGTTTCTCAGGGTAGATGCTTTAAGCCCCTTTTCATTTAATAGTTTCTTGGCAATTAGTCTGTCAAATTCTACACAGGTTAGATTTGGTCCCCTGCTGCAGATACCAATGTAGAAGGCCATTTGCCTATATTGTGAGTTATTTTTTTTTCACCATACAGTCAATCAATATGTTAGTCACACATTTGTTCATTTTTATACACACCCCCAGTTATCTTTTCAGTAATAATTAACCTTTATGTGCTATTTTAATTGTTTTATTTTTGAGGTAATTTGGCTGTGATCATTTAAAATGTGTTTAGAAATGCATTTAATTTTCTATTGTATTTTTACAAAACTAGATTGTACTATGTATGGAGTCATATTTAGCAATGGAAACAGATGGGGACATTTTCAGTGACCACGGAGAAAGTAAAAATGTATTGAGTCATTATGAAATAAAGGAAAGATTCCGAATCATAGAGTGACCAGTTGTTAATATTTGCTGCATATAAGATACTGATAATTGAACTGCAGTGGGGAGTAGGTGGAGGTTAAGGAGGTTATGGTGCATCAGCTCTATGTCATAATTACAGCCTATAGGGAGAACCGTTCCATCCTCCTGCTACAAGCATATTTGATTTTAACTATCATGGCTGAACTGTAAAGATTTTATGCCACTTCATACATGAATTGGAAGGATTGGATAGACATTAAATTATGACATGGCATTGGACCAGAGTGAACTCACGGCAACAATGATTTTACAATTGTGAATTCTCTTTTAATTAGCAATAATAATGTTACTAGAAACAGTAGCCAATATGGAATTTTAATTGTGAAAGTGCTTCATTATTTGCAGGTTTTGGCACTGACCTACCCCCCCCCCCCATTTCCCTTTCGTGCAGTTTTCCATTCTCCATTTGCCTATATTGCCAGTGAAAATGTTTTTTTCACGATGCAGTCAATCAATGCGTTAGTCACACATTTGTTCATTTTTGTACACACCCACAATTATCTTGTCAGTATTAGTTAGCCTTTATGTGCTATTTTAATTATTTTATATTTTGGGTAATGTGGCTGTGATAGTTTAAAATCTGTTTAAAAATGCATTTAATTTTCTGTTGTGTTTTACCAAATGAGATTGCACCATGTATTTATGTAATTACTTTTAGTCACTCTGTTCCATGATTACTGCAGCACCTCTCCTCACCTTCTGGGTATTCTCTAAACAGATGGAGAAATAAACAGGATACAAACCCTTTAATTAAATGCTGAGGTCAGGAGACGTGCTCAAGTATCAAAGACTCAACATGAGTATCAAGCAAACTCATTAATTAGACACTTATTGTGTTTGCCTGGAATTATTTGATAAATGAAGTGTGAGTTGGGTTGGTAGCCATGCCCCCTGATGAAGAGGTGTTTTTGCCTCGAAGCACTGGGACTTTTGAGGCATAGTTTGTTTGATTCCTGCTGTCCATATTAGTTGTTACACATAAATACAGCATTTGCACAGTGTGCATAATGAAGTTAAAATCACTTTCCAGATGCAGTGAAGTGCTAGTTCCATTTGGTTTGCTGATATACTGTGTATAAGGTGGACAGCGATCGGAGGCTGGGGGGTGCCACTAGACACCTGGGAAGATATTATATATGGGGACAGTGCATGGGGGGGGGTCATGTCACCAAACAGCAGGGAACCGGAGGGGTGGCTCACAGCTTACAATGCAGGTGGCAGCACAAGTTCAGCTGTAACTGCAGAAGTCAAGAAAATCCACTGTTCTCATACAAAGAATGTGGGGGAAGTGTTTCTCTTGCTGAGCTGGGCACCAGTGATTTTTGGTGCCCAGAAAAAATATTTCTGGCCCTAATTGTGAAAAACAAACATCAGAAACTATCTAAACTGGACTTGTTTAGCTAGTTTCTGCTGTCTGATTTTTAAAATGAGAAAATGTTTATGTATTTTTCAGGTTTTTTTAGTTCATGGAAAAAAAAACAAGATAGTGGCTCATGAAAAAAGGGATTTTTTTTTCTGGTGAAAAAGGATTTGCCCCTCACAGAAAAGAATCCCTTTTTGTGAGGCCAAATCCTTTGTCGAACTTTTTACCTCTGTCCTTGAAAGTGAACTTCCCATTGAAAACAATGGGAACTTAAAAAGTTATTAACTTTGCAACAGATTAATATTTTGTCACCAAACACATGCCAGTTATGTTACCCAAGCTGTTTCTACCATAAACAAAATCTGGTCAGAGCTGCCATAGCTGTGGAGAGCTTTTAGGAGTGGCAAGAGTGTGGAAAAGAATATGGGGTGCTTTCACTGCACCGGAGTTAGCCATTGGTAATACTGCAGCAATTACAGTACTGTACATGCGTGATACTCGCACATGTGAAGTTTGCCCTGTAGTCAGCCCTGCACAACATGGCAATGCTGACATAACTATGTATGCATGATAGTCATGCATGCCCAGTTTAAGTCAAAATCACCTGTTGCACACGGTGTCCATCAGTTCTGCAGTTGCAGAACAGAAAAATAGTGCACTGGGAAGTGAATATCTTTATACTGCCCATGGAGGGGAAGGGCTGCATAAACAGAATCACTGGAAACTATGTTGGAGCACTGTGGCAGCACATAAGACAGCAGTCCTGTTACATGCTTCCACAGTGCTGTTACAGAAATCTGATGATGGCATAACATCCATGGAGCTTGGCCCATGCAGTCATACAAATCAGACTCAGGAGGAGTCTATTAACAAACTAGAGATCTAGTCTGGGACTTGTTCATCATCACAGACACTTTCTGGCAAATGTGCCTTAACCCGTATTTATCTCAGTGTTGGTAGACTACTTCTGGTTTTCCCCGGATTGTATTAGGTGGGGGAAGTAACAGTCTTGAAGTGGTAGCTGCTGGTGGTGGTATGCTCAGGAAAAAAGTGGTCCCCATGCTCATCTGCACATTTTAGAAAGTATGCCTATCCTTGTTTTTGCTATAAAGAAACTGACCCCTTTAACACAAAAACAAAGAGTAAGTTATGGCCTCCACCCCCCCCTTTCTGCTTCAAGTGAGGAATGTCATTCTGGGTTTGCATCAGATATGCAGTGGCAACCATAGATGCAAAATATTGTTAAACAGTAATCAACTGTACGTAAAAGTCTTTTTTTGAATATGTGCTTTCTTAATGTTGTCAAAACCACTCCACCCATGTGTACTCTGCCCCTGGATTTCAGTACCCCAAGTGCGTTATTTTACATTTTTGTGTTCAGACAAAAATGCCTTTCAAATAAGGGTAGTCACCAATGTAAATTCTTTATAGTTTTTTATGTTTCCTTGCAATGTACAAGAAACATCTTGTGGTAGAACATTTCAGAGGTGTGTCAGGGATGAGTCCAGTGCACAGCAATCTACAGTAGGCTTGTCCCTGGCAGACCAATGAGCATGAAACCAAACTGTGACACCAGTCACAGTTTCACAGCTGGAAGCCGTTCTCTAGTTGAAAGAAATAAAGTGCTCAAATGAGAGCGCTTCATTCCCTTTCATTCATACCCTTACTGATCTTACTGCTTGTCTCCCCACCCATCCTGCAGATGTCCGGGTACCCAGCCATACACTGCATCCCCCACTCTCTGTGCCATAAGCAGAAAACAGTCCTGGCAGTAAAGAACAAATAAATATTATTCATCCTTCCCCAGACAGATGTCCGCGTTGTGTCTCTGTGTGAATGACAGCGCATGTTCTTGTCCCTGAGCTCCTGTCTCTCCAGTGCTTCATGCCACAATGCCCAGCCTGAGCATTGTTCTCTATGGTGCTACTTGCTGACCTGCCCCATGGATCTCTTAGTGTACATCCTGCCTCAGTGTTCCCCCCATCTCACCACACAATACGAGGAGCAAGAGTGCTGGGAAGTGAGGCAGCATTGCCTACAGAGCTGTAGCTTAACCGTGAACAGCAGGAAGAGGGACTTGGGCTGCAGGGACAGACACCCAGAAGGAGAGGCAGCAGTGCCCCCCCCCCAAAAAAAAGAGAGCACAGCATCAAAAGATGTAGTGAGTGGTACCAGTGTCAGGGACAGAGTGGAGAGAGAGCCCCCAAACAGTGACAGCAATATGCTGAGATGTGGAGAGTAAGCAGAATCAGAGTGATCGCCAGGTGACAGGCTGTCACTATTGCAGCACGACCTTGGCAGTGTGAAATTGGTGACAGTGCAATGTAGTGACCATAACCATGATGACCGGTGGCTCCAGACCTGCACCTGAACAAACATTCATTTAATGGGTGGCCTGTCCCCTAGCAGAGTCTACTCCCCACCCTCCCACCCCCAAGAGAGAAACAGCAACAGCGAGCCGCTACCAGTGTGGCATATATTTGCAGGTCCGATCTGTTCGAGTCAGAGATGGTGTCAACCCCCCCCCCAAACAGAGAAGTGGAGTACAGTGTGCACCCGAGCTTGTTTGCCATCCATTTTATTCAGTTCACTCTTCCGGCACCTTGCTGTTGGTCTGACTTTCTGTTTGTCTTTCTGAACCTTAGTGGAAGCAGACAGCATATACAGAGAGGCAGAGAAAGTGGCAGCAAGAGTGCCATGACTGGGACAGAAAGCAGTGCTGCAGAGTTTTCTTTTCACCGTGGTGGAGCAGACGTTCGAGATAGAGTGAGAGACCAGGAGAGACAATGTAAAACAAACTTGATACATCTATTCCACCACTGCACAAAAGGAGCACCTAGACAGAGCCAGAGACAAATATGTGGGTCACATATCTGCCCCCTCACATTGACTAGCACAGTGTAGGGTGGACACTGGATGGGCACCCCTGTGTAGTTGCTGCACCATACACCTCCAGCTCACATCAACACATATGGAACAATCTGCAGTAGCCACAGACTGATGTAGGTTACTCATCTTCCCCCTCCACACCCATCCCACTCCACGCAGGTTGGCACAGTGACAGGGTGACCCCCAGGTGGGCATCCCGGAGTAAATAGTGGACTATGGCCTTGCAGAAGTTGGTGATTAGTGCCCCCTCCACAACCATCATACCACCGCACATTGGCTGCCCCAGCCAGAGATAGAAATGTGAGTTGCGCATTTGCCACACACCTGTTTCTATCTAGCCTGATGGGTGCCAGGTGGGAGGAAATGGGGTTGCGATCCAGATCCACTGGGTGGCCCCAAGACTACTGGCACCCAACACATCCTTCTGCATTTCTGCACATGTGAAGCATTTTCTCCTTCCATTCCAGCTCCTGCACATAAAGACCACTGTACCAGAGCCAAAGACAGATGTGGTTCACATATCTGTCCATCATCACCCATCTGAGTTCCATGAAAGCTGGCAATGGCATTGGGTGACATCCAGGCTGGTGGCACTGGGAGAATGATGCCCCATCTACCCGTCCAACTTCCACACAAGGGTAGCACCATGCAGCAGCCAGGTATAGAGATGCAAGTTGCACATCTGCCCCTTCATACCCGTCCCTGCTCCATCAGAGCTAGCATGAAGGTTGGAGAGGGCTTTGGATGACTGGTACTTCCTCACCCGGTGCCACACCTCTACACTTGCAGAACACTCCATTCAGCCAGAGGCTTTCCCACCTAACGTGCTCTACCCATGGAGAGCACTCTGAGGTATTGAGATATAAAAATGTGGATCTTGGATCTGCCCCTCCACAACTGTTCCCATTCCACTAGGTGGGTGGGGGGTTAGGATACAGTGGGTGCTCCTGAGTGAATGGTGCCCCCTCTTGCACCCTCACCTATTAACCCAATAATTTACGGCAGCCAGAGAAGAGATGTATACTGCACATCTGCTCCATCAAAAACTGTGCCCATTCCAAAAAGTTTCACACACAGGCTACAGTGGGATCTAGGATGGTGGCCATTAAGTGACTGGCCCCCCCATATTCCACCTCCACACATGGGAAGCACTCCTCCCCCTCCATTACACATTTGCACATAGAGAGCACTTCTCCCCCTCCATGCCTCCTTTGCATATGGGGAGCAGTTCTTCTCCAGCCCTCTTCTATATGGTGGACATAGTGTCTTATGCAACGATATTTGGTCTCAATCCTTGTTGAATGCAACATTGTACAAATTGCATTTACTAATGTAAAGAAAATTACTTTATTTTAATTTATATTATGTGTCTTTACTTTTTGTATCTCATACCATGTATTGCCTTTACCATTGCTTGTACAGGAGACCTCCTTGCAAATGAGCTTGCTCAATGGATTTTATCCCTTCACAATAAACTTGAACTTGAACATGGAAATCACTCTTCTCTCCATGTCATCTTCATACATAAGTATCATTGCTCCTCCTCCATCCCACCTCCATACATTGTGAGCATTCATCCCTTGACCCCTGCAGTGCTTCTCCCACTACATTTCACCTCCCCACATGGCGAGTACTTTTCTCACTGCATCCCACCTCCTGCACACAGGGAGCACTTCTCCCCCTTCATTCAACCTCCACATATGGGGAGCTTTCCTCCCACTTCATATCAGCTCTGTACATGGGGAGCACTCCACCCCTTCATCCCACTGCCCCTAAATGGGGAGCATTGCCCCACATCCATCCCACTCCTACACATGGGGACTCCTCCACACATTTGCATCACACCTCCTCTACCACCATCCCACCTCTGCATATAGACAGTACTTCTCACCCCATTCCACTTTTGCACATGGGAGCATTCTGCAATAGCCAGAGACAAAGATGTCAGTCAGGCATCTGCCTTTCCATACCTATTCCCATTCCACATGATAAGCTTTAAGTTCTGCAGAACATTGATGTGGTTGAGATGTAATGAGTGGGTTGTCCTGGGAAATGGTGCCAATACCTCTCACCACCTCTCTGAATGAGAGAAGTCCCCCCCCCAAACCAATCTTTATTCTTTTCTCCACTCACCACTTTTCTGCTGACTATCCTCCTGTTTGCTTGCCTTATCAGTCGCTCCCCTCCCAAGACAGGACTACAGGCCACTAGGCCAGGGCAGATTTTTCCTTGACCTCTCCTGTCTTCTCCTCAGACCACACCACTAGTCCAGCCAACATTCAGCACAGTCAAGAAGACACGCCATGCGTTACTCACAGCTCAGTCAGTTATTTCTCTAGTAGACCATACTTCAAGTTCTCCCACGGTTCAACTGATGCTAGAGAAGAGCAACACACAATCCCACTCTACCACCATGACAGTCAACAGGACACCACAACTTTCTCAGTGCTGTACAGATGATGCAGCACAGCAGCACACTCACCAGTGTGTCTCACCAGGCTTCTCCTGCTCTCTCTGTTGATGTTGTCTCCATCTCCCCTAACTATCAATAGTCCTGTGCATCTACATTGTGTTGCAACTAGCTCTAGCCACTATGGAGACCGCTGAGACACTGAGTTTTTTAGCATCTGAGCCTGAGCCAACCTGAAAATAAAATACAGGAATTAAAAATGTTCTGAGGTAATTTTGGGGGAGGGGGGATGAACACCCTGAACATCCCCCTGCCTACGCCATGCAATCCACAACAGTTCAGACACATACAATGCTTACACTTAAAGGCACTCCTCCCAGTCCAGCCAGCCCATCTGCCTACTCCAGCACACAAATGAACACCAACCGCAACCCCTCCCACTTCCTCTGCAAGCAGCAAGGATTCTTCTCTGTCAAACGATCAGTCCTGTACAAGTAGCAGAGCTAGTAGTCCGGGGCTCCAGTCAAACCAGTTGTTGTAATGGAGCTCAAGCCTGCCCGAATACAAGAGGACAGCTAAACTGAGTCCCCTTAATCCCTACAGATGGAGGGCTGCTGCGCAGATGATTACTACAGCCACTCAGGCACCACCAGGGATTTAAAACAAGAGCTGGACTATGGCAGGCAGCCTGCCATTTGCCTCCTCTTCCTCCTCCTTCACTGACTGCTTGCAGCACTTGCTCAGCTGCTCCTCTGCTACCAGTGCCTACCAGTGCTCAGCAGTATTGGTGGGTGGCCCCTGTTGGAGTGGTCAAGCGAGCTCCTAGACTTGTTACTAGTCCCCATAACCGATACTCTCTTTCTACTTCCTTCTGTGTCTGGTTGCATCTGCCTGTTTTCAAACACCCAATAAACTTTTTTTTCTAGAGTCTGCTTAAATACAGAATATTAAATATATCAAAATAAAATACAATTGCTTTGAAGAAGATAGAAGCCTTTATTATGGCTCGGTTTTAATTGATGGTTGGAGAACGCTGAAATCTCATCTTGATTGTTTTACTTCCTTATTGCTATTTTGTATTTTCAGGTAAAATCAAATATAATAAAATATAATTGTATTTAGTTTTTTTGAGAAAATAGAAGCTTTTATTATGGCTCTTTTTGGTTTGATCAATGCACTCTAAAGAGTTGAAGCAGTGAGATCACCGCAGTTTTGGTAGCCTTGCATCATTCCTCTGATCCTAAAATATGTATCACAATGGTTGTATAATTGTAGGTCTATATTCAAATGGCTTTAATTCATTATAATTACACACTATGAAGAATAGTCCTAATGAGTTCATTTAAGGTTTCATAATTTGATGTTTTGCCATTTTAACGACCTCACAATCCTGCAGTCTTCAATTTGTTTTATCTAAACATTTCTTTGCTCAGTTCATCAATAGTCCAATAAGATTTAGAATAAAATTACTTTAGAACAAAAACTGTTTAAACTTTGGGTTTGATTTTGCACACATATTAACTTCTCTCCAAGTTGAAAATGCATAGGAGATTATTTGTACATGCTTTTGTAATCCTCCACACTTTTACTGTGGAAATTTGTAAAACATTAACACTTGACCTTTTGCACAGGTTTTGACTTCCTGTAAAGAGAATGGCTTAAAACATATTTAGGAGTTATTCAAGAGTTATCCCAAAGTCAAGATTTAGTAAACTACACATTTAATGCATTTTAATAATAGAAGTTGCCAAAGAGCACATAAAAAATGTAAACTGAATTTCACTGTATTCACTGATATAAACAGTTTCTTTATTGTTTTATAACATATTAGATTGCAGTATTTATTTCAAATGTTGTGGCAATGAGGATGCTGTGTACAGTGTGTGTGTGTGTGTGTGTGTGTGTGTGTGTGTTTGCTGTAGCTCAATATTTTTTCCTCCAAAAAGCATAGTAAAAAATGCCTGTTGATTGCTATATATTTTGCCTGGATACTTCACAGAACACTGGCATATATCTGAGATGGTTCTTATCAGGTAGTGTCTTAAGAGGTTATACACCAGACTGTTTGGTTAAATTCCATACTGACACTGTAGTGCAGCATGAGGGGGGTGCTACACTCCTGAAGTGCCGTCTTTTGGATGAGATGTTAAATAGAGGTCCCATATGCTTGTTCTGGTGGTAGTTCAGGTGGATGTTAAAGATCCCATGACATTTCTCGAAAAAAGTAGGGACATTTTTAATTGTGACGAATAAGTACAAAAACTATTACAAACATAGAACAAAAATTCCAAATAGAAATAATCATCACAAATAAATGTCATACAGACCAATTTAAGCACATTATCGAGTCAAAATTAGTAAGCAAAACAAAAACTAAATAGCAGAAAGAAATTTGGCTAGTACAGTATTCATCCTATATTTTCCTTCAAGAAAGGTACTGTGATCCATCTCCATCTCCACACCATTGGAGATATCTGTTTTTTTTCATACATACATTGTCCATGCACCAAACATTTCTTCCAGAGAGATATATTGCTGCTGAAAAACATATTTACACCTTATTTGCCATAACACAAATTTTATAATAGTAAAAATAATTCTGATAGTTCCTACTTCCAAAGGTGTACTTTTCCTGAAAAACCCTCCCATTACTTCTTCATATTTGGGTTACTCCAAATCCTCACTTTCCACCTTAGTGCTAATTCTGTCCAAAACATTATGACAAAGGGACAATAAATAAAGAAAGGTTCCTATGTTTCTTCTGTCATCCTGCAGGTTTGTCTTGGGTACATTCGTTCTTCCTGCTGTTTGTGCTTAGCATTCCCCTTAACTTGTAAATGTCCATGACAACACAACCATGTAATGTCCCACATCCTTGGTGAAACTCTAACGTCATTTAGCAATAAAATCACTTTATTTGTATACTGTTCCCCATCCCTTTAAAATTGGGTGGTACAGAAAAATTATTAGTTTGTATATTATCATATAACACCTTTCTATCAACTGATATGGTGTTTACTGGTTCCAGTTTCCATCTTTTAATTTTTTGTAAGTTAGGTTTGAAGGATGTAGGTATATTGTTATATCTTGATGATATTATAGGGTAAGCTTTCCCGTATGCAATGAATGGAAATAGCCACCATTCAGCATATGTAATTCACATGGCAGAAGAGGGTGTCATATTATCCACTATATTGTATTTTACAAATATATCAAAATAAAATACTATGGGGTTAATGAGATTGAGGCCTCCCTGTTTTACAGAAAGATACAATATTTCTCTTTTTATGGAGTTTAGTCTGCTATCCCAGATTACTTAAAATATTAGACTCAAAAGAGTGGTTTTACAAGCTATTGGTATATGGTAGACCATACTTAGGTACAGAAAATGGTACCAAAAATGTTTTAATTATCAGAACTTTCTTTGTCTGTTGCCATTGTTTCCATTTTGCTACTTTTTCTTTGCCAATTTCTAATTTTTCTTCCCAGTTTAGTAATCAGTTATCTCCAATCTGTATTTTATACCCAGTATTGTAATGGGTTCATCAGTAACAGGTACATTAGCTATAGCAGTGACTTTCTCAGTGGTGTTACTCATTATGTATCAGTGACATTTATTTATGTTCAGTGACACCCCAGCAATCTCTGCATATTTATGGATATTTATGGAAATGTGAGACTGCCTGGTCCCCAGATTCAGTACTGGTTATGAAGAGGCAAACATCGTCAGCATATACCATTACTTTCATAGACATATCCCCTCGTGCAGGGTCGGCCCTTTGATAAGTGCATCTTCTTGAATATATCGTAGAACTGGGTCTAAACAAAAAATGTACAGTACGGGGCTTATGGGGCATCCCTGTCTAACCTCATACTTATTCAAAATGTATGACCCCAAAGATCCATTACCTAGAGGAATTTTGAAGGCTTCGCCATATATTTTCCTTTTCCAGTCACAGAATACATGTGGGATTCCATAAGATTGTAATATAGATAATAGAAAGGAATGTGATATTTTGTCATAGGCCTTTTCCTGGTCCATCGACTTGCTATATCCATGTATTTTATCTTCTTTTCCTTGTTCCATAGTTCTCTAACTAAAAGTAGGTTTTCTGCAATGTTGCTTCCTGGAATTGAACATGTCTGAGACAGTGAAATCAAAAAGGAGGCTGATTTTGCTAGACGGGCTGTTAATATTTTCATTAGCATCTCAAAATCAGTACTTAAGATACTCAGGGGTCTCCAGTTATTAAGGTCTGACCTATAATTTTTCTTAAATATGAATATTTGTATTGCTATACAAAAGTGAAAATCAAATTTTTCAGATGATAATATCCAATTAAACACTACAAATAATATTTATACCAAATCTCTACTAATCTCTTTATAAAATTCTGATGTGAGACGATCCAGGCCTGGTACTATATTATTTTTCAGATTTCTTGTGGCTAGTTTAATCTCTTCCTTTGTGATGGGAGACACCATGTCATTTTGTACAGTCTGTGGCAGTGATCCTAAACAAATGAAGTTCAAATATTGTGCAATATTTTCTTGTTCTATGGGGGAGCTGCATATAACTTGTTAAGGTGTTAATGTACTATCTGCATCACCTCTGGGGTTGTATGAACCACTCTTCCATTTTCTGATTGTAGAGAAAATATTGTCCTGTCCTGGACTCTTTTTTTACAACTGGAAAAAATATCTTCACATGTCATCTTTCCAGGTGTGCCCATCCTATATTCCAGTAATGAAGATATGGCCCTATCATACTGGAGTTTCTCCATTTCCTTTTTTTTTTCAGGGATTTGCGTTAAAAAACTCTATGTGCAGATTTATTAAGGAGTACAATTTTGCTGTGTGTCCTCGGAAAGTAAGGTATTTTTTATATTTTGTGTTATTTTCTGTTTGTGCATATTGCATGATGTGGGTTTTAACCATCTTTTTTGTTTCAGACCACCAGATACTGATATCATGTGTTAAACCTGCTACTGTCATTCTAGGTCTTAATATGTCCTGCAGATAACTAATTAAGTCTTAATTTTCCAAAAGTGTTTTATTAAGTTTCCAGTAGCTTTTACCTATAGGTATTTTTCTGTTAAATCCAAAGAGATGGTTAAAATGGTATGATTTGATATTTCTAGGGGAACAGTTCCAGCTGTCACAACTTCTAGATATTTGGAGATAAATAAGAATTCTATACGACCTGCATGTTTTCCCCAAAAGTATGTATGCCCACCATGTTTGTGTAATGTCCTATATGAATCCTTCAATCCTACTGTGTTTATAATTTGTTGTAGACAATTAGTGTCACCAAATTCTTTGGGTGTTTTTGCTCCTCTATCGTCTTTAGACAGTACGCAATTAAAATTCCCACCCCATAATATATGTCTTGTTGTATGTAAATATGGTTTCACACTATTGAGTGGGGGAAGGGTGCTAATTGTCTGACTAGAGACCTCAGCTACCTGATTGTTTCCGGAAGACTTGGGCTGGTCCCACCCACCCAAACCCCTCACCCCACCCACCCCTGGTCAATATTCCCTTTGTACTAGGGTTCTGACATCACTTCCTCAAACAGGCAAAGATTTGCACCTGTCATAACAGAAGCAGACATCCAGGAAAGGAACTGCAGCAAGTGAAGAGGTGACTGCTCTCTCAGTGGAAGGGAAGTAAATTCAAATCTAGGCGCTTTCATTATTACTACTTCACATAGTTATTGCATTGGGTAAAGGAGGAGTAGGAGTTGAGGAAGGTTGTGCAATGGCTACTTAAAGTATTTTTGAGTGTGGATAGGAATATAAAAAGCAGTTGCTCAGCATATCTAAATGTGTGCAACAAAGGAGGTAAGGGACATAAAGAATGTTTTGCACTGATAGAGGGGGGAGAGTGGGGACTTGGGGGAGTGTTTGGTATCCTGCATCTGGAAGGGTGGGGGGTCGCTGGTGGGCAACGACAGCAATGGGTAGGGTGGTAGGCTGCAACAACTGCGGTGCACCAATCCTTCTAAACATTGCCTGGAGAGTGGGAGGATGTTTAGTGTGCAAACACATAGAAAAACTTAGAAAGGAGATTGAGGGTCTGCAGGAGGAACTAAGACAGGCAAGGCAGATTGGGGGTGGGTTTAGCCCAATACTGGAGGGAGGAAGAAGGGGAGATGAGGAGGGCAATTTAAGCCAACAGTGGTGAGGAGAGGCTCAGAAGAAGGGAAGCAGAGACAAAAGGGCCCAGGCCAGGAAGAACGATTGCCGGGGAAACCAGGTCAGGAGACAAAAGTCAAATGGAAAGAGGCAATAGGGACTTGTGAGGGGAGGTGAAGAAGTGGCAAAAGTCATGGAGTGGAAAGGAGAGAAGAGGTTACTATGAAGAGAGAGGGAGCAGGCATTTGTGAAGGATCTTCAGAAAATAGTTTTGCACTGCTAGAGAGGAAGAAGGTGGAGGAGGGAAGTGATGAAATTAGAGGAGTAATTGATAAATGCCTGGACCAAACTGGAGCGGGGAAGTTCTGCTGGGAGAACTGCAACAGGGGTAAAAGGGCATAATAATGTGCAGGAGGAAGAAGAGGAGCTGGAAATGAGGGAGGGAGATGAAAGGAAGCAAGCAGGGAGTAAGAGGGGTGGAATCTTAGTGCTGGGGACTCAATACTAAGAGTAGTTAGGTGGGGTAGCAAGGCCGAGAGGCATAGTCACATTTGGGTGGAGGCCATGCCAGGAATGACAGCGGAAAGGGTGGGACAGTCTGTTCTGAAATATGCTAGAAGGGGTAGGGACAATCCTCATTTAATTATGCATCTTGGGACAAATGACCTGGCTGACAAGACAGTGGATATAGTCCAGAGGAGGTTTGAGGAACTAGCACAATTATGTGAGGGGGAAGGAAGATCAGTAACTTTTTCTGAGATACTTCCGGTGCCAAAGGCAAGCTCAACAAGAAAGCTGAGAATAGAGGAATTTAACAGATGGCTAAGAACCTGGTGTTGTGCTAAAGGGTATGGGCTGTTGGGGGGGTGGAGAGGGACCTGGGAGGACAGTAGTCTCTATGCCAAGGACAGACTACACTTGAGTGAGGAAGGAAAGAAAGAGTTGAAGCAGAGGATGGAAGAATATATAGAGGAAGTTGAGAGTTTAAACTAGGAGTGGGGGTGGCAGTTGGGAAGAGATATGCAGAGACCACAGGTTGGGAAATCATAGAGCTACCCCCCATAACAGTGACAAAGGACAAATGGCAAGTACTATTGGTGATGCTAGGAAAGGAGGGCAGGATGGGAGGAGGGGAAAGGGTGGAAGGTGGTTACCTTAATTCTAGGAGCCTTGGGAGGAAAAACTGCAGAGTTGCAGGTTCTCATGGCAGAGGGAGAGGTGGACATTGCAGCCATCACGGAAACATGGGCCACCCAATATAATGACTGGGACCTGTCTGTACCAGGGTACAGGTTATTTCGTAGGGACAGGGTGACTGGGAAGGGGGGGGGTGGCACTATATGTGAAGGAAGGACTGAAGTGTGTAAGGAGGAAGGGAGGAGGTAGTACAGAGTCACTTTGGGTGCAAATCCAGGATTCCAAGAATAGGAGTCTTAGAATGGGAGTGGTGTACAGGCCACCATCTCCAGATGGAGGAGTTAGACAGGAACTAGAGGACAGATCAGGAGGACCTGTGAGAAGGTAGTGTGGTGATTGTGAGGGACTTCAACATGCCAGGAGTGGACTGGAGCACCCCAACAACCAGGAACAGAGGGACAGGTACTGCTGGATGCCTTCCAGGACGCTTCCTGCTGCAAATGGTCAGTGAACCAACCAGGTTAGGGAATACCCTTGACCTTGTGCTGGCAAATGGGGACTTTGTGAGAGAACTTACAGTGGAGGAACTGCTGTCAGGAGTGACCACCACTCAGTATGGCTCACATTGGATATGGGCAAGGAAGGGTGGAATCTGGCACAATAGTGCTGGACTTCAGGAGGGCTGACTTTGGGAGGATGGGGAAGTGGTAAAAGGGTACCTGGCCAGAATTCAATCTAGTATGGATACTAACCAGAGATGGGAGCTCATAAAGTTGGGGATAGTGGAGGCAACAAAACCTGCTGCAAAGCCCAGAGCAAGAAGGCTAGGGCTAAGAAACCCGAGCTGGTTGAGCAAGGAGGTCATGGAAAAGGAAGGAGGAAAAGAGCTGCCTTTAGGAAATACAAGAAAACAGGAGGGGAGGGACAGAGAGGTACTTGACAGAATCGAAGGAGGTGACAAGGGCAGTAAGGGGAGCCAAAGCATCTACGGAACTCAGGCTGGCACAAGGCATTAAGAAGGGGGAGAAGGACTTCTTTAAGTACATCAGGGAGAAAAGGAGCTGTAAGGACCACATAGTAAGGATTAGGAAGGAGGGGGGTTGGGTGGAAGCAGGGTACGATAAGGAGGAAGCACTAAATGAGTACTTCTGCTCAGTATTTACTAAAGAGAAGAGGGGGGTGACACCCAAGATGGGTGAAATGGCAGACGCAGGGGGGGAAGTAGTGACAGATGGGGAAATCATGGAGGGCAGAGTTCGAGAGGGTTTGAAGGCACTGAGGGTGGACAAGGCACCAGGCCCAGATGGCATCCACCCCAGGGTACTGAAGGAGCTGGCAGAGGTCCTTGCAGGACCTTTGGCAGACCTATTTAATGCCTCACTACATTCGGGTGTGTACCTCAGGACTGAGGATGGCTCATGTGGTGCCCCTCCACAAGAGTGGCCCGCAAGGATGAACCGAAACTACAGACCAGTGAGCCTCACATCCATCGTGGGTAAGCTAATGGAGACTATCCTGAAGGAGAGGCTGGTGGCCCTCTTAGAGGCCAAAGGACTACAGGACAGCAGACAGCATGGCTTCATACGTGGCCGATCCTGCCAAACCAACCTAGTCGGGTTCAATGACTGGGTAACTAGGCAACTGGACAGGGGACATGCAGTGGATGTCCTGTATCTGGACTTCAGTAAGGCATTCGACTCAGTGCCACATGGAAGGCTGGGAAGGAAGTTAGTAGGCACAGGGGCAGGTGCAATGTTGGTGAGATGGGTAGGAAACTGGCTGCAGGGAAGGCAACAGAGGGTGGTGGTGGGTGGGGAGCTCTGACACCCAAGGGCAATGACGAGCAGTATCCCACAGGGCTCGGTGTTGGGACCAGTGTTGTTTGGGATATTCATTGCAGACATATCATGGGACATCAAGAGCAAGATCAGTCTGTTTGCTGATGATACCAAGGTTGGCGCGGTGGTGGATGACCAAGGGGGATGGCAGGGGTTGCAGGATGATCTGGCAAAGCTTGAAATCTGGTCAGACACCTGGCAAATGGGCTTTAATGCCAAAAAGTGCAAGGTGATGCATTTTGGGATGAAGAACCCAAGGAGGACTTACCAGCTAGGGAAGTGCAGCTAGCCCAGACAGAGGAGGAGAAGGATCTGGGTGTGCTCATCACAGGTCAATGAACAACTCGGCACAGTGTAGGAAGGCAGCTGCAAAGGCCAACAAAATGCTGGGTTGTATTGCAAGGGTATATCCTCCGAGGAGGGAGGAGGTGATTCTGCCACTGTATAGGTCATTAGTTAGACCACACCTGGAGTACTGCGTGCAGTTCTGTTGTCCGTATCTGAAGAGGGACATTAAGTTACTGGAGGGAGTGCAGTGCAGGGCGACAAAGATGATCAAGGGTCTGGGGGACTTATCATATGAGAGGAGGTTGAAGGAGTTGAACATGTACTCACTGGAGGAGAGAAGAGACAGGGGGGACATGATTGAAACCTTTAAATACATGAAAGGAATAAACAAGACAGGTACAGAGGGGCTGTTCAAAGTAAGGGAAGGGAGGGCCACCAGGGGCCATGATATGAGACTGGAGTGAGGAAGGTTCAGGAGGGAGATGAGGAGACACTTTTTAACAGAGAGGGTGGTGGCTGGGTGGAATGCGTTACCTGCAGAAGTGGTATGCATTAGAACAGTGGACTGCTTCAAACGAGGATGGGACAGGACAAGGGGAGGTTAATGAAGGGAAGGGTGGAAGGAGGGGCAGCTGCAGAATAAGGGTGCTAGCTGCACATCTGAGCAGACCTGATAGACTTCTAGGCCTTTATCTGCTGGCAATTGTGATAACAGATGTCTGTGAGCAAATAGGTCGACTTACTTTTTTTCGTTTGTGGAGCATATATATTAATAGCTCTCCAGGCTGTGTTATTTTTAAAAAAATCAATCAATATTGCTTGTCCTGGTAGTTTATCTATTATCCTAGAAATCTTAAAATCTTGTCCACTAAATAGTATCCCCACCCCATCACACGCTTCTGTACAATAAGTAAAGTATGAAGGCCCACTGGACCATAACTTTTGTGCCATTGCCACTAGTAAGGTGGTGTTCAGTCTAGAGTCTTGCAGAAAGCACACATCACAATTTAGGTCTTGTAGTATGGAAACGGTGATTAACCGATGCTTAGCATTTTTAATGCTCTTCTCATCAATAGACGCAATAGATAATGGGGCACTATAAGATGTCATGGATATATGAATGTCAAGAGGTGGGGCCTAGGTGCATGCTTTGCCTGGTGCAAATTCCCAGGTACCCTCTCCTTTTGGTGTCTGCAGCAGAACCGGGAGGTACAGCTTCCTCAGAATCAGAGGATTGAACATGTTGAGAGGAGACTGTAGAAGAGGAATCTGTGTCCTCACTGGGTTCTATACTTCTATCCCTTGGGGCTAAGGCTTCACATTTTTTAGAGAGCAGAATGCCTTGTGGAGAAGTATTAGGTTTAGACTTTTAAGATTTTGAGGTCTCTTGTCTGATAGTTCTTTTTTTTGTGACAACAGACATCTTGGGGCGGGCATAGCAGTCTTAGGAGCCAGGGGATATCTTGGGGTGGGATTTCCTCTCTGATCTCTATAGAGGGTGATTCTACAGTTTCTGGATCCTGGGTTACAGGTGTTATGGTCTGTGTTACTGTCATGGCTTCAGGTGGTGGGTCCTGAGGGTTAGTATGCTCTCCCATGTCACTCTGGTTCAAAGATTCCAGAGCGGGAGGTTCTTTCTCTAGATTTTGGAGGTTTCAGAAGGGGTAACATTTGTTTTGTCTGCTGACTGCTGTGCTGCAGCTATGTCTTTCTTCTGTGCCTCAGTCAAAATGGTGGCTTGGTCAGGTCTATCATCCATATTATGAGTGGCCCAAGGACAGAAGCGATAGGAAATACTAGGTTCCTTGCATAAATTACATTTAACACTAGTAGAACAATTAGCACTTTGATTCCCATACTGAAAACACGCAGGCATTCTCCTGGATGTCATTTCAGATCACTCACCCACCTACTGCATCTGGGGCATCTCCCAGCCCAAAATTCCCAGTAAAGTGATCCAGATGAGGGACTTTCCCAAACACAACATTAGTGACTTTCTTGCGGACTTTACTGTGTGCAGATTGGTCCCAGGTCACCGCCACCAGTGATCCATCAGGAGCTCTTGAACATTTTATTGCTGTGTTCACTCCCTTACAAAACAAACATGTCCCCTCACAAAAAGGAGGGTAAAGGGGACCATCACAAAATGGCTCCATGGTGGACTACTCTCCCTCATGAAGTAGAGGGACAAATGATGGCAGAGATACAAGAACTTCTTCAACAATAAGGACCTCACTGAATACCAGCAGCTCAGAAACTCATGTAAAAGAGCCATCCATACTGCCAAGAATGAGTTCTCTCGAGCGTCCCTGCTATCCTCAGCTAGAAATCCAAGAAGTTTCTGGCAAAATATCCAAAACACAGTTGGTGGGTCTGACAGAGTCCAGGTCACTGACCTGCACATTTGTGGGGTCAGCTGTAACAACCCTCTCACCATTGCCAATCCCTTCAACTCCCTGTTCACTGACCTGCCCGCTCCACCTTCCCAGTCCCCCATCCCCATAGCTCAAGACCCATCCCTGAGCGAGCCCTCTTCCTGACCCCCCTTTTACCTAAAACGGGTCTCGGTCAAGGAGACCCAGAAACTCCTCGCAGGTCTCCCCCTCACACTGGGGCAGGGCACAACTGCCTTGAACCCAGACTGCTCAGCCTGGGGACATCTCTCCTTGCCCGGCCTGTTACCCACATCTTTAACATGTCATTAATCTCAGGTATCATTCCGGATGTCTGGAAAGTGGCCAAGGTCATCCCTTTCTTCAAACAAGGCAATCCAAAAGACTTTAAGAACTACTGCCCTATCGCGATCCTCTCTGTGATCTGTAAGCTTCTTGAGAAGGTTGTTGCTTCTCAGCTCTCCCACTATCTACAGAGCTATGATTTTCTCTCCCCTGCCCAACACAGCTTCAGAAAAGGGCATAGCACCTCTACCGCCCTTACTGTGGTGACCTCCACAATCAGGTCCGCTACCGATCAAGATTGACCACTCCCTCCTATGCTCCACTCTCCAATCACTGGGCCACTCCTCCCCTGCCCTTGCCTGGTTCTCTAACTACCTCTCTGGCAAGCAACAATACACAAACTTCAGCAGTGCCTTCTCTGCCTCCTCCATAGTAAATCATGGGGTCCCCCAAGGATCCGTCCTGGGTCCAACACTGTTTTAACTATTCATAAATGAATTGCTCTCCATCACAGATCATGGGCGCTCCACCCTCTACAAGAATGACCTAGTTATCCTTGCCAGCTCCCACAATATCACCCTCATTAACTCCATGCTGAACTCTGACTTCCACCTTATCCAAGCCTGGCTTGAGGGACATAAGCTGACCATAAACCTAAAAAAGACTCAGGCAATGCTCTTTGGCTCCATGGCCAAGACTAAAAACTGCCCTGATCCCCAAATATCCTTGGAGCTGATGTCACCCCCCCCGCAATCTGCGGCCTCTGTCATGTACCTGGGTGTAACCCTTGACCTGCAACTAGACCTCTCCCAGCATATTCAGAACATGTGTAATGCTACAAATGTCATGCTCAGTTTAGCATATAGAGTCAAAAGCAGTCTCACCACACCCGCACACCTCGCAATTGCCAGGGGGATCCTCCTACCCTCTCTCTGCTACGGGCTTGTATCTTTTGCCTCTGTCCCTAAGACCAATCTCATTAAATGGGACACTATATACAACAACGTATGCCACTTTGCACTCTCTGTACATCACCTCATGCACCACTGTAAGCTTTACTCGTGACTTCAGTGGCTCCCTCCTGATAAGCACCGTACCTTTGTCCTTGGCAACTTCATTGACAACACTGTCTGAACTGCTACCCCTTCAGCACTTACCCTACCCCCAAACCTGGGACTCCCTACCATTACCTGAGATCTAGAGATTCACAGGACCTCCTGGTTCCAAAAACCCATTCTCTTATGGGCGATCATAAGATATTAGAATGGTAGAAAAAGGGGAGATTTTGCTGATGGGTGATCTGAATATGCCAGATGTTAACTGGAGTGCAGTTGCAGCTGCCACTTCGAAGAGTGCAGTTATTCTAGATGCCCTACAGGGGGCATGCCTTAGACAACTAGTACTGGAGCCCACTCGAGAGGGAGCAATATTAGACTTGATTCTCTCAAATGGAGATGGTGAGAGGATAACAGATGTAGAAGTGGGCAGCCATCTGGGAACTAGCGACCATCGAACAGTATGGTTCACAATAAACACAGCAATAGACTCAAGCCATACAAAGACAAAAGTACTGGACTTTAGGAGGGCTGACTTTGCCAAAATGGGTGAGTGCCTAAGGAACGCACTAGCAAATGGGCAGGAAGGAGGGGTGGAAGAACAATGGGGAATAATAAAAACTGCCATCACAGAGGTAACGAGCCTTTGTGTGAAGCAAATAAACAAAACAAGATGATGTAAGAAACCACTATGGTTCTCAAAAGAAGTGGCAGTGAAGGTTCAAGAGAAAAAGCATTCAGGAAGTACAAGGAATTGCAGAAGGAGCAGGACAGAGAACTGTATCAGTTAAAGCAAAAGAGGCTGGGAAGGCAGTCAGAACAGCAAAGGCCCAAACTGAGGAAAGATAGCCAACTCAGTTAAGAAGGGGATAAAACCTTTATAGGTACATCAGGAGCAAGGAAGACCAAGGGAGGGATAGTGAGGCTTAATAAAGGGAGGGAGGGTGGGCAGAGGGAGACTGTAAAAAGGCAGAGATACTAAACAAATATTTTTGCTCAGTATTTACAAAGGAAGAGGGGGAGGTACATAAAACAAACAGTAGTAACACTCTGGATACAGAAGTTGATACCGGCCCATTTACAGAAGAAAGGGTTCTGAAAGAACTCTTAAAACTGAAGGTGGACAAAGCAATGGGGCCTGATGGGATTCATCCCAGTGTAACCCCTAGATGGCGCTATCCCAGGGGCTACTACTCCTGCCTGATTTGCCACTAACAGGTTGAGGGGCCTGGATCCAATGGCGGGTGCCTCCACCCAGAGGTCAGGGTTTGCAATAGTTAAACTTACTTGGTCACAGCCCTCTGGGACACTGCAACCCCCCTTTCTTCCCACTAGTGGCTCACACAATATATCAGAATTACCTTCACAGTATACACTTACCCCCAGGGCTGGTTCGAGCACTGGGACCTCCTGTAAAATAAGATACAGTGCAACAATCACAGTACAATACTTTAACATAGACAAATACCTCAGGCAGTATAACTTTGCTGAAACAAGCAGCTCTGATTTATTTAGGGGGAATATAACAAGGACAGGGGGAAATCAGGTTAATTAGCTTATACTTTACTCATCTACCTATGGCTCTGTGCACAGGCCTATCCCTATCAGTTACTGTCCCTGGGTACCCAAGCCCTAGTGGCTAGTCCAAACCGTGGCAGCTGGTAGGGGCTCTTTCCCACAGAGAAAAGCAAAATTAGTTTAAACAGTCAGCAGTACAGTGATTCCATTTGGATTTAATGTGGCAATTCAACAGGGAGCGACCCTGAATTAGTACTCACGACCTCCAAACAAGATAGGGTCCTTCAACGTCAGCAGGGCTTTCTTGAGCTCCATGAGACTCCTCACACATTTATATGGTAAAAAGAAAGTACTATACCAGGCAGGCTGCTTCTCTATCCCGATCGCAATTACTGCACAATACCCGGGAGAACACACAGCAGATTCAGTTCCTGACAGACAGAGTGCAATTCAGCAATTTCTCCAGTCTTCTACAGGGTGAGCCTGGTTTCTACTCTTCAGATACCCTTTGATTCTTTTCACAGGACAGATTCAGTCCTAACAAGCAGTTACACAAGCTGCAGACCGGAGCTCAGGGCCTTACACACGTTTCCTGACTAAAACTGCACACCGAAAAAGCACAGGGCTCCTTCCTTCTTCACTTCCAGAGCTCAAACTGAAACCCCAAGAGACAAAACCGGGCACTTCCTTTGAGTTCCTCCCAGTTCTTGACTGGATTGGCTGTCACTCACAATAGACTGCTCCTGTTGGTCCAAAAAGGGGCCAAAGTCTAAACTACATCTCCCAGAGTCACTGCCCATACAATCCTCTTGTGGCTGGCTCAGATTAGGAGTCCAAGTTCTGATTCGTCCAAGGCACCATTTTAGAGCTAGCTTACCCCACACTGATTGGTCCAGTTCAGCAGTTCAAAACCAGAATGGGAACTAGGCAGACACAGTTCTGACTGCAAAGAAAGCAGGTTAGACAAACTGTAATTTCATTATTACTCTAAATAATTTCTGGCAAACAGTTACATCTTTCAGATAGGTTCCCTTTGCACTCCTAGTGACTGCAAAAATGGAGTGAATTGGCAGCAGCTCGAGTGGTACTCAAACAGAGAAGCACACAGTCCCCCCATACAAACTAATTATGTCTGCAAGCAGATAGCTCTTAAAGAGACAGTACCAGAGGCTCCAAAAACACTCACTGATAAATGGCCTAAATGCCAAACACCATTCAGGCTTGGAGCATTCAAGCAAGTTCCTGGAAGTCTTTTGGGAACCCCCATTTGCAGGGGGGTTACACCAGAATTCTAAAAGAACTAAGGGTAGAACTAGTGACACCACTGACTACCCTTTTTAACAAATCATGGGAGGATGGGGTGGTACCCGAGGACTGGAGGAGGGCAGATGTGATTCCCCTTCACAAAAGTGGGAGCAAGGCAGAAGCAGGAAACTATAGACCTGTTAGTTTAACCTCAGTGATAGGGAAAATGATGGAATCACTTCTAAAGGAAAGAATTGTCGAGTATCTAGAGGCCAGAGGGCACAGGACCCTAGGCAGCATGGATTCACAGCGGGAAGGTCATGCCAGACAAATCTGATAGATTTTTTTGACTGGGTGACCAAAGTAGTAGATCAGGGAGGGGCTGTGGACATGGCCTACCTAGACTTTAGCAAGGCATTTGACACAGTCCCACACAAAAGATTAATATATAAGTTAGCCAGCCTGTGAGTGGGTCCCAAGATGACAGCCTGGGTAAAGAATTGGCTGGAGAATAGGACACAGACAGTAATAGTAAATGGAGTCCACTCAGAAGAAAGGAGGGTTACTAGTGGGTACCGCAGGGTTCAGTATTAGGACCAGTCCTCTTCAATGTCTTTATAAGCGACATTGCAGAAGGACTGGAAGAAAAGTATGTCTCTTTGCAGATGACACTAAGAGCTGCAACAGAGTTGATGCACAGGGTGGGGTGGAAAGGATGAGAAGGGACTTGACAAGGTTAGAGGAATGGTCAAATGTATGGCAGTTTAGATTCAATGCTAAGAAGTGCAAGGTAATGCACCTGGGAAACAAAACCCAGGGAAGAGTACACAATGGGGGTGAGATACTAACAACAACAAAATGGAAAGGGACCTGGGGTAGTCATATCAGATGACCTAAAGACGGGCAAGCAATGTGAGAGGCAGCAAGGAGGTTGGGGGATACTGGGATGCATAGGAGAGGCATCACCAGTAGAAAACAGGAAGTTATTATCCCTCTGTACAGACAGCTGGTGAGACCCCATCTGGAGTACTGTGTGCAGTTCTGGAGACCCAGTCTCCGCAAAGACATAGACAAGATGGAAGCTGTCCAGACGAGGGCAACTAAAATGGTGCAGGGTCTGCACCGGAAGGCATATGAAGAGAGACTTAAGGAGCTTAATATGTATAGCCTCGAGGAAAGAAGGGAGAGGGGGGACATGATGGAAACTTTCAAGTACCTCAAGGGAATCAACAAAGTCCAAGAGGGTAGCATCTTTCAAAAAAAGAGGTGTGCAAGAACAAGAGGGCACAATTTGAAGATAGAGAGGCGGCTCAGAGGTAATTTAAGGAAGTATTTTTCACAGAGAGGGTTGTGGATGCATGGAGCGGCCTTCCGAGCAGGTTGTGGAGTCAAAATCAGTGGTGAATTCAAGCATGCATGGGATAGTCATAAGGCAGTTCTGGGGGGTGGGGGTAGGAAGAAGTAGGCTGCTGGTTAACTAGGATCTGCAGCTTATCCAGTAGGTAGGGAAATGGGCAGACTGGGTGGGCCAAGCGGTCCTTATCTGCCATCAAATTCTATGTTTCTATATGTTTCTATGATCAGGCTTTCGCTGCATATGCACCTAGAATGTGGAACTCCCTTCTTGCAATCACTCATGCAGCCCCCTCCCATCCCTGCTTCAAAGCCTCCCTATGGGGCTTTCTGAAATTGGTCTCCACCTGTCTCTGTGCTACTACTCCCAGTTCGATTGTTTGGGTGCATGATGCCCAACTATTGAATGCTCTTCCTCCAAATTGATGCGGCCTGTAACTGATAGCTGCATCAAAATGTTACTCAATTTGCCCTGGGCCCTTTCACTGCCCTTATGTCTGTTGGATTCCCAGGCAACCCTTTTTTCTATACTCTGTCTCTCCAAGTTACCTACTATCCTTACCCTTCTGAGGGTATGGCCGGCCTTACACTTGCTTACTCTGTTTTTGCCTTGCTTGCACAATGCTGTTACTCCATCACAGTGTTTATTGTGATGCCTGTAGATCTTGTAAGTTACCTTTTCCTCAGCCTGTGATGCTTGTAATTGAGGGCTTAGCTGGCCCTATACCTGTTAACTCTGCTGACCTTGCTTGTATAATACTGTTACTCTACCATAATGTTTTGTGATTCCTGTTGCTCTTGTATGTTAACCTTTTACTCTGCCTGATGTGCTTGACTGTTCCTTGTAACCTCCCCGGTCGTACCTGAAAACAGGCACTTGGCTGTCTACTGTGCTTACCTGGTTAACAAAAGCAAATAAATAATACGGTCACAGGCTGAACTTAAATATGTATATGAACCACACTTAAAACATGTTTTTGGCTGGCCTGGGTAGAAGCAATGACTCTGTTCTCAGCCTAAAAACAAACTGCTAGGTAAATGTTGTGGTCCTGAATTTGTGCTGCGTAATCTTACTTTCTATCACCACTCTCCTGTCCAGATATGTTCTATATCAGATATTGGTTGGGCCAAACCCAAAATCTCACAGTATTGCTGTAGCCAGTGCGTAATGTCATGAACTGCAACCCCTTCATTTCAAAATAAAACAGTAACATTTTTATGGCAGGTTTTGTTTGGGGTATTGCCCTGAATGGGAGCCATAATGTAGTATTGCAAAGTTTTTCATATTTTGTCCAGAATCTATCAAGGCCTTGAGGTGTCTTGAAACTTACATCAAATAATGTGTCTCCTGTAGCACGTATTAGCGCATAGATTTCGTTAGAAAAGAAACCCATAGAGTACTTTATTAATTTTTTTCCCACATAGATCCTGTCAGGACTTAATTCAAGACCCCCTAAATACTGAAGTCTCACAGCATTGCAAAGTTGTGCAGGTAGGGGTTGCTGGTAGAAATGGTCTTTCTTATGAAAACTGGCCAATGTTAACTGTGCAGCATCTGTTCCAGGGAGGGGGTTGCTTGTATCCATCCTGTCTTCCCAATTTTGTGGATTTGGCTGTTCAGTATCTGATTTAGAGGAAGAGGGTAGAGGAGACTTGCATGGGGGAGAACAAGTATTGTGAACAACATCTTTAGGTGCAAGTCCATATCTGAATCAGTAGTAAAGGGAGTATTGTGATGCTGTAACCCCATATCAACTTGCTGTACTGTGGGCTCAGTATTGTTTGAGGTACCTGGTATGGGACTATGTGCTGGATCAGGTACCCATGTCCCAGCAGTATTCTGAACCCACCCAGCCTGTCTAAGAAATGTTTTTAATGTTTTGGGCAGCAGGGGGACTTGAAACTGTGATATGTTCTGTGACTCAGTCCCTCTTCCTTTTCAAAGGCCCAAATCTGCTGACGCTATCAAGGATTCAGGTGATAACATATTATTTTCAGTATTTACAGATTTAGGCAGTTGCTCCATGGTGATGTCTGACAAGTCAGTCTGAGGAGATTCTGAAATCTGTTGCGGTGAGGAGTTTTCCGCTGTTGTGTCATTTGCAGGTATTGAAAAGATCTGTGCATTCAGTAAGCCAGACAATAGGTTCACAGGAGTAGCAGGGTGTGGTTCTTTCAACTCTGGATTTTCAGCCACATTTACTGTGCACTTGTTCCCAGCCGCGGCTCTAGGCACACAACTATTTGTTGACTTGAACTGCCAGCCGCTGTAGCGTTAGGCTCAGGAGCATCTGTCGGCTAAGACTCAGCTGTTCTTGGCCCTGCCAGGTCAGCATCTTGCATTGTTGGTGAGTCATTTCCCTGTGCTGTTCTCGATGACAAATGCAAAACTGACAGTTCAGCTTGGAGCGCTTCTTTTCTAAACTCGCTTTTTGTTCTGCAGCATTGAATTCTAGCAATTTGCATTCTTTATCCTGCAATACACATAGATGCATTTTAGAAAGTATCTTTGTTGTACAGTGTCAGGTTTATTTAAAGTTCATTCCATAGAAGCATCTGAAAGTTCCTCAGGCAGTTCCAAAACATCTTTCTTAGGTAATTCTCCATGTGCAGCCTCTAGAGAAGGGGAGACAAGGGAGGAGGCTATCGCACCTGTCTCCAGAGCTCCTTTCCTTCCCCCTGGATCCACTGGAGTGGCCATCTTGGCAGACAGCCAGAATCTCCCCATATGGTGAGTAGGGGAATTTTTTATTCACTACTCAAAACAAAATATACAAAAATGTATTGCATCATACAAAATCATACAGAAAGAAAATCAAAACATAAGAAAGCATTACACCATACAATTGGAGAATTTTAGATAATATATATCAGGTTAGCAAAAATACCCCCCTCCCCCACCAAAAGAGTAGGGAAAAGTGTTTCAAAAACCCAAAACAAAAGATACCAAAACTATATTACTGCATACTTAAACATAATAAAAGAAAGGGAAAAGATCTGGATACATATTCCATCATACATTAATTTCAAACATAGATAATTCATATGTTTATAACTCCCCCCACATCAAAAAACAGGGAAAAGTATTTAATTCAAATATTCACAAAAACAATCAAGTCTCACTCAAAATGTATACAAATCTTATATCGAGTCCTTATTTACCAACATGTCTGATCCAAAATATTGTCCCCTTAGAAATCTGAGTAGAAATGTAAATAAGAAGAAAAAAGAAGCCCCCCCCCCATACAAATAGTGGAATTATGTATTCCTAAATTCAAACAGTGATAAACCCAAGCATATACAAAAATGTAGTAGTTCATATCATTTAAGGAAATTTAAAACAAAAGAAAGTATTTCCTCATACCATTAAATAAAAACTATTGAAAGGAAAATGCCTGAGTCCAATATTCACAGTAAATTCAACAAACAAAATCATAACAAGGGCAAAAATAAATCAAAAGACTCTTTCATATGTATTCCAATATCCAGTAATATGTGTAAAATTGAAGTCAAAAACTCTAGCTAAGGCCATCATCAAACCCCCCCTCTCCCCATGTCCCATGCCATAATAGTTACAGTAAGGAGATCTCTCTAGTTTATACTTAAATTAGAATTATAATCAAGTTATTCAATATCTGCAGAATGGATGATGATGATGAAGAGACTGAAATAATCCTTCTTCTATGAATCGGTAAGGTTCACCCTGTGTCTAACCAATTCATGTGTGTTTCCAATAAATGCAAAACTCAACAGTAGGTATTCTGTCTTGTTTTTGATCTTTTATCTGTTGAATATTGGCAGAAATTTTCCAAAATAATTGTTCTGGGGTCACAAATTGCTGTTGTGGAGACCAAGCACACAGTGTCTGCCAAATCTGGTACAGTACTTCATACATATTAGAATTACATGCACTATGTCAACATGATACTTCCTCCAAGCCTATAGCAGAATGCCTAGTAAAAGAATTTCTGCTGTCAGTGACCCTAATGGTGAACCTTTCCACTGAGAAAGGGTATAAGGTCCAAAACTGGCTAATATAAGGACACTCAAAAAAATAAATGTAAAACAGACTGGGGCTTGACATAAATTCTGTCTTGGACACCCTCTTTTTGCATTCCTTTGTGTTTGAGATTTCCCTTGACATTTAGTTTTTTGTGTGTTGCCAACCATAAAACATCCCACATATATGCCGATATCCGTCTGGAAGTCAACATACTTCCTATTTGCTGAAAGTGTTGTGGTGGATAGATAGTAAAGTCTGATAAAATCAGAAAGTGCCTCTCCACAATGGCTCTACATAGTTCTTTCCTAGAACATTGTTCTATTCGTTGTCTTAAAATTCCCCGTAGTTTCAATTTTGCAAAACATGATTTCAGATATTGCTGCAATCCCGTTAAGGGCTTCTGTTTCAGAATTTGTTCTAATGGTTGTCAGGTCTGAATCCAGGGAGAGAGTGAATCCCAAACCCAAAGATCCCACAACTAGCCCACTTTTTATAAGAGGGGACTCATGTTTTTAGTGACAACAAGGGAAAAGAAAAAAACAATTGGATTTACCATCCGAATGCCTCCACATCTAAAATCTTCATATAGTACACCTCTTTTAATAGGGTTCAGCCTGCTACCCCATATTGTTTGAATAAAAAAAAACACTGTAAATGCTAGTATCCAATATAGCTGGGGGAGGGAAAACAGCTCCTAGGTGGAGAAACATACTAAGTAAAAAAGGTTTTAGCCATGTAGACTCTTTTTTTTCTTCAACATTCTGCACTTATTCCATTGTCATACTTTATTCTGTGCATCTTTTAGTAACAATTCCCAATTATATTTGGCTGGATCTTCCATCCCAGAATGAATCCCTGATATTTTATAATATCCGACACAAGCTGGAATCCCCATAATAGCAACAGTATCAGTATGTGTTGTACTTATGGAAAGATACTTACTTTTACTAAGATTCGCTTGTGATCCTGAGCCCTCCTCATATGCCATCAGTAAGGCCTCAGTAGCATGGCACGATGGAAGATCTGCTAAGATAAGATAGAGATCGTCAGCATAGGCCACTGTTTTTACATCTGTACATGTGCTATGTAGGGAAAGACCCCTAATAGCTTCTAATGCATTAACCCTTGCCAATAATGGTTTCAGGGTTAAAATATAAAGAAGAGGACTCAAACGGCACCCTTGTCTAACTCCTCTAGTCACCTTCACTGGTTTTCTTAACCAGCCATTCACAAAGGGTGTTGCTATTGCTTCAGTGTAACATGTCTTAAACCAAGATATAAAAGGAAGAGGAAACTTCATCTTGGAAAGACAGGCCCAGATATAATCATGTGGTACCCTGTCAAAGGCCTTTTGTTGGTCTAAGCTAAAACAGAAACCCATAAGTTCACCTGAGAACCCTCTGGAAAAAATTTCCCTTATTAAAATAAGGCCATCCATTATGGTCCTACCTGGGACAGAGCAGAACTGTGTTGGGTGAATAACATCTTCTAAACAAATATAAATATGTTTACTCAAAATTTTCGTTAGAAGCTTCTAGTCACTATTAAGGAGAATTATTGGTCTCCAGTTTTGCAGTGTTTCTTTATCTCCCTGTTTATAAAGTAAAACTACAAGACCTTTGTACATGCTAGGAGGTAAAGCATTGGCCTTTAAACTGTCAGAAAGATGGATGGATAGTTCTTCTGCCAGAAAAGGAATTAACAGCTTGTATAATTCATTTGGGAGCCCATCGAGGCCCAGTGCTTTTCCCACAGGAGAGTGTGAAATAACTTCCATGACGTCCAGTGGGGAGACAGGGTATAGGAGACCAGGAAAAAAATATTCCTGCACTGTTCTTAGTGGACAAGTATCTAGCCACTGCATAATGTGTGTCTCTGTGAGATGAGGATCAGCAGAGAACAAAACCTCCAAATTCTGACCCACTTCTTTTAAGACATCTTGTTTTTGAAAAATCATTCTTCCGCGAGGAATTTGAGTGTTCTAATGTCTTTTTGGTGTCTTGAGGCCTGGGAAAAGTCAAAAGGGTTGGTGTGGGCCTTTGTGCCATGTACTCCAAACCTTTGTTCTTGTCTCAGAGAGGACATTTGGTCATACTGCAATTTAGTCAGCGTAGCCTTTAAAGTTTGAAATTCATGCATATCAAGTCTCAATTCCCTGTAGTATACATTCTTGAAAAATAAGTAAATTCTGTCTGGTAGCTGAATAATCCTGCATCCTATGTTTACCTAAAAGCCTGCCTATTTGCTGAAAATACAGTGCAAGTCACATTAAATTGTTCCTCCAATGAGTTGGTGTAGCATGTCTAACTGAGTTGCATAAGTGTTGCTGGATCCAAGTCAGTGCTGTGCACAAACTGTTTAAGAGTTAAAACCCAGTTTTGGACTGCATTATGACAGTACTGCAGATGCATTTCAATTGAGCTGCAAAAGCATTTTACAAATATAGTGCTTCAGCTGGTTAAACACTGAAAAATAAAGCATTATGAGTTGCCAATGCATTGCCGACTATAAAAACAGTGCTAAACCAACTTATTGGTGGAACAGTTTAATGAGACTTGTACTGTAGGTCTGAAATTCCAATTTTGTATCTCCCACCATTCTTGTCTAGTATCATAGACACAAAACACTGTTTTCCTAGCATTAATGGTAGCCTGGAAGCCCTCCTTCACCTCTGGAATGTCCAATAATGCAAAATTAAGCTTCCAGTAACTCGATCTCCGAGATGTACTTTTATAGTTAGAAATGGTAACACTCAGTAAACCATGATCCGAGGTAGCCACCAATTGCAATGTTGGATTCCTGGTTTATAGAGAAGGAGACTAAAACCAATAGTCTATCCTGGATGATTTTTTACTTTGAAAAAATGTATGGGGTGCTGGGGTGGGTGAGGAGATAAAAATATCTGTCAGGCCACACTGGATAAGTAAGGAATTCAAAAAGGTAGTATCACAATATAATTTTGTGGTGTTAAAATGCCTATCTTGAGCAGTTCGATTAATATTAAAATCCCCTCCAAATAATACATTTTTACTGGTAAATAAATTTGGACGTATGAGTTTCAACAGGGGAATCCTAGCTGACTTTGTTTGTGGAGCACAAATATTGATCAGACGGAAATCTATAATAAATAGTGTGATGTCTAAAAGATACGTCTGGCCTCAAGAAATGTCCACCATATGTGTGACTATAGTATTGGGAGTAGTGAAACAAATCCCAAGACCACAATGAAGATTTTCTCCTCCTGACCAAATAGCTAGGACCCCAGATCTAAGCATCTGAGTCAGTTTAAAAATCATAAAGCGTGTATGATCTAGTATCCTGTAAGAACACTATATCATATGTTTGAGTTGAAAACAGCTCAAAAGTGGCTAACATTTTGACCTCTGACATAATATTGTTGGTGTTAAGGCTAGCTATTTTTAACTCATAGTTTTGTTGTGTGGCAGCAAAAGCAGTGGTTTAGGTACCAGAGAGGGGTTTCTTCATGCTTTTTCTTGTACCTACTTTTGGTCCCAAACAGCGTTTTTTTCTAGCTTTACTAGGTGGGACAGGCCAGGAGTCTGATTCTGAAATAATCTCCATTTGGGAGGAAGCCAAAGAGGCATCATCGGAGTCTGGGTCATCACCACCAGTGTCAGTAGGCAGAGCTGAGTATCTATTTTCTGACAATGGCAGCCCCAGCACTGTTGTTAGTTTGGGGTTCTTAGGTGAGTGGATGTCGAGGTGCTGCCTCCCCCTGGAGGTCTAAGGGAACTACAGGAACAGGAAGTGGGGGAGGGAGTATGGTGTCCCTACCATCTTGTGGGTGTGAAACATCCTCAGGGCCATTCATTGGGGAACTGGTGGTAGGATCTACCTCTTGTGGTTCTGGTACCTCAAACCTTGAATCTGGGCCATGAGTGGGTGACTTTTCCCTGGATTCTGTACATGTATGTTGTGCAGGATGTCATATTTGGGGTTGAGGGTCAAAAGAAAAATGAGTTCTCATATTTTCATTAGCCATTCTAGTAGTTCTGTGAACATAAAAATCCTGGATACCATAATCTGCATCTCCTGCATTATGTGCCGCCCAAAGGCATTCCATGAAATGATGTCCCCCTTCATCATAGAGATTGCACTTTGGTGTATGTATACAATGCACAGAAGAATGACCTGTATCCTCACAAAACGTACATTGTAGAATCTGACAATTAGTACTAAGATGCCTCACTGACCCACATTTAAAACATCTTTTTATTTGGCCCCGGTAAAATATGAACCCCTTATCCCTGTCAATGTAAAAGCAGTTTGGTTGGTGTTCCAGACCCTCTTCTGTCTGAAATAGCTTTATTTTAAACTTCAACCACCATTCCAAAATCCTTCTGTGTCTAACATTGGGTCTGGAGTACCTTGTACTTCACAGAGCTTCTCCAGCCAATATAAAATGTCAGAGATGTTGACGCCTTTGTTTTGAAATAAAACAGTTATCACCCGAAAAGGTTGCTTAGTCAGTGGAATCACCTGGAAAGGTGTGCATAATGGATTGTTTTCACAGTCATATGTTTAACCCAGAATCTCTCCAGTATTTCTGGTGTCTGAAAACTAATATCAAACGTGTGCTCCCACAGAGCATGAATCAAGGCCTATACTTCAGATGGTGTGAAACCCAAAGATTGTTTCAGTAAAATACGCCCCACAAAGTATCTATCTGTGATCAGGTCCATGCCCCCCAGATACCACAATCTTATTGCATTTCTTCGTTTGGCTAATTCCACAGGTTTGCAGAATAAATCCGCATAAGATGGGCATTGTGCATTATCAGGCCAAGTTGTTTCTGGCTCCCCTGTCCTGTTATTAATGACTGGGGCCAGTTGATGAATAGGGTCATTTATTCCAGGTGTAGCATCATAAAAACATCAGATTGGGATAGCCATGGTAAAAAAGAAATGCTACCTGATATTGGCTCTTGTGGTTCCTCCAGCTGAGGTCGCTCCTCCTCCTCATTGTTTTGGATCGGGTGTCCTTACACCTTCCTCATAGGAGTTTCATCAGGTTCTCTCTGTGCTGTGTAGTAGTATGGGTTCCCAAGTTGGAGGCCATAGGAATAGTCTGGGCAATATCCACGCTCCATTTTCTGGTGGGCAGCTGATGCCAACCTGCTTCACGTAGAGCTCGCTCTGGGGACCATCCTGGACCTCCCGGGACTGTGTGCAGCTCTGATTGCTGCCTACCTCCATCTTCTGGCATCTGATTTCTGGCTCCAAACAGAAAAACTTTCGCCGAATGCTGTGAGGTAGTTTCCAGGCTTCATTTTCTTTTTTTTCCACCTCTATGTGTTGCTGCTCCTCATGTAACTCTGCATCCAATACCTTGAGCTGTTGCTGTTAAGTAGGCTTTTAGTTCAGCAAGAGGCTGTGTAATACATGAAATCAGGATATTCAAATCCTCTTTTGGTAGTGTTGAGTCATCCTTGTCAGTTTGGGTTATTTCCACTCCAGTGTCCTCTGGAGTCTCAGTAAGCTGTAAGGCGATATGCTGGCCACTATTTTCATGCATTCCAGCTGCCTCAGTTTGTCCTTGAAATTCATGTCCTTCTTCTTGCAGCACCAGAGTCTCACTGGGCTCCTCCATGCTCAGCAGACAGATGGACAGCAACCCCTGCCTACAGAGTAGGGGAATTTCCCCGGAGCCCTGGCCAAATTTCCTCCCAGTCACTAAAAAAAAAATACCACCAACAGTTTAATCTGGTTCAAAGTCAGTTGGCATTCATCTGTATCCCCTTCCCCGGGTCGTACCTGAAAATAGGCAGAATTTGTTTAATGCACTTACTCGGTCAACAAAAATTAAATAAATAAAAAGGAGGTTAAAAAAACTGTAAATCTTTTTAGATATGTTGGGAAAGGGTGACATTTATGAGCTATGAATCTTTTTGAAAGACATTGCCTGGCCATCTGAAGCTTGTAAAAAGACCATGTTTAAATTCTAAGTATTTAAATGTGCAAGTTGTTGCATTTTGAAGGGGTTAACAATTCTCCAGTTTAATAGGCAACCAATATTTAACAGACAACCAATATTTAACAGACTGTTTCAGTTTCCTAATGGCCATCTGATAAGCAGCTTGTAGTTATGTGTCCAACATTCTAAACAGAAAGAAGTGAGTGTTTTATTTCAATTGACATAGTGATTTGTAGATGTGGAAGGATACATTGAAAACTACAAAATGCATCTTCCACGATACTCCATTTTTCAAGCTACAGATAGCAAGATGGCTGTAGGCTCCACTCACAGCTATAAAAATCACATCAAAATTCCACACCATCTGGGTACAAGGCAATAAGGAAAAAACTGCAAAAAGTGTCCACTTTTAAGGTTTTTACACTATCTGGATCTCAGAACATGCATATTCAAATGGAACAAAACTTGCCACGTCAAGAGATCTGCCCCACAGGGCACTGCATGCCAAATTTTGTGAAAATCCATTGATCAATTGTAAAGTTACTAAAGTGTAAAATGTGAGGTTTAACATTAAACGTTACTCATCTCTAAATATAGTGGCACTATTGCACCACCATAATAAATATAAATTGCAAAATAGTTTGTTAATGCTCTAGATAGGGTTAAAGCCACAAAAGTAGAGAAATGTGGAATTAGGGTTTCCAACCCTAACACCTCACCCCACCCTTTCACATACCAACAGACATTGGGGGTGCTCCTTGGGGTCATCAGCCTTAATGCTCACCCCATTCTGTAAGTAAATCAGCTGAGATGGATGTAGTATAGAAAAATGGGGTGAGTGTTAGGGCTGATGACCCTGAAGCACATCCCTGATGCCCATTGGTGTGTGCAGAGTTGGGCTGGGGTGTTAGGGTTGGAAAGCCTAATGCCACATTTCACTACTTTTGTGGCTTTATTCCTAACTAGAGAATTAAAGTTTTTGAAATTTATTTCCTTACTTTTTGAGATAGTATAATCATATTCTTATTTGCCTGTTGGAGCGCAAGGCCCTCTGGGCCCTGCGCTGCCATTCCTCCATAGATGCATATATGTATGCAGCTGTAAGAAGCATAGGGCCCTTTAGACCCTACACTTCCATTTATAGGACAACAGTGACCAAACTGTCAGCATAGCCGCCTTATTACCCCCACCTCATGTACCCAATACAGAACACTTTTGAATCCTGCCAAAACACAATTCTGCACAACTGCAACACCATTCCATGCCACAAGTTTGAAAACACATTTTGGCCATGATTTGAAAAATGACAGCAGTGACATACATGAGGTGTGGTAATAAGAAGGCTATGCTGAAAATCTGGGGTCAAAATATTTAAAATTCTGAAGTTTCGAATGTACGTAGTGAAATTGCAATGAATGGTCATAACTTTGCCATATTTTTATATTTAGGCCCAAACTTTTGATGCAGCCATCTTATTACCCCACCTCATGAACAAGACAGGAAAAATGTTCAAATCCCACCTGAAAGATGAATTTGCCAAGTGACTACAAAATCTCCTTTTGGGCTGGAGTTGTATAATGACAGCTGCATCATTCATGAGGTGGGGTCCACAAAAGGCCTTGTTAAAAATTTGGGGTCAAAATCTCAAAAAACACCTGAGTTATGCAAAAAAGTTGAACCCCCCCCCCCCACTGAACTATACTGAACTGCATTTACCTTGGTTGTTCATTGTGCAGTCACCGGTTCCAAAAGAAAGACAATGTCTCTGATCAGAGAGTGGATCTCGAACCTGGGATCTGTTCAGGTGAGTGAGGGTGTGTGGGGGTGTACTGGGGGGTGTTGGGTGGTGGGTGCTGACTGGGAGGTGGGGGTGGTTGGGCTGATCAGTGAGGGGCTTTTTTTATAGGTCTTAAAAAAAACATTGTGAGACTATTTTCTTTATTTAAGGTGTGGGCTGCAATGGGTGGATGGGAGGGGAAGGTGCCACTAGACACCAGGGAATTTCATAACAGTGATTGGCAGTTGGAGGGTGTCACTAGACACCAGGGAAATCTAGAATGATAATAAGCAATCAGCGGGTTCAAAGGGTAAGAAGTTACATAGAAACATAGAATTTGATGGCAGATAAGGACCGCTTGGCCCACCTAGTCTGCCCATTTTCCATACCTGTTTCATATATCACAGATCCTAAATGATCTGTGGCTTTCCCTCTCTTTCCTATTGCTATAGTTCATTTATGTCTGTCCCATGCATTTTTGAATTCTCCTACCATTTTTACTCCTACAATCTCTGTTGGGAGGCTGTTCCATGGACCCACCACCCCTTCTGTGAAAAAAATACTTTATCACATTACCCCTAAATCTACTTCCCTCTATTTTCATATCATGGCCCCTTGTTCTTGAACATCTTTTTCTTTTTTTTTAAAGATGCTACCCTCGTGTACCTTATTTATATCCTTGATGTATTTGAAAGTCTCTATCATGTCCCCCCATCTCCCCTCCTCCAGATAGTATATATTGAGATCTTTCAGTCTCCCCTCATATGGGTTTTGGTGCAGCCCCTGCACCATTTTTTTCATCCTTTTCTGAACCATTTCCACTCTGTCTATGTCATTACAGAGATGTGGACTCCAGAACTGGACACAGCACTCCAGATGAGGTCTCACCAATGTTCTATACAGTGGCATCATCACTTCCTTTCTTCCTTCCTTCTGCTGGAGGTACCTTTCCCTATGCACCCCAGCATTCCACTGGCTCTCTTCACAGCTTTCTCACATTTTTAGTAACCTTCAGATCATCAGACAAGATTACTCCCAGGTCCCTTTTTATGTTGATAGCACACATGTACAAGAAACATGTTGTGGCAGCTTGCTGCAGAAGCAGGTTGTGGAGGTGCGGCACTGTTGTGGCCAATGCCCCCACTGCCTTTTGAGAGCTTGGCCTGCTTTCTACAATGGGGTGAGAAGCTGCTGCTGACACTAGTTCAGCCAACATGCCTAGCCTTGAAAACTTTTAGCTGCTGCAACTGGGGCCGCCTCATTGTGCAGCCTCAGCCATTCTGCTACTGTGAGGGAGCAACCCGTCATTACAGGGTGGTCCCTTGCATTACTTTGACCCCGTTTGCTGACGGGGAGCCCAGTCCCCATTGGTTTTTGTTGTCTGCCGAGGGGGTGCCCAGTCCTCCTTGGCATCATGTCCACTCCCCCTGTTTTTTGCCGACTGGGGTGCCCAATCCCTGTCGGCAGCATCTGCCCTCCCCACAACAGTGTTTGTTTGTTGAAGGCGGCCCCAATCCCCGTCGGCTTCAGTTCCCGTCCTAGTTCACATTGCCGATGGGGGAGCTGACTTCTCATTGGCATTATGTCCCCCCATCCCAGTTTGATTTTCTGATGGGGGATCCCACTCCCCATTGGCATAATGTTCCCCCACAAAAAAACAGTAGATTTGTGCCAAGGAGGTGCCCAATCTCCCTCAGCTCTTGCGCCCCCCCCTTTTGTGATGACAGGGGTGCCCAAGCCCCCCATTGACTAGCTGCCCCCAAAAAACACTTAGTTGGCATGCTGGGAGCCCACCCCAGCGTGCCAAATGTCCTCTAAGAAAAAAAAAGTCCTGCAATGTTTTTTTTTAACCTGCAAAAAGAAAATGGTCCCTCGTGGTCTCCCTACCCCCCCACAACCCACGCACACCCTCTGTGCACACTGCCTTCCCACCCCACCCCATACTTAGCTCTGGAGCCCTGTGCGATGATCTTCGGTGGATTGAGAACACGTCTGCACTCTTCAAAACCGACTGCGAATTGAAGAAACGCTGGTAAGCTGTATAATGGCATAAATAGGTGGGTTTCAACTTTGATGCATATCTCAGGCATTTTTTTGGAATTTTGGCACTAAACTTTCAACATGGGGTTTTTGGGACACTTTCTCATGAATTCAGACACTGTCATGGTGTCATTCGGTCCTGAAAGGTGATTTTGTGGTCACTGCGCGGAATCACCTTTCAGGACCGATAATGACAGTGCCAGTGTTCATGAGGTGGGCTCTCAAAAGCCTATTTTGCAAATTGGTGGAAAAATCAAAAAATGACTGTTTTAAGAGTGTCATTAGCTGAAGTTGCTACGCATGCTCGTAACTTCACAAATTTGCAATATTTTCACGCAGATGTTCAACATTGGCATTTTTTCACACTTCCTTATGAGCAGTACAGCTGTCAATTTTCACATCCTGACCAAAATGTGTTTTTGCACTTCTGGCACAGAATATCCTGGGACGCTGCAGGAAATCAGTGTTTGGGACAGATTCAGAAAATGATAGTGACACTGGTCATGAGCAGAGGTCCTAAAATCCCTATGTTGAAAATTTGTTCATGAAACTCCATAAAATGACTGTGTTACAAGTGTGCATTGAACTGTTCCACGCACCCTTGTAACTTTACCAAGTTGTAATATTTTCAACCACATTTTCAACACTGACATTTTTCACACCTCCTTATGAATGGCACAGCTGTCATTTTCACATCCTAGCAAAATATGTTTTGCACTTCTGGCGCATAATAGCATAGTCACTGTGGGAAATCAGTGTTTGGGACAGATTAAGATCGGCGAGTGAGAGGGAGGTAATGAGCTCAACTGAGCTTTGTCAGGACTGCTGTGGATTTCTTTGTGGGCAGAAAATGGCACCAACGCAGACAGGAGCCCAGTACAAAAGGGCAGCCTGCAGCGCCAGGAGAAACAGAATGAGCGAGTGAGAGAGGGGGAGTAAGCGACTTCAACAGAGCTGTGTCGGGACAGCTGTGAAGATCTTTGTGGGCAGAAAAAGGTGCCAACAGAGGCAGGAGCCCAGTACAAAAGGGCAGCCTGCAGCGCCAGGAGAAACAGAATGAGCGAGTGAGAGAGGGGGAGTAAGCGACTTCAACAGAGCTGTGTCGGGACAGCTGTGAAGATCTTTGTGGGCAGAAAAAGGCACCAACACAGGCAGGAGCCCAGTACAAAAGGGCAGCCTGCAGTGACGGGAGAAACAGAATGAGGCGGTGAGGGTAAAGCGGCTTCCTTGAGAGAACTGTGTCGGGACAGCTGTGAAGATCTTTGTGGGCAGAAAAAGGCACCAAGCACAGGCAGGAGCCCAGTACAAAGGGCAGCCTGCAGTGACAGGAGAAACAGAAAAGAGCGGTGATAGGGGGTAGGAGGAGCTACGGAGCTGTGTTGGGACTGCTGTGATTTCTCTGTAAGATAAAGGTGCCAGCTAAAACAGGAGCCCAGTACAAAAGTGCAGCCTGCAGCATAGGGAGAAATAGAACGAGTGAGTGAGAGAGGGGACTGAGCAAGCTCAATGGAGCTCCACCAGGACTTTAGAGTTGACCACCGTCCTGCCCATGGTCCTCTGTGGTCCTATATTACAGCAGGTTCTCTGGAGTGGAGGCAAAGCAATGATTGGATACTTTTAGGATTGCTGTAAAAATACAGATAAAGTTGTTCTGTTTATTTCTCTAACTGAGCTAAGTACTGAGCTGTACTGTTATGACTGCTGTAGTAAAACATATTTATTTGCTCTGTTTATTTCTGCAACTGAGCTGAGTAATAAATCTGATGAAAAAATCCAAAAATGAATGTTATGCGAGTGTGCATTGCACAGTCATCAACTTCATAATTACAATATTTCACTCCAGATTTTCAACATTGGCATCTTTCCATACCTCCTTATCAACAGTAACAGCTGTCATTTTCACATCAGGCCGAAATGGTTTCACACTTTCAGCGCCAGAAGTGCGGTCACTGTGAGAAAGCAGTATTTGGGACACATTAAGAAACCACAGTGACACTGTTCATGAGCAAGGTCCTAAAATGACTATGTTGAAAATTTTGTGATGAAAGTCCATAAAATGACTGTGTTATGCGCATGCATTGTGCAGTTTCCACGCACCCTTGTAACTTCACAAATTATTAATACTTTCACGCCAGATTTTCAACACTGGCATTTTTTCACACCTCCTGATGAACAGTAATTTTTCACATCCTGTCTGAAAAGTGTTTTCGTGCTTCCAGTGCAGAATAGCACAGTCACTTTGGGAAATCAGTGTTTGAGACAGATTAGGATCAAGCGAGTGAGAGAGGGGGAGTGACCAAGCTCAACTGAGCTCTGTTGGGACTTCTGCAGATTTCTTTGAGGGCAGAAAAAGGCACCAATGCAGGCAGGGACTCATACAAAGGCAAGCCTGCAGCATAGGGAGAAACAGAATGAGCAAGTTAGAGGGGGAGGCGAGCTCAGTGGAGCTATTCTGGTACTTTACAGTCGCCCACCCTCCCGGCCAGGTTTCTTTGTGGTCCTATATTACAGCAGGGTCTCTGAAGTGGAGACAAAGCAATGATTGGATACTTTAGGATTGCTGTAATAATACAGATTTAGTTGTTCTGTTTCTTTCTCTAACTGAGCTGAGTAATACTTGGCATGCAATAGGATTTCTAACTGGGCTAAGTGAAACTACATGAGAGCCGAGAACAAAAAGTATGGTAGCTGAGGGGTGAAGAATGGACAAGGAGGCTTTAGGATTGCTACAGTAATGCAGTATGTAACGGATGAGATTTGAGACTGAATTACCCCTGTTGGCAAGGGGTTGAAGGGGTGATTACTGTGGGAGGTACAGGAATTTGAGTAATTAGGGGCCTAACAGTTGTAGTAGGGTACAGAATTTGGGAGTAAGATCCTGTAACATAAGATGGGGGCCAAAATGGGGCAGGTGCCACATGTCAATAGGGCTGACATCTTTGGAAGGGTGGAGGGGTGTACAGGGTGTGGGCCTGCCATGATCCTGGACTGGGCTTGGAGGATGGGGGGTGTATAGTCTGTAGATGACTGGCTAGTTTGAGGGAGTAACTGTGGAGGTTAGGGAGGAGTGTAAGTGGCAGGGCAGATGGGTATGGTAAGCATCCTGGCAGGGGGGAATAGGGGATGGCAAAGGGGGATGGAGGAAGATAACTAGGTACTGAAACTGACCCCAGTATCAGTGGCAGTAGCAGAAAAGAGAGGAGAAGGGAGGGGGTGCCCGAGGCGAGGGTGGGGGGCCTCCTGATGGGGGAGGAAGAGACCACGAGGAGTACCAGGAGAGACAGCAGATGGATGCGGGTAGGGAGGGACCAGGGGTGGCATGGAGAGGAACAAGTAGGAGGGGGGGGAAACTGATAGGGAGAAGAGATGTAGGACAGGTATCGACTATGAATAGATTCAAACCTCTGCTATGGGAGAGAGAGGGGGAGTAGGAACATAGTGAAGGGGGGAGGACAAGCGGGGCATGAGAGGGATGACAACAGGTAGAGGAAGAGATAGTGAGGACAAAAGAGTAGAAGGGGGCTAGTAAGGAAGGAGGGGTGGTGACTGAAGGAGAGAAGGCTACAGGAAGGGGGAAGGATGAGAGGGCTATCACTATCAGGGTAGAAGGGAATGGGGGCTCTAAATTGACAACAGCAGGGATAGGAGAGGGGTTGCAAATCAGCAGGGAGAAGGGATGTCGACATGGAAAGTCAGTAGAAAGTAGTCAGGCTGGGAAGGGGTTCAAGGGGATGGGAGGAATAAGGCTGAAAAAAAGGTACCTTTGTAAATGAGCCTAATGCACAAGGTTTCAAACTGCTGTCTAAATAAATAAATAAAGGGGTGAGGCTGAAGTAGGGGGTACAGATACAGAAGTCACAGAGTGTGCAGTTGGAGGGGATAAGGGACAGTGAAGAATGAATACTGGGGTGGTGAAAGGGGCATTAGAAGGGAAAGGGAGTAAGGGGCAAGGGGTTTCTTTTCCTGGGGATTCTATACTATAATGGGTGAGATGGGGCGGAAAGGGGGAAAGGCAGAGCCATATTTTGGTTGTTGCTGTCCCCAGGTTGACTGCAGGATGGGCAGGGCAGGCACTGCTCAAGCGTGCAGCGAGGGGGAGGAACAAACCTCATTTACTGTTGCATGTGGGTACAAACGACTTGCTGGGGGACACTGTGGAAGTAGTCAGAGGGAGGTTTGAGTACTTAGGCAGGCAGTGTGAGGGGGTGGAGAAGTCAGTGGCATTCTTGGGTTACTGCCGGTACCATGTGCAAGCATGGCTGAAGAGTAGGCTTGAGGAGTTCAGTGGCTGAAGTTGGTGCCACATGGTATTATGGGTTACTGACTAACTGGGAGTAGGCTCTGGGGGAATGACTGACTTGTTCACAGGGCACAGGGTACACTGCAGCAGGAAGGGAGTTAAGTATTAAAAGGCAGCATTGCTGCCCTGGTCACTAACTCTGAGAGTTGAGGTGCTGGATGCTTACACCTCGCACCATGTTGGCGACCTGGGTTTGAGCATAGTAACCCGGACCACCAGGAGCTGGCAAAGAAGGGATAAGTTGAGCATCCAGATGACTGCTTTCTATTCAGGGCAGGATCAAGGACCCACCGCTCTGTAGTGGCCCCTGGTGGTGACTGTGGGTGCTATTACAGCGGTGTAGTAAAGGGTGGTGGAGTGTGGTGGATGTTGGCTTGCTGTGCCTAGCGTCATTGCACGCCGCACTCAGCAAGGGAGAAAAGTGGAAAATGGGCTACAGTCAGGCAGCATGAGCTTCCAACCCCCGCCACGAATGGCACCTCCTCAACCGGCTCCTGCTCTGGTGGGTCAACCTGGGAAGCTCCTCACCATGGGGGTAATCCGTGGAAATGAGCAGGTTGGCCTGATGTGGGGGCAGGGCTGGGGGGCAGTCAGGATGACCAAGCCGACAATAGACCAGTGATAAAATATGTAAAAAAAAAAAAAAGAGCAGGATTAGAGGGTATATACGCTACTAAGATGGATTTAAACAAACGGGGGGTGAACAAAAGACTGAGGTTGGTAGAAAGGTCCGGACAGGGGAGCCTGATGAGCTCACCGCCCTAGATATGGGTAAAGGCAGAGGAATAGTAACCTGGAAGGGGCAGACAGAGTGGTCTGAGTGTAATACAGAAGGCACCACCACCGGTAAGAATAAGGAGGAGAAAGGGTGCGGACTACCTGGAGGGACACAAGCCAAGGAGGAGAAGAGTGAGGAGAAGGAGGGGTACGGGTGGAAGGTGGGCTGACTAAATGGATAGAGACCTGCTTACAGGGGAGGGTGCAGAGGGTGGTGGTGGTGGAGTAGGTGTCGGCACCCAGAGCAGTGACAAGTGGGGTGCCGCAGGGCTCAATGCTATTTTAGCTCTTTATCTCCAATATAGCACATGGAGTGGGGAGCAAGGTAAATCTGTTCACACTTTATACCAAATCAAAAAGCAAATAGTTGAAATAGTTATAGTAGCAGAGCCCCCCCAACACACACACATATACACACTACCGAAAAGCTGCTTAAAAGCCTGCAATTCATTCAAATCAATTCCATTTTCTTACTTACTTGGGGTTCAATGCCAACAACTGTAAAACCATGTACCTAGGGCATAAGAACCCTGATGCTGGATATAAGATGAGGGGAGGTACTGATACTCACTAGACATGAAAGGGTCCTTGAAGTTATTATATCAGAGGACTTCAAGATGGCAGTACAGTGTGACAAGGCTATGGGCAGGGCAAACTGGATTCTGGGGTGCACAAGGAGTGGCATCTCCAGTAGGAGGAGGAGGGATGTTGTGCTGCCATTGTGTCACTTCCTGGTACACCCAGCTGGAGTACTGTGTCCAGTTTACAGTCTACACTTCAGAAAGGACATAAGGTGGAGGCCTTCCACAGGAGGCCAACTAAAATGGTTCAGAATTTTCACAGGAATCCCTACAAAGAAAGGCTGGAGAATCTCAACATGCACAGAAGAGTGGAGGCGAAGTGACATGATCAAGACCTGCAAAGTACCTCAAGGGTACATTGGGTACAGTTGAGGAGTTTCCTTCAAAATGATGACGAGCACCCAAACCAAGGGACATACCATGATGCTTGGGGGGGCATTCTGAGATAAATGTGAAGAAATATTTCTTTACTGAAAGGGTGGTAGACACCTTGAACTGACTGCCAGGAGAAGTGGTGGAAGCTAAAATGGTAGGGGCATGAAGCACGCATGGGATAAACATAAGGATATATTAGAAAAAGGGGAAGGAGGGGATCAATGGAGATCAATAGGGCTATGGAAGTGGAGTAGGTTCAAGTTCATAGCAGAAAAAAATCCATTAAGCAAGCTCATTCACAGGGAGGTCCTGATGGATGCAGGCAGAATAAGACATGCAGTAACATATACAGGCAGGAGTTACAAGTAGGTACAGAACACTTGGGATGACTGGGTGGGCTGAGCAGTCCTTTTCTGCTGACAAATTCTATGTTTCTATGGCATCATGTGTTAATTCAGGTGCAGTGTTTATTTAAAGTTGGGCCTACCATACATTCAGATGTAAGGTACAGTTAATTACCGAATTAGATGCAGCCCACTTACAATACAATAAACAGAACCCCAGTGCTTCGAGAAGTCTTTACTCTTCATAAGGCTGCTAAAAGAGCTGGGTCTGCAGGTTGCAGTGTCCACACCAGTATGCTGATCTTAAATCGACGCCCGTATCTGAATGACAACTTGATTCTTGCTCACTCTATTTCTTCCCCACTTTGAAACCTGCTTGTCCTGAGTTAGTTTTGGACTGGCAGCACCTAGCCTGTGTTGGAAGACGACCAATAAGTGGCACTGAAAGACGTCAGACTTCACAGATTGTGACAGCTGCTGTTCATGGACAGACATAAGGCAATTCTACTGGGGGGTAGGAGGAAGCAAGCTGTTGATTAATTAGAATTTGCCGCTTATCCATCAGGTAGGGAAATGGGCAGACTAGGTGAGCCAAGTGGTCCTTATCTGTCCTCAAATTCTATGTTTCTATATTTCTCACCTACCATCTTGGCAAGAAGGCTGCTGCTGTGCACCGATGACTGTTGGGGTGTGGGGATGGGAGGACCAAAGGGACAGACATAAGGAGATAAAATCATAATAAAAATTGTGAGACCTTCACCAGCTTTCTAAAACACTTAACAGTAAAAGAACACTGTATGAAGTTTTTTCAAATGGCAACATGATCTGGTGAGCCCTCTGTCTGCCATCCGACACCAGGCATCAACCAGCATAAAATTGCCTAAAGAAGGCAGTGTAGTCATGTGGTTACTGAAATACTGGAGAGTACAGATTTATAAGAACAAAAGAATATCACACAGAAGCTGGCACATATGCCTATAGCAGCTGTCTCCTGCTTCTCAGTAGTTATATTTATACCCTTGAGGTACTTGAATGTTTCTATCATATCCCCTCTTTCCTCCTCTCTTCCAGTGAGTACATATTGAAGTCCCTAATTTCTCCTCATAAGTCTTGTGTTGCAAGCTCCGTACCATCTTATTCACCCTTCTCTGGACCATCTCCAGCCTGTTAATATCTCATTTAAGGTGCGACCTCCAGAACTGCACACAGTACTCCATGTGAAGCCGGACTGTGGTTTTATATAATGGCATCACTACTTCCTCCTTATGCTGGTGATACCCTGCCTATGCACCCTAGCATTTCACTGGCCCTCCGGCTGCCTTACCAGTTTGAGATTTTTAGGTCATCTGAAATAAGAACCCCCAGGTCCCTTTCCTTCTTTGTGACTGTCAGCAACTGCCCCCCATCCTGTACCTTTCCCTATGGTTTCTGTGTCTCAGGTGCATAATTTTGCATGGTTTTGAATTACACATCAGTTGCCAGTCCTCAGACCATTTCTCAAGCTTCTCCAGGTCCCTCCTCATTTTCCCCACCCCCTCTGGGATATCCACTGTGTTACAGATCTTGGTGTCATTTGCAAACAGCCAGACCTTTCCCTTCAGCCCTTCTGCAATGCCACTAATGAAGACATTGAACAGGACTAGCCCCAGGACCAATCCCTGAGGTACCTCACTGGTCACCCCTCTCCCCAGACTGCACCCATTTACCACCCTCTGCTTCCTGTCTGTTCCAGTTTCTAACCCACTTTACCACCCTTTCCCTCATGCCCAGCCTACTCAGCTACTTTATCGGCCTCCTATGTGGGACAGTGTCAAAGCCTTTGCTTACATCAAGGTAAGCATTGTCCACTGGCCCACCCTGATTTACTTCCTTTGTCACCCAGTAAAAGAGATCAACCAAATTTGTCTGACATGACCGCCCCACTATGAATCCATGTTGCGTATGGGCCTGGGCTCTGATGGCTTCTAGATGCCCCATTATCCTTTCTTTAACCAATGTCTCCATGATCTTACCCACTGCTGAAGTGAGACTGACTGGCCTATAGTTCATCACCTCCTCCCTACTGCTGGATTTGTATAGAGGGGCCTCATGTGCCCTTCTCCAATTCTCTGGTACCACCCCTGTATTGAATGACTCAGTGAACATGGCTGCCAGAGGTACTGCTGCTTCCCATCACAGTTCTTTTAATTTCCTTGGGTGTATGCCATCTGGTCCCATCGCTTTGTCCACCTTTAATTTAGTCATCTTCTGCAGGATTCTTCTGCCTGTGAATGGACTATTGTCCACCTCTTAATGCCTTAGTAACTGCTGTACTGCTATGCCCTTTGCTCCTCCCCCTCTCCTGTGAATACTGAACATAAAGAAACAGTGGATGTCTTGGGGGGGCACATGACGGTTCTTAAGCATGGTACTTTCACTTCCAAATACCTAAACAGCACATATAAACAATCAGCATTCGGCATTGACAAATGCTTGTCTATTTGGTGACAGTCAGTATCCCCCCTTTATGTACTCCTCCCTTGCATTTCTGTGCCCTAACTGCATGATCTTGCATGTCTTTGCATGGAATCTTAGCTGTCATACCCCTGACCACTCATCAAGCTTTTACTTCAGACAAAGAAAGGGCTGTTTCTTAGGGGACGGTGATCACAAGTCCAAACAAGAACACAGTACCGGACTCAGCACTCATCACCTGAAACAAAGACTGACAGCAAGCCAGTCCATTCCTAAAAGTTTTTTGTTTATTTGTATTGAAACAACATTCAGATATGAGAGAGGTGTAGTCCAAGGAGGCTCCCAATAAATGTCCCAACATTTCACGTCTCATACAGATGCCTTGACAAAGCATCCGTAATGGATGCAAAATGTTAGGACATTTATTGATAGCCTCCATGGGTTTACCTCTCTAATATCTGAGTGTTGTTCAATACAAATAAACAGAAAATATTGGAATGTACTGGCATGCTAACGATCTTGTTCAGGTAATATCTGAGTCCTGAATGTTCTGTACTGCACTCCTCAAGCTTGCTTAGGTCCCTTCTCATTTTCTCTACCCCTCCTGGAGTGTCAGTACTGTTGCAGATCTTCATGCTGTCTGCAAAGAGACACACCTTCCCTTCCAGCCCCTCTGCAATGTTGCTCATGACGACATTAAAGAGAACAGATCCAAGCACTGATCCCTATAGAACCCCACTGGTCACCACTCTCTCTTCAGATTGAACTCCATTCACCACCACCGCCCTCTGTTCTATTGATCAGCCAATTTTTGACCCAGTTTACCACCCTGGGACCCACTCCCAGGTTGCTCAGCTTGTTTGTTAGTCTCCTATGTGGCACGGTGTTGAAGGCCTTGTTGAAATCCAGGTAGGCCATGTGATGTGGACAGCCAGTTCTGAGTGCTGTATGATCATTTTTTGTAAACAAAAAATGGGCTATGGACTGTCTGTCATGATAGATGCTGAAACAGTATGTGAAACTGACACATCAAAAAACCCCAGGGATAAGTTCAAAGGACAGGAGGTAGCTTAAACTGTAGATATCTGAGGTGAATTATCTTGTTAGTTTGCTTTGAAGGCAGGAACCTAGACATCCATTTTATAATGCCCTCAGGGAGTTCCTTTGATGTGCACTAGGTGTCCTGAGAAAAGGGACACAGGCCAATGTTATGGGTATCCTCCCAGGAAGCCAGATCATTTCATCAAAAAGACCTTTGGTGTCTGGGGATACCAGGTCCCTGACTAAATTAATGAGTCCAATATACATTTGCTTTGAATATACAGTGACTTACATCAAAGAGACTTTTGAGGTCTCAGTGAAGCAGACACCGGACCGGTTTAGACCAGTCACAGGAAGAGAGGCAGTTCATTTGGTCATCTATTATTTTTAAAATATCTTAATAGGACATCCTGTGTTATAATATATAAATTGTAATACACAAAAGGCGGAGTTAGGTGACCTCAGAGAAAGGCTGACTCAAGACTGCTTTAAATGTACTGAGCAGACCTTAGAGAGTCATTCATTTCCATTTCCTGACTGAGAGAAAAGAGACCACAAAGCACTGAAAGATTAATAAGTAAGGACCTTAGACAAGACTAGTCTGAGTGAATGTAGGAATTTGCATTTGTAAACCTGTTTGTTTTAAGGCTGTATGTGTTGGGATATCTTGTTCTGTATTTTAATGTTTTGCAATTTTATCTATTTTAAAATAAATATATACATTTTAAAAACAGAAACTGCCTGGTGCACCGTGAAACTTCTTTTATATAAGTGGAGCTTAGAATGTTTATAGTTGACACTGTGCATATGCTAATTGTGATACCAAACTGGGAAACAGATAAGAGTTCTCTAAGGTCTTGCATAGAGTTCTAAGGTTCATCTTGCAAAACCTGGTTGGCGCCCATAGGCAAAGATATCTAGCCCCTCTGAAGACAGACTTATCTGAGCCTGACAATTGGGTACACTAACAAAGGTTATCAGTTTGATTCCCTCCAGAAGTTGGGACTAAGATGACTTGAATCCACAAAACAGACAAGAGGTTACCTTATTATGTTAAACTGTTCACAATTCTACGCTCAGAGGTTGGAACTTTGGGAGTAGAGGGCTGACCGGCTGAGCGGGTTTGTGACAGATTGTTTGGCAGCGGTGGTATATAAAGTTTGGTGGTATAAGCTTTATTGCTCAGTGTGTCAGCTTGAGACTATTCAGCTCTAAAAAAAAAAAAGAAAGGCACTGTTTTATTTTAAAAAGGTAACAGAACTATATCCCTTGGCTTGCAGTCAAGTTCCAACCCATTTTATTTTTTTTTAAGTGCCAGTCAGAGTAGCAGTAGTCAGGAAAGATGGCTTCCAACTACAGCAGGCACACTGTAGAATACTTAAAGCAGTTGTGCGGGAACAGAGGAGTCCCGTTTGAAATGATAGCCAAAAAGCTGACCCTCATAGAGACCCTGGAGGTAGCAGATACCCAGAGCAGCGAGTCACCGACCGTGACTGAAAAGGACCAAACCTCAAGTGTGGCAGGGCTAGCGGCCAGTGCAGAGTCTAGATCCAATGAGGATGACAGCAGGGCCACTGTCAGTGAAGGGCCACAGCAGCAGGGGAAGGTCACCAGTATCTTGAATCCAGAGGTACTCAAGCTGCAAATTAAGTTGTGCAGGATGGAGCTGGAGTTCCAGAGAGAGAGAGGGACCATGAACAAAGGGAGTCAGAGGAGAAGAGGAGGTGAGAGAACCGAGAGGCAGAGCAAGAACATGGACAGGCAGAGAGGGAACAGTGAGAGGCAGAGAGGGAACAGCAAGAGACATAGCGACAACAGAGGGAGGCAGACTGTGAGGAGCATCAGTGCCAGTGAGCTGCAGAGGAGAAGAGAGAGGAGTGCCAGTGGCAACACAAACTGGGGAAGCTACGACTCCAACCAGCGGCACCAGGGCAGGTGAGTAGCTTGGGTTTAACTGGGACGCAGGACTGGGTTACAAATTGAACTACAAATTAATAGCAGAGTTTAAGGAGGGGGAGGACATAGATGCCTTTTTAAATTCTTTTGAAAAAGTTTGATTCAGGCTAAAATTCCTAGAGATTCCTGGAGCTTCCAGCTATCCCTGTTACTTACCTGGAAAGCTCAGGATGCATTGGGTCAAATGGACAATGAGGACAACAATGATTACAGCAAGCTAAAAACTGCACTGTTAAAAAAGTTTGAATTAACTGCTGAATCATACAGAGCTAAATTCTGTAAGCTCAGGAGAAGCCCTGACATGAACTATGAGGAGCTAGCCATGAAACAATGTCAGTTTTTAAAACGTTGGTGGGAAGGAACTGAGGCAAACTCTGTTGATAAAATTGAAAATGTGATTTTATTAGAACAGTTTTATTGGGCATGCCCAGCAAAGCTAAAAACATGGCTAGAGGACCGAGATCCCAAAACAGTGCAAGGGGCTGCTGAACTCTTGGACCGCTATGCCAAGAGCAGACCTGCTCTGAGAGAGAATGGGGTGGGCGTGGCAGTGCAGAAAGTGAAAAGCGCGCCTTCAGGGCAGCTTAAACCCTCACTGCCTCCACTGAAACCAGTTAGCCTCAGGTTTCAGAGAAAATATTTCTCTGTGAGAAGAACTGAATGTTGGTTGTGTAAGGAAACCAGGCATATTGCCAGACAGTGTCCCAAAAAGGCAAGTCATAATACACAACCGGGTACTAGAAAAGAAGTGGGTTGTTTGTGTGTCCCTGGAAGATGCCACTGAACATGAGGGAACACATGCACCCAGTCATGGTGAATGGTGTACAGACACAGGGGTTAAGGGAGACAGGGGCATCCCTGACATTGGTAAAAGGGGATCTGGTACAGCCTGGTCAGCTTATACCCAATAAATACATAACTGTACAGGACTTTGCGGGCGGGGAGAAAACATTGCCCCTCGCTAGTGTTCTCCTAGACTGGGGTGAAACAGGGGGAACTGTGCAACAGGTGGCTGAAGCCAAAACATTAGTAGTGGATGTGATCCTGGGAAACAATCTCCAGCAGGGGATAGTATGTGCAGTTACCCATAGCCAAGTGGCAAGGGATAACTTTAGCTCCCTGAACCCCACAGAATCCAGTGTAGAAACCACTGAGAGGCTGGTTCCCCAGACTGTGTCTCCAGATGGGGAGACTGATAAAAAGGAGGTAGAAATGTTCCCAGTAGCAAGTAACCACACAGCTACAGAGGGTTACTCTAAAGAGGGAGGGGTGATCCCTTGTCAGAGGGTTGGGATTGACAGTGATCCTGAGGGCCCTGATGCTAGTGCTAGGAACCCTAGTTTAGCAACTGAAGGAGACCTGTCCCATGCCTTGTGACTGTGTGAGGGGTTTTCAGCTGCTCAGAGGAGTGACCCTAGTTTAGAGAAGTTGAGGGCTTGGGCAGACTCAGAGGGCACACAGGAGGTGACAGCAGACATTAGGTTTGTTGGGAAAATGGACTTCTGTATACAGGCAGTTCAGACAGAGGGAGGAATGCTAGGCAGGTAGCTTGTCATTCCCTGGGGTATCGTGAGCAGTTGCTCAAATTGCACATGATATTCCCTTGTCTGGTCATCTGGGAATTTGTGCACTATGCAGTGGTTGGCCAGAATTTCTACTGGCCTAACTTCACCCAGCAGGTGAAGGAGTATTACAGGTCTCGCCACCAGTGCCAAGGAAATGGGGAAGGCGGGCAAGAAAACCCAAGCCACCCTGATTCCATTGCCCATAGTGGAAAATCCATTCCAGAGGGTGGGAATGGATATTGTGGGGCCTTTAAATACCCCCAGCTCCTCAGGGAAGAGATTCGTCCTGACTGTGGTGGATTATGCCACCCGGTACCCAGAGGCAGTCACCCAATCCTCTCTGAGGACAGACAAAGTGGCAGATGCCTTACTTGGGATTTTCTCCCTTGTTGGGTTTCCGAAGAAGGTAATCACCGATCAAGGGGGTTCCTTCATGTCAGACCTGATGAAATGTTTATGGGAGAAGTGTGGGGTGGTGAAGAGATGCAAGACACTGTATCACCCACAAGCCAATGGGCTTGTGGAATGATTCAATGGTACCCTAAAGTCAGTGCTCCGGGCGTTTGATGAACAGCATGGGAGGGACTGGGAGAAATACCTTCTCCACCTGTTGTTTGCATACAAGGAGGTGCCCCAAGATTCGACAGGATTTTCCCCCTTCGAACTCTTATATGGATGCCAGGTACGTGGGCCCTAGACTTGATCCAGGAGGACTGGGAAGGCAAGCACACCACCCAAGGAACTCCCATTGTGGATTACATCCTAAGGTTTAGGGAAAGGCTGAAGGAGCTATGGGGACAGCCCAGAGCAACCAGGCAGCTGACCAACAGAAACAAAAAGTGTGGTACAACTGCAGAGCCAGAGCTCGCTCGTACATGGTGGGTCAGGAAGTCATGGTCCTTCTTCGGTCCAGAAAGACAAGCTGCAGGCTGAGTTGGCAGGACCGTACAAAGTGGTTAGGAAGGTAAATTACGTGAACTGCATTGTGGAGTTACCTGACCGTGACAGACAGAAAGGATGTACCATGTCAACATGATGAAGCCATATGCCAGTAGGACTGACATGGTGTTTGCAGTGTATAGTCATGGGGAGGGACGGATGAAGGACCCCCTTCTGGACTTGCTGGAAGAAAGTAAGTGGGAGGCCTCTATGGAGGCAGTAATACTGTCTCCCCAGCTGACTCCGGGTTGGATCCAAAAAGTAAGGGAGGTTTTAGCAGGCTTTTCCCCCTTGTTTAGTGCCAAACCTGGACTAACCCCCTTAGCGACATGATGTGGAGACAATGTGGAGACAGGGACACAGACGCCCATACAGTGGACAGCATATCAGGTGTCAGAGGCTATCCAAAAGGACATTAGGAGGGAAGTGGAAGAGATGCTGGATTTAGGGGTAATCCAGAGATCCCACAGTCCATGGGCCTCACCCGTAGTCCTTGTACCCAAGCCAGATGGCTCGACCCGTTTCTGTGTAGACTATCGTGGACTGAATATAGTCATGAAGTCAGACACCCACCCGATGCCCCAGACAGATGAACTCCTGGACAAGTTGGGAGGGGCAACCTACCTTATGACCATTGACCTAACAAAGGGGTATTGGCAAGTAGAGCTGATAGATACAGCTAGGAGAGGTCGCCTTCATCACTCCAATAGGCTTATTTGAGTTTAAAATAATGCCTTTCAGAATGAAGAACACCTGACCACTTTCCAAAGGTTGGTGAACCAGGTATTAAATGGTGCTGAGAAGTACACCGTGGTGTAACTGGATGACATTGCCATCTTTAGTACCAGCTGGGAGGAACACCTATCCCAACTTAGGAAGTGCTGGACAGGATACAGAGGCAGGCTCATTGTCAAAGCCGAGAAGTGCCAGGTGGCTATGGGAGAAGTGGCATACCTCGGGCATGTGGTAGGCTGGGGACAGCTCCATCCTAACCAAATAAAAATAGAGGCAATCCAGGCATGGCCCAGACCAGAAACTTAGAAGCAGGTCAGGAGTTTTCTTGGGACAGCAGGGTACTATGGAAAATTTGTACCCAATTACAGTGCCTTGGCTGCTCCTCTATCTGACCTGACAAAGAAAAAGATGCCCAAGAAAATCACCTGGGGCCCAGCCTGTGAGGAAGCCTTTACCAGACTAAAGGAGGCACTGTGCAGTGCTCCTGTGTTGACAAGTTCTGACTATAGTAAAACCTTTATAGTTCAGACTGTCACCTCAGATGTGGGTATTGGGGCAGTACTAAGTCAGACATCCAGCCAGGGGAGGGATCGCCCAATAGCCTATCTGAGTAAAAAGTTACTTCCCCGGGAACAGGCATACTCCACGGTGGAAAAGGAGTGTCTGGCCATAGTGTGGGCCCTAAAGAAATTGGAGCCATACTTGTATGGGCAGCATTTTGTGGTGCAGACTGACCACAACCCCCGGGTTTGGCTGATGCAGATGGGGAAAAACAACGGTCGATTGCTAAGATGGAGTCTTGCTTTGCAAGGATATGATATGACCATTCTACATATGGCTGGAAAACAATATAAGAACTCAGATGGGCTGTCCAGGGTCTATGATGAGTGAACTTATTTGGGAAGCTCATCCCATGCAGGGGATACAGCCCCGCATTCAGTCTAGGTGAGGAGGATTGTGATGTGGACAGCCAGTTCTGAGTGATGTATGATCATTTTTTGTAAATATAAAAATGGGTTATGGACTGTCTGTCATGATAGATGCTGAAACACCATGTGAAACTAATTGACACATCAAACCCCCCAGGGATAAGTTCAAAGGACAGAAGGTAGCTTAAACTGCAGATATCTGAGGTGCAATTATCTTGTTAGTTTGCTTTGAAGGCAGGAACCAAGATATCCATTTTATAATGCCCTCAGTGAGATCCTTTGATGTGCACTAGGTGTCCTGAGAAAAGGGACACAGGCCAGTGTTATGGGTATCCTCCCAGGAAGCCAGCTCATTTCATCAGAGACCTTTGATATCTGGGGATACCAGGTCCCTGACTAAATTAAGGAGTCCAATATACATTTGCTTTGAATATACAGTGACTTACATCAAAGAGACTTTTGAGGTATCGGTGAAGCAGAGCACAGACCGGTTTGGACCAGTCACAGGAAGAGAGGCGATTCATTTGGTCATCTATTATTTTTTTAAATATCTTAGTAGGACATCCTGCATTATAAAATATAAATTGTAATAAACCAAAAGGCAGAGTTAGGTGACCTCGGAGAGAAGGCCAGCTCAAGACTGCTTTAAATATACTGAGCAGTCCTTACAGAGAGACATTCATTTTCCATTTACTGACTGAGAGAGAGAGAAACCACAGAAGCACTGAAAGATTAGAAGTAAGGACCTTAAACAAGACTAGTCTGAGTGTATGTAGGAATCTGCACTTTTAAACCTGTTTGTTTTAAGGCTGTATGTGTTGGGATATCTTGTTCTGTATTTTACTATTTTGCTATTTTATCTATTTTAAAGTAAAGATATATATTTTAAAAACAGAAACTGATTGGTATGCCTTGAAACTTCTTTTTATGTAAGTGGAGCTTAGAATGTTTATAGTTGACACTGTGCATGAGCTTATTGTGATACCAAACTAGGAAACAGATAAGAGTTCTCTAAGGTCTTGCATAGAGTTCTAAGGGTTCATTTTGCAATACCTGGTTAGGTGCTCATGGGCAAAGATATCTGGCCCCCCCGAAGACAGACTTATCTGAGCCTGACAATTGGGTACACTAACAAGAGGTTATCAGTTGGGATTAAGGTGACTTGAACCCACAAAACAGACAAGAGGGTTACCTTGTTCTGTTAAACTGTTCACAATTCTACGCTCAGAGGTTGGCACTTTGGGAGTAGAGCAGCTGACCGGCTGAGCAGGTTTGTGACAGCCACATCCACCACCCTCACTGATCCACATTCCTAGTCACCCAGTCAAAGAAATCTATCACATTTGTTTGAAAAGATCTTCCCCTGTGAATCGAGGCTGCCTCAGATCCTGTGCCCAGTTGTATTTGAGATATATCACAAACCTTTCTCTTAGTAGTGATTCCATTAGTTTCCTCACCACCAAGGTCAGGCTGACTGGCCTGTAGTTGCCAGCCTCCTCCCTACTCCCACTTTTGTGGAGAGGGACTACATTCCCCCTTCTATAGCCTTTGGTACTATACCTGTTTCCAGTGGACTGTTGCACAGGGCTGCCAGTGCTCCTGCCAGTACCTCGCTGAGTTGTCTTAATACTCTGGAATTATCCCATCTGGCCCCACTGCCTTGTCCACCATCAGAGAGCAAGTTCCTTAAAGACACTCTCCTTCTTAAATGGATAGGTGTCAACCTCCCTCCCAGTGGTGCTTATGTAGCCTAACGTTGTTCTCTCCCTTCCCTTTCCCTTCCTCTGTGAATAATGAACAAAATACTTGTTCAGAATTTCTAGTTTTTCTTGGTACCCCTCTGCACACTTCCCTCCTTCACTTTTTAGTCTCACAATCCCACTCTTAATCTTGTTTCTTTTACTGACATGCTTGAAAAAGTTCTTGTTCCCTTTTGTTAGTGCCTGGGCTATTTTTAATTCTGTTTCCACCTTTGCACTCCTGACTGCTTTCCTTGCCTCCCTCTGCTTCTCCAGATACAGTGCCCTGTCTTTTCCCTCTGTGTTTCCTTGTACTGTACCTCCTGAATGCCACCCTTTTTGACCTTACCTTCTTGGTCACTGTGCACTGGCAGTTGCACCCCTATTGTTAGAGTTCAACCTTCACTTCTATGTTGAACTCGAAATGCTACACTTTAATTAAGCAATAAGGCATGACCAAAGGGGTTATGTTAATGGTCTATTAATCACCTTCTAGGGGTGTAATGTGGCACAAAGTTCGCTTGAGTACCTACATGCCCTAGAGGGTGACTAACTGACCATTAACATAATCTCTGGAGTGCTTTTATTGCTATTTTAAAAAATGTTTTTAAACAGCGTCAAACCTTGTTCAGCATATGGTTAAGCTCTACATGTATGTAATAAAATATTAACATAAGGCTATTAGAATGTTTGCAGCCAATCAAGCTCCATTTCTCAGACACTTTTTATAATAACTTTAAACTGTTCAAGCAATTCATATGAAAATTTGCATGCACCATCAGGGACCAAAGATCTCTTGATGTGATAAGTTTCGTTCCAGTCGGATGTCTGGGTGTGGAGATACAGGGTCAAAAATGTAAAAATTACCATTTTTGTCAAATTCTTTGTCATGCTGCTGTGCAGAAACAGTGTGGACTGTTTGTCTGAAATTGTTAAGGTACAAAGTCTTGCATCACAGATGTGCCTTGTGAAGATTTGGTGAAAAAATATTAATCCGTTCCAAAGTTATTAAATTGTAAGTTTTCCATTATTTCCTATCGAATTCCATTCTCCAGTTAGATGTGAGTCTCGAGAAGGATCCTTTGTCTCAAATGACTAATCCTTTTCACAAGCAGGTTGTTCTGTGTCACAAATAGGAAGTCTTTTTGTGCTGCTGCCATTTTGTTTTACAGTTCATGACAGAAACAAAGTCAAGTAACTCTAAACAGTTATGTGATAAGGAGAAACCAACACATGTAGCTTGCTTTTGGGACCCCCCTCAGTTGGATTCTGCTCTTGCCTGTTGAAGCAATGCCCTTGAATATTTTTCCAGATTACAAATCTTTTTCTTGACTCGTGATACGAAAAAGATTTTTTGTATCTCAAGTAGTCATGAAAAGGATCCTTTTCATTATGGAAATCCTTTCCCTGGTATTTAATGGCACCTGCCAACCTCTGATCACTGTTCATGTAGTTTCTCTGGAGTCTAGTTGCACCCACCACCCTCTCATCATTGGCCACATTGTTTCCCTGGTGTGTAGTGGCACCCTCCCACCCCTCATCACTGTCCATGCCCTGAAAATGTATAATGGTGCCCTGGTAGTCCAGTGGTCCCTCCTCCCCCCGCCATTCTCCGATCACCATCCCCATATGTAGAAAAAAAAAATTCCTGGTAGTCCAGTAGTCCTTCCCTCCTACCCGATCACCAGTCACCAATTACCTTTCCACTGATTTAAAAAAAAAAATTCCCTGTTAGTCCAGTGGTCCCTCCCCCATTCTCTGATCACTGTCCCCATAAAAATAAATAAATAACCTGGTAGTCTTGTGATCTCTTCCTACTCCCCAAACACCAATTGCCTTTCCGTTCTTTATGTTTTTTACATTTCCCTGGTAGTGTACTGGTCCCATCCTCCTCCTCGATCGCCGTCCTGTGAAATGCACCTGAACATATCCCTGATGGCATAGTGCCCCCCACAACCCCACCCTGTAAGGTAGTAACCCACCATTCTACTCCCCCCATCCCAACCCCCAGCTGGCAACCAGCACAGCCCTCCTCTCACCAACATGGCTGGCCACTGACTGAGCTGTGAATGAGCGCATACATTAAACTTGCTCTTTATATACCTGATAGTGAGACATATTATAAGGGTGCAGTCAGTTAGGGTTCAACCTTCATTTCTATGTTAAACATGAATGTTTGCACTTTAACAACTTTGCAGCTTTTCAAGCAATTTGCATGGCACTTTGCATGCACCATCAGGGACCAAGCATCTCTTGATGTAACAAGTTTCGTTCTATTCAGATGTCTGGTTGCAGTGGTAAGGAGTGTCACAAAATGTGCAAATTACCATTTTTTGGACAAATTGCAAAAAAGGATCATGTTTCACTATCCCTTTTTCACAATTTGTGAAATACAATTTGGCCATGTGAAAAAAAAAAACATTATAAGTAAAGTATCAGAAAAGTAACCCCAGAATTGGATTGTAGGGGTCCCAATTAGGTAAACACATCTGTTGGTGTACTAAACCCTTCATTTTCTTGAGTTATTTAATTTTGTTGTCTCCCCTAACTGAAAACAAGATGGTGGAAGCATGGAAAAAGATTCTGCATTTGTGGGAAAAGTTCCTGTGTTTGTAAAAAGGTATTCGACATTTGCGATAAAGAACCTTTTCTTTGAATGGGACATCTAACTGGTCCCATAGGAAATAATGGGAAACTTTGAAATTTAATAACTTTGGAATTAATTAATATATTTTTCATGAAATCTTCAAAAGGCACACCTGTGAGTTAAGATATTTGTACCCTAAAATTTTCAGACCAAAATTCCACACCTCCTGAACATGGCAGGTATCATTTTTCAAATCCCCTTTGAAACTTGTTTCCATAGTCGTACAGGGAAATCACCATTCAGACGAGATTTTAAAAATTTCACCTGTCTTGATCATAACATCAGGTCATAAAAATTCCCAACATACCTGCCTCTGGCCATGCTTACAATGGTGTTTAGTGTCTCCCACTATCAATGGGTACCAGGAGAATTCTGACCACACTGGTGTCAGTGTTCTATGTGTCTCCCACTGTCAAGGGGGACTGGAAGAAGTCCACCCATGCAGATGGCTCTGATACCACTGATGCAGCCAAGCTGCCATTGTTTCCTGCTTGCATAGAATGCATGGCAAGCAGCAAGTATGACATCAGCTGTCCATACATCATCCTACATGTCACTTCTGATGTCACTGAACATACTCTACCCCTGGGCTTATGGTCCCTCTCCAGCATGGCTTGCATTGGCCCTCAGAGAGGTTGTATAAATGTACCTCAGCATCAGTGTGGGAGGAGGAGTCAAGACCGGAGCGGACTGCTGCAGCTTTCCGTGTGGCTATGTAAACAGGCTTTTATACTGTAAAAGTGTACCACGCTCTTGTAATGCTTTAAATGCTGGCGTCTAAACAGATAGTTGCAGCAATCAAGCAGGATGACTTTGCAAAGCTTCAGAAATGGAGACCATCTTTCAGATTAAACATTAAACCGAGATCCTATCTGTCTGTTCCAGTGGCTGTTCACGTGGACATAAAAGATCCTGTGGCACTTCTCAGAAAGAGTATGGCCAATTTCCTCCATTCACTAAAAACACAATACCACCAACAGCTTAATCAGGTTCATAGTAGGTTGTCTTCCATCTGTCATGTAGCACTCCTCTCCCGATATTTGCTGGCTTAGTAGGACACTGGCATCTGATTTCCAAATCCTTGAGGACTGGTTTTTGGACAATCAGCTAGTTCTCAACACCCAAAAAAAACAAATGTATGATATTCTTAAACCCCACCACCACCCCTCAACCTCACCTAATTCTCACTATCATCTCCCATGCTGGTGATACCCTTGAATCAGTGCAATCATTTAAATACCTGGGTATCACCTTGAATACCTCCACTCCTTTAATACTCATGTGGCACTCCTTATGAAGACACTAAATCAGAAACCGGGTCTGCTCTACCGCCTTCGCCCATTCCTCTCCTCAGTCTCCTGGAACAAAATTGATACCCCCCCAACCTTCTCCCCCTGCTTACCTATAGCACTTTGCTGCAGTATGCCGACCGCATGTTGACATCATGCACTGTGAAGACCATCACAGGAACAGAATCGACGAAAAGCATTGGGTCACTGTGATGGTCCCTGCAGCCACTGCCAGTACATCTCCCGGTGTTTCACCCCCTTTCCAAGACAACTCTGACTCGAGTTGTATAAATAGAGACTGGGGGGGTCAGGGTGGAGCTCCCAACATGGGGGGGGTTCGAGTGTCACAGCCCCCTGAAGAAAACACACCGGCATCCCAACAGTACAATGTCGACACTCAGCATTGTGTCTGTCACTGTCAGGGATGTCGCAGCACTATGGGAAAACCATCTGCTACTTCTTTCTACTAATGCAACCATCCTGACATGCCTTAGATAACTTTACTACCATGTTGGTAGGTTTACCTTAGCGGTTAATGCACAACACCACCACTGTGATGTGCTTTCATCCTTGGGATGGCCTACTTACGAGTCTAAGCTCCAGCTTATAACCCTCGGCTTTATCTACAAGTTGGTTCACCTTCACCCTTCCCATCTTACAGATAAAATTCTGCTAAAGCAGCCCTCTCGCATGCTTAGTTCCTCCTTCTCCCTTCCCTTTCTGGTAATGCCTACTCTGCAGTTATTCGTGTGAAAAAGATCTTTCACCTTCTCCACCTTGTCCTTATGGAACTCCTTACTGCATACAATTTTATCCTGTTCTTCCCGCTCCCTGTTCCAACACTCCCTCCAGCTCCACCTCTCAATCTCCTCTGTCTGTACTTGCTTCAGATGATAGCACTCTCGCCACATGTGCCCCATCTCCTTGGGTGTGGCCAACCTCTTGTGCCTCTGTATTGCTGTATCCATCACTGCCTTTGGGCTTTATGTGTGACACATGATCTAACTGTAATGTATTAGCTTGAAATATTGTTGCACTGCTTGTTTGTTTTACATTCGCTGTAAGTTGAAGATCTCCTTCTAAATCCTGCTCTTGTTCAACTGTAAGCAATGCACTCTATCCCTGTACCTGCATGTAACCATTTTTGTATGCATCAACCTTGTTAATGTTCTGTGTGATCCTGGTTCACCCCTGAAAACGGGACTATGTTGTCTCAGTGGGCCCACCCGGTTACCAAAATCCAAAATAAAATAAATGTATCGCTTCTTCCCCTGGGATGAGGCTGAAACTGACAGAATTGCCTAGGCCTCCTTACCTGATCAACAGTAACTTACTAAATACATTATTGTTTTAGCCTTTTTATGTTGTTTCGGTACTTCATGTTATTTTTCTTATGTACTGAATTTTTTTACATATTGATTTTTTGTCTTTTACGACTGATTGTACCGTTTCAGATTGTTCCTGTTTAAATAAAGATTTTTTTACTCCACTGAACATACCAGGTTAACAAAAACAATGCTGTCAGTCACTATAGTGAACCCCTCTATAAGGAATTTTTGCTATACTGAACACCTGCTATGGTTCCTTCTGTCGTCTAATGAGGCATATTAACAGATCACTAAGTCACTACTGGGATCCATATAGCTATAGTGTACTAATTGTCTGGCTCTTTATAAAAAGTACTGTAACTAAAAATAAATAAAGTAAGTTACCCATTCTGCTCAATGGAACTAAATGATTCTGAAGCTTTCAATGCATTTTAGAAAAACAGCAGCAGATTAATAACAAGTGGGCATTTAAAGTCTCTTTTAGTTAGGCAAGGTACAGCAAATGTCACATGATGTAATTTCTTCTTCAGTTTTGTTCAGTGCCCAAAATAAATCTCTGCAGGATGCAAACAGATCTGACGTGCCTATTAGCAGCTTGGATATCCGATCTCTGAAAAAATTCAGATTTACCATGTTATCTCATTTCAATCTCCACTTATGCAGGTGGACTCCACGCACTCAGCTCGTGTGCCATAATGGCTTGTGGGCAGATTGAACAGAAAATTAAATTAATGCTAGCCATTTCTCAATCATTTTTCATTCTCATAAAATGATTAAAGCTGATGTAAGAGGGCTCATTAAAACTGAAAACATTAGGCTCATTAAAAAGCCATTAAAGCCATCTCACGCCTATGATTTATTTTATCATAACCTCATTTGGTCACTGCTTAAAAGTCACTGGATCTCATCTTTCTTGTCTTTTAATATTGCACAAAAAGTTTCATGCACCACGTGGGCTTTTATGTGCAATTTCCTTACCACCCCTCTGTATTATTGCACTTTGGAGATTCCTTAATATTTGATCACAAACACTCAGAGGCCTGGTAAGTGCCAGCATGATTAGAGAGCTGGGAGTAGGTGTCGAAACTGAGATGCAACATGCATCTGGTTTAATGCTGCCTCATATTTACAAGCAAAAGATGTCAATGTCATAGGGCTCCCCTTTAGTATGCTCATACCAAGTATTCTCGATTTCTGTTGCTTTGGGGTTTGACCTGGAAGTATACCTGGCAGAAACAATGACTGCAATGACCCGAGGAGTCCCAACAGGGCAAAACACATTTCTGAATTTTGTCATCCTCCACCCCTAGACTGGATCAGATATTCAAACCTGTTTAAAAGATGCTATCTAAGCTGACCCAGAAGTGCAGGATTAGGGTTCTTCCTTAGCTCCCTATTTTTTTTATTTATATTTGTTTATTTACAGTTTGGTAACTTGGAAAGGCACATTGAGCCAAGGCTCATTTCCAGGTGCAACTCAGGGAAAGGGGGAAGGGAGTACAGACATACAGAGCAATTAGAAACATCCAAATTGCAAATACAGAATACATTGGCAGTCGAACCATGGTGAAAATAAGTGCAGAGCCCTCATGTGACTTAACAACAGCATGGGATCTCACTTTGAATAAAAGAGCAGTACGTGGGTTCTTACATGGCTACAATAAATGACACATGCTAAAATGCATAAGATTAGGCACCTCATAGATTAGAGAGAAGACTGGGGGCCAGCAGCTCAGGTGGCCCAGTTAGGGGAGAAATAGGTGAGGGGAGGGACAGGAAAGGCTGGGAGAGGAGGGCATAATTCTTATAAGGGATGGATCAATGCAAAGGACTTGTGACAAAAGATTTTGACACAAAAGGTGACTTGCATCACAACCTGGGGCAATTGGGATTCTGAAATGCAGCTGCGTCAAATCCTGACACAGCTGCACCAAAGCCCCTTTGTACCATGGTTGCATCACACAACCAGGTGCTCCAGGTTGCAAGGGGGTGTGCACCAAGGTGGGGATGCAACATCCCCTTTTTGGGGATTTTGCAAGCTCCGCCATGGATGGAGCAGGGGGCTTCATTTAGACCAGCCAGGAGGTGGTCTAAGTGACTTGTGCCTTTGGGAGGGGGGCTGACAATGGGCTGCCAGGGGTCAAAGGGGCATGGAAGGTTGCATGTGGGGGTCAGGGAAACAGCTGGAAATAACAGGAGTAATGTGGCATTCAGCTGGGTGCATTTGCTGTTATTTGCATTTATTCTTGACTATCAATACTGAGTAGAATACTGCACAGTACTGTACCAATTAACAAAACTGTACTACTGTACCATGTATTATTCCACTCCATAATGATAGACATGAATACATTTATTTAACAGCAAACAGACCCCGCTGGGTGCCACATTAACCCCATCATTCCCAGCTGTTTCCCCAAACCCCCCCATGCCACCTCCCATGCCCATTCTGCACCTGGCCCCGTCCTGTCCAACACAGTATTACAAGGTACTTTTCCCTGGTAGTCTAGTGTTCCCCCTACCCTATGTTCCTAGATACATGTAAATATCATGGTCCTGGTGGTCTGGCAGTCCCCCTGTCCCCCTCAGATATATTATTAATATAGCAGCCCTGGTAGTCTAGCTCTCCTCGCCCCGATTCCTGATCTCCCCAGTACCATTTATGTAACAGTCTCTGGTGGTCTATTGGCCCCCTCACCCCAGCAGGCAGTGTCCTGCCACCCTGCTCCTCCCATCTCATAGCCGAGCGGGTGATCCTTCAGCCTCCCTGTCCACCATGGCTGGCTGCCAGCTGGAAGAGGCTGGCCAGTGGCGCATACTGTATACAGTCGTGCTCACTGAATGACAACTCACTCTGAGCTGTCAATCAATGCCAATGAGGCGCATATTGTATACAGTGTGTGCTCATTGATGGCTCAGTTGGTGGTCGGCCATGGTGGAAGGGGAAGGCTGTGCTGGTCCAGGGATTTGACCTCCCTGCCCAGCACAACACTAGAGGGGCTGGTATGCGGTGGAGGGCTGTGACTCTACATGACAGGAGGGGGCCAGGGGGGGCAGAAGGGGCATGGGGGTGCTATAGGGGGTTCAGAAGGACTGGGGGCATAGAAGGGGCCATTCGCTGAGCCATACTGGGACCCCTTGGGGGGTCCTGGGACAGACATTGCAATGGGCCCCGATGGGCACAGCTCTGGTAGCTGCCCCATAGGTAGCCAGCTCACATACGCCTGTATGTGGGAGGCAGCCTGCCACAACATGGGAGGGTGGGTACCAGGGGACATAATACCAAGAGATGTTATCCCCACCAGTGGCATCCCTCACCGTGCACCTTCAGCTTACCGTTTACAGGCTTATGTGAGCTGGCTACCTATGGGGCAGCTGCCAGGGCTGTGCCCACCTGGGGCTATTGCAATGTCTGTCCCTTGACCCCCCCAAGTGGTCTCATCCAGTAGGCAGTATGGCTTAGCAGATGGCACTTCATTGGGTGCCACATTGCAACCTGCTTTGCCCACAGTCCTTCTGACCCATCTATGGCATGCCCTATGCTCCTTCTGCCCCCAGCAGCCCAGTTTCAGACCCTGTCCCTCTTCACCACAGTGTGAGGCACAGGCGCGCATCCCTTAGACCACCTCCTGGCCGGTCTAAGTGGAACCCCTTTCTGCGTTCACAGCAGGGCTTACAAAATCACAAAAAAGGGGATATTGCAGTCTCACCATGACGTAAGTCCCCAATACATGCAGAGATTCAATTGCATATTTTCTTAGACAGACAAACACACCCTCAGATAGGCACCTGTACACACACACACACCCTCATGCATGCACTTGTACATGCACTCTCTGGCAGGCACACACACACACACACAGTCAAATATACACACACACTTTCAAACATGCACTCACACAACCTCAGACACACGTACACACAACATTCTGATATGTCCACATATATACTCCCAATACATGTACACCATCTTAGACACGTACACCCACAAGCAGATCAACATAATGAGGCACATACACACACACACACACACACATATGCAAACACAAGCACTAACATGAACAGACACCACTTCAGACACACATACATGGTATAAAGCACAGAGTTCTCGGTTTTCTCACTTGTGGCCTAGTGGGTACAATGTTTGCCTTCCACCCATGGCACCACAAATTCATGTCCTGAGGCCAGCTGGCAATGGCAGAAATTGGCAAGGAAGTCCAACAGATGCATTCTCCACTCAAAGATTGCCTCCTGTACACTATATAGACCGACTGCCCACTAGTGTTTTAGGGGAGGAGGGAGCTGTTCTTCCAGGAAAGTCCTTAGTTCCACGTGTCACACTGCTGACAGTGAGGAAGAGTCCTGAGAACATTCAGATGTTGACACCAAGCCCATTCCTGCCCTACTTAGCAGTTTATGGACTGCATGGTAACAGGCTGTGGTTGGATCCAGTTCCTTGGAATGATGGCAGTTGTGGGGCCAGGTGGTAGGTGGGAATCCATGGAGAGAACAAGAAACTAATAAAACAGTATGATATTTTTATTTTCCCCATCCAATGCATAGTACTCCCTTGTTTCAAAGTGTCACCAACTCTTGTCTCTCTTCCATACCATGTAATGTGTGCTGTCTATGTGGCACCACCTTTCTTTCCCCTGTCCCATACCAAGTAATTGCCCGTATCTAAATGGTACCTCTTCTTTCTCCCTGTTCCCATAACAAGTAATCCCTGATGTCCGATATTCAAAATTTTTCATGGGTGCATAACTGAGTTTGCCCATGCAAACTGGGATTAGCACAGATGGTCAATACTGAAATGATCCGTTAGCATGGGCAAACTTGGTTTGCACCTGGGCAACAGTCAGAAGGGGGCACAATGTAAATGAAGGGGCAGGGATCTGAATATTGGCACAGTCTAATATTTAGAGTATGTGTGCTGTGCAAGTCTGTTTTACATGGGTGGCATGCACACTGCTGACCCAAACCCAAACTTACTCCCTGAGGAAGTGGAGCACCCCCATGACTTTCAACACAGTAGTCCCTGGCATCTAGAGGTGCCCTCCCTGGCTGATTGCTGGCCTGATAATAAAAACAGAGATTTCCTGGTGTCTATTGATCTGCCCCCTTCCCAACTGATCACCAGTCTGATAATAAAAAGAGATATGCCCTGGCATCTAGTGGTCCCCCCTCCACCAATCCACCAATCATCGGCCTGATAAGAACAATAGAGTTTCCCCGATCTCTAGTTTTCCCTTCCCTCCACCGATCACCAGCCCGATAATAAAAATAAATGCTCCCTGGTGTGTAGTGGCCCCCCCACTGACCGCTGGCCTGTGACATACATGGGGGCTGTGCCTTACCATGCACTGCTACTCCAAATCATGGGACATAGGCTCCTAGACTCTGCTCCTTTCTGCATCGGGCGTAGGGTCCAGGATGCAGGATTCATTGTCGCAGCTTGCGGCACACGTATGTGAATCCAGCCCTAATTGTCTGAGAGGCATCACCTGTTGTGTGCACCTTGATCAGAAATATGTTTGCATTTTGTATGGTTTTGCACAACTGTACCTGCAAAAATAAAGTAAGCCTGTGTTTTTGAATAATTCTGGTGTGAGACTGTTTTTTTCATGTTCAGAGTGTATGTTACCTATGTAGCTACATTTGTTTGAACTCTGTTTGGTGAGCCTGAACACCTCACTACTTTTGTAGTAGCCCCTCCTTAACAGTGCATTTTTTTTACTTATATTTTATTCATTTTCATAGGTATCATAGGTGTTTACAAGCTAATGTAGACATGAGTCCATAATGCTTGCCAAATAAAACTAACTTAATTAAGACAGTATTTGATTCTGTCCACCATTGCTGAATCCAAATTTAATTTGAAAGAATCAATATTTGGTCTATCTATCACTCCAGCTGGGAAGTAGTTTCAAGTTGGGACATACCTGATGCTGAATCAGTTCTTCCTTCTTTGAGTATTCCATTTACCCAAATGTAACAGTTTTCTGTGTCTTCTATTGCTAACTCTGTAATCCGAAATTGCAAGGCCTAGTCCATTACTGAGGGCAGGATCCCTTAGTGCGCTGTAAATAAGACACATATCTCCTCTCAGTCTTCTATACTGGAGTGTGTACATGTTGAGGAGTTTCAGCCTTTCCTCATAGGTCTTGTCCTCCATCCCTGAGATGGCCTTAGTAAATCTACGCTGAACCCTCTCAACTTTAAAAAAAGATGTCCTCTTTATTGTATGGAGACCACACCTGGACACAGTACTCAAGGTGCGGCCTGACCAAAGCAACATATAAAGGGAGCAATACCTCCTAGTGCGACTAGCTATGTGTCTAAATATACAGTTAATGTTTTGATTTGCCTTGTTTGTTTGGATACTGCAGTGGGTTCTGAATTTTAGATCGGGGTGACAAGAATGCCTAAGTCTTTTTCTTGGATGGTTTCAAGTAAAGTTTCAGTCCCCAGTTTATATTTAAAATGTTGATTATGTAAACCCAAGAGCAGAATTTTGCATTTAGCAGTGTTCAGGACAAGCTTGTTACTACAAGACAAACTTGAAATTTTATCCAAAATGAGCTGAAGGGCGGAGCTGGCAGTTGTGTTGTTCACCACAGTACCTATGTGACAATTGTCAGCAAATTTTAACATTCATATGTTGGGGTTATCGGTGGTAAGTGTAGAGACGTATATGTTAAAAAGGCAGGGACCCAAAACAGACCCTTGTGGGACACCATTAGAAACAGGCACCCAATTGGAGAATTCTTCATTAATAACGACTCTGTTTCCTTCCCTCCAACCAGCTAGCAATCCAGTTTATAATATTATTTTTTAGTTTAAATGCTCTCAATGTGGCTATAAGCTCGAGATGTGGTAACTTGTCAAAAGCTTTAGCGAAATCTAAGAACATGGGGTCCACAGAATTACCCTGATCTACTTCACTCATAACCTTGTCATAAAAGGTTAGTAGATTAGTTTGACAAAATTTAGATTTAGTGAACCCATGTTGAAGAAGGTCGGATAACTCATTTAGACACATGGAGTCCAAGATAAGATCTTTAATAATGTTTTCTATAATTTTCCCAATGAAAGAAGTTAGGCTGATGGGCCTATAATTCTTGGGGTTATTTTTTGAACCTTTCTTATGAATAGGTACCAAGGATGCTATGTTCCAATCTTGCGGAACTTCCTCTGAGTCGAGAGAATGCTGAAAAATATTGGTTAAAGGAAGAAAAATAGATTCAGAAAGTTCTTTTAACACCATGGGATGAATTTCATCTGGACCTGGTGATTTGTTTATGTCCACTCACTTTAACCTATCCATAACATCTTCAGGTTGAATGGTGAATGTGACTGGGTGACGAAGTCCCTACTGTACCTGTTATGCCATGACTGTTTTCATTAAACACCGTACAGAAATATTGGTTCTGTATCTCAGCACAGCAGCCTCTTGGTTACTAGCTATTTTACCAGAAATGGTGGAAAATGGTCCTATAGTATTTGTTCTACCCTTAACTTTATTAACATGTGAAAAGAAAGCTTTTTTGTTATCCTTTACCCTGGTGGTCAACTGTAACTCGTATTGGGATTTTGCTCTTTTAATCTTGGTTTTTATATTTTTTACCACCGCCCTGTACTTGATACTTAAATGGGTTAAACCCTTTTTTATTTGCTTGAGCAATTTGTTTTTCTTATTAATCAAACACTTTTATTGTGGGGTACATCCAACCAGGAATATTTTAATGTTTGGTGCCATATTTTTTTATTGTTGGAATATTATTTTTTATTAAATTATAAAACTTAGCAGTTACATTATGCCACATAGAAAAAGAATAATTATACAATGGCAAGTACAATAGGTATTAATAATAAAGATTTAAGGCTCACAAGAGCTGAATACAAAATAAGGAAAGTAATTTGTAACAGAATGAAACACTTGCAGATTAGCAGGCACAGACAGATGAAGAGGGATACCCTGCTGAAGCCCATGGGAGCAGGGTGGATAGCTGAACACCGAGACTGATTAATGACAACTCTACTCAGTTTTTTGCAGAGCAAGATGGTGGTCACGGTTAATGAGAGACATTGTAGTGGCCGAGGTGCATTACTTGTACATCCCTATCTCACCATTTTATTTTGTCTTTTTTTAGCCTTTTTTTTTAACTGTGTTTTAAGTGCAGCTGCTATTAGATTTGTGCTGAGTGAGTAGGATAGGCAGAGAGCTGTAGCGGAGTGGGTGACAGCTGAGAGAGTGGAAGTGAGCAGAGTCTAGCTTGCCAAAATCGTAGAAGAAATAAAGAATAAGGTAAATGGTTTGCTGACTGTTGGTAGCTGAGTAGAAACCATTGAGAGCTAAAGCAAGGGCTGAGATGAGTAAGCAAAGGCTTGTGGGGAGGCAGGTAGGTGGTCTGTGGGGACTAGGGGGAAGTAAAAGTAAACTGAAACTGTAGTTTAAATAGTGAAAAACTTTTTTTTTAAAGGAAATATTTTACTGTAATGAAATGCTGTCTCTTGATTGTTTTAAGAGGACTGCAGAGGATAATTTTGTGTATGGAGTGAGTAAATAACTATGTTTTTTGATATTGTGAATTTAACTTTTTTGGCTTGTGATGGAGCTGATTGCAGAATGAGTGCTGCTTGATAAATGGAACTACAGTAGGTAATGCCAGCCGGCCACGGGGGTTGGGGACTGAAGACGAGTTTACTATATGTATAAATACGCGAGGATGAGTTTACTATCTGTGGTTCAGATTAACTGAGTCATGCAATGGCTTTTGTGTCATATGTATCATTCAGTGACTTCAGAAATAAAACATGGATAATAATGCATGTAGTTAATTACACACAGCGCACCAACATCCTAGGTGGATTGGCAGGTCAAATATGGTGACAGCTTTCTGTTGACTTGACTCAGTTGACAGACACCTGTCACAGATTTTGCAATCATAAATTGTAGAAAATCAAATGGACATGAACAAAATAGGTAAAGATATACTGGTTAGCCTTAATTAACCAGTGCCGGTGGGACCTCAACAGCATATGTGAATTACGGAACTCCGTAAACCATGGCCATAATAAAACCGCAGCAACACCTGTAAAAGCCATCGGAGATGCTGTACTCGCACTGGACATCCACTTGCACTAGGTTTTAAAACAGTCGGCATGAGAGACAAGCCTCTTGATGGAAACACAGAACGTCGCAAACAGGTAGAAAACTAAATGAAAAAAAAAAATTACATTCGTGAAAACTTCCTTCAGATAAGTGAAAATTTAATGACAGCAACTGATACCAGACTGATCGATGATAGCAAACAGTGTGCTTTTGCTATATGAACTGATGAGACACAATCTCGTAACATCTCACTAGTATTATGAATTGCAATGTTCTAATAGTTTTAAATTGCTAAAAATTAATTGAAATAGTATTACAATACATACGCTGAAATGTGTTTTTAACCTAAAAATGTTTTAAAAAAAAGGTTTGACTTGTTCTGCTTTTTAAAGATGTTCTGGAATAAACGTTTAACTTAGTATTACAGGCACCATCCCTCTCATCTTCTTAAAACCAGTAAATATAAAAAATAAAACATGGGGGAAGTGTAGTTAACTCAGATTTTATGCACACCCTCAGTCTGTGATGCCCATAAAAACCTCTTGGGCTTCACCCTGGGGGTTTATGGGGCATCACACACCTTGGGTGTACATAAAATCCTCATTAACCACACTTCCCTATGCATTATTCTATATATTGCACATATGTATTGCAGTTACACTGCATGATCATCTTCAGTTCCAGCTGCGGTGTGAACGGGAGAACAAAGAAGAAGGGTTGGGAAGACTGGGCCTCTGGGACGTGCACGAGGGTGCTCAGTTGGGAGTGGGGACTGACGGATGGCGGCAAGGGGACTGGGAGTGCTGCCTTGCTGAGATTCCTACCCAGTGACTGACACAGTCAAAAATCCAGCTGCTGTCCTACACAAGTAGAACACACGGGATGCATGGTCATGGACTACAGGATGGAGGACAGGGCGGAGGCATTATTTGTGTACACATTTGAATGTGTAGGTGCAATCTGCCAGCATTAGAACCAGACACACAAGATGGTTGATGATTTTTATGACTAAGGATGAGGCATGCTGGTACTTGGTGGCACAGTACTACTATGTCAGCTACAGCCAGCTTCAGTACTTAGTATTTCACTGTCTCATCCTGTTTATCTTCCGATCCAGTGACAGCAGCACCACTACCCCAAGACTGTCAAGAGAATAGCTGTCAAAACTGACATGGAGTGAGCAAACAGGGCATTGGCCTAAGTCTTTATTCATTTCAAGAAATGTGAGAATCTCCACATTGCCCATGCTCAGTCTGGTTCTGGTGTCACTCACAATTGCTCCATATAAGTGCTAAAACCATGCTCTGAATGCACACTGCTACATGGGCATGATAAGACATACACAGCTAGCTGAAACACCTCCGGCCAAACATACATTTTGGAGCTCCAGTATTCAAGTGGATCCAAGCCACTGGGAAGAACTTGCAGTCTCTCCAGTAGTCTTCCAGCTGATGAGTGATATAAAAGGATCTGTTGAGAGTTGATTTCTTCTGGATCCTCATCATCATTAGGTTCATGGAAGACATTCGCTCTAGCAGTGATACCTCTACTGCAGGTAAAGACAAATGATAATCTGTCTCCTCATTCCACTCATGTTCATCTTCTTTTTGATGTTTCTGAACCTCAGGATCATTGGATGGACACGAATCAGCCATCTGCTACAAGTGGTGACATGGAACATCTTGCCACTGTTCAATGTCAGTGTCAGGGGGAAGGATATTAATGAGCTGATCCTTGAACCATGGGTCCAATATAGTTGACAGGACATATCGATCTGCAGTTGAAGTCTTCTGTTGCCTTGCAGGAAATTCAGCAACGAGTCAGTGAAATCCTTTCTAATTTGTGATTCATCCTCATGGTCATATTGATACTTGGAACTCTTCTGCTGCAAGAATAAATGTAAACATCTGAGTTGTGGCGTTATCATGCTCATGCATGATGAGACGAACTGACATCCCTCATGACAGCATTGAATGGTTCTGAGACCTCCGCCAATGCCTTGACCAGATGCCAGCTGCTGGAAGACACCATGACATCTGCTCCACTGATTTTATTTCAGAGCAGATAGTCATAGATGGTCAGCTTCTGCTCTTGGAACTGCTCAAACATATGATATGTTGAGTTATATCACATCACACAGTCCTGTATCAGAGCATGTTCTAGAAGGTGTTTTCTCACTGCAGCATGTATGAATATACGAAGAAGTCAGCAGAAGAGGGATATTTGACCTATCTAGTCAGCTTATCTAGCAGTTTCTTCAGCTTAAGCTATTGACCCTGGCCCCCCTCCCCAATCCACCCTTCCCCTCTGTCCACCCCTCACTTGACACTTATTTTCCCTTTAACTCTATCCCAGCCTCTTTTGAAGCCATTCATCATCTTCAATGAAATAACCTTTTCCAGAAACACATTCCAACCCACCACCACCCTTTCCATTATGAAGTGCCTGCTAGCCTTTATTCTAAATCACCCCCTCTCGAACGTGAGACTGTGCCCCCATATGAACACATGCCGTTCCTTTCTGGCCCTTACAGAGTATGAAATTTGGGTACATATTTTGGTAACAGTACCCAATACATCCTCAACAACTCTGTTTTTGCTGAGCAGATTAAGCGCAATTGAGTGTAGGCAGTGGATGAGCTATGGCACATGCTTGTACCCACCATCATCCATAGCTTTCAGAACATTGGAAGCATTGTTAGGTGCAACCACACCAGCCTCTTGACCATTGCTTGTCAGCCAGTTATCTATTATTTCCTCCAGACTGTCCAGAAAATGACCAGAAGCATGAGTGTTGTCAAAACCAACTACAAACAGTGTTGCATAACATCTCTGTGCATTGTCAGAAAGACCAGCACCTTACCTTACACTGCTGCCAGTGCCCTCTAACCTTTTGCCTTCAGTGTCAGTAAGGAACACCCAATGTGCCATCACTTCTATGTAGTCCACTACTTGACCACTCACCCATATGTCTGTTGTCAAATGAACTTGTCAAATACAAGACTGCCATAGCTAAGGAAAACCTTGAACAAATGTTCTTGTACAACTTGGGCAATGTTACTCAAGTGAAGAAATGTCTTGATGGCACACAGTAGTAAGGCTCAACCATATACATTAACCTGCAGAATGCACTTGCAGGGCTGGAGACAAAGGAGAATGGCAGTAAGTTTTTCCCAGAAGCTCTACCACAGCCCTGTCTATCTCTGTAACCTTTGCATGCCCTGAAGCAGTCTTTTCCATGCATTCTGCACATTATTGCAGGGTCAATTGCCACCTTATGGCTATGAATGAAGCATCCAGGAATGATGGAGAAGTTGGCCTTTCAGACTGGGATGAAGTACTACTATTCCTAGGTGTCTGTCTCTGGGGTCGCATGAGGTGCTCACCAATATGTCCCTGTTCTTCAGGTACAGCCAAGCCGGTCATTGCAGCCCACTCACAATGATGATGTGTGCACAAGTGGGTGTGCACAGCAGAGGTGCTCAGAGCTGGTAGCCAATGCTTGCTGATCTTCACCAAACAAATCAGACAATGTAAATTTACAGTCACCTGTGCATATTTCTAAATATTCACATAAAGCAGAGCCTTTAGCTTTTTTGGCAGGAACAGCAGGTTCAGGAGTTGGGCTCTGTCCTTCACCATGTCCACCACCACCACCACCACCACCACCACCCCTGGTTAGAAGACCCACCAGCACCAGTTTTATGTTTTTGGGAGGCACATGACCCACCTTTGGTAGTCATTTTACTCCAATGACCAACATTCTCAGAAATGGAAGATTTCCTGGGCATATTCTGCTTCTTCTTCTTCTAACTAGCAGATACCTTCTCTTCTTCTTCAGTTTCCAGTGGTAACTCAACAGGATCAGGAATATTCTCCACTTTATCAGCACCATCATCAGATAATTCCCCTTCCTGTTCTTCAGCTTCTACCTCCTCAGCTGAGTGCTGTTTCTGTTGCTCATTTACAGGAGCATCCTTCTCAATAACAGCCAGAAGAGACCTGGGTTCTACTTCAACCAATGTAACATCATGGCTCATAGGTGGAACTGTTGTAGACATACTGGTGGCTTGCACTGCAGCTGCATGCTCAGTGGATGGACACTGGGGCTCAGAGTAACAACCCACTTATGCACTGCATGTGTCCCATATGTTACATGATCAGTCCACACAACAGTGGTAGGTTTCTTAACCTTTCCACAGTATATGCCTCCATAGAAGATCCCTCCACAACATGATCACCAACACCACCAATGTCCACCCTAAATGTAGTGCTGCTAGCACCAGCACCACCATCATCAGATGCAGTACCACTACCAGTGCTACTACTACCACTACTAGACTTGGTGAGCAACTTGTTGTACACCAACTTGATGAGTCAGACTAATTGTCCACCAAGGCCATCACCTTCCACAACACTTGGAGTGGGGTGCACTCCTGCCTGACCTATCACACCTTTTGGAAGAACTCTGTGCCTCCACAATTCCCTCATTTTGAGGATGTACCCCTGAGACATTACCCTTCCCAGTGCCACCAATGCCACTAACATTGCACAAAAATGATCAAGCAAACCACCAATACCCCAAAAACATTTTTTTAAATGCTGTCACTTTAAATGGCTATAGACACTACAAATAGTAGTTGAGAAGTGCATCAACAACTAACTTGTCCAAAAAAAAAAAAAAATTAATACAGCAACACTTTATTTTAAATGAGCCTGCTGTCTCACTTGGGACCACACACAGTCAGTCAGTCACAGAGCACAGAGAAATAAACCTTTTTTATATATATTTTTATGCACAAAAATGGTCACGTAACCAACACGGATGGAGGAAAGATTTTTTTACCTGAAACACAGGTGTCCAGAGGGGCTACATTGTGCAGGATGATCCTCGTGCGCAAAGGTAGTTGCTGCAGCGGGAGGCAATGAGCCTGTTGCTCATTCTGTTCTTGAGGGGAGGTTAGAGAGTGGTGGTGTTGATGGGGTGGAGCAGGGGAGTAGCATGTTATCTTCTGTGTTATATGTGCATTTACAGTTTGAAGAGGTTTTGTGACGGGGTAAGGGCCATGCGCAATTCCAGTTGTCTGCATGTCTGCATGTTGTCTGCATGGGCCATTCATGTTTGTATTAAGGCCTGTTTATATCATTTGTGTTACCATATAAAGAAAACTAGCAAGTAAATGAGGCAATGCTGTGTGGGGAGGGGTGGGGACCATTGTTCGGGGAAGAGGTTCCTGGGGACTTGACAGTATGGGAATCTTGAACATACTGACCTGGAATATTATATGATGAAAATGACTTTGAAAACAAAGACAGTCTGGTCTTATATAAAAAAGGTCAAGGGAGACATTGTTATACTCCAGGAGACCCATATGGCCCACAAGGAGGTGGTCCATCTGAACAAAGCCTGAGGGGGGTAAAATATTTGTGGCTATCTTTACATTCAAGAGGGGTAACCATTTGGCTTTAGATGAGTCTCACTGTCCAGGTCCTGTTGCAGGAAGAGGACCTGATTTGGAGGTTCCTGGTGGTGGATATGAAGATGGGGGAGTAAAGGTCATTGGTAGCAGTGAAGGGCCACATTGACTGTCCTGACATTTCATAAGCTAGTAGTTGCACTAGCAGCCTTCCTAGGTAGAATCGTCATTGGTGGGTGGATTACAACACTCCTATGGTCTCATAAAGGACAGATTGGCCTCTGACAAGCAACCCACCGCATGGATCTGTAGCACTTAGAGAGAAGGCTTGGTCAATGTCTGGCATTTTTTGCGCCAGCCAATAGGGAACACTCTTTATTTTCACACACATGAGCCATATACCCACATTGATGTGGTCTCTGTATCAGTGGAGACCATCCATGATGTGGTTTTGGCTTTCTGGAGCCACTGATCAAGTCAGATCATGTCCCTTTACTAGTGGTTATAGGAGGTGAGGAGCAAACTCCCTAAAATGGTAGAGACTGGACATCGTGCTTTTTAGAGACAAGCCATTTAAACTGCAGCTAAAAGCAGCCCAAGTAGAGTTCTTCCCATTTAACAAACAAGGGCCTAAGAGCTGCCATGGCACCTGATAAACTCAGAGAACAGAGTACCCTAAAGGCCTGACTAAACCAGATGGTGTCGGCACACCTAGAGTGAAACCTGCTTCTGGCATAGGCAGGAGATTATTTCCAGGGGGACAGGGTGAAGTGTTTGTTCATTCATTCATTCTTTATTTTTATAAGGTGCTTTTCTTGTAACCAAAGTACATAAAACAATAAATAAACAAGATTAAAACTATCATAAATCATTATAAGCTCTACTAAAAAGATGTGTCTTCAAAGCTCCTTTAAAGCTTTGGACAGTCGGGCAATTTCGCACCGGACGAGGTAGAGAATTCCACAGGGTCGGGGCCATAAAACTAAACAATCTTGCCCCTGAAGTTTTTAAATGGACCCTGGGAATCTCTAACAATCCCTCATCAGTGGATCGGAGAGAGCGAGGAGGACAGTAGGGACAAAGGAGCTCTTTCAGGTAAGTAGGTCCCTGATCGTGTAGGGCTTTATAGGTCAGCAAACCGACTTTGAAGGTGATTCGCCAGAAAACTGGCAGCCAGTGCAGTCCGCAGAGCACAGGCATTATATGGCTAGCCCTAGAAGATCCAGTCAACAGCCTGGCTGCCGCATTCTGCACTAGCTGCAGACGGCGAAGTTCAACCCCAGGTAGCCCCAGGTAAAGGGCATTGCAATAGTCAAGGCGGGAGGTAACGAATGAGTGGACCAACGTTGGAAGATCCTCTGTAGGAACCAGGTGCTTCAACTGGATATATTCCTCAGATGATAAAGGAAGTTTAGACTACCGCTGACACCTGAGATTTAAAAGTCAGACAGTCGTCAAATACTACACCCAGATTCCGCACCTGGTCTGAGGTCTTCAGCTTGGACGCCCCAAGCCATAAGCCTGAGGGCGATCCAGCTAACAAACCCGCTTCATAGTGACCCTTGTCCACAACCAACTCCTCAGTTTTTTCAGGGTTCAACCGCAGCCAACTCCCATTCATCCAGTTTTGAATCTCAGCAAGGCAGTCATTAAATATCGAAAAGGCAGCATCCTGGCTAGGCACAAAAGACATATACAGCTGGGTATCATCTGCATAGCAATGAAAATCTGGAAGTTAAAATCTGAGGAAGCCAATAAAGTCATAACAGAGATCACAGGGCAAATGGAGCTATATCCCTAATGAAAAGACATTAGCTCTGCATTTCAAAACTTTTACTCAGAACTGTATTGTTTGGAGGTGGGAGAAAAAAAACCTGCCCTGGGGACATTTCTGGACCTACTACCCCTGCCCAAAATAGCTTTTCTGGACAGAGATTGTCTGGAAAGACCCTTCATCACAGGAGAAAATAGCCAGGGCATTGCAATTCATCAAGTCAGGCAAAATGCCTGGCCCTGATTGCTTCCCAACAAAATTCTATAAAATGCATTGGGTGATTCTTGGTGATCCCATGGAGGACATGATCCTAGAACTCTTGGCTGGGGAGAACACCATTCCTTGCAGTATCTAGACACTATTACTGTCCTCCCTAAGTCAAGCAAGGACCCCACCCAGTATGGCTCCTACAGTCCTATTTCTCTGCTAAAGGGTGACTACAAAATCATTGCTAAACTTCTGGTGGACAGCCTGGAGGGGGACCTGCCAGGGCTTATTCTGCAGCACCAATGAGGGTTCATCAGTGGATGCTAGGCAAAACATTACATATGCCACACCTTGAACATCATGTGGCTATGGCTGGAAGGGGGTGCTCGACCTGGTCTGCTTGCGCTAGACGTGGAAAAGGCCCTTGACCGGGTCAAGTGGGCATTCATGTTTGCCATACTGGGGCAGCTGGGTTTGGCACAAACAGATCTGGGATATCAGTCCTGTACCACTCCCATCAACCCCAGAGCCTTACAATGGACACCTCTTCCCCTTCTCTCTTACCTGAGGCACACGACAGAGGTGTCCCCCTATATTATGAGCTCACTGTCTAGCTCTTGGCAATAACCATAGGGAACATTTGGTGATCCAGGGCCAGTCTCATCGAGGTATCCACCACAAAATCTCGCTTTTTGCAGATGATGTGCTGCTGTTCCTGGCCAATCCATAGCTTGAGCTATGGATGCCTTCACAGAAATATTCCAGGTCCATAGTCCGATATCAGGCCATAAAGTGAAATGGGCCAAGTGCGAATGACTTTCTGTGGGCAGGGGAGAGGGGGTCCCTTAAGGAAAGCAGGAGTGTTACTGCAGCCAGTTACCTCCTTGAAATACCTAGGAGTTTGCCTCCCAAACAACTTGTCTGCATTGTGTGCTCTCAATCTAAAACCCCTCAGGCAAAAGCTAAAAAATGACTGGGACAGATGGAGATTTCTCCCCTTGACTGATAGGGAGAATAAGGACAGTCAAAACGTGCATACTCCCACAGTATCTGGACTGTTTCAGACACTTCAGTGCACATGCTTCCCAAACATTTCACTGCTATTAGGGATTACCTTACCAACTTCCTATGGCAGGGATGCAATGTAAAGGTTAAGCAAAGCTCCTTATGGTATGCAGTAGATAGAGAGGCTTAATGCTGTTGAATCTTAAGTTCTGCTATGCAGCAGTGCAGATGTCTTCTTGAAGGATTCTCAGAACCCCCCCCCCCCAAAAACAAAAAAAGATGTGTGTAGGCAGAAAAGCAGTCAGCAGAGCTGGGAGGGAAGTATATTGCACACACAGTGATCCCCAGTCCTGGGAATAGGACTAACCAGAAGCCTCAGGAACCCCTTCACTAAGAATTCCCTTAATGTATGGTTACAGTTTGGCTGGCCCAGTGGCATAGAGAGCTGAAGCACTGTAAGCACCATATCCCTCATCTCATCACACCAGTGAACTGGGTTTGGGAATGAGCTTGGGTCTCTGGGGGTCAGCTGGTGAGGAGAGGGGGCCGACAGAAAATTGAGCAGTTGCCTGGCAGATCTCTTTTCGTGAACTGGGGTGATGGGTCTTCCTGGCTCTTGGCTGCCATCAGGTGGAGGCTTGGTGGTTGTGCTAATGGATGGGAGACAAGACATAGGTCTGAGAGGGTGGAAGGAGCCATGCCACCACAGCCCTGGATGTAGATGAAGAAAACAGCGGAAAATGAGCAAACCAAGGCTAGGTGAAGCCCTGCCCGTGACACCTTGACCTGACCCTCCACTCTGGTTGGTGAGCATTCTGAATATGAGGACTCCAGGGCAGGAAAGGATGGCCATGGCCCTCCCCTCCCTGGCCCTGCTTTAGGGGAGGGAATCACATGGGAACTAACCACCCAGCATGGAGGGAGGAAAGGAATGGTCAGAGGTGCCAAGGGACATGGCTGAATAGCCACCTGTCTGGCTCAGAGGATAAACACCTTTATGGCAAAAAAATAAAAAATATGGTTACAGTTGCATAAGAACATTGTGAACTCTCTAAGCCTCTCAGAAGATATGCAAGCTGCTATTTGGGATGGTGATCCCATGCCCCCCACACCAGGATTCGGGGGAATGGGCTACTGAGGGCCTCTCCAAAGTGGTGGATTTATTTCAGGGGGTGGGTGAGCTTTCCTTTAGGGATCAAATAGCTGAGTTCTTTCTGCCTCCAGGATACTTCTATGCCAATCTGCAGGTGTGTACTAAGCTACAAAAGAGGATCGCACAGGCCCACCTGCCCCCAGACAGATCAGAGGAGAGGAGATCCTGTTCATGACCAGGTCACTGGCCAGGCCTCTACAACAATTTTATAAGCTCCAACTAGGCAGCCTACCTGACTCCATGGGGGTGACAAAAGAAGAGTGGGAATGCAATGTGGGGAACATAGTCTGCTTGTTGGGAGACTGGAATCAAATAGTGAAGGAGGCGCCAAAGTGCTTAGCGAATAATAGATTGAGAGGTTTGCTTTAATGTTTTCCACAGGACCTACTTTACCCCAGCATTCGCACACTGAATAGACCCAGAAACTCCAGACTCATACTCCAGGTGCAAGGGAGCCAAGGGTTCTTTTGTATCATGGCCTGCACTTGTCTGAAATCCAACCCTTTTGTTCAGAAGTTCCAGGTACTCTCTCCAGGATGAAAAATCTCCTTTTCATATTGTCTGGTGAGAGTGTGTCATTGGGTTTGAGTACTGGAGGAATTGAGGGTAGGCTACTCAAGCATCCACTTTGGAAACTGAGACAGGTGGTAGCCAAGAAGGTCCTAGCCCAATGTTGGAAGTAGAAGGCCCCTCTAATCATAGCACTATGGGTCTCAACACTGGTGGAGTGTATGAAACTGGAAAGGGTCTCATACACAGCCTTGGGGAGGGGGATGAAGAAGTGTCAAATATGTGGGACCCTTTGAATCAGCCTTGGGCTCTTTTGGTTTCTAAGCTATTAAGCCTGTCAGATGAGGAAGGAGTAGGTCAATTAACTCAAACTTGATGGGATAAACCCAGGATAAAAACAACAACTGGGGGGCAGTCTACAACCTTATGAAAAATCTTCCAGCATGTTGCAAAACTATGGTAATGTTCCAGATGTACTATACCCAGTAATGTGCATACATGCCTAATGTCACATACATGCTGAACTGTGACAATGTCCTTTGTAAACCATGCCTTGGTGGTGGATCTGTGTCACCTACAGCTTTACCCTCACACCCAAGAATGTGACAATAATGTGATATTCTTAAAATATGCACCATCTTGCTTGCTAATAAATAGAGTTTACAGAAAGAAAAGATGCAGCATCCTGACAGTTAGTCCGTGATTCACTCAGTTTTACATCTACCATCAGTGAGTCCAGAGAGGTATTAAGTGACTCGCCATTCAGTTTTTTCAACATGATAAAGCTAACTTAGTGATTGGGCTTCATTAATACTTTTTGTGGGGTCATTTAAAGTTTGTCTTTTCTTTTATTTATTTTGTTTTTACTTTTGAAATTCATTTATAATCCTCTGACAGGTTGCCATGTAGTACTTTGGCACCCTTACAAACAATCCATTTAAAAGTAACTTTGGTCCACACAGTAGCTTGTTACACAGCTAGAGTTCTGTAACAGCAGCCTTAGCCAATTGGAAACTGCCATCATTTCTATGTTTCAAAACAAAACCCTACTCAGGTCAACCAGTTCAAGGAACAGAGCTGATAGAATTTATTTTTATTTTTATTTATTTCAGTTTAGGATTAATACTTTTGGATCAAGGACTTGTTTTCAAAGGTTCCAAGTCAGTTAAATGAACAGATAGGCAACATAACACATAGCACAGCAGTGGATTACAAAATAAGGTTACAGAAGGTTGCACATACTTTAGTTTAACTAATACATAGGAGTCTAGGTTTCACTAGCACATAGGAGTCAAACATTGTAAGTAACAGCACTAAGTGCGGGCATAGTAGTGTTAGAAACAGGAAAGAGGGAGAGGCCAGGGATTGAGTCTCCACTGGGAAGTACAGGGGCAAGTGGGGGTGGGGCATGGACAGTTGCCAGAGTAGTGGCCAGGGGTGAGAATGGGGGAGGCAGCCCAAGGTAGGTATTGTCAGATGTTCACGATGTAGTTGATGGAGGGCGATCTGTGGGAGGGGTTGACAGTTTATTGTAGTGTAGACTATGCAAGGTAGGTATTTTGTGGGTAGGGGATTGGTTGAAGAGAGTGGGGGAGAGTGTAGGGGGCAGTGGTTGGGTGGTTAGAGCGAAGAGGTGGATGGGACAGTCTAGGGGCCCTGATCATGGGCCATGTGGCAGATACACTATTTATTTGTTCTAGCTGGTAACGAAGCCTCACTTTTGAATTGTCTGAGCTTGGTGCATTCTAAGAGTGTGGTAGGCAGCTCATTGAACCACTGTGGGCCCAGGAAGGTGAGTGATCTCTGTGCAAGCTTAGAACGCTTGAATGGCACCTGGAGTCCCCCTTTTGCAGCGCTCCTAGTCTGCTTAAGGGGTAATGTCTTTGCAAAAAGCCTGTTAGTAGACTCAGGCATAAGCCCTAGCAAGGCTTTTTTGATAAGCATGCAAGTTTGGAGTTGAGCTCAGAGGTGGAGTGGAAGCCACCCTGTCTCATTGAGGATGGTGCAAGTGTGGATAGAGAGATCGGCATCCAAGGTTAAGTGACAGGCCTTGTTTAAGAGAGTGCTGACTCTCTTGAGGGCAGTATCAGAGCCTGCTCCATAGATTGGGAGCCCATAGTCAATGGTGGCTAGTACTGAGCTACTTATGGCTAATTTCAGAGCCGCAGATAGTAGAAAGTACTTGTGGTGGTACAGAACACCCAGTTTCATATTGGAGGTCTTGATGACATGGTCAATATGACTGCAGAAACTGAGAGTGTCGTCGAGGTAAATTCCTAGGTATTTAAATACGGAGACTTGCTCAAGAGGGTCTCCCTTAGGGCTCATTTTTTTTTAATTTTTTTTAATTTTAGTTTTTTGTTGACCAGGTAAGTGCACTAGACATATCCTGCCTATTTTCAGGCACGACCCGGTGGAGGGAGATACAGATGAATGCCAACTGACCTTGAACCAGATTAAGCTGTTGGTGGTATTTTTACTGAATGAGAAAAATTTGGCCAGGACACCGGGGAAATTCCCTACCTTTTGATAAGTGCCATAGGATCTTTAACATCCACCTGAACTACCACCAATCCAGGCAGATGGGACCTCGGTTTAACGTCTCATCCGAAAGACGAATGATGATTTGCTGATCATTGATTTCATGATGATTTCGATGATTTGCAGTGGGCTGAACTTCTTTTTGTTTTGGGGAACTGTGAACTGCATGCTCTTGGTTTTTTTGTGGTTGAGCAGGAGCTTGGTCTTGCAGAACCAGGATTCAAGCTTATGGTAGCTGTCTTGTAGTTCAGTAGTGATGGTATGCAGGTCTCTGCCTGGGACAGATATGACAGCATCATCAGCGTAGTATACAATGCATGCAGGGGAGGGTATTTATGAACAGACTAAAGAGTAGAGGGCCGAGGATAGATCCCTTGGGGACTCCTAGGCTCACCTCCTTTGGCTCCGAGTATGTCTCCTATTCTGACTTGTTGAGTTCTATGGGAGAGATAGCTTCCAAATCAAGTCATTGTGGTTGGAGATAGGTCAGTTGATGACAGGCTGCTGAGGAGAAGGTGGTAGCTCACTGAGTCAAAGGCCTTTGTGAGGTCTATGAATATAGACCCCACTGCCATCCCTTTATCCAAAGCATCATAGAGCTGGGAGGTATATTCGACTAGTGCTGAAAGTGTTGAGTGGTTTTTACGGAAATCGTGCTGTTGAAGGCCGAGCAGATTATACTTCTCCAAGTACTCAGTGAGCTGATCTGAGACCATCCTTTCCAAAGTTTTCAAGAGTGGGGGGAGGATTGAGATTGGCCTGTAGTTAGATGTGTTAGTTCTGTCTCCAGTTTTGAAGACATGATTAACTAATGCCAGCTTCCAGGCATCTGGGAACATGCTCGACCTAAGGGAGGAGCTAAAACCTTAGTGAAGGGTCAGCTATCTCCTCCAGGGAGTGCTGAGACAGAATCAGAAAGTACTGTATGTCCTCTATTGTTGACTAAGACATGGTTTATATTAAATTTTCTACATTAAACTGTAAAGTTTCTTCACAGATGCATGATTACCGTACTTTGGTGATGGCAAATGTGGAATGATAATTCAGATTATTTAAATAAAAAAACAAAACATGAAAGGATACTATATATAATGCATTTGGATCTTTATATGCACTTGTATAAACAAACATAACAAATTAGGGTCTATGAAGAGAATAGATCAGTCTGAATTTTTAGTTTCAGCGATTTAATATCAACAAGCAAACATGTTTTCTAATTATCAGGAGTACTTTGTACAAATGTAAGAGTTTCTAACAATTGGATCTATTCATCAATGGGGCAGAAAGTACATACCATAGCGCATACCCCATCCGTGCTGCTCTGCATCCATGGATAGGTGTACACTGGCGGTATTCACTATTACTGGTGACCTGTCCACAGCTTGACCACCCAGTGCACAGGTTCATGGGGGCAGATGGGTGTGGAGGGGTGGACCCAGGCAGGCATCCATTCTGATGCCTGACCAGGGTCCCACAGTGGATCCCTTGTGCCCAGGAAGTAGGGGTGCATGGAAAGGCGTGGATCTCTCAACAAAATATGGGCAATCACCGAACAGCTGCCCCAGCCCTTCCCATCTGCCTAGTGGGCTGGGGAAAAATGGATGGTCATCTCCCAGTCCTGCCATGGCCTGCAGGTGTTAACCTTGCAGGTGCACACTGAGTTACTGCAGGGTCACAGAAGCTGTAACTCAGTTCTCAGGCTATGCTCATGCACCATAGTGAATGGCTTATAGTGCAGGCACGCCTGTCCTCTCATGGTGCAATGCAGTCTGCACAGCAGTGGGATCCAGTGCGCATCTGGCCTGTGCACATTTGGTGAATGCTGCTAAGGATCCAAGAGAACCCTGTTGCATGGCATTTCAGTGTATGTATGCCTATGCACCAGGTTTACGTGGCACTTTGGCATGATGCATAGGCCCCAAAGTTAGTAATGACCAAAAACACTGTATTGGATTAACTTAGATAGAAAATAATTACTCTATTAACTGCAGCTAGGCACACCAAAATGGAGCCATGGTGGACTGAGCACCATGAGTGGGACATAGCCATACCCGACTACTCTCTGTTGAGCAGAACAGGACCAGAAGGAGGGGAGGAGGGACTGCACTTTATGAATAATGTATGGGATGGAATCAAGGCCACTGAGGTACAGGGTCACCTGCAGGAAAAGGAAGGGCTAGAGCTGCTATCTATAACGTGATCATATACAGAATTTGCAGCACAGGGAGAGGAGCTGGATAAGGCACTTGTGGCAGACATTATCACAATGGCGAGCATGGGTGGTGCTACTTGTTGGTGACTTCAGTTTGCTAGACATGGAGTAGAGCCTTCCAACAGTGGCTTCAGCAAGGAGCAGGCCATCCTTGACTCCCCACAAGGAGCTTTTCTCAGGCACATATTCAAAGAATACAATAGAGGCAGGGCAGTGCTGGACCTGGTGCTTTCAAACACGGACAGCATTGCAAATGTTACAGTGAGCAGCCCCCTAGGTGCCAGTGATCAACCATACAGTGTGATTTAACATAAAGATGGGACCAGAGGCAAACCACATGAGAACAAGGGTCCTGGATATTAGGAGGATGAATTTTAGGGAACTGGGTGACTGCCTCAGAATCTGTCTCATAGATGGTCAATTGCCAGGGAGTGTAACGACACATGTAGCAGGCCGAAGGTTCCCTAAGACCAAGATGCAAGAGGTTTATTTACCAGGGACAATAAAGACAAGATAACTCTTTCTACAATGCTACAGGATAATAAAAATAAACAACAAAACAATATGATCAGGACCAACAATTGCGAACCCAGAAGAGGGGCTAACCCTTTTAGTCCAAGTCCTATTTGCACTTGGCCAGGATGATGAAACCTGATGCACCAAGCTTGGACTTTTCTCTGCGTCATCTGATCAGCAGGTGGGCATTGACCCCACCAAGTGCTTTTATACACAGACCATAGTGGGGCATCCCCAATGGAACAGAACACAATGAGGAACACTGCTAGCTGGTCAGTGAAGAACCTGGCAATCCTCTGTGGCTCTGGGCAAGAAGCTGAAGACTTCTGGTTGGCTGGAGGTTCTCTGGACGATCCGCTGCAGTGATCACTGGTAGGTCCCCAGCCTCAGATGCCCTCTCATTAAGATGATTGCCGATGGAATGATCTTCGGGCTACCTCTGTGGAGCGACACTGGCACGCACACACTTACAGATGGCCAGCAGAATAAGAAAAGGAAAGGGCATGCATCACGTTAACTGTGGTCCTTCAAGCTTGAGTCTGGTGGCTCCTAAGCTGACTCACTACTGGATACCTCACTGGCAGCTCTCTACCACTTACCGTAACAGGGCTGATACTGGAACACTTGTGGAAGGACTTTGGCACAGGCTGACGTTACAAACATGTACACCCTGTAAAAGAGAGAGTGAGAGGTGACAGGACAGGGACCACAAGTACGTCACAGTGGTCAACATGATGCAGGAGAGAATTCTCTTCCAAATGAAAAGAAGCACCAGGATCAGGGCATGTGACGAATGGGGGTGAAGGGGAGTGTAGTTTAAGAGATATAAGTAAATATTTCTTCACTGCAAGTGTGGTGGATGCCTGAAACGGACTTCCAGCAGAAGTGATGGAGTTGCAGACAGTATGGGACTTCAAGCATGCATGGGACAGACATACTGTAGGGATTTATTAGAAAACAGGAAAGGAGGAGGGAGGGAGGATCACCGGAAAAAAGTTAGGGTCTTCGGACACAAATTAGGCAGGGAATATCTGGATGAACTGGATAGTCCAAACATTCATTTTTTGCCATTAAAAACAAAACACCAGTGCACAAGCTCCCCCCCCCACAAAACATGGTACATATTAATATTTAAACAATTTCATGGCCACTGGCTCTGCTTACTTTAAACTTCATGTAAAGAAGGGAGTCCTCTTAGTTTTCAGATTGGAATTCCAATGTGAGCAAGCTATACCACCAATCTATGGTGGGACCCTTTCGGTATAGTCCCTACACTAGATAAATAGCTCTGAAATGCCTGCAGTGGCTACTCACAAATATAGAGTGCTGCCTGAATTGGCCAGCCTAATTGGCTCCTTAAGTAAGGTACTTCCACCCAGGAACATTTACAGGCGGTGGAAGGAAGCCTGCTGTAGGCACCACACTTTCCTCAAACAGCGTGTTCTCTCTGCATTGCCCACGAATGTAATTCACATTTCTGCTAGGGGCTTACTGATTGAGGTAAATTCCTTTTTTGGCGACAAATTCTATGTTTCTAATATGCATTTTATGATAGAATTATATTGTCTGTTATGATACATGAGAATAAAAAGCTACTACTGTTGTTATTGTTGCGTCAGGAGCTGCTTGCCAAGCTGATATTTTTTCCATTATTATTGCTGATCATGTCTGTACTTTTTAAAGTTATTGTCATTTTATTTCTATCTGCTTTGCTTATTGCAGTTGTACTGAATTTTGCCATTCTGATTCTTACTGTAAAGTTTCATTTGTGCTCTCTTGTGTTATCCTTCTAAATAGTAATTTATTACATTCGCTTGCGCTTGTGTAAGGAACTCCTTGCTACTAATGGCATTTTAGAGGTGTGTCACTGATGAGCCAATTACAGCTGAAACTGCAATGGGCTTGGCAGTGTACACCAATGAGCAGGCACTCTGGTCATGACAGAAGTTCTGTTTGCTGACGTGGCATGTTCTGTAGTTGAAAGAGATGAATCACTCCAATGAGAGAGCGCTTCATTTCTTTCTGTAGCCATAATTCTGGGCATGCATATTAGAGTTGATACTAATGCATATGCCTGGAGTTCGGCTACAGCTTTTATATGGCTCCTGCCACCCACTGCACTCTCTCTCCCGGTCCTTGCTCCCACGACCTCCCACCCCCAGGCTTCAACTATTGCGGTGCAGTTATACTTAATGGTGGCTCCTGCCGCCGCCACACTCTATCCAGTCATCGCTCTTTGACCTCCCCACAGGCTTCAAAATTAGCCATAGTGTGTGACTTATTGGTGGCTCCTGAAGCCCACTGCATTCTTTTTCTCCCAACTTTGCTCCTCTGAACCCCCCATCCAGACTTCTACAATAACCACAGTACAGCAAGTGAATGTTCGGCATTGACAAATGTTTGTTTGTCTTTTACCTACCTGGTTAAAAATGAATAATATAATCTGACATATGATATATAATAATATAAATAATATGATATGTGGGAAGAGAATACAATCTCTATAAGAAGGTAATGTAATCTGATATATGAGAACATTATATAATATGTAATATGTGATAAAACAGTACAATGTAATTCATGAAAAATAATGAAATGTGATATATATGAACTATGATATAATTTAATATATGATTGTTTTATTGTTTTGTATTTATTATTTTATTTTGCCAGAAAACATGGATAATAAAACTAAACTCATGATTTAGGCTTGCTGCTTGACTCCTTCCTTCATGCAGTTTTCAGAATCTGTTAGTGACAATGGGGGTGGGGGTGTGTGAGGAATTGGGAGGCGAATGTGAAATTATTTATTTAATTTTTAAGGACAAAAATTTACATTTCAGGATGCCCACTTCTATTTTGAGTCCGGGAACTGGAAACAGTGAGGTAATTGGGTGTGCTTCGGAATTGTTTAGAATAGTTTCATCACCAGATGCACTGGGTGACTGACAGGGAAGGCTCCCTGCACCACAGAGGGAGGGGAACCAGTGGATATCTGGGGACTAGTGAACCATGGTTTCTTTGGCTATGCTAGCATGTGCCCAGCAGTCTTTGACCTCAAGGCCCCATGACTGTAACTTCCAGTCTTTATTCCACCTTGTCCCATTCCCTCTTCACCACTCTGACTTGCAGAACTTGTACTTGATGGAAATGGCATGGTGCAACTTTTATTCTGGGTCAGTGTCAGTGGCTCAGTAGGTACACACTCGCCTCTGAGGCCGGGAGATCAGAAGGCTGTGGGTTCAGTTCTCATCTGCATTTGAGTTAATATCCAGTACTGGACACTGTAGTGCAGCATGAGAGGGGTGCTACTCTGAGGTGCCATCTTCAATGAGATGTTAAACCGAGGTCTCATCTGCCCGATTGGTGGTAGTTCAGGTGGATGTTAAAGATCCCATGGCACTTATCGAAAAGAGTAGGGAATTTTATTAGACAAAGAAACATAACATCAAGTGTGTATAAAGTAAACAAATGAAACATTATGATACATAAAAAGCAAAACATGTCCAGTCATGTAGAAAGAAACATTGCGGAGAAATAAAAGGAAGAGCAAAACAATAACAGTCATGTTAGTAATACAAAAACTTAACATCTGTCCATAAAGAAGTAAAAGAGAAGCTGAAAGTTTACGTCTTGGAGTCTCTAAGAATCAACAATGTATTTTCAATATGCTGAATAACAGTTTGAGGAGACAGTTTTATCTGCTATAAAGTATATTGACAGCTAGCTTGCCACAAATAAAATTTACAAACTGAAAATATCACTCTAAGTGTACTTGGGTGACATGGCATCCGGGAAAAAGAAAAATCATTCAGTATTAACATTTGGTATGTGATATGGCTGAGAAAGGGCCATTTCCATTTATTGGCCAATGTTTTCCAGAATAAAAGCACATCCGGACACTCAAGGAAAAAATGAGACATGGTTTCCTCAATAGTAGGGAATGTAGATTTGGGGCAATATCTCTCTTGCGATGATTTACGCTTAGGTTCCCTTACCAGCAATCTGACATGACAGCATAAATTCATGTAATGTCTCACATATGTATGGGTATACTGGTGTCTTGCAGCATTAATAAAGCATTCCCCTGTGCTGAAGGGGACAAATGTGATTTGTATATCGGGCCTAGAAAGATTAAGTAAAGCATCATACAAATGTTTCCTCGGAAGTAATATTATAGACACTTTAGGAAGTTTCCAACTACGTAGTTTCTGAAGCTATCTATGGTATAAGTAGGGGAACCAGGATACGGGCAAGGATAGGAAGGAGTAAACCCAATTATCCTAAATATCATGCATGTGATAAGCAATCCATGCATCACAAACATGAGTAGTAGAGCGAATTCTAGTGAATAGTTGGGAAAGAAAAAGATAAATAAAAATGACAGGGTTTACCATGTCAAGTCCTCCTGTTTTGCAGGTAAATATGTGAAGGTATCGCTTTAACAGGGTTTAGACGGTTCTCCATATCATTTGAAAGAAAATGCTCAAGAGTCTGGTCTCTAGTACGGTGGGGTATATATATAACTAAGATATAAAAACAGTGGAATAATAAATTGTTTTACCACTAACACTCTCTTTTTCTTTCCCAATTTCCAAGATTTCCAAAGGGCAACTTTAGCTTCTCCTAATCCTAAACATTTTTCCCAATTATATGTTGCCAGATGTTGGACATTGAACCAAATACCCAGAATACAGTGAGGGTTTAAACATAAAAGAATTCCACCCACATCAGTAATTTGAACAGAGTCAGTAGCTAAAGGGATAGTAACACTTTTACATAAATTAAGAGTACCTCCCGAAAGTGTGGAAAATGAATGAAAGACATCTATGGCACGGTCTCCAGATTGTTTATCTTGAACAAAGAGTACAACATCATCCGCATAAGCAGAAATTTTAACAGAAGGCAGAAGGGTGTGGCGCAATACCCACAATGGTAGAGTCCCATAAAATATGTCATATAACAGGGCCTAACGTAGGCATATAATAATGGGCTTAACGGGCATCCCCTACAAAGGCCTGTCTTCTGGAGTAAGGTAATACCCATATGCCATAGAAAATAGACGTGTTATCCAATGTATGAAAGGAGTAGGGATGCCATAAGATTGTAAAATATATAGTAAGAAGGCATGTTGTACAGAGTCAAACGCTTTCACTTGGTCTAAGGAAAGTATAAAACCAGAGAGAGCATTGTGATTCTTAGCCTCAAATAGTTCTTGAAGGAGAAATGAGTTATTTTGTAGAGAACGTCCTGGGACAGCACAGGACTGAGCAGAATCTATCAGGTCAGGGGCCAGGTATGATAATGTAGAATTTAAAATTTGCGCCAGAAGTTTGTAATCTGTATTTAGAAGATATAACGGTCTCCTATTTAATAAGTCATGAGCATCACCTTTTTGATAGATAAATTTCAGAAATGACAAACCAAATTCTGTGGTAACCTCAGGACAAGCCAAAATATAGTTGAAAACTTACGTTAGGATTTCCAGGAGATTGTCCTTGAAAGTCTTATAAAATTCATGGGTTAATCCATCAGGACCCGGAGAGACTTGTAATGATAAATGAGCTATAGCAGAAGCTACTTCTTCCTGCATAATGGGAGCAACGAGGGCCTGAGTATAATGATCAGGGCATTGAGGAAACGGGGCAGAAAAAAATGTAGAAAAATTTGAAGGTAGAGGAGAAGGTCTACAAAATAGAGTCTGTAAATGGGACTGAACTATAGTTAACATATTTTGTGTGGTATAAGTGATGACGCCATCCTGATTAAATAAACCATTCACTACCGTGTGTTTCATTCTGTCTTTGCGTGTGAAAAAAGGGTTCATAGAGGGCAGGCTTGAAGATCCTACTCTCATGAAAAAGTCTAATGTGCGGGCACTTTTATATTGATATGAAATCATCTGACATTTAACAGAGGCTATTTGGGAAGAGTAATCTATAGGAGACGGTAGATAAAGACAACAATTTATAGAAGTGATTCCTATGAGAGAGGGTATGTAATGTACGATCAGGAGCTATCCGCTTACCCATTGACTGAAAAAGGCATTTAAGTTCTAACTTAGTGTCAAACCACCACTGTAGCAGGAATCATAAAAACATATAACTGAAATCCGGGCATGGAAAAGTAGGTGTACACGATCTTGCAGTTCTAGTGAAGAGATGAGAGAATTGTTTAATTTCCAGCTATTAGAGGAGAAAGTAATCAAACAGGGAGATGACCAATAGAGAAATTACATGTAGTAAGAAATGATCTGATATCTCCAGAGGTCGAAGGACAGCTGATTGTGCAATACAGTGTGGTGAAGAAAATAAATAATCAATTCGTGTGTGAAAGTGTGACCTATGATACGTATGACCAAAGGTAGTATGTAATGAGCAGTAGGCATCAGTAAGATTCATTTCCTTCACCAAGTCAGATAAAGCCAATGAGTCACAATATATTTTCTTCCCTTCTGTAGTTCAATATTTAACGTCTAATGAACAATTCAAATCTCCCCCCCCAAAATAATATGTTTCATTGTGCATAAACACGGTTGAAATAATTTCAGCAATGCAATACGAGAGGCCTTTGTTTGTGGGCCATATATATTAAGTAAACGTAGCTGACAGTTATTGTATGTACAATCAAGAATGAAAGCCCTGCCAGGAGAAATATCGATAATATGTGTATAGAAATGTATGGAAAAAATAAAATAGCTATCCCATCAGCAACACTGTCTCCAAAGGTCCAATAAGAGGGCCTTTAATCCAACTGTGTTTAAGGTGTTTTACCTCAAACAGGGAGGTGACATGTGTTTCCTGAATAAAAAGAATGTCAAGGTGTAGGGAAGCAGCTAGATGAAGAAAGACCATTCTCTTCTTGTAGCTCTTTATGCTACAAACATTAAGTGTAGCTACGGTAAGCGAGGTCAGGAGCAAGTATAAAATCATCCACTGCCATCAGTGATCGTCATATTTTTTCGTTTTTTGCTACTTTTAAGAGATTTGCCAGTTTTTTAAGGGATACATCAGGAGGTTTGGGGGTGGAAAATTCCATGTCTGAAGGAGGAACCGAATGGTCAGATTCACCATCTGACTCTTCTCTACCACTTTCAAGACAGTCAAAGGGATTAGAAAGGGGGAGGTCAAAGGATTTCACAGTCTTCCTTGCAGCGGCTCTAGTAACCCATCGGCTAGGTTTAAAACTTTCCTGTTCTGTAGAAGGGGTTACTGTGTTTGCCTCTGAACAGGGTGAGGAAGTGGATGCAGGTAAAGAAGGGGTAGGATGATCCAGCATTGTATGTGGAACCTCACTAAGCACTGGAGGAGGAACAGGGGTGGGGGGGCAGTATCCATGAGGTTTGAAACAGTAACTAGCGAAGTGGGTACATCCTGTCTTTTATCCTGTGCCTTCTGTACTAGCGTGTCAGGATCCCAGCCTTCCTTACTGTTTTTGCTCACCCAAGGGCATTGGTGGTAGGCATGCCCTGGTTCGTCACATAAATTACATTTAAAAACATTCAGGCAAGAAACACTTGGATGACCATATCCCCCAAAAAGACCACATTTCAATAGATCACACATGCTACTCAGGTGTGTGTGTACTCCACATTTGTAGCATGCCCTGGGTTGACCTCCATAAAAGCAGACACCTCTATCTTTCCCTAAAAAGAAACTGTTAGGGATGTGTTGAAGTTCAGAGTTAACTAAAAAGAGTTTGACTTTGAAATTCCATCCTCCCCACTCAGAGGCCTTCATCATCTAAAAGTGTCTCAGGAGGGGATAACACTGTGCAATGTTTCTGTAGCCAGTGATTAATGTCACTGACACTTACCCCTCATTCCAAAACATGATGGTGACTGTACGAATGGAAGGTTTGGTGAGGGGGATAACATAAAATGGAGTCCAGGGAGAAGCATTCTTTAAGGAAGCATACTTATGCCAACATTTTTCCAAACAAACAGAGGTTTTAAAACTTACGTCAAATGTTTCTTCCCCTGAAACATGAATCAATGATATATGTCAGAAGCTTGGAGTTGCATGGTACCTTTCAATAATGTGCGAGCTACATAATACCTGTCCGGAAACTCCTGAAGCCCACCTCTATAATGTAGACGAACAGCATTTCTACATGGGGCTTGTTCAACTTTGTTCTTAAATAAGTCAGAAAGCATAGGACCAGTGCAGGGAGTTGAGGGGGGCAATATAGGAGAGGGTTGTAGGGTGGGAGTTATGGTGGAGGTACCCTCTCCAGGATCATCTAAAATGGAGAGTGGGGGGGTATGGCAGAATCTAGGAGACTTGATGAGGGCTGTATAATGTCTATAGCTTGGTCAGGGGAAGAAGGAGTATGATGTGTAACTTTCTCATTAGAGTTTGGAGAAAGATGTAATAAATCAGATTCAAATACTGTAGTGGGTTTAGAGGTTAAATCATCAGTCACATCCATAACATCCCCCCAAGCTACCTTATTCACAGTATTTTGTTCTATGCACATAGGTGGTAATATAGAAGTGTCCTTTTTCTGAATAGGTACCTCGTTGGAGCTCATTGATGCAGGCCTGGAGGGGGAGAACAAAACACCATGTCTGTTTTCGTCCCAAGAAGGGTCAGGGGTCCATGAGCCTGTCAGTGTTTCTTTCCAGCCAGCATTGCATAAGGCAGTTGAAGCAGTCCAAGTGGGATCACAAGCTGATGCCGTTTTTGGAAGTCCAAATCGAGAACGTAATACTTCCGTCGTAGAAGAAGAGTCAGGAGTGGGTAATTTAGTAGGTGTTTGTAGCTGTGAACTGTGTGTTTCAAGCTGTGATTCTCCCAAAAATGATGAGTCTGTCGCATCTCTGGTGAAAACGGAAGTGCACAGGGGAGTATCCAGTGGGAAACACCGTGGTTGTCCGGCTGTAGAACAAAACGTTCTGGTAACAACTTGGTATCAGAAGGCAAGTCCGGTGGAAAGGAATCCAGCATACAAGAGGGATCAGGTACTTTGTTGGCATCATCAAACTGTAGCGTTACTGTGACCTCTGGTAAATCCCGATGTTCCAGTAGCAAAGCATTTGAAGAATGAGTAACTGATCTAGGCTCAGGCAAGATAGGAGGCTCCAAAGGCGGTGCAGCACCTTCGTGATGCTGACACTGCTCTCCAACATCCATGGCTTTTGACAAAATCCCCTACCGGAAAGAGTAGGGGAATTTCCACGGTGTCCTGGCCAAATTTCCCTCATTCAATAAAAATACCACCAACTGCTTAATCTGGTTCAAGGTCAGTTGGCATTCATCTGTATCCCCCTTCCCCAGGTCGTGCCTGAAAATAGGCAGGACTTGTCTAGTGCACTTACCCGGTCAACAAAAACTAAATAAATAAATTCTCAGCTTTCCTCCCCTGCATTGCTTTGTCCTAATCTTCTCTTCATGTTTTCTACATGCATCAGCAGCACGTGCATTACCCATGATGACATGGTGCAGCCACCACCGGACGCTCACAGTGATAACTCAGAAGAGTTACTTATGATCGTTAGATGCCCACATGACATTGATGCTATCCAGCAAGCAGACAAATAAGATATACAGTAGTGCCGTATGACTCTCATGACTTGCAATATATGGAAGAACAACACCATCAAGCCCCCCCCCAATGACAGACCACACACCATCCCACTGAGAGACCTTGTGTCACAAATAGAAGTCTACTTTAATTTTCACTCACTTCTTTGTCTGGCTGGAAAACTCACACATGACAAAAATAAAAGATGGATTTTGGGCCCTGTTGCACTACCAATAGTCAGTAAATGAAATTTGTTATCAAATAAATCCTTAAAATCCTCCCTGCACTTTTCCTGCCTGCTACATTCAATCTGGCCTGTTCCTCCTGCAGGGAAAATGCAAAACCATGCGTTTATGTGTCCTCTGCTACACCACCAGCACTAAGTACAAAAAATATCTGTCATATAAATTTTCCATATACCCATCCACACCTTTTTCCAGTTTGCTAAATTCACTCTGCTATCTGCTGTTGCTGTGCCTGCAGCACAATATCACTAACTAGTCTGACACTACTGCTATAGGGGTATTGTCAGCATTGCTAGAGAATTTCAATATTTTTTACCAGCTTGTCTCTAGTCACAGACTTGAAACAAGCTGTAAATGCCCAGGCAGACAAAAAATTTAGCATTTTGCTTTTTAATACAGTTTTCTAATAATGTTCAGACTAAGTGGTCAACGTTATTCGTAACCATCTGAAGCATATCACCTCTGAGAACGCTCGTCTGTAATGGCACCGTCATCGAGCACCCAGCTGGTGGATAATGCTGCAAATCTTTTTCCAGGTGCATAACAAATGAAGGATTGCATCCAGCAGAGTTGCTGCTGCTGAACAACACTGTATGGTTCTTTTATTAAAATGAGCACTGGTAGTGATAGCAATTAACTTGGAAAAAGGGAGCTGAGATTCTGCGCATGCGCGTCAGTGCCAGCATCCTTGTGACTCTAAGTCCGTACATCTCCCACCTGCAATTGCCCTTAGTCTAATGTCTTGCCCCCTTTCTCCTTCCCCATCTACTGCAAGTCTCCAAGCTACTATACTACTACTAAATGTTTCTACCTCCGCACTCTTCCTCTTCCCCTTTTTCCCATTTCTCTCCCCCTCCTTCCACTGCCTTCCTCCCTTCAACAGTTTCCATCCCTACCTCTTATCTCCCCCTCTCCCCTTCACTACTACCTCCAATCTATTCACACTCTCTTTCTTCGTCTCCCTCCTCCCCACTCCCTACTCCTCCTTTCCTATCTATCATTCTTGTTTAACAATCTGCCATTTACATTACTGTATATACTACATAGCTGTGCCTTTTGCTTATCAGATTACTGCGCTTTGCTTATGCTGTGTATTTATTCCCACCCTGTTCCCCCAGGACACATCTGGAAATGAGCTTTATGGCTCAGTATGTATTTCCTGGTAAATCTCTTTCAATAAATAAATAAATAAATACTATCACTATCAGTGCTTGGTTTAATAGAAAAAACAGACAGTGTTGTTTAGCAGCAGCAACTCTGTTGGTTGCAATCTTTCATTTGCTATGCACATGAAAAAAGATTTGCAGCATTATCTACCAGCTGGGTGCTCGATGATGGTGCCATTACAGATGCACGTTCTTGGAGGTGATATGCTTCCAGAAGGTTGCAGAATAGGCGTGGATCACTTAGTCGGAACATTATTAGAAAACTGTAGGAGACGGACGTGGAGCAGAAATGAGATATTATTAAACGGGGATTACAGAGGCAACAGAAACCTGCACCAAGGCACAGAGTAAGAGGAACAGACCAAGAAAACCATGCTGGTTGAACAGTGAGGTTGTGGAGGTGGTGTGGGCAAACGAGTGGCGCACTAGAGGTTTAGGAGGATGGGAAAGGAAGTGGACAGGAGGAATATGCATGATGGTCCAGGGAAGTGACCAGAAAAGTGAGAGAAGCCAAGGTCAGAGGAAGCTGAGATTAGCACATAGGAATTAATGGGGGGATTTTTCAGATACATCAGGAGAAAAGGAGTGCAAGGAGACAACAGTGAGGATAATAAGGGGGAGTGGATGGAAAAGGGAGGACAGTCAGAAGCACCAAATGAATACTTTTTCTCAGTGTTCATGGAAGAACTGGGGACCACTACCAGCATTGGCTGGGAGGGTGGGACAGGGGGACAGGAGGCAACAGATTGGAAGAATTGAGTCAAGGAGAGTCCTAGAGGGACTGAGGGCACTGAAGATAGACAAGGCACCAGGGCCAGACAGTATTCACCCCAGGGTGCTGAGGGAGATGGCAGAGTTGTTGGCGGAGCCACTTGTGGATCTGTACAGCACCTCACTGGAGTCAGGATGTGTACCACTGGACTGGAGGATGGCACATGTAGTACCATTACACAAGAGCGGGCCAAGGGATGAACTGGTAATTATCATCTGGTAAGTCTCACCTCCATAGTGTGCAAACTCATGGAAATGATACTAAAGGAAAGACAGGTGTCGTACCTGAAGGACAATGGCCTCCAGGATGTGAGGCATCATGGGTTTGTTTCAGGGAAGTCTTGTCAAACCAATCTCATACAATAATTTGACTGGGTGACAGGTGAGCTGGATAAGGGTCATGCGGTGGATGTTCTTTACTTGAACTTCAGCAAGGTTTTCAATTTGGTGCCTCGTGGGCAGCTTGGGGGATGCTAACAGGTGTGGGGTAGGGGCAAAATGATGAACTGGATTACAAGCTGGCTGAGTGGCAGGCAGCAATGGGTGATGGTGATAGGGGAGATCTCAGCTCCAAGGCCGGTGACGAGTGGGGTGCCACAGGGCTCTGTGTTGGGGCCACTATTGTTTGGGCTCTTCATATCAGACATTGCACACGGGGTGGTAAGCAAGGTAAGTCTGTTCACTGATGACACCAAAATCGGAGCAGTGGTGTATGGAGAGGAGGGATGGAAGTGGCTGCAGGGGACCTACGCAAGCTAGAGGAGGTCAGAGGTGGCAGCTGGGGTTCAGTGCAAAGAAGTGTAAGGTTATGCATTTTGGGGTGAAGAACCAAGGAGAGAATACCTGGCTGGGATGGGTTAAGCTGGGATCACTGAGGAGGAGAAGGACCTAGGGGTAATGATAACAGGGACCATGAACAACACTGCCCAGTGCAGAAGAGTGCTCAAAAGTGAACAAAATGCTGGTATGCATAGCGAGGTTTTTTTTGTCCATGCGAAGAGAGGTGATCTTGCCCCGCTACAGGTCGCTGGTAAGGCTGCACTTAAAGTATTGTGTGCAGTTTTGGAGGCCATACCGAAAGTGTGATATCAGGCTACTAGAGGGGGTGCAGAGGGGGGCAACAAAGATGATATGTGGAATGGAGGGGAGAAACGATGACAGCAGACTGGGAGACCTGAATATGTACACCCTGGAGGACAGAAGGGATGGGGGGACATGATAGAGACATTCAAGTATCTGAGGGGAATCAATAAGGATGGGGCAGATGGGGTCTTTAAGTTATGGAGGGGGAGGGTCACCAGGGGGCATGGGCTAAGAATAGAGGGGAGAAGATTTAGGAAGGAAATGAGGAGACACTATTTCACAGAGAGGGTGGTAGCAAAATGGAACACCCTACCAGAATGGGTGGTGTCATGTAAATCTGTGAACAACTTCAAAAGGGCATAGGACAGGGAACAGGGGAGTGTGAGGGTGGGGGAGATGGGGGTGGCAGTGGGATGACAAAGGAGAGGGGCAGCTGCAAACTAGGGGTGTTGGCTGCACACTCGAGCAGACTTAGATAGACTGGGTGGTCTGTTTCTGCTAGCACATACATATATTCGTATGTTCATATGTTTGTATTTAAAGAGAATAATGCTAAATTATTTTATCTGCTTGGGAATTCTACAGACTTAGTTGCCAAGTCTGTGACTAGAGGCAAGCTGGTAAAAGATAGCCAGAAAATGTGCAGCAGAGCTGACAGTGGTCCTTTAAATGTAATAAAACTTAGCCAACTAGAACAATAGGATTCTGTGATGATTTCACAAGTTTTCTGATCAAAGGTCATTCATTTTCAGTTGAGGGAGCTCTCTTCCTGCCACATGCACTTCCCCTGTGAAAAAGACAGAAAGAGTGAGAGAGAGAGAGAAAGAAGAGAGAGAGAGAGAGAGAGAGAGATGGAAATGACATTGAGATGGGTTTTTGACATCCAGTGTCACTGATTGGCTGCTAACAGGTCATGGAGCTTGTTATCAGCTTAGACATGCACACTGTGTTCCCCCTATAAAAGTGTAGTGTCATGATGTCAAAGTGCCAAAATGCCGAAGTGAAACCAGGTTCCCTTTGGATCTGCTTTACTAATGTACAAAACACTGGATTTTGTTATAGAAACCTAGAAATGGACAAATGCTATGAGAAGAGGCTGGAGACCTCTAACATGTTCACTCTGGAGAAAAGGAGGCTGAGATGGGACATGATCTCCAGCTTTTTGCTTATTTAGGGGTAGCGACAAAATGGAACAAATGGAGGTATTCGGCCTAGTGTTCTTCAACACATTGCAGGGACACTCCCGAAAGCTCAGAGGGGGTAAATACATGGGGTAATGTTAGGAGTTACTTCTCTCAGCGTGTTGGGAACCTATAAGACAGCCTACCAGTGAAGACAGGGCTTATGTAGTATGGGCCTTTACTGTGTGGTACACCTGGGCAATTTTCTAATAACCAAGGGAATTACAGGGTTCCCAGAGTAGTAGAGTCGGCGAAGGATCCTTATAAATTTCTTTTTTCATGCACAGCATACTTATTAAGACCTGTTCATGAAGGAGGGTGGGCCAGATGGACCTGGAAGTCCTTTCTGACCTTAAATTATTGTGTACTATATGTTAATCTATAAACAGTGCCTGTACTGTTCTGTAATGCTATTGTTCTAAAAACAGATCAATAAACAAATTCAGTGGTCTTAAACTTAGAGTTAAAGCAACAGCACAATGAAAACTGTTTTTCAAAATCATTTCAGCTATGACCAATAAAAATATAAGCATACCAGTCAGTTCTAGTTTTCCAGGCACCTTTCTATGCTGTACAGTATGTTTTTTTTTTGTTCTTTTATTTTCATGATATTAACTTACTTGCAAGGTCTGCAATCCTATTTTCATACCAAATGTGGCAGACAGTTTGTTTTTTAACAAAGAAAACTAAATTAAAACATTTATGAAAACCCTTATTTTGGTGGAACTTGAACATTTTAACACCAAATAAATCTGGTGGATACATGGAATCTCTTATAGTGAAACCATGGTAGGGTAAAATTGTTTTGCCCAATTTGTTTGTTTATTTTGTTAACCGGGATAGGGCATTGGAAACAAGTCTATTTTCAAGCCCAGCCCAACACAGATAGAGACATAACAAACAATGATGCACACAATATATAACAAATTACAAAAAACAATTACAGTTATCATTAGATAATAAAAATTGCTTAAAATTGACTTTAAACCTGTAAAAAGAAAATATATCATGAAGATTAGCTGGTAACCTATTCCAAAATGTTGGTGCTGACCTAGAAAAAGACCTAGAGACAGATTTGGTTTTGTGAAAAATAGGTTGCAAAACTATACCCTGAGAAGAATGCAAAGGAACTTTAAAAGTCCTGAAATGAACCAAATCAGCCAGAAGAAATTTTGGAGCAAAACATATATGGCTTTGAAAATTTGACAACCAAAATAATATGCAGTTGTTGACGTTGATGATAACCAGGATAGTTGTGAGTACAATGAACAGTGATGTGTTCTAAATGATGATCCAGTAACATATCGGCAAATGTTATTATATATCACAGAAAACATTTTCATTTCCTTTGCCCCTAGGTTCAAGTATAAGCTTGCATAGTAATCCAAATGGGGTATAGGAGAACCAAGGGCAATTACTTTATGAATTTATGGGGGAAAAAAATGCTTAATCTTGTAAAGCACACCTAGCTTTCGATTTGTGGTGCAACTAACTGACAAAACCTGGGAGTTAAATATTAAACCTGGGTCCAAAAGGACACCCAGGTATGTAAACTCAAGAACCTGATCAAGTGGAACTCCCAGGACTTCATGCATGCTAAAGAAAGGATTAGCTTGAAGCATATTTGGGGTTCAAAAGCTTGGGTTTAGTCTTTTTTTATATTCAGAATGAGTCCATTCTCCTTAAACCACCTGCCAAGTGCTGCAAACTCTGTTTCAGCAATAACTGAGAGTTCAACCAAAAAACTGGATTGGTGAAACAGTACCAAATTGTAAGCATAAAGAAGTGTATCACGACAGATCACATGATGGGCTAACCGGAGAAGGACGTTCTGAGTGCTGCTCCCAGGCCCTGCCGAATCTATCAAATATTAAATTTACCTTACACTCCATTGTGGTGGTGGAAATCATGCGATCAGGCTTCTGAAGGGTAGTTGCATTCTTTGGCAGAACTTTCCTGTGCAGATTGTGGGATTTTATCAGAACTTTGCGGAGACTCAAGGGGCCGACTGCGATGGCCGAGATGGAGTGCGGAAGCCCCGAAATCTTGGATGCATGAGCACCGACAATGAAGTGCCCAAAACCCCACTCGCCAGTGCCGGAAGACCAATAGAATCAGCTGAACACGGAAGGAGGAGGTCAGGCATCCCTAGTTGATATTTCAGAAATTAAAACCCTAATTCAGGGACTAGTGGCTGATTTCTCTACAGTTAAACCAACACTAAATGCTCTGGCGCAGAGAATAGGGGATGTGGAGGCTAGGGTTGCTTCCCAGGAACAAAAAACCTCAACACACGATCAAGAGCTGGTGGCTTTATGGAAAAAAGACAGAAAGCTCGAGGATCGAGTCGAAGATCAGGAATCATGCAGCCGGAGAAATAATTTGATCATGGTAGGTCTTCCTGAGCGGCCAGAAGGAACAGATTGTATAGCCTTCATTCAGGATCTACTATTGAAGCTGTTCGGCCCAACACCATATGGGGACTCATACAATATCGAGAGAGTGCACTGCTCACTAAGAGAAATACCCCCACCGGGAGCTCAATCGTGGGTCCTCATTATGCAATTTTTAAATTGCAAAGAGAAAGCCCTCGTCCTCAGCAAAGCCAAAGCACTTAAAAATCTACAATGGAATGGAGCATCCATGTGGCTATTTCAGGATCAGACACCCTCGATCCGTGAGAACAGAACGAGTACCTAGATATAAAGTAAAAACTATACCTTGCTGGGGTGAAGTTTAGAATTCAGCACCCAGCCACCTAGGTGGTGAAACTGTAATCCGGAGACCGGAGGTATTTGACTTCGTGGGATGCTGCCGAGGGACTGCGAGTTGAGCTCCCGGCTTTGTTTAGGCCTGCGACCTGACTGTGTGTGGTGGGAGGAGAATTCAGCCAGTTTTGAGAGTTGCTAATCGCGTGAATGTAATCATTTAGAGCAAGACTGAGTTGCAGAAATGTCTGAAAAGTTTCCTGGAAGATTATTTCATGTTCTAGATCCAATGGGACTGCTGTTTTGGTTAATTAACATGCAGTTAGACTGGTCAGTAATGCTGAAAAGATATAAGCAATCAAAGGCAGTCTAGTACAAGTTGGTATGTTTATTTGAACTATGTGCGGCCTAAGGAAACTGTGCATAGATCTAACGCTGGACTCAAAGGGACCGGACCCCAATATGGGGCTTGAGAAGGACAGGAAGCTGAGACATTACTATCTGTGATTATAGTTGTTTTCCGGTTATGTGGGGCTACATTATTATTGTTTTTTAGTTTTTTGCATAGCTTGACATGTTATAATGGGGGCTGGGAGAGAACATTAATGGGGCACAATACTTTATCAAGGAAGGCCTAGCCCTATCTATTGGGTGGGGAGTGGAAACACAGGTGAGCCAAGAGGCCCTAAGAGCTCCTAAAGAGATTCGGGGGACCTGGGGGCACTCAGGTGATGGCTTATCTTCATACCAACTTGTTGTAGGAGGGTGATCAAGGACTGGGGACTATGGTGAGGTGGGGAAGGGATCAATAGGGTTGGGGAGAGAGAGAGTCCAAAGCATATACAAGTATAGGGGAAGACCTTGTTGGAGTGAGAGAAAGGGGTATGGAAATACAACAAAATAAATGTTAAAATTATTTCCTGAATGTTAAAGGCCCTCAGAGGGAGGAAGAAAAGATTGGTAATCTTAAAACATATTCACCAGCTGGGGCTCAAATAGCAGTACTGCAGGAAACCCACCTATTAAAGAAGAGCTACATCTTTTAAAGAGATTGTGGGTGGGCCAAGTCATAGGAGAGGGAAAGGCAAAGGCTCCAGGGGTAGAGATTTTGGTTGGGATAACTTGTCCATTTACAGTATCGCAAATTAAAGCCAGAGAAGATGGCAGAGAGATCTATGTCACAGGCACTATCATGGGTAATCTATTTTCGATTGCTCTATATATTGCATGCGCCATCTAAACCTGATTTTTTTTGCCTCGTTGGAAGTGGACATAGCTACCTTTACATCCCACCCCTTAATTATAGCAGGAGATTGGAACCTGTGCTTAAATAACTTGACGGACAGGAACCCTCCATCTAAAAAGCCACCTTCTACAGTCCAGGTAGCTATGGCTAGACTCCTAGAGGTCACAGTGATGGTTGATCCATTCTGGGTTTATAACAAAGGGGACCGCAGCATGACCTTTTACTCAGGGGCACATAAAACTCATTTGTGAATTGATTTTTTCTTGGTCAATAAGGAAGCACTACAGGGAGTTAGGGAGCTGACTATCCACAGCAGAATTTTATCCGACCATTCCCCAGTTCAGTTGACGTGGGTGATGGATTCTATCCGAATGAAACCATATAGATGGAGGCTAGACAAATCTCTGTTACTGGATTATATTATTTTGTCTCTGTTAGAGGATGCCCTGCTGGAAATTATCCAGATCCAAATTCCAATGCTTCAAAACAGGAGATTAGCATGGCCCACCTGTAAAGTATTATACGCTGGCATAGCCGAAAGGTATACAGCCAGAAGAAATAGTATGAAAAAAGCGAGGGAAGAGTTTATATTAGGTGCTATCAATTCACTTGCTCCTTTGGAGGATCTTCCAATGAGGTGGATACCGAGCTTAAAGAGTTAAGAGACAAAATGGCAGGCATTCTTTACAGCAAGATAGATTTTTGGCTTGAAAAGCTTCAAGCTAAATATTTACTACAGGGGGATGTACCTAGTCGTCTTCTTGCAAACAGAATCAAGGAGTGGGAAGCAGCCCATACGATTCCATTAATACATTTTGAGGGGGAAATAATAACAGAGCCTCAGAGAATGGCTGATGCCTTCACAGCCTATTACGCAGAGATTTATCAAGGGGGCACACCCAGTAATGAGACAGATGTATTGGGGTTTTTGGAGAACATACCTTTACCCAGACTGGACCAGGCACAAGCCCAGATATTAGCAGCTCCCATACTAGAGTCTGAAATACTGGAGGCGATTAATTCACTACCAAGTGGCAAAACACCGGGACCAGATGGCCTATCAGCAACATTTTATAAAGCCCATTCTCTAACCATATTGCCCTTATTGAAAGACCTATTCTCTAATGTTATGCAGGAAGGGGTCCCTCATCCACCGTTATATCAGGCCTACATTACACTCATCCCAAAACCAGATAAACCAAAAGAATTTCCTAGAAGCTATAGACCAATTGCCTTGGTGAACCAAGATCTTAAGTTGTTGATGAAGATATTGACCAATAGAATTCTGGAAATTGCCCCATACCAATCAGTCAAGAGCAAGTTGGGTTTCTGCCAGGTAGAGGGCAAATGATGCATTTCGGAAGCTTCATCCCATACTTGGCAAGGCGTCCAATTCTAGGTTACCCATGGCATTAATTTTATTAGAAGCTGAGAAGGCCTTTGATAGGGTCTCCCATACTTTTCTATTTGCCACTAAGGAGAAGATGGGTTTCCCGGAGGGCCTTCTCGGAGGCATTAAAAATCTCAATGCTGCCCCCATGGCTAGGGTTCTTTGCAACAGCTATTTATCGAAGAAGTTTCGCCTTGACAACAGGACTAGACGGGGATGCCCCCATCACCAATTCTGTTTATAATCTACCTGGAGCCCCTATTAAGATCAATTCAGATGGACCCAGCAATACAGGGGATTGTTGTCAGGGGAGGGAAATGAAATGTTCTGTTTTTGCAGATGACATGTTGTTACATGTAAAGGAACCAGCAAAGAGCTTCAATAGGGCTCTTGAAATTGTAAGGAGATTCTCTATGCTCTCTGATTATAATTTAAATTTGAGTAAGACACAGGTTCTGCCTCTCATGCCATATACCTACAAAGCATATTTTAAACCTCTACAATTGAACTGGGCCCCAAATCGGATTAAATATCTTGGCATTTGGATCACTGCTAATATGGTGGAAGGGGTGGAAGCAAACATAAACAAGGTGCTTTCAGTAGTTAGATCTGACATACTTAGATGGAATAAACTCCCCTTGAATTTGACTGCCAGACTTGGTCTAATTAAAATGAACCTATTACCCAGACTCTTGTATCCAATACATTTGTCCCCATACAATATCCCAAAATGCTGGTTTATTAAAGTCCAAAAATGAATCTCTGACATCCTACGGAAGTTAAAACCTCCTAGGAGAAAACATAATATCTTACATCTTCCCCACCATATGGGGGGTCTCAAAATTGCAGACCTCCATTTATATTATGTAGCTGGACAACTAGGATCGGTGGAACAGATCTTTGGAGGGAGAGGGATACGTGCCAACTTGGCTACACATTGAGAGACAAATTCTCAATGACTTGAGTATCTCCCCAGTAGCATTGCTCTTTTCCAACCCAGAGGGCTTACAGGATGGGGGAAGCAAACTCCAATATACAAGTCAATGTTTGCTTGGTGGGCTCTTTTATCTCAGAGTCAGAAAAGAATCCAAATGGATTTCCGGGATCAGCCTATACTGGGTAATCCTAACATGACTCTAGGGGGTCAAATAATTAGAAGACAATGGGCTCCTCAATTATTTAATCCTAACTTGGGCAGACTTTATTGTAGAAGACAGGGTTGTCCTCCCAGCTCAGTGCAAGGATATGAACTTCTTTAAGAGGATGCAGGTTGCTAAAATGGTGCAAAGGGTGTTGAGAGAGAATAGAGGCACCCAGGATATCCTGTTTACCTGGAATAACCTTAAGGAGATTAACTATTCACAAAAAACCCTCTCTAAAATATACAAGGTGCTGTTAGATTTTTTAAGCGGGGATTTTTCTGCAAAGGTTTCATACTGGGAGAAAAAAAATATCCCCCTGAATCCTGATTGGAAGGAAATTTGGAAGAGTTGTGGTTATATACCTATACCCAAGTACAGGACCATGCAGTTTTTTATATTCTCTAATATATACTGTACCCCCGCCAAACTATTTGTCTGTGGCCTTAGACAGACTGACCTATGTTTTAGATGTGGCACGAACCCAGGGGATATACTACATGTACTGTGGGATTGCCCCAAAATGTACACCTTTTGGGTTCAGATTAAGCAAAATATGGATCCCATATTAAACTATTCAGAATGTATTCTGCCTAAGATCTGTGTTCTGGGTGATATGGCCCAAATCCCACTGACGCTTCCTAAATACCACATATCTTTGATGTCCACCCTAGTTAAAGCTTTTGTCCTGAGGTATTGGAAAAGTGACATTATTCATACATATGACCAGTGGGTGGGGAATTTGTTGAAGACAGTTGAGTTGATAGACTCAGGAGGCAAATGCTTCGAGATGGAAGAAAGGGAACTTATGACAGGAGGTGGATGAGCTTGGAGGCGGTTTATTCAATACAAGCTAAAGGTGCCCGAACACTGGTCTGTCTATTAGATTGTGACTAGTTCAAGATTTACAGATAGGGAGTAGATGAATAACATTGAGTTATGCTTTTATATTTTAGGGGTTATGCACAAATTTATTGGCCATTATTAGGGCCATAAAGCATGAGTCTCAGAATCTGCCAAATGATTGTGGGTGGGGGGGGGTTCTTTCTCTTTCCTAGGAACACAGCTGCAGGGTTCTACCCTAACCTGTGGATACTTATATGGAGACTACTTTAACCTTCTGGGGGAAGCCTCTTGAAATCTGTGCTGTTTATTATAGGAACTAGTTGCCTAGGCACAAGAACTCTCCCAAAGAACAAACTGTTACAGTCATCTATGATATTAGAAGGGGGTACTTATCCCAGCTGTGTATGTACATAGTTAACATTGTATATAGTGACCACACCCAGTTTTGGGGTGTGGGCCCAGGAGCTACCCGGGCATGAATGTATGTCTGTCTTTATGGTTATTATAATGACAAAAAAGAAGTTATAAAAAAAAAAAGAGGTGTATCACAGAGGCCGCAGACAGGCAACTGATTGATGAACAAACTAAACATCAATGGGCCTAAAATCGAGCCCTAAGGAACCCCAAAAATAACAGCTGAGATGGAAGAAACAGATAAACCTATAGACACATATTGGAAACATACAGCAAGATAACCTGCACACCAATCCACACGACCGATTTAGAAAAATATAAGGAGTGTAGTTTCTCAACCAAAAGCCCATGGCCAATAAGATTGAATGCTTTGGGCAGGTCCACAAACACTGCACCCATCATAAAACCCCATTCAAAACCAGAAATGGTGGCATCTTTGAACCTGACCAAGGCAGTCTCAGTTCCATGCATCCATCGAAACCCATGTCATTGTCTAGCCATTATGTCATATTTCTCTAAATATGCTATAATTTGCTTAGACATGATTTTCTCAAAGATCCTGCTAATGGGATTTAGTAAAGAGATGAGCCAAAAATTATCTGGGGATACAGCATTAGGTTTATTTGGTACTGGCAACACTCTAGCATACTTCCAAATTATAAGAAACTGACCAGAAATTAAATATGAATTGAAAATAGAATTTAGTGGCCAGGCAATTAAAGTAGCAGAAATATACAGACATCTGCCATCAAGCCCAACGACACAATCACTAAATCTGTTAGGAATAAGTTGTAATAATTTCTCCACCTCCCTACATATCATCCAAAGAAAATAGAAAGGTGACATATGCAAGGGTGAATGTTCTTGTTCAGGCACACAATGTAAGGGAATGTTTCCGCCATCTTAAAACTGGAAAATCTGAAATCTTGACATTGGGTATGTTAGCCATAGCAATGAGATCAGAAATATCACCCTCATTAGTGATGAGTTTTTTTAACTGAAGCCTTCTCACTGCCTGAAAGCAGGCCATTAACAGAGTGCCAAAATATACATGGATCCGACCATCTGGAATACAGATGGTTATTCCAGAAAGTCTGCTTGGCAGATTTAATAAGCCTGCTGATCCTGTTATGCAAGGAATGATAACTGTTGAGTGTAAAACTAGAAGAAGAATTCTTATAATCAAACCAGGCTTGGTCTTGCCACTTCATCCTGTCCCGAAACTCACCTGTAAACCATCTGTTATGTTTGCCCTTGACTCTAAGGGACCGCAATGAAAATAACTCATCCTGAATCTGTATTAGTTCTTTGCAAAAATAGTCAACTGCAATGTCCATATAAGGTATATAATCAATAAATGACCAATCCACAGAAATAAAGGTGTTTTGCAAAACCTGTTGATCAACATTTTTTAAATTGCAGTACTGGATGAAGCAGGGAGGATCCCTTAAACTCCTAAAATCAAGAAGACAATAGGTGGCTTGATGAGTAGACAGTGCCTCAGACAACACTCCTACTTGTGAAAAATTATCCGGCCTATTAACCAAAACCCAATCCAAAATGGTATGGTTCCATATTTGAAGATTTAATCTGGTGGGTTCCTTAATAAGTTGATGCAGATTGAAAGCCTGTAGCATCAAATCATACTCCTAACCCGCACTTTGACCCCAGTTCTAATTTACATCACCCAATGACACCAAGTCAAACTCTGAGAGGTAAGGGGAATTAATAGACAAAAAGTCCTTCAGTCCAGCTACACCAAGTTCGGGTGGATTATAAATACAACCTATAGTTACAAATTTCCTGCCACCCAAGGTCAGCCGAAGTATTAACCAAGCTGAAAGGGATTCCAAGGAAACACGTATGTTAAGTACAGAAATTTCTAAATGATCTTGGTAATAAATCACAACTCTACCACCCTTTTGCTTACTGCAGCGGTCTGCTCTTAAGATGTTAAACCCAGGGATATTACATACTGGGTCAGGGACCCGGGACTTAAGCCACGTCTCTGACACAGCCAAGACATCTGACCTAAATTTCAAGATACCAGCTTCAGTCTTCACAAGTTTGGGCACCAAACTCCTCACATTAAAATGCAGTAGTTTTAACCCATGAGACTGATACCAAATATTTGTTGCATCCCCTTGATTACCAGTAGCTGGTTTCAAAGGTCCTGGATTTAATTCTACATCCCCCAATAGTATTATTAATTGGAGCAGAACCACAAATCTTAAACTATGGCCCATCATACCCAAATCCTGCAACCACTGCCTTCTGCCCAAACATGATAAATGAACCCTACATGTATAGGCAATATCCCTTTGGAGACTTCCCAAACTAAATTTAGGAAAAAGATAGTAACTTGCAAACAATAAATTAGACATTGAAAAATTATCCTGTTCTGGAATAGTAAAATGTTCCACAACAGGAAAGCATAAACTAGTAGAATTGCATAATAACAAGCAGATAAGAGTAACACATAACCACACCCAATTTAGCCCCATGGCAATGTAACAATATCAAACACAGAAATAAATTCCGAAATAACAACAAGTCCCTTGGACTCCCTTAGACTCCAGGTACACTTTACTACACTTCACCATGATGAGCTGCAATGGCCACCACACTAAACACCACCGCATTTAGCAGTAATTAAATTTAAACCCTCAACCCCACAAGCTGGGCTGCCACCACCAATCGGGGGGAGAAGGTGCAGTAGGTCTCTAATCAGGAGTGGCACCAAAGTGTGAACAGTTGCTATGGCAACACGTATGGCAATGGAAACCAGATAAAGCAACTGTAGCTGGACAGCAATTACAGTGCACCCCACTATACAGAAGTACATTCCCAAAGGTGAGAGCAGAACAGTTAATATACAAATTCCACAAAATGTCACTAATAGCAGGTTAAACAGTTCCAACTTATATGTATCTTTACAATCCTGAAGTAACAGCACAAACCAGGGAATGAATGACAGTTCAAACAGCAGTTCAAATGACAGTTCAAGCGACAGCCAGAGCCGGCATTAAAACAACTTGTAAAAGCTCACAGTCGCAGTATTATCACTTACAATCTTCCCAGGGCACACTCAGATACAGCTCTTTGATGTTATCTGGGCTGAAAGACTCAAATGCAAGGTGCAACACAATAGGTTTACAGCAGCTTTTTACTGAACTCAGGGGGGGGTTGCCATACTCCTTTAGACTCCCGGTACACTTTTATTGCACTGCTACTTTAAACTCTATGTTTAAGGCACTAACAATAATGCACATTAGTTTCAAAGGGCCACAAAAATGCAAGTGGGGAAATTATAGTGCCTGACTATATCAGAACCCTATCTTAACTTTAAAGGGTAGTACACCCATAATTTGTGAAAAAATATATGTTGTGCTGAGTATTTTGATTTGTGTGTGAAGTCCTAGTCTGTCCTTCCCTCTGTCTGCTATCAGAAGTTTTTCCTAATTAGCCTGCTAGCTTTATGGTAGTTTTACGACCCCTGGGGATCACCATCTCAGCTAAGTTTATTGCTTTTCTTGTGCCTACACTGCATCCTGTCTCATATGACAGTGATGTAGCTGAGTCCATAAATTAAGCAAAAAGCACTGCTTTACAATACAACAGCAGAGTTGGCTATATTTTAAAACTATACGGAGTTCAGCATGGTGACTGCCCTCATTGTAAAGGTACCTTTGTTGTGAACAGTTTTGACTCTGATTGTGTCTATGTAACTTGTAAGTTATCAAGATATTTAGATTTGTTTGGCATGTCTACTTGAGTGTTCACCAGAGGCAAAAAGCATCTGCTGTTTATAACCACATCTGCACACATGCCAAACAAATCCAAATGATAATAATAATAGCACTTTATTTATTAAGTGCCTTTCAAACACCAAGGTGCTGTACAAGTGAACAATAAAATCACAGAAATAAATACACGTATAAAAATCGTAATGATATGAACATCAACCCATAAAAGCTTGTCTCCACAGATGGGTCTTAAGTTCCCAAATATCTTGAAAACTATACAAGCTACAGTACACAAAAGCAACAAACAGCAAAGCTAGTACCTAGAGGCCAGTGGGGCATAGGACCCAAGGCAGTATGGATTCATGATGGGAAGGTCATGTCAGATGAATCTAATAGATTTCTTTGACTGGGTGACCAAAGTAGTAGACCAGGGAGGGGCTGTGGACATGACTTACCTAGATTTTAGCAAGGCATTTGATACAGTCCCACACAAAAGATTAATACACAAGTTAGCCAGCCTTGGAGTGGGTCCCAAGGTGGTAGCCAGGATAAAAAAGTGGCTAGACAACAGGACGCAAAGGGTAGTAGTAAATGGAGTCCACAGTGAAGAAAGGAGGGTTACTAGCGGGGTACCACAGGGTTCAGTACTGGGACCAGTCCTTTTTAATATCTTTATAAGTGACATTGCAGAGGAACTGGAAGGAAAAGTATGTCTCTTTGCAGATGACACAAAGATCTGCAACAGGGTTGATACACCAGATGGAGTGGAAAGGATGAGAAGGGACTTGGCAAGGTTGGAGGAATGGTCAAATGTATGGCAGCTCAGATTCAATGCAAAGAAGTGCAAGGTAATGCACCTGGGAAACTAAAACCCAGGACAAGAGTACACAATGGGGGTGAGATACTGACAACAGTAAAAATGGAAAGGGACCTGGGGTAATTATATCAGATGACCTAAAGGTGGGCAAGCAATGTGAGAAGGCAGTAAGGAAGGCTGGGGGGATGCTGGGATGCATAGGGAGAGGCATCAATAGTAGAAAACAGGAAGTTGTTATCCTCTGTACAGACAGTTGGTGAGACCCCATCTGGAGTACTGTGTGCAGTTCTGGAGACCCCATCTCCTAAAGACATAGACAGAGTGGAGGCTGTCCAGAGGAGGAACCAAAATGGTGCAGGGTCTGCACCAGAAGACATACGAAGAAAGACTAAAGGAGCTTAATATGTATACCCTTGAGGAAAGGAGGGAGAGGGACATGATAAAAACTTTCAAGTACCTCAAGGGAATCAACAAGTCCAAGAGGGTGGCATCCTTCAGAAAAGAGATGTGCAAGAACAAGGGACACAATTTGAAGATAGAGGGATGGCTCAGAGGTAATGAGGAAGTATTTTATCACAGAGAAGGTTGTGGATGCATGGAACAGCCTCCTGAGGAGGTCATGGAGTCAAGAACAGTGGGGAATTCAAGAATGCATGGGACAGACATAAGGCAGTCCTAGTGGGGGTAAAAGGAGTAAGCTGTTGGTTAATTAGGATCTGCAGCTTATCTGTTAGGTAGGAAAATGGGCAGACTAGGTGGGCCAAGCTGTCCTTATCTGCCATCAAATTCTATGTTTCTATGTTTCTAAAGCTGTTCAGGACAGAAATATTGTTACAATGAGGGTAGTCACTAAGCTGAATTCCTTACAGTTTTTAAAATATTTGCCACCCAAAATGAGAAATTTGGTAAAAAAAAAAAGTGGACATTTGGTTAAATAGATGGCTATATTTTAAAAACTATAGAGTTTAGTTTAGTGACTACCCTCCTTTTAAAGGTCTTTTTGTTGTGAACAGCTTTGCTTTGAGTGGTTTTGTATAGCTTGTATAGTTTTCAAGATATTTAAATCTGTTTGGCATCTGTGCAGATGAGCTTACAAACAGCAGATGCTTTTTCTTCTCTCCAAGTGAACACTCCAGCAGACATGCCAAACAAATGTAAATATCTTGAAAAGCATACAAGTTGCACATACACAACTAGTGTCAAAATTGTTCTCAACAAAAAACCTTTACAATGATGGTAGTCACCATGTTGAACTCTGTATAGTTTTAAAATAAAGCCATCTCTGCCGTTGTATTGTAAAGCAGTACTTGTTGCTGAATCTATGGGCTTTGCTACATCACTGTCACATGAGACAGGATGCATTGTAGGTACAAGAAAAGCAATAAACTTAGCTGAGATGGAGATCCCCAGGGGTTGTAAAAGTACCATAAAGCTAGCAGGCTAATTTAAGAAAAACTACTGATAGCAGACAGAGTGAAGGACAGACTGGGACTTCATACACAAATCAAAGCACTCTGCAAAACATATATTTTTTTTACAAATTCTGGGTGTACTACTCCTTTAAGTGGCTGCTTGATATAGCTCAGTGAATCCACTTTCATTGCTTTTGCATAATCTGCTCACTATCTTGTCTGCTGTAGGCCATTCAGGCCTTCTTCTGCGTGACCCTGCAAAGCTGCTTCCACCTCAGGGATCTGCATAATTTTAATAAATGTAACACATTGTACAAGGACATTTCCTAGAAGGGTTTTTCAACATTTAATCAGTGTCCCTTTTTATGTGTGAGATAGTGACTGGAAAGGAAAGAAATTTGGGATATAGGGTGTATGAAAGTCATTATATAAACTCAAAGTGCTTTACAAAGCGATGCACTAGATACTGGTAGTGTAGGGACTATACAGTGGAACAGAATTAGGATTTATATAACACCTTTCATACACACAATATCCCAAAGTGCTCTAGAAAACAATGAGTTAGATACTGGTAGTTCATGGACTATAGAATAAAACAGAATTTTGTTTTATATAGTGCCTTTCATACACACTATATCCTAATGTGCTTCATGAAGCCAAGAGTTAGATACTGGCAATAGAGATGTTATAGACTAGAATGGAATTTAAATATACATAGCAACTTTTATACATACTGTATCCCAAAGTACTTTAGAAAACAATGAGTTTGATACTGGTAGTGTACAGACTATAGAACTGAACATAATTTGGTTTTAAATAGCATCTTTCATAACCCTCTATCTCAAAGTGCTTTACAAAGCAATGAGTTAGATACGGTAGTGGAAGAGATTACAGAAAAGAACAGAATTTGGTTTTACATAGGGCTTTCATAAACACTGTATTCCAAAATGCTTTATGGAGCAGTGGGTGGATACTGTTAAATGTACAGATACCATCAGAACAACATCATACAGTAAGTCTGAGTCATGATCAGTATGCTAGCATAGTAGTTTGGCCTTTAACCAACTGCAATGCAACTCTTTTAATGCATGATGACATCACAGCTCTGCTCAATGTAACCTGAAACATCTAAACTCAAAACGCTAAAGTAATGGCACTAAACTGTAATATGAACAATTAACAGGACGATATTATTTCTCTAAGTGGTAAATGTTTTGCAGTGGAATGAGTGGATGTCCTTCCTAATGCACTTGTGGTTTTGCTGCTTGTGTGACCCATGGGATGAATCTAATAGCCCATTCCACAGTCCCATACGTACCCTCCCTTTTACTCTGTGTGTTATTCAGGAGCTAAACGGGACCTCTAGAAAGTTACTGCTTACACCATTGAAAATGAGAGCATCAATTTCAATCTTTCATTTAAGTTGTGCTTGTGATTAGTTACACTGTAACTGTTGTAACATATTATTTATTTGATAATGTTAATGCCCTTTGTGTGCTTGTTGTCAACAAATATCTGTCATATGTATCAAAAGTGTAAACCATGCGTAGGAGGTCATTGTAAACAAGCGTGACAGCTCACATGGTGTAATATCATCCTGTTTATTGTTTTTAATAAACAAAACTGAAATTAAATTGAACTGAATTGAAAATACATTTTGTTCTTCTATTTCACTACTCTGGATGCTGCTCTTTATCAGTGCTTAATGAAAACTGTAAGTCAGAAAACAAATGTTTGCCTTATTTCTATAATCCTCCATGTTGGAGGCAAACTCTCAGGGGGTCAAGAAATATTGTATATCTCTAGTGCAGCATATGAAACTGGATAGTGTCTATTTCTCTACCAATGCAGTGGTTAGGTACAACCTAAGAATTCTGTGTGTATGTGTGCGCGTGTGCACATGTGCAAATGTTATACTTTATTGGCATAACAATTTGTGTGCACTCTATTGTTTTAATTATTTATTTACTACCCAAGACAGCCCAGCTGATATACAACATCTTATCTCCACTGGGGTCCTGCTTCTACCCACTTCCACAGTGGGTTGGGCTGTAGCACTGGGAAGTTAAGTGACTTGCTCAAGACCACACAGTGAGTACTTGTCTCTAGTGGGATTTTAACCTGTGATATCCCAGTTGCCTTGCCAGTATTCTAAATCACTGAAGTATGTTGTGTGTTTCATTGAAGCCTGTCTGCAAGGTTCAACAGCCTTTGAGACAAGGTGCCAGAAAAATAAATTTGCATTTCCTTTGTTGAAACCTGGGCTCAGTTTCAGAGTTTTTGGTATTATGGCCTTATTCTGGATACTATACAATAGATGTATGGAAATATTATGTCACGTAGGGTTGTCAATATGTAAAAAGTTCCATGGTATGTTAACCTTGAAAAGTTATCATGATTATTGTAGTACCCCAATAATGTGATGCCTGGTTTGGGGCTTGTGGTTTAGTTAACTAAAAAAACATTTTGTGACACTTTGTCATGATGTCTTAAGATAACTGAATAGCGTGAAAAGAGTTACTGCAATATAAGAAAACAAACACAATGACAGTATCATCAGTGAAAATTACCATGGTTATCACAGAATTTGGTTATTGGGACATCCCTGATACCATGATGAACAATGCTGGGTCTCCCATGAAAAGTTGCTGACAGACCTGAAGTGGAATTCTGCCATTCGAGCTTGCAGTGCTCCAAGCTGTCCAAATTGTAGTGGAGCAGTTTGCAGCTGCTCTAATGGCCATACTTTAACAGAAAAGAAAAGTTGGATAACTTACTCACCACATGATAGAATGGTATTTTCATTTACTTGTCATCATAAGAGTCACCAGCTACCTGGTGTTCCCACTGGTGTTTTGTGGCTAAGTCCACTTCTTTGGATTGGGTGGGAGCTGCAGTTCATAGAAGTGGAAGTTATATTTCATAAATCTCTTACTAGGCAATCAGAGTTTAGCATTTCCAGCTGTGAAACTAGTTGGATATTGATTATTAGAGGTAGCAAATATCATTCCCTATAGCTGCCCAGGACAAATAACACCACTCCCACCACCCCCTAATAATGTGGCCCAAGTCACGAAACGTTCATGGGAGAATCAGGTAACTGGTGATTCTTGAGATGACAAAAAAAATGCCTTAAAATGTCCTTCTGTCATGTGGTGAGTCATACCCTACACACCGTCTGCTTCTGTTTGCCAGTTAACCTCATTAAACAGACTGCTTGTTTCACTGGGATGCTAGGCAACTTATGTAGTGATGCTTAAACACTGTGGCAATGGTTGAGCAACATAGTTGATGTGACTGGTAGAAGGACTGATTATGATGTTAGGAACTGAGTATTAGAGATGTGCAAAACTGGAATAAACTTCCCCTCAACAGAACTTTCTGAAGTTGGCCAGCTCCGTCAAGTCCAAAATACCAACTTCAGAATGTTTTTTGACAGGTGAAGTGGCACCGTTTTCTGCAAAGTGACCAAACTTTGCTCACAAAGTTGCCATTTTGTGGGAAAAAGTGCCACTTCACCTGACAAAACATTGCAAAGTCAGCAAAAGTCGATGTTGGCGATGCCAACAGGAATTTCTACAAAGTCAAGTTTTACAACTTTGTGGCAATGTTGCTTACAAAGTTTAACTTTGCTGCATCTTTACTGAGTATGTTGGTACTGAAGTTGTCAGACCAATGAATAGCTGTTGTGTGGTAGGATGATGGAATACTTGTGCAACAGAAGTTTGGTCATATCTGTCTGTCCCTGCTACAGGAACTACTACTCATTTGAAGTACCATGAAGAGATAGGAGAACTCTTGAGGAGGGTTCCACCCTAGAGGAGCCACAGAGACAAGGTCCTTTGTGAATAGTAAATGTTATGCTTATTTTATGCACTCAAGTAATTAGTTTCTTATGTTTAGTATCTACTCCTTGTACATATCCTATATATTTATTTATTTATTTATTTATTGAATTCTGTTGACCAGGTAGGCCCACTGAGACTAGAAGTCCCTTTTTCAGGGGTGAGCTGCAGGGGGGGATTCAGATAGTAACCAACTGAAATTGAACCAGATTAAGCTGTTGGTGGTATTTGTTGTGTGAATGTGTAATATCAAATACCACATTTTTAGTTTAACTTATGCAGTCACGCAGGGACAATCTTGCTAGTAGGCTTTATAGCTCTAATGGTTTAATTCCTGTTGAAAAATAAACATTTTCCTGCTAAGATTCCCCTTAGACTAAAGGTACATTAGGGGAAAAAAGACCCACGATAGCAACCGAATAGAATACACAGATACACATAAGGACAGAATGGAAACAGCCTGATGGCTTGTATTTGGAACACAGAAGCCAGTGTAGAGGAATTGCAGAACCATCATCTAAACCCAGCTCTCAAAGAAAATATATTATTTACCTACAGTATTTATTGCAGTACTTTTAGCATGGATCAGAGGAAAACCACCCTGTAGAAATTCTCTGCAGATCCAATGCCTTGGTCTCCATCCTTTCAGGATTAAATCTATAAGGAATTATATTAGATTATGAGCGCCACGATTTCAGACCTTGTACAAGCTGCAGCATGAATTAGGGATCCTGACATCTTCTGTTTTGTTAAAAGTATCCATCATTGCCAAATTACTACAGGGCATGGCCCTGCAACTAATGGGGCCCCTGAGTGTGTGGACTCTACTCATAAAATGTGCCTAATGGGCTAAGAGCCAGTGCAGCCCAGGGTTTACTCTGGAACCTCCTGAAGAGAAGATGATGCTGAACAGCTGCTTCCGGCTTGACTGCCCACCTTTTTCTCTGAGTACAAGGCCCATGAATATAACACAGCAGGTGAGCCCTTGAAGGCTCAGCCTGGATCATGATGGACTGTAATGAGAGCTTAGCCTGGGAGGAACCACCAGTTGTTGATGGAGCTTGGCTTTTGTGAGGAACAGTATAGCTTTTAAGAGGTGGGGGCATTTGCTCTGGTGCTGGGGCAGGGGCCCAGAAGCATTTGAGAATGGTAGGGAGTGACTGGGAGGCTTGGTGGTATCACTATCACCTCCGATATTGATATGGATTGAGAACAGACTCGGGTTGATGGAGATTGGTGATGGGGAGAGGATGGAGCATCCAGAGGACTGCTTTCCACTCAAAGGAAGGGAGCTTGCCACTCTGCTGTCTACTGTGACCAGGTGGCGGCCAGGTGGCAATGTGTGTGAATGACATGAAGGAGAGTGCTGTAGGACTGACTTTCTCAAGCATTCTCCATGCAGCACATGATGACATCACACCCCCACAAGGGAGGACCTGGGAGGAAAGTGAAACTTGATGGCAGGCAAGACTAAAGCCCCACCTGCATTGTCCTGGCCTGATCCAACATGCAGGACAGGGTACCCCAATTGGGATAAACAACTCCTGGGAGAGAATGTCCCCCCAGCCCCTGCCTACCATTGAGGGTAATCCGTGTGGAAGTCATGGGCCCAGTAGGTCCTGGGAAAGTGGTTGCCAGTTGCAGGAGGCAGGGACAGATCTGACAGCTGCTAGTTCCAACCAAGGGGAAAAAAACACAATTATGACAAAAAAAGAGAATACTAAAAGCATGACATGGTGAAAATCTATAGGTATAATTTATCAGAGGTGAGCTCCAGGGAGTTGGGCTGAATGGCTTCTTGTGCATGTTGGGTGTAGTACTTACATGACAATGAGTATATTGAAGGCCTGCAAGTGACTGTCATTAGAGCTATTAGCCCCTTGCTTTAAAACTTGACGAGTGTTGCAAATCTACAGACAGTGGCTTCTAAGGTAGCAGTGAAGTGGGAACAACAGCGGCCAACAGCCAAAGTCATCATGGACAGACTGGACAGCAGTGGAGAAGCCAGTGAGATGCAGTAGTGATGAGCTACAGCACACAGAGGGTCCAGTGTGGCTGTGACTGGGGAAACTGCAACAGGGTGCAGAGTATGCAGGCTCAAGAGACATGGCAGAAGCATGACTGCAGCACTATGGATAAGCTGTAAGTAAACCCTGAAGTGCAGTGAGAGTTCTTGCCTGACTGGCAAGAACTGTAATCAGGATTTGAGGGGGAGTAGAGGTGAAGGCTCTGGTACAGTGTGAGCTGGAGCAGAGACCCAGACTGCTGAAAGTAAAGCAGAGGAGAATGGGAGTAGACATGACCAAATGTGCTGTGAGAGTGACCCGATAGACAGGGGAGCACAAGACACACAGTAGGTAAGCAGCATTAAAATAAACATCTGAAGGATACTGAGGCACACGTGGTTAAGTATTGCTAGATAGGAGACTTGCTAGAGTCCCTGATTACTCACCTAACCAAAGCCAGCATACAGTTAAAAAATACATATAAAACTAGACAAATATTAGGAATTGGCAAAGGATACTGAACAATTTTGCCACTTTGCTCCACCTCTATTTTATTGCCCCTTTAATGCCTTCCAAGATGAATGTTTATACAGTCAGATTGTTCCCCTAATTACCTTCCTATGATCAGTTTACTGAAAGGGAACTTTACAAGCTATTCCTTTTTTTGAACTTACTGTAACTCCCAGAAGAGTAGACTTACTATTCTTACACCATGCTACCAAGATCACCATTATGATGAAACTAGAGGGAAGAGGAAAGGTTTTAAAGTTGTTACAATTTTTGAGACATTCAAGTGACAGTTTCTGAGGAAAATGAGGAAAAATGTAGAATATCTAAAATGATTCAGAGCCAACAGGGCAGTGCCTATGAGTATCGGCGTAGGGCACGAAACATGTACTGCTGGAGGCCATAAGAGAGGTGCAACATGACAGAGACTTTCAGATTCCTGAAAGGAATAAACAAGGTAAACTGTGAAGAACCATTTAGCAGGAATGAAGGATCAAAAACAAGGGGACGTGAATGCAAGGTGGTGGGGAAAGATTCAGGATGGATGCGAGAAAGTTTTACTTTACAGAAGGACTGCACTATGGAACAGTCTACTGGCACCTTTAGTGGGTGCAAAACCATTAGTGGATTCAAGCATGGTTGGGACGGAGTCAAAGGCTGTATAGTTATTCTGGGGGGAAGCAGTAATGCAGAGAGCAAGGGTGGGGGGGACACAGCAAAAACGCGGACCAGGCAATCAATCACAAGAGGAAAGAGTAGGGTAAAACTGGTAAAGTACAGTGCAAATCTGGGCTCTCGGCTCCAAAACCATGCACAAAAAGTGCTGTAGAACAGTTTTGACTGAATAATTTTTTAATATGCAAAATCACAACATACTGTAAAAGAGGTACTGTACTTACATTAAGAGCAGTCACAAAAATGCCACCTAACATTTTCGCATTTACACACCCTTGATCATGGCTCAACTAGTGTCAACCAGAGAGCAATCTTTTTAGTGCCTTCAATTATTTTTAAATGTATAACTACCTATCACATCCTTAACTTATTTAAAGTCCAGTGTTTAAATTCTAGTATTCTGGTGGCACACATCCACAGGTTAAAACTAATTTAAAGTGTTTAAATCCAAATTAAGAGAAACAAATCAGTTACTGCAATACATAGCAATGTGCTTCTAAAAACATGCAACAAGCACAATAGGCCCTATGCATGATACCAACAAGCCATGGAAATGGGGTGCATTGGCATACGTACGCAAGAATGCTGCACAATGGGAGTTCTATGGATCCCCGGTGGCATTCACCAAATGAGCGCAGGCCAGGTGTGCACCCACATACCCAGCTGTGTGGGCAGCTTTGCACCAGGGCAGTCCAAGGGGAGGTACACTATGCATCTTGCACAAAGGCACATAGTGCAGTGCACATGGGGCATAGGAGGGTGTAGCTTATGCCGAGGGGACCCTGCCATAACCAAAGTATGTGCCCAGCTCACATACAGCACCTCCTGGCCCCAGAAGCAGTATGGAAACCCCACACACATATACCGAACACCTTCCCCAGTCCCAGCAGTACAGTGCACCCCCCCGCACAGGACTGACTCCCTGGCCCAATCCTGTTTGGCAGCCCTCCCCACACACACACACGGCTGCCCTGTCCCTATCTGTGTACTGTAATTCCCCTGACACTCTGTGCCCCATCCCCAATTTGCATATGCACACCCCCCTGCCCCAACACATCTGCCTCAGCCCCTGTATCGCATAAGCATACTCCCCCACCCAAACACATGCCTGCCCCAGTCCTCATATCACATAAGCATACCCCCTGCACCACATGTCTGCTCCGGTCCCGGTGTTGAACAAGACAGACCCCCTCTCGCAAAACAGATGCCCCCATCCTGGTGTTGAATAAGAACCCAACACACACACACACACAGGTGCCCCGGTCCACACTAACCCAATCTCTGAACCTGGTACCCCTGTTCCCTCATTGGTGTTCAGTGGTGCCCCCAACCCCTGTGGCACTGACAACACCACACCCCCAGAGTGTCTTATTGCACTTGTAAAATGGGCCTCTGTATGTTACATTGATGTGAGATACAAAATTGTTATGGTTATATAAACAAAAATAAACTTCTTTTATGTATTTCATCATAAAATAGTTCCTCCACCTATGCTACATTTACTAATTGCATTTTGAAAGTTTGGATTACCGGAGCCACCATAGTTGAAGATTGCTGTTGAAGTTACCATAGTTACAGCTGTCTACCCCAATACACTCATAGTGTGATGCTATCAGTAAATCGTTTTAAGAGAAACCCTTTGTTAAAATAGTTTTGCTTTGTTTAATTCTTTTCTTTCTTTTCCTTTCAATTCCATTATATTTGTTCAAATGGAAAAAGTTGCGAGTGGGTGGCCGAGAAGAAATGTGGGACTGGTACAAAAGACGTGCTCTTCTGAAGGAGCCAGCAGGAAAGAGCTGTTTATCACACAATTTTTTTTTTATGATTCACATAAGGTTGTGGGTGCTGATTATAGTGTGAGTCACTGGATCCAGAATCGAGCAGGAGACGTTGCTGTAGTGACGAGCATCACCATTTCACTTTTGCTTGCTGTGGCTGTCATCGCCGTCAAACCACTTTCACTTTTGAGATTTTAAGGCATCCCTGATCGTGATGTCTTCCTCTAAAGAAAACACTTGTCTGAAGTAAAACTGTGGGGCTGACAGTATCTGGACTGCAAGTGAACGGGAAGCAGCAATGACCAAGTGTGTGAACGGGTGAGCGATCAAGGGAGTGGTAGGGCAGGGATTGTTTGGGTTGTAAAATGAAAGCTGATGCTAATGTGGCTTGAATTCAAAACAAAAAAGTTGTTTACAATAATATTTTATGCAGGGATGCAGTGTACTGTATAGGTATTTGTGATTTATTTACTAGTGAATTCCTTCACTTAAAAAACAAGCATTTGTCAATGCTGAATGTTGTCGTGCTGGCATTGGCAGTGGCAGAGCTAGAGACGCATAGTGCTGTGATTTTGTTAATGTGTCCCAAAAGGTGATTTTGCACAGTGAGCACGCCATTGTGCGCCACAGCTGCGGAAACACGTTTTGGGCATGCTGTGAAAAATGGCAGCTGGACTGTTGATAAGGAGGTGTGCACAAATGCCAGTGGTGAAAATTTGGCATGAAAATATTGCAGATTGACAAAGTTACAAGGGTGCGTGGAAACTGTGCAATACACGCTTGCAACACAGTCATTGTATGGACTTTCCGCACCACATTTTCAACATAGGCATTTTAGGACCTCTGCTCATGAATAGTGTCACCATCATTTCCTCAAACTGTCCCAAAAACTGATTTCACACAGCGACCATGCAATTCTGCGTTGGACGTGTCAAAACACATTTCAGCCAGCTGTACTGTTCATAAGGAGGTATGGAAAAATGCCAATGATGAACAGCTGGAGTGAAACTATTACAAATTCACAAAGTCACGAGCATGCATGCAAACTGTGCAATGCAAGCTCATAAAACACTAATTTTATTGACTTTTGTCCCCAAATTTTCAACATAGGCATTTTAGGATACCTGCTAGTGAACAGCATCACTGCCATTTCATAATGTGTCTCAAACATGGACTTTCCACAGCGACCGCACTATTCTGCGCTGGAACTGCGAAAACAGATTTTGGTCAGGATGTGAAAAATGACAGCTATACTGTTCATTAGGAGGTGCAGAACAATGGCACTGTTGAAAATCTGGAGTGAAAATATTATAAGTTTGCGAACTTACGAGCGTGCATGCAAATTGCGCAATGCACGCTCATAACACAGTCATTTTTTGGAGTATTGTCACAAAATTTTCAACACAGGCATTTTAGGATCTCTGCTCATGAACAGTGTCACTGTCATTTTTGTAATGTGTCACAAACACTGATTTCGCACAGCAACAGCGCTATTCTGCGCTGGAAGTGCGAAAACACATTTCAGCCAGGATGTGAAAAATGACAGCTGTATGGTTCACAAGAAGATGTGGTAAAATGCCAATGTTGAGAATCTGGCATGAAAATATTGCGAATTCACTAACTTATGAGCTAGCGTGTAACTGCGCTTGCACACTCATAAAACAGTCATTTTTGGATTTTCCACAAATTTGCAACATGGGCTTTTTGAGAGCCCCTCATGAACAGTGGCACTGTCATTTTGTTGCTCAGTCCTGAAAGGTGATTCCCGCAGTGACTGTGAAATCACCTTTCAGGACAGGCTCTTACTCATGATAGTGCAAGAATTCATGAGGATGGGTCCCAAAAACCCCATGTTGAAAATCTGGGGCCAAAATTCCCCAAAATGCTTGAGATATGCATCAAAGTTGAAAAAAAATGTTTATTTCATTATGCAGCTTACCGGCATTTCCTCAGTTCGCTGTCAGCTTTGAAGAGTGCAGACATGTTCCTGGTCCACCGAAGATCGTTGCGCCAGACTCCGCAGGTAAGTATGGAGTGGGGGTGTGTGGGGAGGCAGGGTGCACAGAGGTGGGTATGGGTGGGGGCAGGAGACTACGAGGGACCGTTTCTTTTACAGGTGACAAAAAAAAAAACATTGCTGGACAGTTTTTTTGTTTTAGGGGATTTGTCACGCTGGGGTGGGCTCCCAGTGTGCCACCTAACTGTTTGGGGGGATCTGTAGCCAATGGGGGATTGGGCACCCTTGTTGGCACACAACATGGGAGGGAGGATTTTATGCCAACAGGGATTGGGCACCCCCTTCGGCACACAAAGAAAGTGGGGGGGGCGATTGGGCACCCCCCCTTGGCATTTAACAATGGGGGGGTTCTTTATGCCGATGAGGAATGGGCTCCCCCATCGGCACATACAGAGGGGCAGGGTTAACTGACAGGGGGATTGGGTACTCCTGAAGTCCGCAGTTTGGCGCCATGCTCATAATGTTGGCAAGCACGTCCAGGGAAGGTCAGCTGCATCTGACAAGCTTTGCTCGGATTGCAGCAGACCTTTCTTAGATGTGCTCACCACATTATGTCTGCATGGTGTGGCATTATACGAGGCTGATTGGGGAATGAGGCGCACCTACTGGCGTGTCCTGCGATAGCCCAACAGTGACCACACCTCAAAACAGCACTACTGCAAGATGTTGGCTGTCAAGCGTGCCAACATAAAATGGTGGTCTTTAACATTCTTAACATTTTTAAGATTCTAAATGCGATTTATATCCCTTTTTAACAGCACCCAAACTGTCTGCACTTGTTTTAGCTGTGCATTAGACGGATCTAATGCACAGGTAGCAGCCAATCAGGATGCAGGATTTTCCTTTCTTGTTTTATAAAATAAGTTTGCTTTGTACCACAATAAGTGTGTGATACATTTTTTTTGGAGGGCATTCACTCTAGTATGTAAGGTTGACAGCTATTAAAATGCAAGACTTCTGTAGTCTATCTTTTCAATACAGCTCAGTTTAAATTCCCATATCTCTGCTTGTCATGACTATCACATCCAGGAAACCTACTTTGTGAGCATCACAAGTTATTACCATAAATCGCAAAGTTTCATTACTGGTCTATAGGTATTTCACAGACATTGTCAACTGACCCACCAAGCCCTTCCATATCATAAGTATCTCGTCTATATATCTATGGTACACATCTGTGTACTATAGATATTCATTTTTGGTTATATCCCTGAGGATATTCTCTTCCCAAATGTCCAAAAATTGTCATGACTCAGCACGAAGGCCACCTTCATTGATGTGCTTTTTATCTGTAGGTAGAATTCACAGAGGAAGGTATAGGAAGTTAAACATATTATTTTAGTACTGTACCTTCTCTGCAGTTAGTGTGATGAATTCTACCTAGGCTTCACTCATGCTGCCTCCATTCTGAAGACCCTGCTTCAGTGGAGTAAGTCCTTCATTGTGTGGTATATTAGTGTAGATAGACACTACATATATCCATCCTGTTGAACGACCAGTCAGGCTCCGTATGCATATTGTCCAAAGTAGCCAGAAACTCACTAGTGTCCCTGATGTAGGAGGCATATTTTTAGCAATACCCTTAATTGGTCATCCATATATTTTGCAAGGGGCTCCATAAGTGAGTCTATGATTTAAACAATGGGATGTTCCAGTGGTTTAGATGGTGATTACATAAGGATTTATGGAGTTTAGGGAGTGTGTATATTGGTACTGCACCAGGTCAATATAGCACTTTAAGAAGAGCGTGATAATAACCGTGTTGTGCAAAATGCAAAATTCTTTAGAGAGACCAGGGTATAATAGTGGTAGGGAATTACCACTACCTATTGCTCTGTGCTGTTACCTGGATAAGAAAAAGTTGCCGTGTGTGTGGTGACTGGTTGAGCTGCTCCCGTGGTGGAGCGGCTAAGGCATCAGCACACAGCAAGGAAGAAGACCTGGGACCACAGTTCAGTTTCCCCCCCCCCCCCTCCGGGTGTTGACATTTTTATTTTTTAAAAAGTAGTTTTCCTCCACCCAATTTTCTTCCTATCCCCAAATTCCACAACCCCTGGAGTTGATTATTTTATGTCCAGGAGTATGGGGGTGCATGGGGCATAGCCCCTGCAAAAACAAAGAAGTCCCATTGTTTTAAATGGGTGTGTGCTTTCTTTGTTAGGTCGGTTTTTTTCCTGACCTTATTTTCATGGACGGCATTTTGTTGGTGGAATTTATTGCTGCGTGGTTGTTGTCCATGACATTATGACCCTGTTCTGTGTAGATCGTTGCAGGCAGTGGATATTCCACTTTTAGATATTCAGACAAATTCTTTGACAGTGTGTGATTCATCAACGCTGTTTCCAGACAAAAGTCAATGTCTTTCTTAAACCTTGTAGTGGGATCAGACATGAGTTTAATATAAAACTGTTTATTTTGGAGGTATGCTAGCAATTCAGCCATGTAGTATTCAGTTCAGTTCAGTTGGGGGTTATTTGTTCAATTTTTGAAACCATTACAAATTTCACAGTACAAAATATAATTTCGATATAAATTAAACACCTCAATAATGAATCACCTTTCAAAAACAAATTATGTTTCACTGCACATTCATTTCTAACATACATATCAATTTCTTGTAGTTTAAAGTGTTTATAATATTTCTTTCTTAGCCCTAAGTTTCCACTACCTTCCATGTGTTTAGCTTGCAAAGACTAGATGAAATGATTGGCAATCTATGCATGATAAGGCAACATCCTATAAAGGCCATGCTAAGCATTTAAGGAACACTTTTACATCAGATTATCTGGAGAACTGCAGCATGCATCTAAGAAGGGAGAGCAGTTTTCTAGTGATGGAAAACAATCATTCAGTAGTTACCTCTACCAAGGTGCAGTACAGTACCTAATATTAGGGAAGGTGTCCTCTGTCAACATCTAGCCTCAAAGTACACTGCAATACCTGGCTATACTCTATTTTTACCCTGTGACTCCCATCATATCATGCCAGGAGTTTACTGTTGGAGCATACTGCAAACAATGTCACTGAGGTCATTCTAGGACTTCCCATCCCATCAGTATGCCATTAGAATGTCAACTTAAAATTGGCACCGCAATTAGAGTGCCACCAGGGATGCCGATAGAAATTTCCAGGCCCAGGACACACCTTTAGGTCTAGGCTCCCCACCATACTCAAGACATATACATTTGTAAATTTGGGCCCCCTGAGCCACCTGGGCCTGGGACAGCTGTCCTGGCTCTCCCCCCCTTCCCCGTTAGCACCCCTGGACACCAAAACAAGGGTGACAGTGACAGGGGTGATCTTGATTTCAGATTGCCCCTCACTGATGCCACCCTCAGCTCCCACAGTGTTTCTACCCCTCCAGGGCATTCCCACCCCCGAGACTGCTATATTTATTTTTGGGGGGTGAGGGGGCAAAGCCCCCTACAAAACAGGACTGTTTCCCAGGATGGCGATTTGGCACTACGCTTCCTGTGAGCTGCAATGCCTGGCACCTAAGGCCAGACAGCAAATTGCCTTTGCCCATATCGACATCAACAAAATGACCATCACTCTGGTATGGGTGAACCATCCCATCCTGTACTATCTGTCCAGACTTAAGTTTACATACTAGAGCAACACTTGTTATGCTGCATAACAGAGCTATGCTAATGTATTGCTATGACATAGTAGACAGAGGGGACTCTGGAAGCAAGTGACTGAATACCTCCTTTGTGTCTTTCCACAGTGGAGTTGAAGCACATGCGTTTCTCTCTATGTACTATAGTGCTGTTTGTCTGCTCCGTGCTGACTTCCATTTCACTTCTGGGTTCCAAGCAAGCACTTTATCCTCTCTTATATACATCTAATAATCTTTGTCTGGTGTCTAGTGACACCTCCACACTTTGATCGCTGTCCCCATATTGTATTACTGTTTTCCTGGTGTATAGTGGCACTGATCACACTCTGATTGCCATCCCCACTGTCTAGTGCTGCTTCCCTGGTGTCTACTGGCACACCCCCACCCTATGATCACTGTCCCCAAAATGAATTCCTCTTTCCCTGGTATCTAGTGGCACCACCATCCTTCGATCGAAATCCCCTTAATATAAATCTCTTTCCCTAGTGTCTAGTGGCACCTGCCCAATCTCTGATCCCCATCCCCATAATGTATTCCTCTTTAGCTGATGTCTAATGGCACCCCCACCCTCCGACCACCATCACCATAATATATTCCTTCCCTGGTGTCTAATGGCGCCCCCCACCCTCCAATCACCATCACCATAATATCCTTCCCGGTGTCTAATGGCACCCCCACCTCAATCACTGTTCTGGTCTGAAATAAAGCCATGGTGCCTAGTAGCACCCTTCACGCTCTGATTGCCATTCAAGCAATATGTTTCTCTTTCCTGGTGTCTAGTAGCACCCTCTCTGATCACCATTCCCATAATACATTTCTCTTTCCTGGTGTCTAGTGCACCCACCCTCTGATTGCTGCCCAGTCTGAAGTAAAGGAAGTTGTCTCTTGATTCTTTTAAACCTTCAAAAGAAATGGTCCCTCACTGATCTGACTTCCCATGCCCACCTTCCACTCAGCACCCACCCCCACACACCCTCACTCACCTGAAAAGGTCACAAGGTGAAGATCCACTCTCCAATCAAAGACATGTCTTGCTGCTGGAACGGCCAACTGCGATAATAGAAACTAAGGTAAGCATGGTTCAATATATTTAAAAGGGATTTTGAACTTTGATGCATAATGTTGTCATTTTTGCATATTTTGGACCCAGATTTTCAATATTAGCTTTTTGACATCACAGCTCATGACCAATGGTGGTGAAAGTATTCAAATCAGGCCCAAAAGGTGATTTTGCAATTGCATTGCAAAATCACCTTTCAAATGGGATTTTAACATTTCTACCCCTTGTTCAAGAGGTGGTGCATCATAAGCTATGTTGAAAATTGGGTTCAGTATATGTGTAATGACAAAGTTATGAGCGACATTGACATTTTTGCACGCTGGCTCATAACTTTAGTAATTTTAAATATTTTGACCACAAGTTTTCAGCATAGCCATTTTTTTCATACCATGTCATGAATATGACAGCTGTCATTTTTCAAATCCTGCCCAAAATTTGTTTTCGCATCTGTTGCACCAATGATGTTTTGGTGGTGTGGAATCACATTTCGGTGGGGATTTGATAACTTTCACCTATGGGGTTCAAGAGGTGGGGTGAAGCCACCTCTTACTTTTATCAGCAGCATCAGTACCATCATTTTGCAGCTGTATTGGCTATGAAAAGATCTTGTGGTTATAGCTACTCTCACCGCCTGAGTGCTGAATGTATGGGGTGGCCTCTCCAGTACCATGTTTTCTGCTTTGGAATACATGTCTGCTTCTATTATATTTCCTGGTAAGACCCTGCTTCAGAGATTGCTAGTTACAGAATAGAACTTCTTCCTGGCTTAAGCACTTCATAACTGAGGCCCAAATAACCCACCTGGGGCACCTTCACCACCATTTAGTTCTGCATCCCTGAATAAAGTCCCTGGATTTAGTGCTCTGAAGATTCACCAGGGGGAGTTCATCCTAATTCTTCAAATAACCACCTTCACAGTTAAACAGATAATGTATATGACAGTCAACTTGTACAGCAGTGATCAACAGGACATATACATGGCCTCAGGATTACCTAGCAGAATATATGACTTTTTGCAAATAGAAGATATACGCAATCTGCAGAATTATAGTCCATTTCATCAGCAGTAAGTTTGTTTTTCAGACATAATTTGTGGCCTGATAATGCCCAAAGCATATATAGAATCTAGCTCTGAGATCAGCTTTCATGTGGCTTGTATATCCCCAGAAGTCCAAAGAACCACTAGAGCAAAAAGGATAATGGCTCAGAGTTCTCGGCGTTAAATACTCAACTTCGTAGTAGAGGGTCAGTCTTTTTTAATTTATGAGCATAAAAAATTCCCCCAAGATCAGCATACCTTCTACTCTATGTCTAGCACAAAGTTAGTTCATAGCTAATGGTAGCTAGTACATAAATGTCAAAGATTTAAATTTAAAAAAAGTATGCACTAATGTTACAACTTTGATTTTCATTTAACTTGCATACTCTTTGCTCCATTATCCTTATGCTAGCAACTAGAATAAGCTCTCCTTCTACTTAAAGGTACATTTTGTAACTTATTAAGACCACATGTGTGGTTCAGGTTTACCAATGCAAATTTCCCAAGCTGCAAAAAAGCCAGAATATCAGTCTAAGGTAGCTTTTCTTGGTATTTTCAGCTCTTTAAAGGGGGCATTCTTTCCCTATCCAAGGGTGTCTATATTCATCTTGCAAATTATCTTACCCCGAGAGGCCTGTGAGCCAATGAGCTCCCATCTGGGGGTTTAGAAGAATTCCAGCACAGGGAGAAATGGGAGGAAGCATCAGCAACCTGTGCCAAGATGTTCATATATCCTTCCTTAACTGGTTACTCCCACAACCCAAAAGGATGTTTCAGTGTGGACATTGCAATGTATGCCAGAACTGCCATCAGTCTAACAAGTCTGAAATGCTAAACACTGAAAAAAAATTTGCACAAGTCAGACAGTTCACCAACTGCAGCTCAAATGTTGTGGTCTACACTTCAGGATGCCCATGTCCCAAAATGTATGTTGGAAGACCTATTAGACCAATCAAGGTGAGACTGTATGAACATATTAGGAGTATTAAAACCCCTAGAAATGAAAGCCTGATGGGAACTCATTTAAGAATGTCACATCAAGACATCTACAAACTATTCAAATGTATCTGGTCACAATTAGTAAGAGACTTGTATTCAGTGCCCATTACCAACACTGATCTCTTTTCTGTAGGGTAAAACTGGGAAAACGTGATGGACCAGTGTTTTTTTTTCTATTAACATTGTGTATGTTTCTTGACTCCCAGCCATGTACTCTAACTACAGTGCTATGCTTTGCTGGCTTTTGTTTTGCATACTTGTACTTAGACAAGTCTGACACAAACTGGCCGTGGATGATTTTGGCTTGTGTACTGATTCTGGATCATTTTGGCGTGTATACTGATACTGGATCAGTTGGGTTACTAAACTGATTCTGGAGAGATGGACTGTTAAATTGTTTCTGAGGGTCAGCCTGCCAGTTCAGCACTGGCGCTATTGCTTGCGATGCTGACAACTGGGGTTCAGAAGCAAATATCCAGTGGACTGCTTTTCTCTCTTGGGAGGGAGGGATCTGATACCTGACAATACCTTGATCCCTAGTGGAGGGTGGGTGCAGGTGAGCCTGGGACCAGTACATCAGCAGAGATTGGTGGATGCTGCTAACATCTGCACATCGGGAGCTGAATTATGCCCAATGTGCCCTGATGTCAATGCACATCACCAATACCAGGGTTTCCACATAAGAAGAAACACACTCTGGATGATCATGCGGCATGACACCTTGGAAAACATGGTCTCCTCCTCCAGCTGAATGATGCCTGATGTAAGTCACAACAGTTATTATAGTTGATCTTGGTGTCTCCCTTAGCCCCCTGAGGAGGAGACCTGATATGAGAGGCAAGTCATGGGTCTCCACGCTTAGGCTGTGAGGGGGATGTTGGGTGGAAGAGTGGTTTGCAGGGCCTGTGGGTTGATAAAGCAGTACATTTCCACAGATGACACAATGTAAAAATAGAATTAAAACAAAAATACACAAATTGCTCCTGAAGCAGTTGTTCTGGGCACCTTTCACCTGCATGACTAGGTTACAATGCAAAATAGTTTGCAGCAGCAGAACTGCAACTCTGTTAGCACAGTATTGGAAAATATGAATTTCTGTAGGTTTTATAGCTCAATAAAACTTATACTTGTTCTTCTGTGCTATGAGCTTGTTACTGAATCAAGCCAGCTCCATGGATCACTAGACTAATGATGAACCAGGCAGAGAGCAGCAAATTAGGACTGCAGGGGACGATGTGGGATCCAGATCTGATAACAAATGTGTCCCACAGGTTTCTCTTCACATTCTTCCACTGTTTCTGCTCATTATAAGCAGTATTAATTGTAGGGGAAAAAAGAAACAACATGACCAAAGTGGGAACTTGGTTCCCTCGAGTGTCATCTAGATGCTCTTCCAGCTGAGTTACCAGGGCAACTGATCAGCCTGAGAACATTCTGCTTCTATCCCCCATCCTATACTGAAAATCCTGTAGCTTGGAATAGTTTACTGGAAGAAAGTTGTTGCCAAACCTCCCTACCCCTAACTTAACAAAAGAGAGACAAGGTTCTAAACAATCTTGGGCAAATGCAGTATCAACTCAGGAACTATAGGAGAAATAAATGTATTCAGAATTTTTGGCTGGAAATGCATTCTGAGCTGAAGCTCATTTCCATGTGTCCCAGAAGCACAGGGAGGTTAAGTGACTTGCTTAGGACCACACACAGCATGCAACAAGTGGTTGTGAGTTTTCAACCCTGGACTGCTTGGTGTCCATCTTTATAACAGTGCTCTAGCCCTTAGTATATACTGCTTCTGTATCCTAAGCCTGGATTAAGAAATGCATGGGTGCTGGAATGTGTGGCAAAGTGGGGAGTGCTGAAGTTCTAAAGGGCTCAAAGTAAAAAAAAAACAATTTATCCAAAGCGGTATCATGTTAATATAGCATGGCGGTTACAACATATGAGTGAATACAATTCAGCACAAACAATATCGGTGAATGACCACAATATGCAACTGTTTGAGTGACTATACTGTATGAGCAACTAGGGTAACTGAGTGACTCACTTGTGCGGCAACCAGTCTTATAGCCTACCCCTAGATCCGGAGTGCTATGGAGTTGTAATCCTTTAGATAGTAGGGGTTCAGGGGGCACTGCCTCCTGTGTGATGTGGGTGGAGCAGTGTTATAAATGTGGGTGTGTTTATGGGGCAGGTGGTGCAAGATGGAGGTAGAATTCATAATAATTTCACTAAAACCTGGGACCTGGCGGGATTGATCCCAGAATTCTAAAAGAACTAAGGGGAGACCTAGTAACACCACTGACTACCCTTTTTAACAAATCATGGAAGGATAGTGTGGTATCTGAGGACTGGGGGAAGGTGGATGTGATCCCTCTTCACAAGATTGGGAGCAAGGCAGAAGCAGGAAACTACAGACCTGTTAGCTTGACCTCAGTGGTAGAGAAAATTATGGAATCACTTCTGAAAGAAAGAATTGTCAAGTACCTAGAGGCCAACGGGGCACAGGACCCAAGGCAGCATGGATTCACAGTGGGAAGGTCATGTCAGATGAATCTAATAGATTTCTTTGACTGGGTGTCTGAAGTAGTAGACCAGGTAGGGGCTGTAGATATGGCCTACTTAGACTTTAGCAAGGCATTTGACAGTACCACACAAAGATTAATAAACAAGTTAGCCAGCCTGGGAGTGGGTCCCAGAGTGTTAGCCTGGGTAACAAATTGGCTGGACATCAGGACACAGAGGGTAATAGTAAATGGAGCACACTCTGGAGAAAGGGAGTAATTAGTAGGGTACCATAATGTTCAGTACTGAGACTGGTACTCTTTAATGTCTTTATAGGTGACATTTCAGAGGGGCTGGAAGGAAAAGTATGCCTCTTTGCAGACAACACAAAGATCTGCAACAGTGTTGATACACAAGGAAGGGTGGAAAGGATGAGAAGGGACTTAGCAAAGTTGGATCAATGGTCAAGAGTATGGCAGCTTAGTTTCAATGCAAAGAAGTGCAAAGTAATGCACCTAGAAAACAAAAACCCAGGGGAAGAGTACACAATAGAGGGGGTGAGGTACTAACAACAACAAAAATAGAAAGGGACCTGGGGGTACTCATATCAGACGACCTTAGGGTAGGCAAGCTATGTGAGAAGGCAGTAAGGAGTGCTAGGGAGGATTCTGGGATGCACAGCGAGAGGCATCACCAGTAGAAAGCAGAACATTGTTATCCCTTTGTACAGACAGTTGGTGAGATCCCATCCAGAGTACTGTGTGCAGTTCTGGAGACCCCATCTCTACAAGGACATAGACAGGTGAGGCAGTCCAGAGGAGGGCAACAAAAATGGTGCAGGGTCTGCAACAGAAGCCATGCGAAGTGAGACAAAAAGAGCTTAATATGTATACCCTTGAGGAAAGGAGGGAGAGGGGTGACATGATAGAAACTTTCAAGTATTTCAAGGGAATCAACAAAGTCCAAGATGGTAGCATATTTCAGAAAAAGAGAAGCGCAAGAACAAGAGGGCACAATTTGAAGATGGGGGGATGGCTCAGGGCAACGTGAGGAAGTATTTTTTCATGGAGATGGTGGTGGATGCATGAAACAGCCCTCCTGAGGCAGTCGCAGGGCCAAAAACAGTGGGGGAATTCAAGAATGCATATGACCAACAGAAGGCAATTATAGTGGGGGGTAGGAAGAAGTAGGTTGCTGGTTAACTAGGATCTGCAGCTTATCCAATAGATAGGGAAGTGGGCAGACTTGGTGGGCCAAGCCATCCTTATCTGTCATCATGGTCTATGTTTCTATGTAAAAATACAACCAACAGCTTAATCTGGTTCAATGTCAGTTGTCATTTATCTATAACCCCCCCTCCCAGGGACAAGGCTGAAAATAAGCAGCATTGTCTAGTTTTCCTTTCCCGGTCAACAAAAACTAAAAAAAAAAATTATAACAGAAAAAAGCCAGTGTGGGAAGCCTCTTTTTGTTTATGGAGGCTATGTATTTGACAGAGACAAGGTAGTACCACAATTTGACAGAGCGGATGATTCAGGTGGTTGCCCAGCACTCCAGCCATAGGTGCCAGGAATGTCTTAGTGATATCATATACAATCTGCAGGTGCACATCTGAAATGTGTTTTATTTGCCCTACTTAGAAGTTCACTCATGTTGCAGTAACCTGTTAATACATGTGCCGTGTAATGTGTTCTCTGAAATTGCATTCGGTTTAAAAAAGTAGCTCAAATTGTCCTCACCCAGTAATATGAGCTGTATTGACATGGAACCGTGCAAACCACTTTTTAAGCACATTTTGTAAGACAAAACATAAGAAATAATGCATCATTCTTACACACTAAAGCAAATCTTAGCAATTTCTGAAGTTTTTGGTTCCATGAATGCAAACTGAATTAAATAGACAAGCTTAGTATTGCAAAAGCCAGCTTCAGCAATTGCCTTGACAGAGCAGTGAACTTGACCACTTAGCTGAGGCCCCAATGCTAGCCACGTGTAAATTCCATTTCAGATGAAGGCTGGGATGCACACATAAAACTGCAATGGAGATCACAATTGCTTCCTGACCTTCCATGCAATAAAGGAACACCTTGATGACTGATGCAAAGGAGATCACAATTGCTCCCTGACCTTCGATGCAATAAAGGAACACCTTGAAGCCTGATGCAGAGGAGATCACAATTGCTTCCTGACCTTCCATGCAATAAAGGAACACCTTGAAGACTGATGCAGAGGGGATCACAGTTGCTTCCTGACCTTCGATGCAATAAAGGAACACCTTGAAGACTGATGCAAAGGAGATCACAATTGCTTCCTGACCTTCCATGCAAAAAAAGGAACACCTTGAAGACTGATGCAAAGGAGATCACAATTGCTTCCTGACCTTCCATGCAATAAAGGAACACCTTGAAGCCTGATGCAAAGGAGATCACAATTGCTTCCTGACCTTCCATGCAATAAATGAACACCTTGAAGACTGATGGGCAGAATTGTTCCAAGATCTATAGAAGAATGGCTTAGTGTAGAAAGCCCATTGTTTTTTTACATTATAGATGTTTTAATGGAGTTTGTTTTTTTTTAAACAGAAAAGGGTTACAGTCACAGTCAAATATGTTCAAATATGTAATAACAGACAGAAACAACACAGCTGTGCTTCTTACATACTACGTATGATGGAACAGATTACAACTAGTGAACGTCTGGCATTTTAACATAAGGCTACAATATTTACAGTTCCCACAATGTTCCATACCCATTGGCAATGGAGGTCTATTGCTAGTCGTTCTTGGTGTAGTGGGTAAAAGACTATGCACCAATCTATCTTTCAGATTTTGGCCCCTTCTGTACACCATTCTTGGTATCTGGCCCACCACCTCCTCCAACAGTGGATCTCCCTCTAGTATATTCCAGTTACAATGAATGATTCTCTGTATTTCACTGGAATGTCTTGTATAAGTAGTTACAAAATTGGTTCTGGGTGGACCCTTCTCATGAACTGTGTCAGCAGACTCTCCCTGTCTATACCACTAACCTCTCTCTGTGCTTCATCAACTGTAATGCTGGCATATCCCCCACTTTTGAATCTACCACACATTTCTGCACTGTTGTGAACATAATCCGCCTCTTTGCTACAGTTCCTATGGACTCTTAGCAACTAAGCATTGGGTATATTTGAGACCATATGGTGTGGGTGGCAGCTGGATGCCAATAGCAGTGAATTCCTGTCAGTCTCCTTCCTAAATAGATTCATGCTAAAGTCCCATCCTCTTATTTAGAAATCGTTCACTAGTTGTAATAGTGAGAGGACTTATGGGACTAAAGATTTCATCACTTGTGTAACAGAGAATGTTGTTTACCTTGCCATTTGCCAGTGTGGCGCTTTTATGTTGGCAAGACCACATGGCCATAAACATTGGACAGGTGAACACATGAGGTCAGTTTTGTATAATGATACTAGAAGTGTCCTAGCAAATCATTGCAGAACCACACAACGGAGGGACATTAGTCACACATTTAAATTTTGTGGTTTGGAGGTGGTATGGCTAGGCCACAGAGGGAGTAATGTGGAAGATTTATTAAAACTAAGAGAGTCGTATTGGATTTATACACTTGGGTCCCTGACACCACCAGTACTAAATGACTATATAGATTTACTTCCATGCATTAAAAGAAAAATGAAGCCTTTCCGGCCATCGGTGTGCCGGTCCGAGTGCGTCCATCAACAGGGAACCAAAATTCAAAATTTGCCACATCTTCCCCGAGGTCCACCCCCAGAGTTAGAATATTTAGTTAGGGGGGCATGGGGATGTGGGCAGCATAGTCCCCCACATAAATACCAGATGGCAAATTAAAAATACTGGTGCCCTTATGATGGACGCACTCAGATGGGTGTGTTCTGATGGTGGAACCCTTCGGTGATTACTGTGTATCTCTGTACACCATTAGCAACCAGGTTGTATAGCAATTCTTTTCATAGGATGTAGTTATAATGAATTTGATATAATTTTATGTTTTGATTCCTACTGTTGTACTTAGGTTAACACTGTGTCTTTGTAATCTTTTTCTTTCCACGGTAGTGGTGTGAGATCCTTATTCATCCTCCTCCTATTGGGTTATCACAGTTTGGCAGTCCCCAACTGCTAGTTGATTGCTTGCCCTCAGCTGTTTTACTAACAAGGTCATTAGATCTGCCATCCATTCCACCTTAGCTGAGTTACTAAAGTATTCTAACCAAGTGTACCCTCTCAGATCTAATGAGAGACTACTACTGGTTGTTCATAGTAGCCTGCATCAATATGAACCCACATCACATAAGCTAAGCTACAGCAATAGCGACATCAACTGGCACAACCATTCACTCACCACCTCAGCTGGCCACAATCTGACCACCAGTGAGCAGCTGCAAGTATTATACAGCTAATATTCTTCAAGTGAAACTACCTCTGGCTGGAAGCTGCAATACTGAACATAGGATTTGCAAGAAAGTGAGTTGTGCTCACAACAGAGGGAGGTGAACCTTACAATTGTCTTTGGTTTGTAGCAGATATTCTGCAGGTGGAGGCTACTTCTAACTGAAAGGTGAAATAAGGAACTTAGAATTATCAGGAAAAGATAGTCTTTCAAGCAACAGCGGGAGGTTGATCTAGCTTTACTTTTGTTCCAATACTTAAGATTTTCAGTGCAGGAAGAGTTTAAAGCACAGCTGACTTATTTTGTGGCTGACTGCTTTCAGAGCACAAACCACCAGGCTGTTTTGGGGCTGGGGAGGTTTACCTGTGTCTGACTTGGATGTCTGCATTTATCTCTGTTTGATTAGCAGGGTATTTTCTCCGTCAAATTGTTGTGTAGGGCATCTTGTTGACAGGAAGGCACTCATCTCAGCGGTGGGTCAGAGCTTTTAGCTGATTGTTTTGTGAGGGCACAGTTTAGGCCCAACCCTTTCCCACCCCTCACCCCACCACCCTGAAATAGTTCCTTTATACCAGGGTTCTGACATCATTTCCTCAAGAGTGCAAGGTGATATCACTGTCATATTCTCTCTAGCACACTGCACTGGCAATATAACATACACATTGTATAATATATATATTTCTATATAACAAACCAATCACACACACACACACAAAAAGTAGATAAACATGTGGGAGTAGTGCAATGTAATGGCTGTGGGGCAGCAGTCTTCTGGGAGTCTTTCTGGAGGCTGAGATGCTGCCCTATTTGAGGACAACTTTCTGCCCTGATGGAAAAGTTGCCCATCTTCAGCCACACTGGACAGTAGTAGGGAACCTTCCCCAGGCCACACTGGACAGTAGGAAGGAACCTCCCCATCCAGGGAGCACCAGAGCCACCACCACTACCTCAGAGGTTGCGAAGAAAGCACAGCAGTTGGACCACAGTGGGCTCAGGGAGGGTGAGGGACGGTGGAACAGAGGCACACCCAGTCAGTTGTTCCACCCCACAATCCATACACCATTCTGGGGAGCATAGCTCTCCTATGGATGCACCCGCAGAGGAGACTAAGGAGGCTGAGGACAACTGTCACAAGGGAGGCCCACAGGAAGGAGGCAGAGGACACCACAAGGAAAGGAAGCAGCTCCTGGTAGGGACTCAATTATTAGGGGGCTAGAACTGGGGGGAGCAGGGAAAACTGAAGTAAGGTGCCTGCCTGGTGCCATGGCTTGGAGGGACAGGAAGCGCATCCTCAGGATCACGAGAACAGCTGCACAGGAGTCTGAGCTGGACGTCATTGTCCACCTAGAGACAAATAACTTGGCTCATCATGAGATTAGAGCAGTGGAGAAGGACTTTGTAGAATTGGGGAGGGGCCTAAGACAAGTAGCACACACAGTATCCTTCTCAGAGGTGCTGCCTGTCAATGGCATGAGTGAGGCGAGGGTACTTTGCATGATGCAGTTTAATGAATGGTTGAAAAAATGGTGTGGAGCACAGGGGTTTGGCTTCATTGGGGACTGGGTTTCCACCTGGAGGGACACCAGCCTATACTGGCAGAATGGTCTGCATCTGTCCAGGAAGGGAACAAGTCTCTTGAGCAATCGGTTTAAATGCTTCATTGGCAAGCTTTTAAACTAGTCAAGGGGGGAGGCACTGATAAGCAGCAGGAAAATCCCAGCCTCTCCCTACAAAACAGTGTACTAAATGAGAAAAAGACCGAGGTAGAAAGGTCAGTGGGGGATGCTGCAACAGAAGGCAAAGCCATCAAAAAATGGAGAACAATGAGTACCAATGCCCGTAGTCTGAGTAACAAGCTTCCTGAATTAGTGGCCTTGATGGAGGAGGAACATCTGGATATCATGGCAGTCACAGAAACATGGTACACACAAAACCATGACTGGGATGTAAACATACCAGGGTACACTATCTACAGGAGGGACAGGGAGGGTAAAAGAGGAGGAGGAGGAGGAGTAGCTCTTTACATAAGGGAAGAATCAAAGCAACAGAACAAAAGGGTAAACAGGGAGGAGAAGAAGCACTGTGGGTAAATTTGGAGACCGGCAATGGCACCACAATCCATAGGGGTTGTATACAGACCCCCTTCTCAGGGGAGAAATGGACAAGAAATGATAGAAAGTATACTTAGAATGGCAGAAAAAGGGAGATATTGCTGATGGGTGATCTGAATATGCCAGATGTTAACTGGAGTGCAGTTGCAGCAGCCACTTCAAAGTCTAGATGCCCTGCAAGGCATGCCTTAGACAACTAGTATTGGAGCCCACTCAAGAGGGAGCAATCTTAGACCTGGTTCTTTCAAATGGAAATGAGAGAGGATCACAGATGTAGAAGTGGGTAGCCATCTGGGAACTAGTGACCATCCAACAGTATGGTTCACAATAAACACAGCAATAGAGTCAAGCCATACAAAGGCAAAAGTACTGGACTTTAGGAGGGCTGACTTTGCCAAAATGGTGAGTGCCTAAGGAATGCACTAGGAAATGGGCAGGAAGGAGGGTGGAAGAACAATGGGAATAATAAAACTGCCATCACAGAGGTAACAAGCCTTTGTGTGAAGCAAATAAACAAAATGAACGATGTAAGAGACCACTATGGTTCTCAAAGGAAGTGGCAGTGAAGGTTCAAGAGAAAAGCATTCAGGAAGTACAAGGAATCACAGAAGAAGCAGGACGAGAACTGTATCAGTTAAAGCAAAAGGAAGCTGGGAAGGCAGTGAGAACAGCAAAGGCCCAAACCGACTAAAGATAGCCAACTCAGTTAAGAAGGGGATAAAACCTTTTATAGGTACATCAGGGAACGAAGGAAGACCAAGGGAGGGATAGTGAGTTTTAATAAAGGGGGTGAGGGTGGGCAGAGGTGACTGTGAAAAGGCAGAGATACTAAACAAATATTTTGCTCAGTATTTACAAAGGAAGAGGGGGAGGTACCTAAAACAAACAGTAGAAACACTTTGGATACAGAAGTTGATACCAGCCCATTTACAGAAGAAAGGGTTCTGAAAGAACTCTTAAAACTGAAGGTGGACAAAGCAATGAGGCCTGACGGGATTCATCCTAGAACTCTAAAAAGAACTAAGGGTAGAACTAGTGACACCACTGACTACCCTCTTTAACAAATCATGGGAGGATGGGGTGGTGCCCGAGGACTGGAGGAGGGCAGATGTGATTCCCCTTCACAAAAGTGGCAGCCAGTCAGAAGCAGGAAACTACAGACCTGTTAGTTTAACTTCAGTGGTAGGAAAATGATGGAATCACTTCTGAAGGAAAGAGATTGTCCAGTATCTAGAGGCCAGAGGGGCTGGGACCCAAGGCAGCATGGATTCACAGCGGGAAGGTCATGCCAGACAAATCTGATGGATTTCTTTGACTGGGTGACCAAAGTAGTAGATCAGGGAGGGGCTCTGGACTTGGCCTACCTAGACTTTAGCAAGGCATTTGACACAGTCCACACAAAGATTAATATACAAGTTAGCCAGCCTGGGAGTGGGTCCCAAGATGACAGCCTGGGTAAAGAATTGGCTGGAGAATAGGACACAGAGAGTAATAGTAAATGGAGTCCACTCTGAAGAAAGGGGGGTTATTAGTGGGGTACCGCAGGGTTCAGTATTAGGACCGGTCCTCTTCAATGTCTTTATAAGCGACATTGCAGAGGGACTGGAAGGAAAAGTATGTCTCTTGTAGATGACACAAAGATCTGCAACAGAGTTGATGCACAAGGTGGGGTGGAAAGGATGAGAAGGGACTTGGCAAGGTTAGAGGAATGGTCAAATGTATGGCAGCTTAGATTCAATGCTAAGAAGTGCAAGGTAATGCACCTGGGAAACAAAAACCCAGGGGAGGAGTACACAATGGGGGGTGAGATACTAACAACAACAAAATGGAAAGGACCTGGGGGTAGTCATATCAGATGACCTAAAGGTGGGCAAGCAATGTGAGAGGGCAGCAAGGAGGACTGGGGGGATACTGGGATGCATAGGGAGAGGAATCACCAGTAGAAAACAGGAAGTTATTATCCCTCTGTACAGACAGCTGGTGAGACCCCATCTGGCTGTTGCTAGCCTTGCTTGTAGAACAGAAAGCAGCTAACTAAAAGAAGCTACATTTTCTTGTTAATTTAAAACTTATTTCTCAGCAGAAGTCAGTGTCAGTTAAGATTAAGTAGACAGATAACTTTATTAGAAGTAGAAGGGGTCTTATTTAGGGTTAAAGAAAAGAAAGAAAGGCAGTGTGTGTTCTGTGCAGGGAAAGGTACTGTATCAGGTGACTTTGCTAAACCAGTAGGAGGAAAGAGAGCTTACCTGGGGGTGTGGTTTAGACACTAGAAAAGCAGGTGAGTCAAATTACAACTTCCTGTTGCTAGCCTTTTTTCTTACTAATTACCCTGCTTCCCACCCAAAGCCAGTTCTACTTTTATAGCCACTGGATTTGACTGTCAACAGGAACTTCCTGTTTGGAAGTAGGAAGGAAAGGATCATAGAGAAACATTGGTTTTGTCAACCCTAAAGTAAAAAAAAAGTAGCTCACTCTCCCCCCCTAGCTGCTGGTGGTCTGATATTGAGCAAGGAAGAAGGAGGCTACTGAAGAAGATAGAATGTTGCTGTCCCAGAACAGGAAGGGTCAGAGTTGTAAGGAGAGGAGAGAGTAAGCATCAAGAGAAACAGTAGAGAGGATACAAAATAAGACATGATAGGAGTGGTGCAGTGCAATGGCTGTGGGGCGGCAGTGTTCCAGGAGACATTCTGGAGGCTGCAATGCTGCCCTATTTGCAGGCACCTCTCTGGTCTGAGAGAGGAGGTTGCCCGTCTCCAGGCTGACCTGGCTAGGATTCGTGAAACCTCCGCCCCCACCCAGGGACCACCAGGGCCAATGCCACTACCTCAGAGGTTGCCAAGAAAGAGGAGAGGCTGGACCAGGGTGAGCTCAAGGAGGGAGAGGGTGGTGGAAAAGAGCTGCATCCCTCCAGCTGTACCTCTCCACAATTCATTCGCTCTTCTGGTGGATAGTGGTTCCTCTATGGAGGCACCTGCAGTGGAGACCAAGGAGGATGCTGGGAACCTTCACAAAGGAGACCCACAGAAGGGTGGCATGAGACCCCACAGGGGAAGGAAACAACTCCTGGTGGGGGACTCAATCATTAGGGGGGTAGAAATGGGGGAGGAAGGGCAGAGGGAGGTAAGGTGCCTTCCTGGCGCCACGGCTTGGAGGGACAGGAAGCGAATCCTCAGAATCCTGGGAGGATCTGCATGAGGGAGGGAGCTGGATGTCATTGTCCACCTAGGGACAAATGACCTGGCTAGGAATGGGATTAGAGCAGTGCAAGAGGAGTTTATAGAGTTGGGAAGTGGCCTTAGACAAGTAGTGCATACGGTAACCTTCTCGGAGGTGCTGCCTGTCTATGGCAAGGGATATGCTAGGGCACTTCTCACCAGGGAATTCAATGAGTTGTTGAAAAACTGGTGTGGAGCTCAGGGTTTTGGCTTCATTGGGGACTGGGGAGCCACCTGGAGGGATGCAGAGCTATACTGGTGCGATGGTCTGCATCTGTCCAGGGGGGGAACCAGGATCCTAGGTGAGAGGTTTAAATGCTCATTGGGAAGCATTTAAACCAGCCAAGGGGAGGCACTGAAAGGAGCAGGAAATCCAGCCTCCCCCACAAAACATGGTGATTAGTAAGGTAAACACCAAAGTACAGCAGTTATAGGGAGCAGAACAGATTTAAATGTAAAAAGGCAAAGGCAGTAAGGACAGAAGTGGGGCTAAAAGGGGTAGGCTATCAAAAAGTGGAGGTGATGAGTACCAATGCCCTGTGTAACAAGCTCCCTGAACTAGTGGCCTTGATGGAAGAGAGTTGCCTGGATATTGTGGCAGTCACAGAAACATGGTACACACAAAACCATGACTGGGATGTCAACATACCAGGATACACAATCTATAGGAGGGACAGGGAGGGTAAAAGAGGAGGAGGGGTAACTCTCTATGTAAAGGAAGGGATCAAAGCAACAGAACTAAAGAGTAAACAGGAGCAGATGAGGCACTTTGGGTCACCCTGGAGACAGGAAATGGCACCACAATCCGTATGGGGTTGTATACATACCCATCTCAGGGAGGGAATGGACAAGAAAATGATAGAAGGCTTTCTTAGAATGGCAGAAAAAGGGAGATATTGTTGATGGGGACCTGAATATGCCAGATGTTAACTGAGCACCTTTGCTGCAGGCACATCAAAGCAGGGTCATTCTTGATGCCCTACGAGGGCATGCCTCAGACAGCTAGTATTGGAACCCACTCAGAGAGAGCAATCTTAGACCTGGTACTCTCAAATGGGGATGGAGAAAGAATCTCAGATTTAGAAGTGGGTAGCCATCTGGGAACAAGCGACCACCAAACAGTGTGGTTCACGATAAACACAGCCATACAATCAAGCCATACAAAAGCAAGAGTACTGGACTTTAGGAGGGCTGACTTTGGGAAAATGAGAGAGTGCCTCAGAAAAGCACTAGCAAACAGGCAAGAAGGAGGGGTGGAGGAACAATGGGGAGTGATCAAAACAGCCATCACAGAGGCAACAAGCCTTTGTGTAAAGCAAATCAATAAAACACAACAAAGAAAAAAAACGCTATGGTTCTCAAAAGAGGTGGCAGGGAAGGTTAAGGAGAAAAGGACAGCATTCAGGAAATATAAGGAAACACAGAAGGAGCAGGACAGAGAACTTTATCAGTTAAAGCAGAAAGAGGCTGGGAAGGCAGTCAGAATAGCAAAGGCCCAAACCGAGGAAAGGATAGCCAATTCTGTTAAGAAGGGGGATAAGAACTTTTATACATACATTAGAGAGCGAAGAAAGACCAAAGGAGGGATACTGAAGCTTAATAAAGAGGAGGGAATGTGGGTAGAGGGTGACAGTGAAAAAGCAGGGATACTGAACGAATATTTCTGCTCAGTATTCACAAAGGAAGAGGAGGGGGAGTTACCTAAACCAAACAAGAGAAACACTCCGAAGACAGGGGTCGATACCAGTCCATTTACAGAAGAAAGGGTTCTGAAAGAACTGATAAAATTGAAGGTGGACAAAGCAATGGGGCCTGATGGGATTCACCCAAGAATTCTAAAAGAACTAAGGGTAGAACTAGTGACACCGCTGACTACTCTCTTTAACAAATCATGGGAGGATGGGGTGGTACCTGAGGACTGGAGGAGGGCAGATGTGATTCCTCTTCACAAAAGTGGGAGCAGGACAGAGGCAGGAAACTACAGACCAGTTAGTTTGACCTCAGTAGTAGGGAAAATGATGGAATCATTTCTGAAGGAAAGAATTGTTGAGTACCTAGAGGCCAGTGGGGCACAGGACCCAAGGCAGCATGGATTCACGATGGGAGGTCATGTCAGACGAATCTAATAGATTTCTTTGACTGGGTGACCAAAGTTGTAGACCAGGGAGGGGCTGTGGACATGGTCTACCTAGATTTTAGCAAGGCATTTGATACAGTCCCACACAAAAGATTAATTCACAAGATAGCCAGCCTTGGAGTGGGTCCCAAGATGGTAGCCTGGATAAAAATTGGCTGACAACAGGACGCAAAGGGTAGTAGTAAATGGAATACACAGTGAAGAAAGGAGGGTTACTAGTGGGGCACGCAGAGGTTCAGTACTTGGACCGGTCATTTTAATGTCTTTATAAGTGACATTGCAGAGGAACTGGAAGGAAAAGTATGTCTCTTTGCAGATGACACAAAGATCTGCAACAGGGTTGATACACAAGATGGAGTGGAAAGGATGAGAAGGGACTTGGCAAGGTTGGAGGAATGGTCAAATGTATGGCAGCTCAGATTCAATGCAAAGAAGTGCAAGGTAATGCACATGGGAAACAAAAACCCAGGGGAAGTGTACACAATGGGGGGTGAGATACTGACAACAGTAAAAATAGAAAGGGACCTGGGGGTAATTATATCCGATGACCTAAAGGTGGGCAAGCAAAGTGAGAAGGCAATAAGGAAGGCAGGGGGGAAATTGGGATGCATAGGAAGAGGCATCAATAGTAGAAAACAGGAAGTTGTTATCCCTCTGTACAGACAGTTGGTGAGACCCATCTGGAGTACTGTGTGCAGTTCTGGAGACCCCATCTCAGCAAAGATATAGACAGAGTGGAAGCTGTACATAGGAGGGCAACCAAAATGGTGCAGGGTCTGCACCAGAAGACATCCGAAGAAAGACTAAAGGAGCTTAATATGTATACCTTAGAGGAAAGGAGGGAGAGAGGGGACATGATAGAAACTTTCAAGTACCTCAAGGGAATTAACAAAGTCCAAGAGGGTAGCATCTTCCAGAAAAAGAGATGTGCAAGAACAAGGGGGCACAATTTGAAGATAGAGGGGGACGGCTCAGAGGTAATGTGAGGAAGTATTTTTTCACTGAGAGGGTTGTGGATGCATGGAACAGCCTCCCTGAGGAGGTTGTGGAGTCAAGAACAGTGGGGGACTTCAAGAATGCATGGGACAGGCATAAGGCAGTCCTAGTGGGGGGTAGGAGGAAGTAAGCTGTTGGTTAACTAGGATTTGCAGCTTATCTGTTAGGTAGGAAAATGGGCAGACTAGGTGGGCCAAGCGGTCCTTATCTGCCGTCAAATTCTGTGTTTCTATGTTTCTATGTTATTATCCCTCTGTACAGACAGCTGCTGAGACCCCATCTGGAGTACTGTGTGCAGTTCTGGAGACCCAATCTCCGCAAAGACATAGCCAGAATGGAAGCTGTCCAGAGGAGGGCAACTAAAATGGTGCAGGGTCTGCACCGGAAGACATATGAAGAGAGACTTAAGGAGCTTAATATGTATAGCCTCGAGGAAAGGAGGGAGAGGGGGGACATGATAGAAACTTTCAAGTACCTCAAGGGAATCAACAAAGTCCAAGAGGGTAGCAACTTTCAAAAAAAGAGGTGTGCAAGAACAAGGGGCACAATTTGAAGATGGGGGGCAGCTCAGAGGTAATTTAGAAGTATTATTTCACAGAGAGGTTGTGGATGCATGGAACGGCCTTCCGGAGGAGGTTGTGGAGTCAAAAACAGTGGTGGAATTCAAGCATGCATGGGACAGTCATAAGGCAATTCTAGGGGGTGGGGGTAGGAAGAAGTAGGCTGCTGGTTAACTAGGATCTGCAGCTTATCCATTAGGTAGGAAATAGACAGACTGGGTGGACCAAGCGGTCCATTCTGCCATCAAATTCTATGTTTCTATAAATAACTGTTTCTACAGTTCTCACAATTGCTCTACTGATATTTCAATAGCTTTTCTTCGTACACATGATCACTCAGTGACAGTCAGATGGCAGATGGCTGCGTTGATGAGTGGATGGCTGTGCTAGTCGCTGTCACTAGTGCTGAAGTTCGGCTTAGATGACAAGAGAGGTGCAGGTAAGAGAGTCCTGAGCAGGTGGCTCAAGAGGGGGTCAGATGCCATTACTGGGGGGAGGAACCACTAGACAACCAGGAATATTCAAGACAGCTACAGGATGGTCAGTCAGGAGGTGGGGGACCAGTAGACCACCAGAAATATTCAGGATAGCTTCAGCATGGGCGATACGGATCGGGGGGGTCTACTTAACCACAAGGAATATTCAAAACAGCTACAGAATGTGCCCTTAGGGGGGTGCATACATGTTAATGAGCCCATTATGGGCATGCAAATGGCCCTTAGTGAGTTGTATGCCCAATGGGCTCATGAGCACGTTAGGAATGAATATGGCCCACAGAAGCCCTGGCACTATCTCGATTAGGCCTCACTACCTCCATTGTGCTCCTGTGGGCATATATTTATTCCTGAGCTGTGTTAGCATAATGCATGGCCAATATACATGGCACCGACATACCCCATATTTAGACAGCAGGCTTTGGTTCCACTCTGCTAATTGTCTAAATAGTGCCCCCTTGCCAGCATGTGCTAACTGCCATGGAGTTCACACAGATGACACTGAATAACCGCCTTCCTGTAGAGGTTGTGGGGTCTAAAACAGTGGGGGAATTCAAACATGCATGGGACAGACATAAGGCAATTATAGTGGGGGGTTGCAGGAAGTAGGCTGTTAGTTAACTAGAATCTGCAGCTTATCCAATAGGTAGGGAAATGGGCAGACTGGGTGGGCCAAATGGTCCTTATCTACCATCAAAGTCTATGTTTCTATGTTTCTATGTTACCTCTTAGCCTGGTGGAACCCAACGTCTACAAAAACAATGTCAATTGGAAGTAAGAAGGGTCTTGTTCTAACTTGTAACAGCAGGCAGACAGACGTATTTGTCATTGACAAATGCTTGTTTTCAGTGGTATGGTGTTGTTTGCCCAGATTTGTACTGCATAGATTGTTGTCCATGGCCCAAGCATACTCAGAGCTGACATTTCTTTGTATCCTTAAATGGGATACAGTCTGCAACAACATTTACAGATTACCTGCCTCACACATTTCTTCAAATTCTGCAATAGGCTGGGGTGGCTCTCACCAACTACTAGTCAACTGTTTGCCGTTCATTGTTTCACTGACAAGATCACTGGATCTGTCACTCATTCCACATTAGATTGGTTGGTAAAGTACCATCGCCAAGTGATCCACTCAGATCTAATGAAAGAACACTTTTGATTGTCCCTAAAAGCCCGCACCATTAATGGTGACCAGGCCTTCGCCATCTGTGTGCCCAGGCTCTGGAATTCTTTTCCATTTCTGATTCATAGCTTCCTCCCACTCACTGGTCACTCTGAAACTACTGTATGTGTATGCAGGCTCTGCCTTAACCAAACTACTGATTTTCTACTCCTCTGTTTTTTATTGTTTAGTTGTTTGGTTGGCCAAGAAAGAGGGCCAGACAATACTGCCTATTTTTCATCCTCATCGGGTGGAGAACAGATGTAAACCAGCTGAAATTTAACAAGATTAAGCTGATAGCAGGTTGTTATTTATTTTATTTTTTAAGTGATTGGGTTAATTTTGGCAAGGACACCAAGAAACTTCCTTTACTTGTTCAGTGGAGAGCCCTGTTCACTTCCTGTCGGGAGGATGGAGGAACCTGGAGAGGAGGTGGTGATGACGTCCCAGGTAGAGGAGTCTGTTTCCCTCTCCACCTGGAATAATGAGGAAGAAATGCCTATCTTATTAGTAGCAGAAAAAAGGTGTTGTTGCCTGAGGAAAGGCTAGAGATTTTGGAGGGATTGGAAACTCTGCTGCTGTGACTGATGTTGTGGATCCAGCTACTGGGCCATGTGCAGTAATTCTGATGTGGCAGAAGATGCTGAGGAGCAGGTACTGGAAGAAGCCCTGAAATGCACGTAGCAACTTCTTGCCCAGATTGTTGAGGAAGAAGTTAGATGCAGTGCCCATAAGAAGCAACTTTTGTGGATGCCACCAGACTCAGCCCTGCCAGCTGGAATTGACGGACGGTCAAGACTCTGACAGTCAGCTGCACTGATTAGCTGTTGGAATCTCCCAGAAATTCCACAGTCCAGAGCAAAAAGCAGCAATCTGGTCACAAATGGAACTACCCAGATCTTGCTACATGGAATCCTGAAGAAGTATTCAAAAAGGCTGGCTGGATGAAAAAGGTTGGTGTGTGGCAGGTGGACCCAACCCAACTCCTGGTCTCCATAAAGATGGCAGTTTCAGCATTACTGAGAGTGCCAACCTGACCAAAGCTCTCAGCTAATTCTACTGTTTGGGATCCTTTGATAGTACCAGAAGAACTCTTGTAATCTGGGTCTCATAGACGCTTTGCAAGCACTTTGGTACCTCCCAGTCTACTTTCTGACAAGCCATTACAGCAGTCTCTGAATCCACATAGTGCAACACAGCCCAAACTTGCAATTCCTGATGTGGCACCTGCCCTGCTCACTCTAGAGTGTGCACCTGAAATGGGCAAGGTCCCTAGTCTGCCTGCCGACTTGACAAGTGACTTGACTACAGAGGCTATTGTATTGGCTTGTTCTGAGCCTTTATTACTGGACTCTCCCATTGTTTCCCCTGAACCACCTGTTGTTTCTCTTGATTGTCTGTCTTATGTCCTGGCGCATCTGCCCGCTCTATGAAAACTTTACCCATGGAACCTGTATCCAGCATGGAAGCCCCATTACTTAATTCTTCCTCATTTGTTCCCCCTGCCTTCACAACTAAAACTGTGATGTTGCATACTGAACTAAGTGTGGTCCCTGTCCTAGATGTCGTGATTCCCCATCAGGTAGACATTGTTTTGGATGCAGAGGCTTTGCCTGAAACAACTGTTTTGTGATTGACAGTTCTGTTACCTCTAGTGCCTCTAGACAGTATTCAACTGCTGACACCTCTGTAACCACCCAGTATCTTAACACAGCCCTTTGAGTTTACCTCTGCACTGCATGATCCAGGTAATTTGAATGTTTTGCAACAGAATGGTTCCCAAAAGAAATTCACTGATTTATTTCAAACCTAAATCTTTCCTGTGAGATGAAGAAATGTTGTCCGGTTACAGTACAAAGGGTGCATGCTAATTTCCCCGACAGAATTATATTTGTGGGCAGAACACTTATGGAAAATCTATAACATTCATAGCCACTGAAATATATGCCATTATTGACACCCTAGGTTGATCAGTGTATGATATTAGTTTCAAAACAGCTGCTAGTCTGGAGAGGGCTTGACATAAATACCACACTTTGATGGACACTGCATTCTGGGCACCTTTTTATGCCATTCCACTGACAAAGCCTGCCCATAAGACAATTACAGTCCTATTCTGGAACGAGGGTGTGAACATCATGGATATTGTCTACTGGGTCAGGAATAGATGTGATATGCTGGGGGATACAGAACCCATTTTAGGTTCCAAAAACATGTGGATTGGGGGGTTGGGAATCTGAGTAAAATTAAGACAAGGGGAGAAAGTGTTGGAACATCTCCATAACAGTTTTTATTTGGGATGGGACCATGGAATAGTCTTTATCAAGGACAACCCAATGTCTGCAATCGCTGTGCTTCCCAGTACCAATTCAGTAATGCTTGAGCTTAGGTGATGTGTTCCTTATGTTCTGAACTGTGGTGCCTGAACACTCACCGTACCAAACCATTAAAGTGCAATTCACACAGTGAGCAGGACACTCTTGCTGCACTTACCCATGAGCCTCGCACAACACTGATGGTGGCCTGAACCAGATGGAACAGGATTATTATAAGAATATAGCACAGAAGTCTGGTCCCAAAAAAACAGGGATACATCCTAGGTGTAGTACTCTTCTTGGCCTGTCTTTTTTCCAATTAGCATGCTGAAGCAGTCTCTTTCTTTGGTACCCCCAGTTGTCAATCCAACTACACCAGTAACTTTGACTGTTAATTATTCTGTACTGGCACCTCTGGTGGACGAAATTCTTTGGATGTCCCTAGTACATCGCCCCCTATTCCATATGAATCTGGAATCCTTTCTTTGGTTCTGGTTGCTCCCACTGTTCCCAGTATGGAGAAATCTAAAGTAATCACAGGTACCCCCAAAATAAATATAACAAACTCAGGGGGTGGGGGGTGCATGCCATAAAAGGGGCACAAAGTTGTGGGATGCTCACCAGGGTGTTAGTGCGGGGCGATCTAAAATCCAGATTGCCCCTATCACTATGCCTTTGTTGTGGTGCCCACATTATGGTGCCCTAATCATGGTGCCCTCAACAATGGGAAACCCTGACTTTGCCCCCCACACCCCACAAAAAAATAAATGTAACAAAATCCAGGGGATGGCACATGCCATGAAAGGGCAAAAATTGTGGATGCCCAACAGGGTGTGAGTGTGGGATGATCTAAAATCCAGATAGCCACCATCACTGTGTTCTTGTTATGTGCCCGCATTGTGCACCTTACTAAGGGACATCCCAGGTGAAACACTCAGTTGCCTCATCTATTATGTCTTCATAGAAGAAACTGTTCTTGTCAGCTCAAGACCCCACCTCACATCTGCAGATGTAGCAGAAAAGGAAAGTCCCTGTGAAGCAGAGTTCACTTGTTAGTGGTAATACAGCAGACTATGTGGGCAGAAAGCCCTTATCTGCTGACAGTTTCTATGTAAAGAACTGGATAGCCCCACACCTCTTCCCAGGATGATATTGCCTTACCTTTTTTTTTTTTTTCAGTTGTTTAACCAGGAGTAGCACACTAAGCTGAAAGCTTTTTTACAGGAGCAACCTGGGAGTGCAGGGAAGTTAAGTGACTTGCTCAGGGTCACACAGTATGCAAGTGGAAGCTGTGGGATTCAAACCCAGGTCTAGTCTGCTGGACGTCACCAGATTTGCAGCTCACTAACATGGTTGTTTCTGATGCCTCTTCTGGGCATGTGACAGCTGAGAACGACAAAAGTCTAGAAGTTATGCCCCCTCCCTCAACTCTGGAGACAGTTTTTTCCACACAAGGTCCATGGCATGCATGTTCCAGAGGTCAGCCCAGATAAAAACTTAAAAAAAAAAAATGTTCTTCTCCTGTCAAAAAAATATGAGTCACTAACAAATGCAGACCAGTAGTGTCACAACGTGGGAGGAATTCTGACATCCTAAACTAGACAGCGCCACAGGACCATTCCAGAGAATAACTTAGTTTTTGCAGGGGGCTATGCCCACTCCCCCCCCACCTCTCCCCAAAATAAATATAACAAACTCTGCGGGGGTTGGGGTGAGGGATGCATGCCTTGAAAGGGGCATAAAGCTGTGGGATGCCCAATAGGGTGTGAGTGCAGGACGATCTAAAATCCATATCACTCCTATCACTCACACCCTTGTTATGGCACCCACATTATGGTGCCTAACAACACGATACCCCAGGTGAAAGAGTCAGATGCCTAGTCTATTATTTTTTTTTTTAAACTTTATTTATTTATTTTTGCTTTAATCAAACAAGACAGAACAAAAAAAACTTTTCATTATTCTAATTAGAACAATAAGCCATGGACACTTAGAATTAATGACATTCTGTTGTAAGAAGAGGAAACAGGCCCCTCTGTATTTTTAAACCAATATTCATGTTCATTACTGTCAGATGGAACTAATGGAATAAATTCAGGTCTCACAGGGGAAATATATAGCACCCATCTTCTCCAAATTAATTCAAATTTTGCCTGTTTCTTATTTGTCAATGCTGTTAAGGATTCCATCTTATAGATAGTTAACATGATATCCTGCCATTGTGCTACTGTGACCCTGTGTTGAGTCAACCAGTTGGAGGCAGTATAGTGCAATGGTCTAAGGCTTTGAGCTGCAAATCTGGTGATATCCAACAAAACCAGACCTGGGTTTGAAGCCCACAGCTTACACTTACATACTGTATAATCCTGAGCGAGTCACTTAACTTCCTTGTGCTCCCAGGTTGCTCCTATAAAAAGCTTTCAGCTTAGTGTGCTACTTTGGATAAAACAACTTAAAAAATAAAACATGGCTTTCTGGGCTGCTAGTATACAGAACTTTAATACTTTTTGTATTCAAATCTCTGCAGTCTGTGGGTACCTCAAAGAAAAGAATAAGTTCGGAGACAAAATGAGGGTTTGGGTAAAATGTTCCTTAACTGAATTTGTAAGTCTTCTACATATAGTTTCAATTTAAGGCAGTTTCATAATGTGTGACAGGGCAGCTGGTGATTCTCACAACCTCTCCAACATTCAGGAGTCCCCAAATTGGAATTTCACCTGAACCCTGGAGGTCCTAAAAATCAAGTGTCACCTTCCATGCAAACTCCTTCCAACAAGTCACCCCACTGTATTTGTGACAAGATGTTTATCCCAAATTTCTTCCGAATTTGTATGTTCAGTCACATTCCCAGGTCTTTCTGGTCCTCATGTATGTAAATTAGCTTGAGGAGAGATCAGTGCCTTACATAAATATGAGATGATATGTTCCAGGCTGGTTTTACCATATATGGCTTCAATAAGTATTGTTATGATGGCTGAGAGAGGGACCCAGCCCAAAGGTTTGGGGAAAGGAGGGATAAAATCCGTGCATGGAAATACCTAAATTTATCTTGTGGAAGTAGCCCATACTGAACTGTTAACTGAGGCAGGGTTAGAAAGCATCCTTCCTCTATAAAATGTGCAACCAAATGAAGTCCTGCCCTCTCCCATCTCCTGAAGCTTAGGTCCATCCTTGCTGGGATAAAGGATTCTGCATAGGGAATGTACAAGAGAAGAGATCACCATCTGGCCAGGTCTCCCGCAGCCAAGAGCCCTCACCAGGCACTGATAATGGCCCCTGTGAAGGGATTAGACCCTCCCCCCATCTCCATATATTAGGGTGAGAAAGTAATATCTTGTTCTTTTGTAGGAGATCATTCTCTCTCATCTCCAAGTCTTTCCAACATGCAATGTATTTATCATGGTACCAATATACCACCGTTCTCAACTGAGCATCCCGATGACATAGCCTCAAGTTTGGAAGGGCTAGCCCCCTGCTATTTTTGGGTAACTGGAGAATTGAGTATTTAATCCTAGGTCTTTGGTTTCCCCAAATAAATGTTGATATCCTTCGGTTTAAGTCCTTATAGAATTCCTTTGATATTTTTAAAGGGATAGTCTGAGCGATATATAAGAATCTTGGGAGGAGGACCATCCGGACCACCTCCACCCTTTGCACAAGTAGTATAGGGATGGACTCCCAGTTCTCTAAATCCTTTTTCAAGTTAGTTAGAAGTGGGGAGTTATTAGTTTTAAACATATCTGCACTGTTGCAGGCTAAATTAACCTCTAGATATTTCAAGTTCTGAAGATCCCATCTAAATGGGAAATCTGTTATTATCCTCTCTGAAGGGGTATAATTAATTATTAGGAAATGGCAATAATCAGTTCTTAAAGCTGATTGGTTGAGACAGGCTCCAAGCTGAGCATTTATTTTTCAGTAGATGCCCAGCTAAAAATAAGAGCCAGTCCAAGTGCCACTTCACCTAGTAGCATTCTCCTGTGGTGCCCAGCCTGTTTTGTAATTGACTGAAAGCATCCCACAAAATTTAAAAGGCCCGCCATGTTTTTTCTGTTACTTAGCAAGACCTACAGGTCCCCCCCCCCAACACTTCAGTGCTGGTTGCCTGCCTCAATAAAAGAAAAAGAAAAGAAAGCACATTTATTTTGCGGTTGGGAGAGTGAATAAATTGTCACATATGTATTCTTTACTATGGCACGACTCTCCCGACCTCTGTCTCGCACTACCGCGCTGAACAAAAAGTAAATGAAAGCCGTTGCGCTAGTACAGCTTTTCCTGGTTTATCTCGCCTCCAACTCAGCTCGACGCACAAAAGCTACAAAACAAGAGGGTCTGGATATTCAAACTGCGCCATTCTGTGGCGCAAGCCCTTGCGCTGCACAAAATAGTTGTGCTGGGGTGTGGCCGAGGCGATATTCAACGGAGTTGCGCTATTGAGCAACTCCTTTGAATATCACCTCCTGGCCACAGCCACTGTGCATGGCGCAGTGGAACTTGCACCACCGCAAGTGGTCAGAGTGGAGCATTCAAGATGCAGTGGCGCAAATTCCATTGTGCCATGCGCAAATTTCCGATATTCAAAAGGTGACATGCAAATGGGGCCATAATTCATGCAAGGCACGGGGGGGGCCATTTGCATCTATTTATGGCTCCATTTGCATGCCATTAGCATGCAGGTCGCCGATCCCGAGGACTTGGGCCTGGCGCCTACGAGGCGGCAGCCATGGGGGACCGATGCCCGCCGCAGCCGATTGTGGGCATAACTGTTGTATAATCCCCCTCTCCCCAACTGGCCCCGATCGGCGGGCATGTAAGTAACCCTTCTCCCCCGACTGGCCCAATCAGGGGCATAGTGAAGTAACCCCCTCTCCGACTGGGTCTTATCAAGGGCATAAGTGAAGTAACTCCTCCCGACTGGCCTGATCATTCACATATCTGGACTGCTTTAGATGTATGGGCTGCAAGGCCATTGGCTCTTGCTCTGAACCAATGGGCATGCAGCCTTACCGAGCAGTCAGTCAGCGGGCGGTGGGGCGGCAGGTGGGTGGGATGCTGCCACCCTCCGGCTGACGGGGAGCGGGGTGGTGGGGGGTTCCATGGTGGTGGGGTGGGGCTACTAGATCACCAGGGGTACATGGACCTTGGGGGTGGACTCTGAATGCCCGCGATCGGGCTTCGCAGTCCACTGGACCACCAGGGATATGTTCTTGGGGGTTGAACTCTGTTCTGCCTGCGATCGGGCTACTGGGGGTGGGGATTACTATGGGTTTGCCCATGATTGGGCCAGTCAGGGGGGGTTGCTTCACTTATGCCCCGATCGGGCCAGTCGAGAGGAGGGGATTTATTATGCCACGATTGGGCTGCAGTGGGGCACAGGAGTAGTCGAGGTCCACCCACAGGTGGCAGCTGCTGTGTTGCACCCTGCAATGCGGCAGTTCACCTGTGGGTGGCCCTCGACTTACTCCTTTTTTTTTGCTCAAAGTTGTGCAGGCGCAGGTTGGGGGTTGCACCTGCACAACTCTGCACAGCCCGCTGAATATCGGGCAGTGCAGTTTATGCATGGTTCCTCCCCCTTCGGTTGAGCATGCCTTCATTAGCATTACGCTGTTGCTCAGCTTGACTTGGGGGGCGCAACTGCCTCCTGCTGAATATGGCAGAATGAGCATTTCGGACTAGCGAGGCATAACCCTATTGCGCATGGCAACCCTTTTGAATATCCAGCCCCAGTAATTTTGTTTATTATACAAAACCCAGTACCTTAACATGTTCTTTAATGCAGTCTTCTTCATACACTTTAACAGCACATGCACCAATGACTTGTCAGTGCATTTCCTTATGGGGTCAGGGACAGCACGCTGATCTCAATCATGTATAAACAAAAAACACACAGTTTCCTCTGCAAATAACTAAAAGATTCTTCTGAAGGCTCTTCTTGTTACCTGTGACCTCTAGTCACCATGGCAACATAAAGGAGACTGTGACCCAGACTACTGCTTTCAAAACAATAGATACAGTGCCCTCTAGTGTCAGTAATACCAGTATACAGACTGCATAAAAAAAATTCTAATGCAGGCGGAGGAACTATTTCATAACAAAAGCTACTTTAAAAATTATTCCTTAACTTTTTTTTTATTAAACTTGTGTTTTTTACGGTGCCCATTATCTAAGCGAAATAATACCCTCAGAGTGGGCATTAGTTGAAATGCTGGACCTTCCAAGGGCTATAAGTCCCTCCGCCTGCAGCGTCGGGCCTCATCACTCCCCTGGGCAGTCCAGTATTTCCCAATAATGCCCACCCTGTCGGGTATTGTTGCTTACGAAATACTTCTGTTTTGTTAGAATTCAATCTATACCCAGCAAGGTCCCCAAATTCTCGTAAGGTATTCCACAGTGGTCTAAGGGAATTTTGGGGGCTTGTTAAGTATATAAGCAAGTCATCCACATACAAGGCTAATTTATGAGTTTCCCCTTCCCCTTCCAGCCCTATTTCCTTATGTGGCATAAGGCCTGTGCCAGAGGCTCCAGATATAGGGCGAAGAGGAGCAGAGACACTGGGCACCCTTGCCTCGTGTCTCTCCCAGAGGTATCGTGCAGAAATCCTCCATTTATTTTAATATATGCTGAGGGAGAGGTATATACGCTCTTAATAATTGTGATGAAGGCCTCAGGGAACTCCATTTTCTCAACACTGCCACAGAAAAGACCACACCACCGGTTGAAGGCCTTGTCCGTCCCAGGCTAAGCATCAGAAAAAGGGCCCACGACGGGCAGCAAGGTGCAAGACATGGAGGAGTCTTTTGATGTTGTCTTGCATCTGCTGACCAGGAACAAACCCAGTTTGATCTAACCCAACCAGAGCAAGCAGCACCTGTTTCAGTCTCCTGCAATAATCGAGGCGAACAGCTTATAATCAATATTTAATATTGAGATTGGTCGGTAAGCAGCACAACACGTGGAGTCCTTTCCGGGCTTGGGGGGACTAGTAATGGTAGCGTAATTCGAGCTTAATGGTATGGGCTCCCCTTTTTGAACTTCCCAGCATATATCTAGCAAAGGGCCCTTTTGGCCTGACCTGAAAAATTTTATAAAATCCGCTGTATATCCATCAGGACCTGGGCTGTTATGGGATTTCAAATTACAGATGGCTTGGTGAAGTTCCAGCTCATTGATAGGTTTATCCATCATCTGCTGGAAAGACCGAGAGAGGGTTGGGAGCTGCAGAGGGGACAGGTATGCCCACATTTGCTCTGCATCAGGTGTCTGTTCTGGGGTGTATAGTGCTCGATAATATTTCATAATGGCTCGGATTATCTGTTGTGGTGTCCGCATCATCCCCCCCCTCTGGGTCCCTGATTTAGGGTTATCATAGATCTAGTTACCCTCTGTCTTAATCTTGAGTTAATAAACGAGTGGCTCTATGGCCACTTTTATAATATTTTGTAGCAGATATTGCAATGCCTGCTCCTTACAGATATCCAGTAATTGCTGTATCTGTTGTCTGGTGGCTGAGAGCAAAGGGCCTACCCCTTCATCCACCTCCGCATGTTGTCTCTGGAGGTCCTTTAATTGTTGCTGGAGAGTTTCCAGGTGGTGTTCTTGTCATTTTTTTATAATTAGACGCAAATTTGATAATGTCTCCCTGGAGGACTACCTTAATGGTGTCCCATAAAGTTGACTTACTTAGCTCCGGAGAGAAATTATTTTGGACAATCTGAGGAATTCTAGTCTCCATTAACTCCCTGAACTCTGATAAGTTCAAGAAGAATTTATTAAACCTCCATAATCTATGAGCCTTTACTGCGGACCACCTGAGTTTAAGTATTACCTGGGAGTGGTCTGATAATACAGACGGTGTGTGCTGGCATTCTTTTACGAGATGTAAATGTTCCTTTGTTATGAAAAAGGAATCTATTCTGGTATATACCCTATGTGGAGCTGAAAAGTGGGTGTATTCCCTTTTATGTGGGTAGAGAGATCTCCATAAGTCAACCCACTGTACTCCCTTAAAATATTTTATAGATGTTTTTTGTGCTGCCGATCTTTTTACTGCCCTGGGGTTGGTTGAATCCTCCTGGTTATAAATTTGATTATGATCTCCTCCAATAATTAAGGTACCCCTATACAGTTCTGTTATCTTTTGACATAGACTTTCTATAGATACATTAGTGAAAGGAGAAAGTCCAGAGGGGGTTTTGCTAAGATCAAAGGGGATAAGGGGGCACGTGAGGAGGAGGAGGACCATGTAAATACATCTATCCTAAATAGATACTTCTGCTCAGTATTTACTGAAGAGAAGGTAGGGTAGGACCCACAGCTCAGCACCATGGACACAGGGGCATAGAGGTGTGCACTAGTCCCTTCACAAAAGAAAGGGTCCTACAAGAGCTCGATTAGCTCTAGGTGGACAAGGCAATCAGACCTGATGGCATACATCCCAGGGTACTAATGGAGCAAAGGACAGTGCAACATCTGGAATCCATAGGAGCACAGGATCCAAGATAGCATAGGTTTACAACAGGAAAGTCCTGTCAAACTAATCTCATAGATTTTTTTGACTGGGTAACCAGAGTGGTGGACCAAGGGGGAGCAGTTGATGTCGCCTACCTTGACTTCAGCAAAGCTTTTGATACTGTTCCACATAGAAGACTGATTAATAAGCTGGGTAGGCTTGGGGTGGGACAGAAGTTGGTCAATGGGGTGGCAAACTGGTTGACGGGCAGAAAACAGAGAGTGTTGGTAAATGGTATACAGTCAGACGAGAAGCAAGTCACAAGTGGGGTAACTCAAGGATCAGTCCTGGGGCCAGTTCTCTTCAATATCTTCATCAGTGACATTGCAGATGGACTGGTGGGTAAGGTTTGTCTGTTTGCAGATGACACCAAGATGTGCAACAGAGTAGATGATCCAGATGGGTTGGGAAGAATGAGAAGAGATCTGGATAAACTGGCAAAAAGGTTGGAAGAGTGGCAACTGGGGTTTAACACCAAGAAGTGCTAGATCATGCACATAGGGAAGAGAAACCCTGAAGCCACCTATAGGCTGGGAGGGGAGTTGCTGGCAGTCACAAGGGAAGAAAGACACTTGGGCATCATCATCACAGATGACCTGAAATTATCCAAGCAGACCACTAAAGCAGTAGGTAAGGCTAGGGGGATGTTGGGGTGTATTGGTAGGTGTATCACAAGTCGTAAGAGGGAGGTAATAATCCATCTTTACAGGACACTGGTTAGGCCCCATCTGGAGTACTGCATGCAGTACCGGAGGCCACACCTTCACAAGGACATTAACCAAATTGAGGCAGTCCAGAGAAGGGCAACCAAAATGGTGCAGGGACTGCATCAGAAAACATATGAGGACAGATTAATGGAGCTCAATATGTATACCCTTGAGCAAAGGAGGGAGAGAGGTGATATGATCAAAACATTCAAACACCTTAAGGGCATTAACAAGGTGAAAGAGTCTAACATGTTTCAATATAAGAAAAATAGCAGGACAAGAGGACACAGCATGAGATTAGAGGGAGGCCAATTAAGGTGTAATGTGAGGAAGTTCTTTTTCACAGAAATGGTGGTGGATGCATGGAACGGCCTAACTCAGGAAGTGGTGGATATAAATACAGTGCAGGGCTTCTAACAGGCATGGGATAGGCATAAGGGAACAATATAGATGAGTATGAATAGATAGGCCATTGACAGAGCAAAGGCCGATGGCACATTCGAAAGGCAGAAAAAGAAATGGGCAGACTGGATGGGCCTTGTGGTCCTTATCTGCCGTCAATGTCTATGTTTCTATGTTTCTAAACCTCAAGGAATATTCACCGTAAAAATGATCCCCAGGATTGACACAAGTTAGACCACAAAAAGATGGTTTAATTTGCGACAATTGCTGCACGGGATAGAAAATTCCATTAGATTGCAGCAAGCCCCGTTCACCATATCGGTGGTGCACCTGGGGCTTGTGGCAGTCATGCCCCTTTGAGAATCCGGCCCCCACGTCCCAAAATTAGTTCTTACTGAAGTGATGGATGAGTCAGAAATTTCTCACTCTGATGTAACCTTCATACTATATTAACATACAGTATCATAATGTTATACAATGTCTTTAGGTGTTCCTTTTGATGGTAATAAAACCATTAAGGATTTTTTGTTAGGTAATTTATGTCCACATAGAACACCAGACAAAATGTCCTATTTAGAACGAGGGGTGTACGAAGAAGAAATCACATCTGCAGTCATGTCCCTTAAGAAGAAGAAGAAGAATGCTCCAGGGGAAACAGACAGCCTAGTGAACATCATAATGTTCTAGCTGATTTTCTACCAGATAGGCTGGTCCCTTTATACAGTTGTTTCATTTTCTGAGAACTTACTGGTAGAATTAAATGCTAGTTTACTTTTCTTACTTTATAAGAAAGGTAACAGATCTGACCCAATTAATAGGTGGAAAATTTGTCTTACTAATACCGATATTAAAATTCTGTGCAACATTTTGAATTGTAGGCTCTTGCAAGTGGCAGATCATCTACTGTCTCCATCCCAGTTTTGTGCACTGCCAGGTAGGAGCATACCCGACGATCTTTTCTAAATCTGAGAGACAGATGAAAGAGGTAATGAAGGTTTATTAGCTGGTTATCTTCCAACTGTAGATCAAGACAAGTTTTCAACCATGTAACATACTCCTTTTTAGTTGAAGTATTAAAGGACTATCATTTTCCCCATTCCTTTGACTCTTGGATTAAGTCCCTGCATTGCTCTGCATCAGTTTGCTCTTTTGTCAATGGTCGGACTGCTACTGCCTTCTGGAAAGTTGGAGGGGGGGTCCATCAAGTGTGCCCCCTTAGTCCAATATTGTTTGCCTTCTGTATAGACCCACCATTGTGTACTATTAAGAGCAGACATGGGGCCCAATTCTGAAAGCTCTAAGATTGACGCAAGATGCCTGCGTCAAACATGGATGACACAAGTGGCCCTTTGTGTCAAAAGATGCAACTTTCCCTATTCTTAATTCATCGTCTGCATCAGAATGGGGCTATTCGCTGAAGTGGCTGACCACCCTTGTGACCTACTTTGGGGTGCGCCAGCTTAAGGGGCTTGCACCATGGCATGGTTGCAGCATCATCTTTTTCTGGATTCAAAAAGCCCCATTGTGGCCGCAGGACAAGGAACCACTTAGACCAGTCAGGAGGTGGTCTAAGTGGCTTGCGCCACATGGACAGGGTATATTTTGGGCTGCTGGGCATAAAGGATGTGGGAGTGGCAGAGGCTGATCTGGGGGGAGAGCTGTGACTGCTTATGAGTGATGTGGCACCTGGCGGGGTGTGAGCACAGTGTAATACATATCGTAAATGCCAGTATGTCCAGGTACTGTACTATAATACACATTGAGATGTACCTTACTGTAGGTACAGTGCCAGCCCTAATTATACATAATAAAGGAAGAACCAGTGATACAGCAGGAAAATGGGGCATCATGTTGCAGTGTAATACAGCGAGCCACCCGACTGTACACTGATACAGACATCACTGTACAGTCGGGCGGTCTGCTGTGTTAAGGTGTAATATGATGCTCCATTCTGCTGCTGTATCACTGATTCCTCCTTTTTTATGTATCATTAGGGCTTGCACTCTGCCTACTGTATGGGTACATCTCAATGTGTATTATAGTACAGTACCTTGACATGCTGGCATTTACGATATGTATTACACTATACTTGCACCACACAAGGTGTCACATTACTCATAAGCAGTCACAGTCTTCCTCCTGATCAGCCTCTGCCACCCGCTGTCTGTTTGCCCCTTTCTCCATCCTGGCAAGCAGTTCAACCCTCCCCCCCACCATTGCAGCCCCATACTGTTGCGCTGGGAGGGGGGGAAGTGCATCCTGTGGCAGTTCCCTAGGTCCATCAACTGTTTGGTGCTGTGATAGACATGCTGCAAACCCAGGGACTTTGGCATCGGGTCCATGATTTTTATGGAATTGAGTGTAGAATCCCTGGCACAGTCCAGGTTTTCAGCATCCCTGGAGCAATGCAACTTGTATCATTCCAAGGGATCTCTAAGAATAGGGCTCCTGATATTTACACCATGTCCTCACTGACCTACCAGGTCCCCATCTCTGCTATAGCGTATACAGATGATGCTGCTTTATTAATTAGCGATATGGATTCTGGTAATAGGTCTCTAGTGACCTTTCAGGAGTTTCCTCTATTTCTGACCCTGTGATTAGCATCTGGAAAATGACAGGGTTATCTATTCTTATGCCTTAGGCTGATCAGTCATTAGACATTTCGGGTATTCCTCTCTCTTCCATCCCAATTATTTATTTAGTTTTTGGTTATGAGGTAGGGTGCACTAGACAAACATTTGCTTATTTTGAAGCATGACCTGGAAGAGTACAAACCGATAGACTATACAGTACATGACAATCAGTCAAGCAATACAGTACAAGACAGTCAGTATTAATAAACTATACAGTACATGACAGTCAGTCAAGCAATACAGTACAAGACAATCAGTATTAACAATATACTATGCAGTACATGACAATCAGTCAAGAAATACAGTAGAAGACAATATTAATAATATTGTCATGATGATAACTTAAACAATACAGACATGACAATCTACTGAGGAGGCGTAAGAGCAAATTCACAGGCAGGGAAATTCTAGCGTTATAAAGCATGAGTACAATCAACAGCAATTAAGATTCCAGGGATCCTTTATGGACCCAGTAATATACATAGATACATGGATGTTGTTGGCAGATAAGCACCTACAACCCACCTAGTCTGCCCATGTGCACATGTATTTTGCTTCTTCAAGCTTTTCTTGAACTAGGTTGTCCCTTTCTCTTGACTACCAGGATCCCCCGATGCCTATCCCATGCATTCTTAAGTTCTGTAATCATTTCAGCCTTCCGCCTCCTCCGGCAGGGTGTTCCATTTGTCCACCACTGTCTCCCTCTGAACTTCCCTCCCTCCAATTGCATCCCATATCACCTGGTCTTGGAACATCTTTTTATGTGAAAAATTGTGTATTCAGGCACCTTTCTCCTCCCTGTGAGGTACTTATATGTCTTAATCATATCCCACCTCCCTCCTCTCCTCCAGGGAGTGCATGTTTAAGTCGATCTACCCTCCACCCTATTACAACACAAAAGACTCGACCCCATTAAAAAAGATCTTAGGCAACTTCTGGTGGAATTCAACTACTGACTGCAATGCATAATTGATGCCTACCCATACTATGACTGTACTTTTTCTGGTTGCTGCCTCCCCTCCACCTTCCACATCCTCTCCCCTCTCCCTTCTCCCTCACCTAGTCCCATCTTTTTTTGACTAAGCCTTATCTGCTGTTACCTCCCCTTCACCATCCACCCCCTCTCCCCTCCCTCCCTTCCCCACACACTCATTCTTGATGAAGCCTTCTCTGGCTGCTACCTATTTGCATCCCACACTTACCAGTAGTAACAAGAATATTTGTTTGCTGCTTATTTCTGTAAATCTCTATACCTAGTTTTGATGTCTGGTATTCAACTGCGCACAGTGTAAAATCCTTAATTCAGTTTAGAGATATTTGTAACTGCCTTGTTAGGTGCGACTTCTTAACTGTGTGTTCTTATATTGTAATGCTGTTCATCTTCTGACTTGGAGCCTTTGTAAAAGAGCTATGTTGGCTCAAAGGTTGCAATTTCTAAACTGAAATAAATAAAATAAAAAAGTATTTCATCCTGTCCTCATAGGTATTGTGAAGCAATCCTTGCACCACCTTGGTTGCCCTCCTCTGAACTGCCTCCACTCTGTCTATGGCCTTCCATAGGTAAGGCCTCCACAACTGGACACTGCACTTGAGGTGCGGCCTCACTAGTGTCTTGTGTAGTGAAATTACGACCACCCTTTTCTTGCTGGTGATATCCCTGCCTATGCAACCCAGCATCCTGTTTGCTTTTCCTTCCACTTTGTTGCACTGAGTACCTACCTTATCAGAGATGATAAGTCCTAGGTCCCTTTCCTGCTTAGAGCATTCTATAGCACCCCCCCCAAGCTGATATATTGTTTCTGGGTTTTTGTGCTCCATGTGCATTATTTTGCATTTCTTTGCATTAAATCTCAACTGTCACTCCCTTGACCAGTCCTCAAGCTACTGCAGATCTGTCCTTATTTTATCCACACCATCCGGCATGTACACCTTGTTGCAGAGCTATGTGTCATCAGCGAAGAGGAGAATTTTCCCTTCTAGGTGTTCTGTAATATCACTGATAAAGATGTTGAAAAGGACTGGACCCAGCACTGATCCCTGGGGTGCCCCACTGGTCACCCTTCCCTCAGTGGAGTGACAACCATTTACCACCACCATTTGAGTCCTGTAATCCTGTCAGTTCCCCACCCACTGCACCACAGTCCTACCCACTCCCATGTTCCTCAGCTTGTTTACCAGCCTTCTAAGTGGCACAGTGTTGAAGGCCTTGCTGAAATCCAGGTAGGCCACATCCACTGCCCCCAGCCCCTGATCCACCTTCCTTGTCACCCAGTCAAAAAATTAAATAAGGTTAGTCTGGCACGACCTTCCCTAGTAAAACCATGTTGCTTTGGGTCCTGTAGACCGTTGGTAACCATGTGCTCCCCATGTCTTTCCTTCAATCTTGTTTCCATGTTTTTCCCCACTACTGAGGTCAGGCTGATTGGTCTGTAGTTTCCCATTTCCTCTTTGTTCCCGCTTTTGTGTAGGTACATCAGCTGTCCTCCAGTCTTTGGGTACCTCTCCTGTTTCCAGTGGCCAGCTAAACAGGGTTGCCAGAGGTTCAGCCACCACATCTCTTATCTTCCTCCAACTTACAATTGTAAGCCATCTATTTATAACTTTATAGCCTCTTATTCCTTCAGTTTCTTAAGGAGCCTTTCCATTAGGAAAGGACTTGTATCAATTTCCTTGTCCTTCCTACCTTTATTCTCCTTCTGGCTCATTGTCCACCCTCTCCGCTATAAAGACTAAGCAGAAATATCTGTTCAGTATATCTGTTTTGCTGTTGTCATCCTCCATTCTACTCCTGTCCTCCTCTTTCAGTTTCACTATCCCTCCCTTTGTCTTCCTTTTTTCACTTACACACCTGTAAAAAGTTTTGTTGCCTCTAACCACTGATTTTGCAGTGTGCTCCACTGTTTGTGCTTTGGCTTCCCCTACTGCCCTCCCTGCCTCTCTTTGTTCCTCCTGGTACCTCTCTCCCTGTCCCCTTCTTACTGTGTATTTTTGTATTGTTTGAATGCATTTTTTTTTTGGCTTTCACCTTCTCCGCTACCTACTTGGAATACCATAATGGTCTCTTCTTCTTTTTCCCTTGCTAACCTGTTTTGAACGTAATCGTGTTGCCCTTTTTAATCCCTGATTTGAATACTGCCCACTGTCCCTCCACCCCGAATTTACTCCCTATTCCAGCTACTACCTCTTCCAAGCATTCCCCTATTCTAAATCTTCCCACCTAAAGTCAAGCATTCACGTTTTGGCATCATTTGGCGTAACTGGACACTTAACACTGAGCATGCTAAGTGCATTACTGCCTGGTGAAAGACTTAGGATATGTGCTGGAAGAAGTGGGTTTATATGATCCATTCTTTCCTGTGCTCCCATTTTTTTGTATCTCAGTACTGTCCACCCATTGCCCACCACTTTGGAAGTTACTGTAATTAGCATCTTTTTTTCAAGGGCTCAGGGGAAGCCGTCTAAACCCCTTAAATCACAATGTGACATACACACCCATTAAAAATTAAGCATTTGGCAGGCATAACCCAGTTGTCTTTTATTTTTGCACTTTCTTCTTTTCCAGTGTCTTTCCTGTTGTTAGTGGCATACAGAAATAGATTATTTGCCGTATTGGTCCTTGTAAGAACAGGTCCAGAAGCAAATGGGTTGATACCTTTTACTGGATCAACATAGATGTTACAAAAAGAAAACAATGTCTAACCTTTCATACCAACCAACTCCTTCCTTGGAGACTTATGATGGTCATAAGTCTCCAAGGAAGGACTTGGTTGTTCCGAAAGCTTAGACATTGTTTTCTTTTTGTAACATCTATGTCGGTCAAGCAAAAGGTATCAAACCATTTGCATCTGGATCTATTGTTAGTGGGTGCATTATAATCTAGGCTTCCCTTTTGCACTCAGGACTTAAAAATGTTGTACAAGTTTAAGAAAAAGGGAGTGACAAAAGAAAGAAGATATTCCAGTTTACTTAAATGGTATCTGTCAAAAAAATGTAAACTTTACGATCTTAATATGCCAACTATCAGAACTTTTTAATTGGAAGAGATGTTATGCCTCCATAATATCTGATCATTTTTAATTATTCCTGGAATCTCCACTGCTGCGGGTAATGCTGAAGCCAATACCCTGAAAACTTTAATCAATCAGAGAACTCCTAGGAAAATTTATAACACTATATGCCTCTGCTGCCATGACAAACTTCATGTCAAAAATGCCCCTAAGCATACGTCGGTTCAGGATAGTCTGAGAGAGAGCTGTACTCAGCAGCTTAAAACAGTGAATCACATTTTTACATTTGAAGCACCAAACATTTTGCTTTCAGTGAAAAGGGATTTCAGGGGTGTGTCACTGCTGAGCCTGTTGTAGTTGAAAATAGCAGTGGCTAGGCAGTGTAGAACAACGACCATGCATTGTGGTCATGACACCACCCGCTGCTTGCTGGGCAGAAACTTTGTGTATTACAAAGGACCAAAGCCATTCCAATCAGAGAGGGCTTCCATCCTTTGATTTGCATGAAGCTAGGTCAGCAAACAGCTGATCAACTTTCAGCATCAGGGACACTGTCAGCTCCCCCCCCCATGCACATGCTGGTGCCTCTGCTGCTGAACATCACAAGCTGCCTGCCTGCCAGTCAGGAACAGGTGCTGTGTAGCTGAGCTCCCAAGAAACATGATGCGGTAAGTCCATGCCAGAGAACGTGAGACAGACCCGCAATAAGCTGCAGCTTCTGCACTCTCCCAAAGTTCCGCTGATAATTTATCCAATTAGTCTCAGGGTGAGCTACAAACTCCTAAGCTTGAGCAGTTTACAGGCTCTCTTCTCCAGTTTTTTATTAAATATTTAATAGTACAGTCTTGTTACAACTGTTGTCTGCTCCATGGCTATATTGGCAGCAGTCCCCTTTTTTCTTTCTTTTCACACAACGTGGTATGGAACTTCTGAACACCTTATTTTAGTTCAATGCAAAGGGTTAAATGTATGCTGCTGGACCTTCCTGCTTATTGTAATCAGCTTTCCCTGGGGGCAGGCAGGGGTTTCCTTTAAAAGCTGCGAGGTCACTGAAACCCTTTACAGCTTACTTAATGGAAGTGGGATACTCTGAGCTGTGTTTCCTGCACATCGTAATAGGGAGTCAGTTCAGTCCAATTTTTTTTTTCTTTACTATCAGCGACTCATTCCCCTCCTGCCTCCTAGTTTCTACCTATATGCTACAAGCCTAGACTGCTTTAGTTATCTAGTGGCAAGCTCCTTTTCAATCTGATGGTTCCCTGTTTTATACCGATCCCCTGCAACATGGGTTAACCTGCATGCTTATAGTAGGCAGTTCCTTTTGATTTACTACAGCTTATGAACTGTTTTTACTTTCTGGGGAAAGCTGACAGGAACCGTGGCAATATAATTTCTCTACCTTAGTCTAAGGCAACATGGTTTTACGTTGCTGCCTCCTGATGAGGGAAGGGGGAGGATACAAATGTATGGGTCTGAGTGTCAGGGCATTCCTTATTTCTTAGGTTCTGACTACTGGATTTCCATGTACAGGCTTTTTCACTACCCAGAATTTCACTAGGCTGTAGTCTGTTCCTCTATTGTTTTCCCTAGGATGGGTGATCCTTATGGGGAAGAATACTTTTTATGTTTGCCTCATGAGAGGGAGTCAGACCACCCATGTCCAACTTCACTACCGTCATTCAGCCCTTAGTCTTTGGGTTGTGCTGTTTATTGGCTTGGCGGCCAACTTCTCCAGTAATGTAGTGGAAGCAACAAACATTTAGCACTGACAAATGCTTAATTTTCCTCGTTTCTATATTCTAGGGTTCTGGAAAAAGTTGGCCACAGCCTGGAAGAAGCCACTTTTTAGGTTGGTTGCACTTGCGCAAACCAATGTATTGTGGCAGTATGGGATTTTGGGTGTGTGTTACTGTCGAGCCCATTGCAGTTCACAGAACCAGGGGCTCAGCAGTCTACCCCAATGACCACTAGGTGCGGTCCAGATGCAACTCTCTGCTGGGTGGGCTGAACAGTTATGCACTTCAAAGGACGAAGCAGCTCTAATCCAAGAGGGCTTCAGCCCTTTCATTTACATGACAATTCAACTCACCCAGGGTGTCCAATCCCCATGTTGGCAATCCACCCAGTGCTGTCCAACATTGGGGTGCCAAATCCCATGTGGTGATCCCCCCCAGCATGACATTGGGGTGCCCAATCCCCAATTCCGCAATCCCCCTGTACTATGGGACACTGGGGAGCCCACCCCCAGTGTCCCTAGCTATGTTACCCCCAACACCACTCTGGAACACTGAGAAGCCCATTCCCAGTGCCCCCAAAAATGTTTATCCCTGGAAAAAAGAAAACAGTCCCCGACGCCTTTTTTTTTTCAATTAAACCTGAAAAGAACAAACATTTGTCAATGTCGAATGTTGTCTTGCTGGCATTGGCATTGGTAGTGCAGGCATTAGAGAGATGCATAATAGGAATGGCAGTGAAGTATAGAACCGATGTCAACCCCACCCTGCAGAGAGTGACAGGCATTGGGGTGTGCTTTTGGGTCCTTGGCCATGACGCTCATGCCATTTCACCTAACCCTACCCTGCAGACTCTGACAAGTGTCATGTTGTGCCTTAGGGTAGTTGGGCCTTTTGCTCACCCCATTTCATAAGGAACTATGTTAAGATGGGTGCAACATAGGAGAATGGGGTGAACTTTGGGGCCGAAGAGCCCAAGGCACACCTGGATGGCTGTCAGTGGCTCCAGGTGAGGGTTGGGGTGCAATGGCATGAGCATTACAGCTGACAATCCAAAAGCACACCCTGACACCTGTTAGTCTGTACAGAGTGGAATGTTATGGTTAGAAACCCTAATGCTCTGGGTGTTTATTGGTATTTACACTCCAAATTTTCAACATGGCCTTTTGTGACCTCACCTCAAGAAAACATGTGGACCCCTGCTGATGAACAGTGTTGCTGTGATTTTGTTAATGTATCCTGAACGTTGATTTCCACAGTGACCACGCCATTCTGCACCACATAAAAATGTCAGCTGCACCATTCATAAGGAGCTGTGAAGAGATGGCAATGTTGATAATCTGTAGTGAAAATATTAAAATCCTTAAAGTTATGAGCATGCATGAAAACTGTGCAACACTGCTTGTAACAGTCTTTTCTTGGAATTCTTTCACCAACTTTTAACATAGGCATTTTGGGACCTCTGTTCATGAACAGTGGCAGTATGATTTTCTTAATCTGTCCCAAAAGTTGATTTCCCACAGTGACTGCACCATTGTGTGCCAGATGTGTGAAACCACATTTCGGCAGGATGTGAAAATGACAGCTGTACTGTTCATAAGAAGGTGTGCAAAATGGCAATGTTGAACATCTGGAATGAAAATATCAAAATTCTCGAACTTATGATTGTGCGTGGACACTGCACAACACATGCCTTAACATAGTCATTTTGTGGAATTTTTTCACTGATCTGTTTAACATAGGCTTTTTGGGACCTCTGCTTATGAATAGTGTTACCGTGATTTTCTTACTCTGTCCAGAACATTGTTTTCCTACAGTGACTGCATCACTGTGCACCGAATGTGCTAAAACACATTTTGGGCAGGATGTGGAAAATGGCAGCTGTACTGCTCATAAGGAGGTGTGGAAAATAGCGACAGTGGCAGAAAAATGGGGAGGGGGGTTAACATGCCAACAGTGGGATTGGGCACCCTCGTCGGCAAGCATGTCTGTGTTCAGAGGCATGCAAAGGGGGATTGGACACCCCCTCAGCAGACCACATCAATAAAGGAGTCACATATGCCAGCAGGGGGATTGGGCACCCCCCTGATTGGCTTCCTAGGAACTGTGAGCTGCGGGCAGTGGGTGGCGAGCCACTGCCCACAATGTTTATTGAAATGTTACAACAGGCAAGGCACGTCCTGCAATGAGGCATTGCTCCCTCATTGCACTGGATAAAACGTTTCAAGTTGGTGACACATTTTGCAACTGCTGTCATAGACAGCGTGCAATTTAATTCATGCCACGGAGCCCAGCCCTTAAAAGCAGTGGTGCCACTGGCCACAACACGACCATGCCTCCAAAACCTGCTCTTCCACTTCAAGCAACCCCAATATGTTGTCTGTGCTGCACGTGCAAGACAACATAAAAATGGTCCCTCATCATCTCCCATCCCCTTCCACCATCCCGACCCTCCCTCTGTGCTCCCACCTCCCCTCCCCCCCACTGCATACTTACTTCCAGAGGTCATCGGCTGGCATCTTCTGTGGATTGGGACACATCTGCATGCTTCAAAGCCAAATGATGAACTGAAGAATCAAGGTACTTGCTGTATAATGGCAGTCAGTCGCGATTTGAACTTATGTTGATATGTCGGACATATTTAGGTCTGTTCACACCAAATTTACAACATGGGCTTTTTGGGACCCCACCTCATGAACATTGGCACTGTCATTTCATTATCCATTTTTGAAAAGTGATTTTGTGGTCCTTGTGTGCAAATGCCTTTTGGGACTGAGTAACAAAACAACAGTGCCACTGTTCATGAGGTGGTGTCCCAAGAAACCCATGCAGAAAATTTGGTGAAAAATTCTCAAAATGGCTGTGTTACGAGTGTGCATTGCACCGTTTCTAAGCAGGTGCATAACTTTGCAAATGTTTAATATTTTCACTCCAAAATGTTAGCATACGGATTTTTTCATACCACCTCATGAACAGTACAGCTGTCATTTCTCTCATACTGCCTGAAACATGCTTGCACGCCTGTGGTGTTGAATGGCACAATCATTGCATGAAATCATCTTTTGAGGCTGAATAATTTATTTATTTATTTTATTCTTTGTTAACTGGGTAAGGAGTATTGAAATAGCAGTGGCACTGTTCATGAGGTGGGGTCCCAAAAAGGCCATGTTAAAATTTGGAGCAAATATACCTAAAACACCTGCTATGCACATGAAATTGCAATTTCTCATATTTTCATCACAATTTTCAACATAGCCATTTTTCCCACCTCATGAACACTACAACTGTCATTTCTCACATCTGCCAAAACGACTTTCTGCATCTGTGGCATGGAATGGTATTTTGCCACTGATTAACAAATTTTCACCTATGGAGTTTGTGAGGTAAGATGATAAGAAGACTGTGTTGAACATTTGGGGTCAAAATGTGACAAAATTACAAAGTTATCATGGCAACATATAAGCCTGCTGTGCCTACATCCTGGCTTTGGAGATGGACTCAGGATTTGGGAGGGCTGGCTGGGGGTAGTAGGATTGAGTGCCCAAGAGACTGCTATCTTCCTCTTGGGGGAGGGGGGAAGAGTGTCTGGCACATTGTGCACCTTTGGTGGAGGCTGGTGGTACCACCACTGTCAGTGCCTCATGCAAGGGGGACAAGGCAGATGCTGGTGCCATTGCACGTCCCCACCCCTAGGGATCCTCAAAATGAAAAAAATGAAAGAGACTAGTTGGGGGGCCAAAGAGATATGTTATAGTTAGAGAAATCACGAATAAAGTTTATTCTTTGCCCCAGTGTGGTGGTGTGTGTGTGTGTGTGTGTGCATGCATGCACAGGGCAAAAGCAGGCTTGCAAAATAAATCTTTGACGTGTGCTACCATCCAGATGAGAAAAACAGAGCGAGAGAGAGAGACTATTGAGGCCAAAGAGGAATGTTATAGTCACAGACATCACAAATAAAGTTTATTCTTGGCCCAAGTGTGGCTGAGTGTGTGCACAGGGCAAGAGCAGACAGGCAAAATAAGTATTTGACTTGTGCCACCATCCAGAGATAAAGACAGATAGAGACTATTGGGGACCAAAGAGAAATGTTATAGTCACAGAAATCACATATAAATTGTATTCTTGGCCCCAGTGTGCATGTGTGTGTACATCGAGCAAGAACAGGCTGGCAAAATAAGTATTTTGACTTGTGCCACCAGCCAGAGGAGAAAATTAGAGAGAGAGACTATTGGGGCCAAAGAGAAATGTTATAGTTAGAGAAATCACAAATAGAATGTATTCTTGGCCCCAGTGTGGATGTTGTGTGTGCATAGGGCAAGAGCAGACAGGCAAAATAAGTATTTGACTTCTGCCATCCAGAGGAGAAAGAGAGAGCGAGAGAGAGACAGAGACTATTGTATTCTTGCTCTAATCTGGCTCTGTGTGTACAGAGCCAAGAGCAGGCTGGCAGAATAAATCACAAAGTAATGAGTCTGCATTGAAATGTGTGAATGCAGGCTCATAACTTTGCAGTTTTCAATATTTGACCCCAAATTTTCAACATAGCCATGTTTGCACAGCACCTTATGAATGTGACACTTTTAATTTTCAGATCTTGACCAACATTTTTTTACATCTTAAATGTGATTTAGCAGTTGTGGCATAAAACCATCTTTCGGGCTGGAGTTGAAATTTTCTCTGCACTTGTTCATGAGGTGGGGTCAAAAGAAGGGCATATTGAAAATTTGGGGCAAAAATATTCACAAACAACAAAGTTATGAGTCTGTGTTAAAATTTGTGAATGCAGGCTTGTAACTTCAGCAATTTTCAATATTTTGACCCCAAATTTTCAACATAGCCATTTCTTCACAACTCCTCATGACTGTGATAACTATCATTTTTTAGACCCTGGCCAAAAATTTTTTTGCGTCCCAAAAGGTGATTTCGCAGTTGCTGCACGAAATCACCTTTCAGGCAGGTGTTGACATTTTTCTCTGTGTTTCTTCATGAGGTGGGGTCAAAAGAAGGGCATGTTGAAAATTTGGGGCAAAAATATTCACAAACAACAAAGTTATGAGTCTGTGTTGAAATTTGTGAACACCAGCTTATAACTTCAGCAATTTTCAATATTTTAACCCCAAATTTTCAACATGGTTATTTCTTCACACCACCTGATGAATTTCATAGCTGTCATTTTTTCAGATCCTGGTCAAAAAGGGGTTTTTTTGCATCCCAAAAGTTAATTTTGCAGCCGTAGTGCAAAATCACCATTTGGGCTGGAGTTGAAATCTTCTAAATTTGGAACAGAATTACAAAAAAAGTTTAACAAGCAACAAACATTTGGCATTGACAAAAGCTTGTTAATACTGTGTCTTATGAAATTTTTGTTCAAGGTTATTGCCCATCTGGATGGAGGAATATGGAGTCTAGCACCTTAGCAGTAGTGTTTGCGTGCATTAAAGAGCTAGTGAACTGACTAAAACTGATATTAGTTTTTAAAAGCAGTCAACCATTACCATTTATCTCCAAGGTACTTTTTCTTTTCCCTTTGGTTAATTAGAAGATTGTTTACCTATTGCCAGTAGGTGAGTGTGAGGCAGCACACTGCCTGGCAGCTGACATATCTATCTCTACCACTCCCCCTGCTACATCATCAAACATAGAAACATAGAAGCTGATGGCAGATAAGGACCGCAAGGCCCATCCAGTCTGCCCATTTCTTTTTCTGCCTTTATGAATGTGCCATAGGCCTTTAATCTGTCAATGGCCTATCTATTCATACTCATCTGTATTGCTCCCTTATGCCTATCCCATGCCTGTTTGAAGCACTGCACTGTATTCATATCCACCACTTCCTGAGGTAGGCCATTCTATGCATCCACCACCATTTCTGTGAAAAAAAAATCCTCACAATACCCCTTAATTGGCCTACCTCTAATCTCATGCTGTGTCCTCTTGTCCTGCTATTTTTCTTATACTGAAACATGTTAGACTCTTTCACCCTGTTAATGCCCTTAAGGTGTTTAAATGTTTCAATCATATCACCTCTCTTCCTCAGCACTGTGACCTCACTGACTGTGACATCACTGATGCATAAGAACTGCCACTCAGTGGCTGCCAGGTCAGTCACCTGTGATGTCACTGTCAGTGAGAATGCAATGCTGATGATGTAGTGGTGGGGAATAGAGATATATGTGTCAGCTGCCATGCTAAGAGCTGTTCCACACATCTAGCACAATATTATCACATAGAAAATATTCTAATGTGCAAAAGTAAAAGAAAAATACTTCAGTAATGAAAAGGTACAGCTTGCTGCCTTATACAATTTGTATTATTTTCTAGTCAGTTTGTTTTGACTCCACTAGCTATTTAAGTGGTGCATTTGGATGACAAGGTGTCTGTGTTTTTTACAACAAAAATATGTTGATTTAGATGAGTTACTAAGCAAACTTCACTTTGAGATACTGGGCTTGATTCAGAAAGAGCGGTGCAAGCTGTGACAAATAGCAGGTTGCACTGATTGCCTGTGTGCCAGGGACCATAGAACCACAGCATTTGATGGCAGATAAGGACCATTTGGCCCATCTAGTCTGCCCATGTTCCCAACCTGTTTCATATACCATAGATCCTAAATGATCTGCAGCTTACCCTCTCTTTTCTATCCCTAGACTTCCTTTATGTCTGTTCCCTGCGTTTTTGAATTCCCCTACCTTTTTTGCCCCTACAACCTCTGCTGGGAGGCTGTTCCATGTATCGACCACCCTTTCTGCGAAAAAAATACTTTCTCATGTTACCCCTAAGTCTACCCCCCTCTGTTTGCATATCATGGCCCATTGTTCTTGATCATCTTTTTGTTTGAAAGGCGCTACCCTCTTGTACCTTATTTACACCCTTGAGGTATTTGAAAGTCTCTATCACATACCCCTCTGCTCCTCTCCTCCAGGGAATACATATTGAGATCCTCCAGTCTCTCCTCATATGACTTTTGGTGCAGCCCCTGCACCATTTTTGTCACCCTTCTCTGAACTGCTTCTACTCTGTCTATGTCCTTCCAGAGATATAGCCTCCAGAACTGGACACAGTATTCTAGATCAAGTCTCACCAATGTTCTATACAGTGTCTTACTGCGTCCAGTTCACTATTGGGTAGGGTCCCAGCACCAAAGCCTCATAGCTTGTGGCAAATGTGACTGCACAGTGAAAGATAGCACATCTGAGAGGTTTGCCACAAGCTGCAGGGTGGTCGGGAAGTATCTATGCCCAGGAAGAGAGACCCATCAGGAGGCTGCTGGGGTTGTGGGGGATGGGGCAGTGCATGGGAGAGCTGGTGGCACACAGATGGGTGATGGGAGGGGTGGACCAGAACCCCGATGGGGCATCAGAGGGGCCACTGCAGTGTGAGTGTGTTGGAGGGCACCCGCATGCTGAGCACCATAGTGGGGGCTGCTGTTGGCACCGCACCACAAAGGGCTCCCTATTAATGACTTTATGTAGTTTTTGGTTACAGGGTTGGTGCACTAGACAAATACAGTGCCAGAGACTGCAAGCAGGCAGTGGCACATGTTTTCTCCTCCCAAGGGAGGGCTCCAGGGGTGGCAAATGGAGTGTTAGACCAGCACCTTGGTAGTCTAACTGTCCTGGACTGTGCGCCCACTAGAAGGGTTTCCTGAATCCCCCTGTTAGGGATATGGCAGTGGGCATCTGCCAGAAGCCCCCCAGTGCCCTTGTGCAAACATACACTTGCTGCAGACCTGGCACAGGGTGGGTCAGGAGGAATGGGGCCAACGGTTTGTTGCAGGGAACCTTCCTGAATGGGGAACTCAGCAAAATGTGGTGCAAGGTTCCCCTTGCACCAATTCTGTTTGACACAGGCACCTAGCACCAGCTTAAGAGTTTTCTTAATCAAGCCCACAGTCTCTTATCCATTACGAATATCGAATCTTTGGCCAGCAGAAATATAAGGATCTGTGGAAAGGATTAAACAGTATTGTTTCATACACGTACAAAACTTGGATTGGATAGGGTTTATATCTCTTTGTTCAGCTTATGCCTTAATAATATTTCTCTTGTTTTAATATCTGTCTTTTTTTTCTACTTCCTAATTTTCATTTCTTTTTATAATTCATTTTCTTTATAATTACTGTGTCATGATTTCCCTTCCTAAATCTGGTTTTGAGTTTTCTGTACAGACTGTATTGTTTTGGAGTTTTGTTTTCATTAATATACCCCTAGTCTTACCTTAACCATTGATGCACTCTGAAATACTTGAGCAATCCCAGAATCCCAGTGTATGTTTGGGATACTGTCTGGTTCAGTAGCCATGAAAGCAGTGATGAAAGTGAACAGGAACACATTGTAACTCAGCCTCTACCTTTTTGCAGCAGGAAAGGAATTCCTGTACATCGTCCTGCTGACATTCAAACTGAAATTCTTTAAACCAACAACATAATGCCTTTTCTGGGCCTCTGACCTGAAATCAGGGGTTTCATACAAAATTAGATTTCTACACCATTGTAATTTTCCTAGGAATACTTTGATATTGCTAGCTGAATCTACTACTGTCTATACAGATATATGTGTATTGATAAGAGTTGTCCTTCACAGTGAGAATCTTCATTCTGTGTTTGATTTATACCAATGTCTGAGTTTCTGCACTTCTTGTCTTCCACTTGCACTACTGCATGGGAGGCTTGGGGTTTCTGATACACACAAGCAAAAAAGCCATGACAGAAAGATAGTGTCCCAAGGACACATGTATAAACATTTTCTTTTATTGTAAGGTGAGATACTTTTGTTAAGGATGTGATGAAGTGGTTCGTTTCATTTTGCAGCATATTTTCTTAAACAAAAATTCCCCCACTTTTGCTTGCCCGTGTTTGCTTAATCTTATGACTGAAGAGGAAAAGAGGAATGTAGAAAAGAAAGCCCAGATGCAGTTGCAATGATGGGCTCAGCAGAGTGTGACAGCTGATGTGAGAGCTGTCAGTTTGGTATCTGACAAGCAACTTCCTGTTGCAGACTGTGAGAAAGAGCTGTCCATTTCAGATAAACCCTCTGCTGCTGAGAAGAACAAATTCCCATGCAAATGTTCACGTGTTGTGTGTGGCTCCAGTAAATGAATCAGTTGTGGAGAAATTGGCAGAGACTGCTACAGTGAGTTCAAAGAGTATGCCAACACCATAATGGTGGCTTCTGAAGTTTAGGACACCCAAGACCAAAAACCCACAGTTCAGATAAAGAAAACTAATGTACTCAAGACATGTCAGGGTGAGCAAAAGTCTGGTGCTGCTAGCAAACCTGCTGGTTCAGCTCGGACTGCACTTGAACCACATGTTACTCCTGGGACTAACTGCAATTCATTTGCAGCATCAGACCATGGAGCAGACAGCTGTTCCTACGGAGGTAGTGTACTTGGCCCGAGAAAAAAATCCAGGAAGGTGTTGTTCCTTCACAGCTGCAAAAGAACGAAAAGTCCTGGCTTAATGAAAAGCAGTCTGGGGGCATCTAAAACAGTCATGCATAGGGAAGATTCTGTTGGGGACACGGTAATACTGCATCCCAGTTTACAAGATCTGCCAAAGGCACTTCTCCTCATGTTTCCAAAGCTTTAATTAATGCTGCATGGGTTTTGTTTCTGATGAGTCTCAGTGGCAGAGACAAACTGGTCATCTGGTCAGGAAGACAAAGGTATTAAATCAGCTTCTATATCAAAGGTGACTGATCAGGCTGGTCCCTCTAGCACCCCTTAACTGTTAAAATTGCCTGTGTCCTTGGTTTTGAAAACCAACCCTGAAGATCCCTTTCAGCACCTCCAGTTGCACAGTCTGACACTTTGACTGGTGTACATGATACCAACCCCCCAAAACAGTCCATTGTACCTACTCAGAGACAGAGAGACCAGGATGGAGCAGGTCCATCTGGAGCAGGTTCTGAGCATGGTACTACGGCCTCAGATAATGAGGAGAACAGGGGTGCTGGTGAAGATGGAGGAGTGAGAATCATGATCCCCCAAGATTCCAGATGGCAGAACTTTTTGCCAGAAAAGCTGTGCCTGCTAAAAGGAAAAATGTTGGTCATCTAAAATACAGAGGAGGGGTGGAAGAAGTCCCAGACCAGTCTTTTGTGGGGTACACATTGTTAAAAGACTCAATGATTTTTTTTTATTCTGTCATTTATACACTTACTCACATCTCAGTGGAGACTACATATGATGTTAGTTTAAACATTAGCAGGCCTTCATCATTTTGGAAAAATATTCGAACCGAGAGACACCTCTTTATGTAAACCCTTTCAGGCAACACCACTCACAAAGCCCACTTTCAAAATGATCACCATTTTATTCCACAATGAAGGCATGAACACGGTGGATATAATGTATTGGCTCTAAGAGAGGTTTGAGGTTAGGCTAGACATCAGTTGATCTTTGATAGTGAACTCTTGTGGACTAGGGCCAGGACATTCAATATTAAGCCCCATCCATCAATTAGACAAAGGTATATCTTCTTCTTCTTAACAGCTTTTTCACTGGGGGTATGGGGCATTCTGTTTTACCTGGTACAGCAGAATGCATGCGTGCGATACGTGTGGGTCACAGGCCCACTTGAGCAATACCTGTGATCAGTTTTGATTCAGGTTGATTCTGTAATCTTGGGGGATCATGATTCTCATTCTCCCATCTTCACCAGTACCCCTGTTCTCCACATTATCTGAGGCCATAGTATCAAGCCCATCAATTATGGTTTTGGACAAGACAGCAAGGGATGTGACAACAATTTATGAGGTGAAATTTATGCAACAAAAGGGGTCATACTTTTCATAATTGTCCGCATAATCTTCTAGATGGTATGAGCAAGAATAAATTGCTAGACCATGCACTGAAAACCAGCGTCACTCATCCTGAGCCTGTCCTACCATGTTTCTGTCTTTAATACCCTTAATAAGATCTGTTAGCCCAGCTACAAGCATGGTTCCTTCCACTGCTACATGGCCAGAAATGAATCAGAGTGTGCCCGAGCAATCTACAACTCCAACCCCTATGGTTGCACTGGTTTCTCGGAAACCTATGGATCCTGGTGGGTGTGTGACCAAGTCACCAGGATCAGAAAGACTTACATCCACAGGACATATCATGGTGCCTGAGACTCTCTGCAAATAGATCAGGATAACCAGGAATCAGAGATGCCCCACTTGCATTACCTGAATAATCAACATCTTTCCAGGGTTCAGATGACTTTGTTCTGGAGGGTGATAGCCTAGCCAAACTTCAGAGTAAAGATCCAGTGACCTTGAGCAACAAATTTGAACCCCCACCTAGAGTTTCAAGTTTGGGTGATTCTGATGAAGTGGGGTCTGACATGTCTTCATTGGAAAAGAACTGGTATGATGACAAGTTTTTGGATACTTACTTTCCTGGTCCTTATAATGACTAATGCAAACTTAAAATGTGCCTTTCTTAACACAGTTAGTATTAATATTAAGAAAAAGAGGGTGTCTAGTTTTTCTGTTCTACAGTCCCTTGGTTATAACATATATTTTTTCAGGACACCGACCTTAGATACCGTGCAGATATTGCCCACACAAAAAAAAAAAAAAAACAATGGGTAGATGTCATTTTGGTCTCTGGGGAGGGCTCCTGTTCAGGGGTGGGGATTGTATTTAGCAGAAGTCATACCAGGCAGAGTGTTGTTGCTGAATGTTGTTATCCAAGGTAATCATTTCCAGCTTATTAATGTTTGTGCGTTACAATTAAAATCTAAAAGAATCAAGGTCATTCAGGCCATACAACCTTACCTGTGTACAGTAAGACATATCATAATGAGGGTGGATTTTAATGCTCCATGGATAAAAAAACTGGTCAGGACTTCAGAAAGCATTTATTGTGATTCCCACTTTTTTGGTTAACACTGCTAAACTGGTGGATGCATATATGTCCTTACACAAAACTGGAGTACTTTTTAAAGGGACCTTAGCTTCAAGGATTGACTTTTTCCTTTTATCTGATAGTCTTCCTCTAGCAGCTGCAGAAACTTTGGCATCTGAGTCTTCAGATAATTTTCTAGTTAGCTGTGTCATCAGGGAACCTAAACGGAATGTAGATGGCACAGGGCTTTGGAAAATGAACACTCAGATTCTCAGATTTTACAAACGACAAGGTAAGAGATGACCTTTTAGATTTAATTTTTGCCATACAATCTGTTGAATGAATTTACAGTTCTACTGGTGAATGGTGACAAGACACAAACAAGGTCTTGCCAAAGCTTATAGGGCTGTGTAGTGCACAGTGTGGAGGGATCGAGGATAACAGATGGACTAGACACCAACTTCAGGTTCAACACACAATCTCTGTGTGATGTTTATTTAAAATACAAGCAAGAAACTTCTGCAATAGCATATTCCTTCTTCAGTACATCAGTTTGCAGCAACAGACTATAAATATCCTTTCTCTGCACTTAGCCAGCACCTACTGTCACTGATCTCATGTCACTAGTTGAGCTGTAGCCATAACCCTTAAGCAAGCCCTCATTTGCTTACATAGTGGGGGCTCAAAAAGAAACAAAACAAAACAAAATAAGCTATAAACAAAGAATCTCAATGCAGAATCACTGAAAGAACAGTTACCCCAAAGGTCATTGGCAACAAATCAAGTTTCAAATAAATACAACATCATACATACGTCCATAATGTAATGCATCATGGGATATATGCAAATCACCATGGCATTTCAAAGCATTTTAAACAGCACAACTAGCTTAATTTCTATAATAGACACCTAGTACTTTTTACCATTATCAAAACACCAAGTGCCATGGTATTTTAAATATTTACAGGTTTCATAAATATAAGGTATATACATTAAGGTATTTTATAACATAGTGCTATTACATACTAAATCCAACAACAATAAACACAACCTATTTTACATACATCTGGAGGTCACCACAATAACCTTCCTGTACGAGGACCTGAGAGGGAAAAGGAAAATTAAAGAGGACACTACAGCATAGTCAAGAAAGAGAAGGGGGTGCCCATAGGTGGCCAACCTTATGGACTAGAAATTGTAAAGGATAGATTAGGCTTAGAAATAGAAGAAGTGTTTCAATGTATTTAAGAAAAGGTCAGTCCTCAAGAGTGGCAGGAGCTCCTGGTCACAAGTGACCAAAGTTCACATGTGCGTCAAAATTTTTCAACGCCCGGGTGTAACTTGACCATTTTTTGAAGGTGTTGCACCAAATTTTCAACATGGCTTTTTCTGGACCCCTCCTCATGAAGAGTGCCAGTGTCATTTTGTTTACGTGTCCTGAAAGGTGATTTCGCAGAGCAAACTCGCTATTCTGCACCACAGGTGTGAAAACACATTTTAGGCAGGTTGTGGAAAATGACAGCTGTACTGTTTTGAAGGAGGTGGGCAAAAATAGCAATGTTGAAAATGGGAAATGAAAATATTAAAAATTGGTGAAGTTAAGGCGTGCATAGAAACTGCACAATGCTGCGCTCCTTAATGCAGTAGTTGGAGGGACTGGAGCGATGATAAGGGATCGTTTTTTTTACAGGGGAGAAAAAAGACTGGAGCAATGACGAGGACCTTGTTTTTAATGAAAAAAAACATTTGGGCACACTGGGTGGACTCCCAGTGTGCCACATAACTGGGGGGTGAGTGCATAATGCTGACATAGGGATTGGGTACTCCGATGTCTGTAGTGGTGGGTGGGGGAAGGTTAGGCACACTGGGGTGTGCTCGGTCAGCCACATGACTGAGGAGGGTGCACATTATGCCGACACAGGGATTGGACATCTCGATGTCAGCAGGTAAAAGCAAAATCTTTTGGCACACTGGGGTGAGCTCCCGGTGTGCCACATGAGTTTGAGGGGCACAGAATTCCATGGAGCTGGTGGCAGCTGACATAGGGACTGGGCACCCTGATATTGGGGGGCCAAAGTAAAAACTTTTGGCACACTTGGGTGGGCTCCCAGTGTGCCACATGCATTTGGGGGCCATAGAATTCTGTGGAGCTGGCAGTGGTGACGCAACTGCACATGCATAACAGTCATGCATGTGCAATTGCTGTGAAAGGCATTTTGCCATACATGGTGACACCAGCAGAATGGCGCATGTACGCAAGTCATGCATGCTCAATTAATGCCACTGGAATGCGGAAGTAACAGCCAAAATAGTGCAGCTGTTATTCCATAGCGGCCGATAGTGGTGGAGGGGTTCAAGCTCCATTGGACTTTCAGAAGGATACTTCCAAAAGTCCAATGGAAGGTTCCATGATCGGTCATTTTTTAGAGCTACTGAGCAATCACAATAGTGCTGTAGGCTCTGCCTACAGCCCTAATAAAAAGAGGCATAAAATGCTTGTTTCAGAAACATAGGATGGCTAAGGCAAACACAGATTATCTCAAATTGTTAACTTTAAGGGGTAAGGTGCAAGCCTTGATTTCAGAAAAGCATACCTCACACACACAAACTTCTGCCCAAATAAGTAAGATTATGGAGGACATGAAGGAATTACAATATAGTAGGAATTCATCTCTTCTGGCTGAGCAGAAGTTTGGTACACAGGAAAAAATACCAGCTCCCAGGCCCTTTGAGAGCTCTGGGCAGCATGTCAACAGGAGATGCTTTTCTGAACTCATGGAGGATAGGGGAACTATTGTTTCAGAACAAAAGTTACGATATCAGTGGCAAATGGACGTCCTAGGACCTTTTTTGAAGAACAGGTAGTGTAACCTTTGTGCGAGGGCGGGTTGGGACTCCTTGCAGTGCCCAATCTTGTGTCCCCAGCTGGAAAAGAGTTTGACTGGGTTCATTACACCACAAGAAGTTAGAAAAGCTGTGCTGTCCCTTTGCTCTGGGACTGCACCAGGAAACGATGGATTGTGCACTGACTGTTATAAAAGTTATGATTAACTATTTTGCTCAAGACCTTGCTTATTTATTTAATGACTGTTTAAATTCTGGTGCATTAACAAGTAGTATGCATAAGGCATTTATAATTTTCATTCGGGCCAAAATGGGCAGAAGAATATTTTGAGTAATTGGAGGCAAATTAGTCTTTTTGATGTGGACTTTAAGATTTTATTAAAAATACTAAGGTTCATACTGAGATTCAAAACAGGAGCATAGATGTGGCCCATCTAAGCTCCTAACATTTACGCAAAATATGATAAATTTGTTCCAGATAATATTAATTTATCAAGTCTATTTTTAACTTAGCTTTTCTCCAGTCACCTCTCCCGAGACTCCCTCGGATGTCACCCAGCTTTCTCCCACCCAGCCTGACAGCCTCCCAACCTGAGTCCACACCCAGGTGCTCTGAACCTCCACATCTACCTGCAGTGAACCCCTGACTTGCACTCCTTCAGGGTGGGGCTACCACCACTTACTATGGTGCTCCTTGAAATCTAATCTTCTGCTGGCTAGGTGAGGGTGGGAGGATATTGAGGACCAGGTGAATGGGGTCTGAGGGTGGGCATGGTGGCCATGGGACGTCGTCACTTACTTGGGGGACAGGGTTTTTGTTTTGTTGCATGAGTGTGATGTGCTGTGACCCTCCCACCTGCATTCCTTGCAACTGAACAACATGTTGGATATGGAGCACAGTCGTCTCCATGTCCTTGGTGTACCTGGAGCACTCCACTCCTCGTCTCAACTGGCACTGCACTATTTTGCCTGATCCTGACACTAGGGGATTGGGCACCCCCAGTGTTATTCTTATGTTTCTTGGGGGTGAGGGTGATGGGTGCTGAGAGGGAGGTTGGATGGGGAGGTAGGGCTATCTATAATTTAACATAAAAATTGGTGGTCAAGGCACACTCCATGTCTAACATGGCTGCAGCACACCACTCGCACATGTGCTAGTGGTCAGGCATGTGCAGTAGACTGCTGCAGCCATCTTGAGTACAGCGCATTGTGCTATGACTGATGATTTTTTTTTCTTTAAATTATAGATACCCCCACTCAACCCTCCATCTCAGCACCCACCAGCACCCCAGAAACAGAAGAGTGACACTGGAGGCAATCCCCAGTGTCACGATCAACACCCCTAGCTTTTCTCCATTCTCCACCTCGACCTCCTCTCAGCACCCACCACCCACACTCCATCACCCCCGGACACATCAGAGTGACACTGAGGTGCCCAATACCCTGGTGTCATGATCAGGATGCCCAAGCTTTTTACCTATCCCCACCACCCGACCCTCCGTCTCAGCCCCCACCACCCCACCCCAAGCCCCCAAGAAATGAAATAGTGACACTAGGGGTGCCCAATCCCCAGTGCAGAAATACTCTGTCTTTTTATTTTTGTGCCTGTAAAAGAAAAACTGTCCATTGATGTCTTTTGTGCCCAAGACTCCCCCACCCAACCCTCCCACTCAACACCCACCACCTCACACCCTCCAGCCCTTACTTACCAATTGAGGTCCAATGTCGTAATCCTCTCTGGACTGCAGGCACGCCTTCACTCTTCAAAGCCGGATTGCGAACTGAAGAAACAGGCATGTGGTACAATGTATTTCAATGGTGTTTTGAATTTAGTGGTATAACTTGGGCATTTATGCATATTTTTGGCCCACATTTTCAACATATTTTTGTTGGGACACACACCCTCATGAACAATGCAACTGACATTAGGTAAAGTTGTTCTGAAAGGAGATTCTCTGATCGCTGCAGAAAATCACCTTTCCTCAATCTTTCTTCAGCAGTTGACACTGTAAAAGATCACTTTGTGCTTCTCGATCACCTTAGAGTGTAGTGTGCACTCACCGGTACAGTCATCAACTGGTTTGAGCCCTATCTTTCGGGCAGAAGGCAACGGGTGGAGATAGGGAATTTCTCCTCCTCCCCAAGGCCTATGCCATGTGGGATGCTTCAAGGCTTAATCTTGTCTCCAATGTTATTTGTGGTGTACATGCTGCCCCTGGGTGAGCTCATCAGGTGTTACAGTGTGGGATCTCACTGCTATGCACATGATACCAAACAGTAGTTGTCCTTTGCCCCAGGAACACATAATGCCATGGATGTACTAAACAGCTGCCTTGCTGAGATCAGTGACTGGATGTCCTCCAGCTGGTTGCAACTGAACCCAGACAAGGCCGGAGGTTTTGGTGGTTGAACTAGGTTGAGGTCATGATGGACTGCTTCGGCAGTCACTGGCCTTTTCCTAGGATCTATGCCTTTGATTGCGCCCCTAGGTGTGAGATCTTGAAGTGATTCGGTTGACAGTCTGACATATGATCTCATGTGTCAGCTGTTCTAAAGTGATTTTACTACTTAAGAAATATTGCCAGGATCAAGTCCCTACTTCTGCCCATGACCTGCCTCACACTAGTCCATGCTTTTGTGATGTCCAGGCTAGATTACTGTAACACTGTCTATTTCGGGTTCTCTGGAGGTACCATCCACCAGCTGCAGCTAGTGCAGAATGCAGCAGCAAGGTTACTGACTAGCCTTTCCAGGACCAGTCATGTGACCCCAGTCCTGTGGGCCCTGCACTGGTTGCCGGTCAGGTAGAGGATCATCTTCAAGGTGGGCTTGCTCACTTAAAAGGCCCTTTAATGGTCTTGGCCCTAGCTATCTGGCTGATCTCCTAACACCTGCCACCTCATGCCACTCCCTCTGCTCCTCAACCAGGGACCTCTTCTCTCTTCTGAAGGCCAAACTGAGAACCTCCAGCAACCGTGTCCCTTAGTGTCACCAGATCAGCCCTCTGGAACACTTTTCCACCTAGTGTGATACAGGCTCCATTGGGTGAGGCATTTAAAAGAAGTCCCAAGGCCTACTTATTCTCCCTGGCTTTCCCTGCACTTGATTTATTTATAATCAGTTTAATTGCTCTTAATTTAATACTGTTATTTTATCTGAACTGTTTTTAAATGTATCTCACTGTATTATGTCTCTTATCTTGTGTAAGGCACCCAGAGCCACCAGGATTGGGCGCCATAGAAATACATTTTTCCTTGCCTTGCCCTTTGCCTTCTCTGTACTCCATTTTTGCTGAATTGTGTATGCTAATAACATACTGTATGTTTGTATGAGGTATGGTGCTTGCTTTACTTTCTCTATTTTCTTTGCTTTTGTCTTTTCCTTTGCATTTTTTCCAGGCTGTACCTGAAAACAGGCATCTTCTATTTACAGTGATTCCTGGTCAATAAAAATAAAAATAAAATCAATTTATTTATTTATTAGAAGATTCAGATGATACCTTTGCGAACAAGTGCTCTTTTACAATGACGAAGCCTGCAATGTATAGCTGCATGTGGGCTTTGTCTACGGGCACAGCCCTGAGTGACACCAGGGTTGGCAGGGAGGCAGTCAGGTAGCTGCCTATCGGGTGGTGGGTTAGGCAGATAGGTGTTCTCGGGGGGGGGGATTTAGGACTGGAGGGTTGGAGCCTTCCCTATAAAGCCATTGCACCCGAGAGGTTCTTTATGTTTGCTCCTCTTCCTGTAGTCAGAACCCACCCAGACATCACCCTCATAAAAGCAGGGGGGAACTGGAAGAGTGGTAGGGCACTCACTCTCCAAATAGGAAGGATCAACTTAGGGGTTGAGCAGGAATTTCTCCTAGTTTTTTCCACAAGTATTTCTATTTTACCTTCTTCAATGAGTATGGGTAGAGTATGGAAGGTAGGGTTTAGATTAGGTTTGTCATGGTCATGTAATAAGTGGCGGCATGGTATTCTTAGATGGTCTGTACAGAGGGGTAACAAGGGATCATAAAACTTTTGCGAGCAGATCACTCTGAGGCTTACAGGACATCTGGGCTGGACAGCTGGAGTTCTCCCCTTCAAGGGGGACAGTCGGATGGGCAGCCTCTTTGGACACTTCTCTGCGACAGTGCAGCATCCTCTGATGAGGGAGGATGCTTTGGCACCCAGTCAACGGTCATCCGTCATGCACCAGAGGCAGGTTACGTCACAAGGTTGGTATTGTTCAGTCAGCTCCCCTTGGTGTTGGGGATGACCATTATATAAAACTGCTAATGATGAGAGTAATGTTTACTAACTAGGACTACCTTGCTGCGCACGACACGTTGACTTGGCTGTACTGTTATTATTGGTGATAAATACACTGTTATGGCCATTTTCTCCAAAGCTCGTTGTCTGTCTCAGTCTGTTCAGATGGAATAAAGGGTACAGTATGAGCCATATGAAATAAAGGTTCCATGTCAGAGTTACAAGTTTTCCAACAAATGACTCAATAGAATTACAGTAGATGTCACAGCTAAGTAAGAGACAGGGTGAATAAACACATTCCAGGAGGAAAGCTTGTCTATCAAAATAAGAAACACCAAGCTGTGCAAGTGCAAAGCTGACTGATTAAGAACAGGTTCCAGCAGCAGGCTACTAGAGAGACAGCAGAGCATAGCATTGACGATTACGACTAGTTCAATGACAAATTGCACTTGCACTTATCTGCAAAGGCAGTCCACAGCGGTTTTCTGAACTGGGGATGTTCAACATGGATTCTGGTGATTTATTTAGCCAGCCTGCAGCCCTAATGGCAAAGGAACACTTACTCAGCTGAGTTCTGTGGATAGGTTGTTTAAGGGCATTCCTGGAAATGGTCCTTTTGCTATACTGCTTAGACACTGAGTGGAAACAAATTTTTAGCACAGGGTGTGTTAGTCCTATCAGTGCTTTCTTAGCTAGTAGACAGGTTTTATACTTTATTTTAGTGTGAATGGGTAGCCAGTTGGTTGGGAATCAAGGTTAAAGCTGTGGATAGCGATCGGCCCCAACACAAAGCAGCAACCTTTATTGCATATCACCTTGACCTTGCTTAATACTGTGCCACAAGCAGTTGCACAGATAGGTAGTCCATAGTCCACTGTAGACAGGATGGCACAAGACACAATCAGTCAACTGGCTTCGCAGTGAAGCTGCTCCATATAGGGAACCCAGCCTTCTATTTGCAGTGGACACCATGTGTTGGGGTACAATGACATCCAGCACTGCACCGAGATATTTGAATGTCTCCACTTGATCCAGTATTAGACCTTTGTTCTGTGTGGTTCATGGCTCAGTGCTTGTGCTATGTACAGTAGAGCTGCATGATGTCAGTTGCGCTTGGATACAAAAACCAGAAGCAGTAAGACAATGCTTGCAAGGTACATGAGTTATATGAAATGGTTAGTGCTTAGATACTTCAGCACAGATGTGAGAAGCCAGTGACTGTAATACATATGGACTGGATTGGAATATGCATAGTGCTTAGGTGCTTAGACCGATGAATAACAACTTGGTGTTTTGGGCTTTCTCTGTATCCCACCTTTGTAAGGATGCTTAGTTGAGTAGAATTGAGACCCCCAAAAAGAAGATTTATAATCACAGGTATGATTACCTACTCCAACTCCAGAGAGGTGGCCAGTAGCACAGGAGAGGAATCCCTTTGGGGGAACCTCTGAGGACCTATACATTGACCTACCCATCCTTCTGGGTATACTAAAGGAGAGGAACTTAACTGAACAAATATTAAGTTGTCGGTTAATCCGAGACCCAGTCGATGATGATCTTAAGATGGATAAAGCAAATGGAATTCAGTACTCATGTTGAACGTCCAGCAAAAGATGGTAGCATATCCTTAGCTAATCCCAGTCTGATATGTCAATGTACAGGGCAAAATATTGATAGAAGACCAGGTTGAATCCGGTTGAATGCATAGTTAATCTTGTAGTGGTGGTCCGAGTTCCTATATACGAGTTTAGTCTTTGAAGGCGAGGCGAGTAAGCTGGATGCAAGTTGTGAAGCTGAAGAAACAGAGCAAAGGAACCTCTGGTTCTGAGTAGGCGAAACAGTAAATGAACATTGGGCTAGAAAGTCCAGAAGACTTCCAACCTGTCTGGCAAAGCAAGTACAGTAAGGAACAGACTTTCCAAGCGCCGCTCTCGGTGAGCAGGTCACAGGTGCCATGAGAACTTCCACGCCCCGAACTGGTGATGCAGACATAGAATAGAATATTTGAACCTCCAGGCACCAGTGCTGGGTGAGGCAGGTGTAGGATAGTAATAGTCAAACCTATAGGCCCTGATGCTGGGTGAGGCAGGTGTAGAATAGTAATAGTCGAACATCCAGTCCCCGATGCTGGGAGAGGCAGGTGCAGAGTAGAAATTTTCTAAAGGCAGACTTATGAGAGCAGTAAGATGGTGCTGTAGAATGTCATTTCCTGATGATCAAGGATGGTAGAAGAACGTGGTGAAGAGACATAGTCAGACGAGTTGGCAACCTGATCACAGGTGGAGCAAGCCTCATGGTACTGTAGTAGGTTGATGTCTGAGGCCTAAGCCATGATAAGGAAAGCATTATGGAATAGAGCTCAGCTGGGAGTCCTGACAAGAGACACTAATAGTAAATCCAAATGAATTGAAGAAGCATGGCAAGAAGCATCCAAGAGAATTGATGTGAATATCCTGAAATGTAGTCCAGAAGTAAATCCAGTAGAACGAAGAAGAATATCTTTGACGAGTGGAAGTAAGTGTGAGCAGGCAAGGTGGGGGCTGCAGCATCCAGGATCCAAGTAGTATGACTGAAGGCAAGGCATAACTGGCAGTGCATCCAATCCTGAGAAAGTCGAATGAGTAAGTGGCCTGGAATGAAGGCATCTGGCAGATGGAGATCCAAGAAAGATGGCAGATAAGGCACCCATGGGCGGAGGCAAGGAAAGCCAGCTAGACCCATACACGGGGTAGGTTAAATGGCTGGACCACGTAGTATGGCTGAAGGAAGGATTAGAGAGTGGCAGCTAGGCCCCACAAAGGCTAGTAGACCGCAACCCACACGCAGGGCAGCAAGGAGCAGTGAAGCGTGCTAAGGGAGGTCCTCTCATGACCAGCAGGTATGCCAGACCCCTCGTAGGCCAGGCGGAAGGGAAGAAAGTGAGTCAAGCTAGACCCCATGTAGGCTAGCATGACAGGGGGCACTGTCACAGAGGGCCGCCCAGCACAGCATGCATCCCAGAGGCCAAAGCTGAGGAGAGGGAAGCAGTAGGCAGGTGGCAGGAAGAAGGTAATGCAGTCATGCGAACCAGGAAAGTAGCGATGCTAGAATGTTGGGAAGGCCTCAGCCATATGGAGAGTTATGACTGGGGCAGCAGGTAATAAGAGGCTATGGCAAGCATGGTAAGCTGAATGGCAACATAGTGCACAATGGTATGTAACCCCTAGATGGCGCTATCCCAGGGGCTACTACCCCTGCCTGATTTGCCACTAACAGGTTGAGGGACCTGGATCCAAGGCGGGTGCCTCCACCGAGAGGTCAGGGTTTGCAATAGTTAAACTTACTTGGTCACAGCCCTCTGGGACACTGCAACCCCTTCCCACTAGTGGCCCACACAATATATCAGAATTACCTTCACAGTATACACTTACCCCAGGGCTGGTTCAGGCACTGGGACCCTCCTAAAATAAGATACAGTGCAACAATCACAGTACAATACTTTAACATAGACAAATACCTCAGGCAGTATAACTTTGCTGAAACAAGCAGCTCGGATTTATTTAGGGGGAATATAACAAGGACAGGGGGAAATCAGGTTAATTAGCTTATCACTTTACTCATCTACCTATGGCTCTGTGCACAGGCCTATCCCTACCAGTTACTGTCCCTGGGTACCCAAGCCCTAGTGGCTAGTCCAAACCGTGGCAGCTGGTAGGGGCTCTTTCCCACAGAGAAAAGAAAAATTAGTTTAAACAGTCAGCAGTACAGTGATTCCATTTGGATTCAATGTGGCAATTCAACAGGGAGCGACCCTGAATTAGTACTCACGACCTCCAAACAAGATAGGGTCCTTCAATGTCAGCAGGGCTACTCTTGAGCTCCACAAGACTCCTCACACATTTATATGGCAAACTGCAACAGGCAAAAGTCCTTTAATGGCAGCGGATTCACTTGAGCTAACCAAGCTCTCACACATTTATATGGTGAACAGTAACAGGCAAAGTCCTTTAATGGCAGCAGGATTCACTTGAGGTACACAAGCCTCTTCACACATTTACATGGTAAAACAGAAAGTACTATACCAGGCAGGCTGTCTCTATCCCGATCGCAATTACTGCACAATACCCGGGAGAACACACAGCAGATTCAGTTCCTGACAGACCGAGTGCAATTCAGCAATTTCTCCAGTCTTCTACAGGGTGAGCCTGGTTTCTACTCTTCAGATATCCTTTGATTCTCTTCACAGGATGGATTCAGTCCTAACAAGCAGTTACAAGCTGCAGACCGGAACTCTGGGCCTTACACACGTTTCCCGACTAAAACTGCACACTGAAAAAGCACAGGGCTCCTTCCTTCTTCACTGCCAGAGCTCAACTGCCACTCCAACAGACAAAACTGGCACTTCTTTGAGTTCCTCCCAGTTCTTGACTGGATTGGCTGTCACTCACATAGATTGCTCCTGTTGGTCCAAAAAGGTGCTCAAGTCTAAACTACATCTCCCAGAGTCACTGCCCATAATCCTCTTGTGGCTGGCTCAGATTATGAGTCCAAGTTCTGATTCGTCCAAGGCACCATTTTAGAGCTAGCTTACCCACACTGATTGGTCCAGTTCAGCAGTTCAAAACCAGAATGGGAACTAGGCAGACACAGTTCTGACTGCAAAGAAAGCAGGTTAGACAAACTGTAATTTCATTATTACTCTAAATGGTTTCTGGCAAACAGTTACATCTTTCAGATAGGTTCCCTTTGCACCTAGTGACTGCAAAAATGGAGTGAATTGGCAGCAGCTCGAGTGGTACTCAATCAAAGAAACACACAGTCCCCCATACAAACTAATTATGTCTGCAAGCAGACAGCTCTTAAAGAGACAGTACCAGAGGTTCTAAAAACACTCACTGATAAATGGCTTAAACGCCAAACACCATTCAGGGTTGGAGCATTCAAGCAAGCTCCTGGAAGTATTTTGGGAACCCCCATTTGCAGGGGGGTTACAGGTAGATGCAGGAACAATATAAAAGCGTTGGGAGGTAATGAAGCAGGATGCCCGGCAGCATGCTACGGAATGAACCTACATAGTGTCACTGAAGTACAATCTGATTCCAGGAGCCAGACAGGAAAGAGCCATACCGGAGTAATAGTAACAATATCCAAGGTACCACGGCTTGCAGGTCATGTCCAGCAGTCGTAGTTCTACATGACAGACTTTTGAAATAGCTCCGGAGGTAAGAATGAAAGCAGCAGCGTGATGTCCGCAGGGCAGAGTACAGGCTGAAGTAAGGATCAGAATGAGGCAGAAAACGTAGCCTATGAGCTAGTTGGAAGCCAGGAACCAGAAATATGGATGGAATAGGGGCTGTTTGTTGAGATTAGCTGCAGCAAGGAAGTCCCCAAGAGGCAGCAGCACCCATCCCATGCAGGAACAGCAACAGTGGCAAGTACAACGGCTCTTGAGAAGGATGGAAAACAGACAAGGGGAAAACAACATTGCAGTCATCAAAAAGAGTATTGAAAAAGACTCTTTACTATTGTGGTCGTATTGTGCCAGCCAAAGTGACATATAGTGGTCTGTCGCACTGCAAGAAGTTCGTAGAATGCCGTGTAAAATATGTGTAAATTTGGAAATGTTAAGTGTCGCATTTGTATACCTGTATAGCATTCCCAAAGACTTGTCACAGGCCATCTTGGAGCCGTCAGCCTTTGCCATACACATTAAATCCAAAAGAACACCACGAACAGCCGCATCCAGTCCGCGCTGCACTCCCGGAGGGAGCTGGACTCCTATTGAAACATAGAACTGAAGGAGTTGGGATACAAGACAAGAAAAGAGCTGGTAAGAGCGAAGTCTCCAATATCATAGAGGTGAAATATCTGCATTAGAGCTTATGCTGCACAAGCTTACCAGACCAAGACAGAATGTACTCTAGTGCCCTGCAACTCCAAGTCTTCAAAGGGGGTCGTGGGAGTTAAGGTACTAGGGGTACATTTGACGCACTTGTTGATTCTGGTAAAGCATTGCAGCATGTTAAAATACCAGTAAAATACTTTGGATACAGCTTTTTCACCTCTGTGATTATTTGGAACTTCATGCTTGCACCAGAAACCTTGTGCAGACAATCATTTTGGATTTTGCCATAGATCCCTAGCTCATTTACTAACATACTAAAATGCCAGCAGAATAGGCCTAACGGTCTTCGGCTCAGACGCTTGGTCAGCCCTCACCCTGGGAGCTGACCTTGCTGCCCTCGCCTTCTTCTTGCTTCTCCTTCCCAGTTCCAGATATTCTCGCTGCATTGGATTTTGCTTCCAGAACCCTTCCCCTGTACCTGTCCCACCCCCTCTTGAACCCCTCCACTGTCTCTGCCTCCACCAGCCTCCTAGGCAGCGCATTCCATGGCTCCACCACCTTCTCAGTGAAGTAGCACCTCCTCCTTTCTCCCCTGAATCTTCCCTCCTCCAGCTTCCACCCATGCCCTCTAGTGGCCCCCTCCTCCTTCCTTTGAAGCACCCTGACTGCTCCTCCACTATTTACCCCCTTCATGTACCTGAAGACCTCTATATTGTCTATCATGAATATCCAGCACTGGAAGTATGTATGGAATAAAGTCATTAATAATGTTAAGCAGGAGAGCTGCTTTAGTCACTTCCATAGACACATATTTGAGAAGGGCTGGATCAGTTAGGCTGCTCTGACACAAGTCTTTATGCTATGAGGAAAGATGGATGATCAGAGAATGGTATCGAGCAGGAGGGAAAGCCAACAGGCTCTGGCAGCAGGCGCAGCAAGCACCAAAGAGGAGATAATCCAGGTGTGCCCTTTGAAGTAGCAAAAATAACAGAAGCCCAGCTCAGTGAAGGTGGTGTTCGGTCATGATGGAGGTTGAGCAGAGCAGCGGTGCAGTAGCTTGGGCGGTTCCGGAGCACTGGAGCCAAAAGAAATGGAGCAACGCAGGCTTAACGTGTGGGACTTGGAGGTAGCATGGAGCAGTGGCTGCTCGAGTGAAAGGGACAGAAAGCAGTGGAAAAAGAGTGAGTATGCAGCAGAGACGTAGGTTCAGGAAATTGTGCCAGAATAGCGGAGGAACAAGTGGTTGCCGAGGAACATGGCTCAGCAGGGCAAGGAGGAGCAGCCAATCCCCAAAGAAAGGCAAAAGGTACTGGAAAGCACAGCAACAACAGAGGAGCAAAAAGGGGGGACAAAGCAGGCAACGGAGCGGAGAGACAGGAGGAATGGGGAGGGGGGAACACAGAAAAACAAAACGAAGGAAAGAGAGCAGCCGAGCCAGCATGAAATATTAAAGAGAGGACTCGCTTAAGCAGAGTGGCGATAGCCTGCTGGTTTAAGTAGGAGATGGGGAGAAGCCATTCCCCCACAGAACTACAGGCATATGCCTTTCAATTATTGAGGATGACAAGGGGGAGATCTTTTTCTTCATGCAATTGCTGTTAAAAAGCATGTTTTTTTTTGGGTTTGAGGACTAGTTTATTATTAGAAAACCATTTTTCTAAGGACTCAGTTTCTCTGGAGATCAGAGGTGAGGTTGATAAGGCTAGTGTTCTTAGCGAGGATGACAGCATCATCTGCATACAGGAGAATGTGAGCTGACCGACAGGCATCAGGTAATTGGTTAATAAAAAGGCCAAAGAGGAGAGGGCCAAGAACAGAGTCCTGTGACACACCTATGGATACTCTTCAGCTGTCAGACAGGGAGCCATCAATTTTCACCCTTTGTGTATGCTTAGATAGATAACCTTGAAACCAGGCCACTGAGTCTCTAGACAGATCAAGGCCAAAGAGCTTATTGAGCAGCAGCTGATGATTGACCAAATCAGAGGCCTTTATCAGGTCAATGAAATGGCTCCTTCATATTACCAGTCTCAAGGGCCTCGTGCATGTAGCTGATGTATTCTAAAAGTGTTGTATTAGTGATGTGGAGTTTCCTAGAACCATGCTGTAGGGCACATTACAGGTTATTCTTTTCTAGGTACATAACTAGCTGGCCTGACATAATCTTCTCCCAGGCCTTAGACAGTGTGCTCCATGTGTGCCCCATGACTTTTGGGGGGGGCTGATGTTGGCAACACTGGGGTGGGCTCCCAGTGTGCCATACAATAGGGGTGGTGGCAGGGTCAGGAACATGCTGACGCAGTCGGCTTACTGTGAGTGGCAGCACACTGGGGTGGGCTCCCAGTGAGCCACACAATGTGGGGGGGGGCGGACATGTTGACAAGGGGATTGCACCCCTGATGTCAGCTTCCTTTGGGGATTGTGTGGTGGTGGCTCTGACTCCATGTAACCCCATGTTTATTGAAATGATTCACCATGAAAGGCACATATGGGAGGCATGTCATCTGTGCCGCTGCATGACAAGATTGTCTCCGATTGCAGCGGCACATTTGTTTCAAGTTGGCGGCACTTTGCATATACTTGTGTCAGCGCTAGCATGCTAGTTCATTGGGGAATGATGGACGCACCTACTAAAGTGTGCCCTGTATTTGCCAACACTGACACACCTCTGCATTTCTTCTACTACTAGAAGATGTTGCTTGTGCACCACAAGACAACATAAAAAGATAATGCTGTTTTCCTCAATAGTGTGCACTGTTTCAGTTGTAGTCAGTGTTTTTCCTGACCTTATTTCAGCACACACCATTTTGCTTGTGGCATTCTTTCATGCACTGTTTCATCCACAACATTATGACCCTAAGCCATGGTCTCCCAAGTGTGTGGGACAGTTGTTGCAAGAGCACGATCACCAACCTTCAGATTTAAAGTGCAAATTTGTCAGATATGTGGATCTGAAATTGTATGTGTTTAGTAATCTAGGATTTAGCTTGCTCAGTAAGTAGGATGGAACTGAATTTATAATGAATTTACATACAAAGGTAGACCAGTGTAGTTGTCTCCAGAAGGCTAGAGAGGTCCAGCCCACAGCCTCATATAGGTGACAGTGATGCATGGCAAGTGTATCCCTCCAACTCTGGTTTTGCCAAGAACCTGTCTAATATACTTGAGGGTGTCTTTGATATGGTCTTGAGATAAAATTTAGGGTGCCTTAGGTTAGGGTCCTCCAAAAGACTAGCTTCATAATTAGAACCCGCAAAGTTGGGCTGATCCAGAACATCTGAGATGATGGCATTGAGGTCTGTGAAGGTTTCATTGAATCTACTGGCAATCACACATTGAGCAAGGACCTCTTTGCCATCGACCATGAGCACTGTAAAATAATTACTATGTTACTATATGTTCCTTACAGTAACTGCACCGTTCAATATTCCGCAGATTAAACAGAAGAAATTCTAGTAAATATTATGGATTTGGCAGTTTGGAGAGGAAAACTGTCAGTGGCAGAAACCGCTTGGATTCTGAGGCCAAGTGATACTGTCTCCTCTTTGTTATACTACTTCCGCTATGAGGCACACTCTTGCTGATTTTTCCTTCCAAGAATGGATTAAATGCAGTGCCCAGCAATGTTATTCTCTGTGAGTACTGATCAAACATGAGCTGAAGAGGTGCAGCACACCCACATAAATCTCATCCTTAGAGAACGTTCTCTGGATTAAATGGGTATTAGTGACTTAATGCCTAATCTGCAAACAGCACGCAGCTCCTCAACACATGAAGAGGGCTGGAAAATGCTGTAGAGTGCCCCCTACATGCAGGATGTGTACCTTTTGGGCACTTTGTGGCATCCAGAGTCGTGTCCATGTGCACAACTCTGTGCCCAAATGGATCATGGCAGACAAGGGGGTATGGGCACGCATATGCTCAATTCAGGGCAGTGCTGAGGTGGCATGTGTGGTGAGCATAGGGGACGGTAGCTATGTGGCCTGTGGGGCTGCCTTAATGGCTACTACATGCCACTTTTCATCTAGCCTGTCCAGTGTCCTCAGGCCTGATAGGCCCTCCCTCCACCGGCTCCCAGCCCTTGCTGCATATGAATGGAGCTGGAGTCTCTCTGCCACATGCTGGTGTTTCCATTAAATGTGCATTTTGCATAAAGTGAATATAGCAGTCCATGGAGAACTGACATGGATTGCCGTATCCCATGGTCCCCTACATAGTGCAGATAGAGGATCCACTGGATCACCAACCTGGGCTTCAGATTGGATGCCCAGTGATTCTGACTGCATCACCTCTGCTCTGCCTATGGCCCCTACACTGGGAGGTGGAGGAGCTATGGATCACACCGGTCCCTACATATTCCTGGGGTGCATAACTTGATGGCCAGGATATACACAGAGTGTATCCCAGCTGCTTTTGTGGACTGGGCTATTACACATTTTTTTCCTTCATATTGCTTTGTTCTCTGGTGGACTCAGGCAGGGCGGCTCTGTTGCACCCCACCCTCTACCGGCTACCACCTCCCCAGGTACTCACTGAGATCCAGTGACCACCATGGCTTGCCTCCTGTGGCGGGGCCAGGAAGGGGAGGGTCATCCTCCCCCCACCTGGAGATCCTTTTTCCAGCATGGATTGGTGGTCCAGGTGGCGGTGTGGGTTGGGGCAAGTGGGTCTATATTATGTGTTGTTTATGCCTGACATTTGACGTAAAACGTCTTTTAAAAGGGGACACTTGTCCCAGTGGAGTTTTGCTGTAAAGGAAGGAAGGAAGGGTAGGTAGGTTACCCTTGTTTCTTCCCATAAGCATAGCATATGCTCTCTAGTTCTTTCTGCAAGCTGTATCTAAAGTGGTGACACTGATATGCCAATCAGTGGCAGTACACTGCCCCATTACATAGGAGACCTGAGTTTGGAGGGAATCACAGATCAGTCCCTTACTAGTGCAGTTGAGAGTAGACGCGCTACAGAGGGAAAGTGCTTGATCACCATGGGGGAAGACTATTTCTCATTGCTCTGTGGCACCCGTACTATACAGAAAAATATACACTGACTGATGTGGGAAACAGTTACAGCTTGTTCAGGCCTTCAGAACTGGAAGGTGGAAGCTATCTTTCATGAGACCTTACGAACATATGAAAATAGTCAGCAGAAGGTCTATCTAGTCTGCCTGATTGCAGAGCACTTCTCCACCACCTACTGTGGACTCAGCACCCCTTCCTCACCACTCTTGACTCTAACCTTCACCCTGACCCACCCTCTCTTCAACCCATCCACCCTCTTGAGAGATGACCTCTGCTGGGAGTTCATTCTACCCTGTCACCACTCATTCTGTGAAGAAACGTCTTCTGTATTCTTTCTTGAACCTTCCCTCCCACCAGCTTATAGTAGTGTTCCCCTGTGGTCTTCCTCCCATTTAGACAAAAAATATCCTCTGTATTCACCTCATCGATATTTTTCAGACACTTGAAAGCTTCAACCCAATTTTGCTCCCTCCTCGAGTGAGTACATGTTGAGGTCACACATGCTGTCCTCATATGCCTTGCCCCTGCTACCCCAATACATTTTTCAACACCCTCCTCTGGACTGTCTGGGAACATTTGATATCCTTTTCAGGTAGGGTCACCAGTACTGCACATCATACCCCAGCTGAGTCACACCATAGCTCTATACAGCAGTAACATACCATCCTCCTGTCTGTTAGTGAACCCTCACAATACACCCAGGCATTCTGTTTGCCATGGCTGATGCCTTTCTGCATTCATTTGTTTTCAGTTACTGGTGATAGCTACCCTCAAATCCTTTCTTCCTCCAGTTTGGTGAGTTGGACTCCCAGGCTGTAGTCGGTCCTCGGATTCTTTCCTCCTATTTGCATACATTGCACTTGTTTGCATTAAACCTGAACTGCCATATGCCAGACCACCTTTCCAGCCTTATGGTCTTCTTAAGGTTCTGTACCCCTCATTTGTATCTACCTCCACAAAGTTTGGTGTTGTCACAAAGAGGCTGACTGTGCTTTTGCCATCTCCAGTATCACTTATGAACACACTGAACAACGTCAGGCTGAGCACTGAATCCTATGGGACCCTGCCAGTGACTCACTCAATCCAGAGAGCCCCCCCAGCACCATTACCCTCTGAGTCCTACCTCTTAAACAATTTGCCATACACCTACTGAATTTATTTCCTGCCGCTAGGTTTTCCAACTTCCTTATCAACCTGTTGTCAGGCATCAAGTCAAAGGCCTTGCGGAAATCCAGAGGGATAGAATAAAGGGAAATATGAAGAAAAATTTTTCAAACATAGAAACGTAGAAGTTGTTGGCACATAAGGACCCGCTTTGCTCACTTACTCTGCCCAGTTTTCCTCTGCATGTACTATCACTGCATACCCTACCTGATCTCAGGCTAAACCCATTTCCTTACTAAGATTCCTTTGTGCCTATCCCATGCATGGTTGAAGCCCACCACTTTATTTGCCCCCACCACCTCCACTGGAAGACAATGCCCTGTCTCTACTACCCTGTCTGTGAAAAAGTACTTCCTCACATCCCTCCTAAATTCCCTCCTTTCAGCTTCATTGCATGCTCTCTTGTCATTGTGTTCTTACTGCTTTGAAAAATATTTCCTTCTTGTATTCTGTTCACACCTGTGAGGTACTTACAGGTCTCTGACATGTCCCCCCCGCCTTCTTTCTAACAGGGTGCACATAGTAAGATCCCTCAGTCTCTCCTTATAGGGCTTATGTTGCAACCGCTGCACCATTAAAGTCGCACTCCCTTGTACAGCCTCTACCCTATATTCTTCCTGAGATCTCTTCTGCAGAACTGAACACAGTACTCCAGGTGGGTTCTCACCAATGATCAAACAATGATCAAACAGTGGTAACACCACCTCTTTTCTGCTAGTGATTCCCCTCCCTGTGCACCTCAGCATCCCACTGGCCATGCCTACTGCCTTGTCACACTGCCCTGCCACCTTGAAGTCAATCAATCAATCAATCAATCAGTCTTTATTTAATCAGGTGGCATTACCTTTAGCATGCTCATTTGTAAGGGGCCTGGGAAGAACACATAAGTTATACAATAGAACAACAATAACACATGGTCAGCTCAAATGAATAACATAGACAACCCGAGGACTGTTAAGGCATAGGTGAACAATAATACTGACTACAACAAAATATAAAAACTATATACAATAAGTGTTCATGAAAACAACAGTTTTTGACATAATCAGTGCTGCACTATTAGGATCAACCTGCTCGGAAATATGACAGAAATGTGTAAAGGCACATGGAAACAAGCATTTGTCAATGCCAAATGTTGATTGCTTATATGTGCTGTTTAGGTATTTGGAAGTGAAAGTACCATGCCTAGGAACTGTCATGTGCCCTCCCCAAGACATCCACTGTGTCGTTCTGTTCAGTATTCACAGAAGAGGGGGAGGGGAAAGGGCCACAGCATTACAGTAGTTGCAACCGCGTGAAGAGGTGGACAATAGTCCATTGACAGGCAGAAGAATCCTGCAGAAGGTGAGTAAATTGAAGGTGGACAAAGCAATGAGATGAGATGGCATACACCCAAGCATATTAAAACAACAATGAAGGGAAATAGCAGTACCTGTGGCAGCCATGTTCACAGAGTCATTCAACACAGGGGTGGTGCCAGAGAATTGGAGAAGGGCGCATGTGGTTCCTCTATACAAATCCAGCAGTAGGGAGGAGGCTAAGAACTATAGGCTGGTCAGCCTCACTTCAGTAGTTGGGAAGATCATGGAGACATTGGTTAAAGAAAGAATAGTGGGCATCTAGAAGCCATTGGAGCCCAGGACCATAGGAAACATGGATTCACAGTGAGGAGGTCCTGTCAGACAAATCTGGTTGATCTCTTTGACTAGGTGACAAAGGAAGTAAATCAGGATGGGGCAGTGGACAACGGTTGATGTAAGCAAAGCCTTTGACAACGTCCCACATAGAAGGCTGATAAACTAGCTGAGTAGGCTGGGCATGGGGGAAAGGGTGGTAAACTGTGTTAGAAACTGGGTAAGAGACAGGAGGTAGAGAGTGGTGGTAAATGGGGTGCAGTCTGGGGAGAGGGGATGACCAGTGGGATGCTGCAGGGATTGGTCCTGGGGCCAGTCCTGTTCACTGTCTTCATTGGTGTCATTGCAGAAGGGCTGAAGGGAAATGACTGCCTGTTTGCAGATGACACCAAGATCTGTAACACAGTGGATACCCCAGAGGGGGTGGAGAAAATGAGGAGGGACCTGGGGAAGCTTGAGAAATTGTCTGAGGACTGGCAACTGAAGTTTAATTCAAAAAAGTGCAAAATTATGCACCTGGGACACAGAAACCCTGGGGAAAGGTACAGGATGGGGGGGGGAAGGAGTTGCTCACAGTCACAAAGAAGGAAAGGGACCTGGGGGGTCTTATTTTAGATGACCTGAAAATGTCAAAGTGGTAAGGTAGCTGGGAGGGCTAGTGACATGCTGGGGTGCATAGGCAGGGGTATCGCCAGCATAAGGAGGGAGGTAGTGATACCATTATATAAAACCATGGTCAGGCTTTACATGGAGTACTGTGTGCATTTCTGGAGGTCGCACCTTTGTAAGAATATTAACAGGCTGGAGATGGTCCAGAGAAGGGCAAATGAGATGGTACAGAGCTTGCAACACAAGACTTATGAGGAGAAATTAAGGGACCTCAATATGTACTCACTGGAAGAGAGATGGGAAGTGGGGATATGATAGAAACATTCAAGTTCCTCAAGGGTATAAATAGAACTACTGAGAAGCAGGATACAGCTGATACAGGCAGAAGTCAGAGGGTAGTTTCAGGAATGTTTTCCTCTGCTCCCTTTGCTCTGTCCTGTGGTGTGCCGCAGGGCTCTGTGCTTCCCCCATGTTGTTCACGGTGTATATGCTGCCATTGGGAGTCATTTTAAGGCATTATGGGCTGAGTTTTCACTGCTATGCAGATGATACTCAGCTGTATATGTCCTTTGTACCCTAACAGAATGACGCATTATCGGTCTTTAACAACTGCCTCGCTGAGATCCAGGACTGGATGAGTGCTAACTGGTTGAAACTGAATCTGGATAAGACTGAGGTGTTGGTTGTGGACCCGGGTCATTGTGCAGAGAAGTTGACTCCTGGGTTTCCCTCTGGCCTTGTAATAGGGGGTAACCTTCTGAACAGGTGCGAAATCTGGGCATAATTCTTGACTGTGGGCTGACACTGAAGGCACAGGTGTCGGCCGCTGTCAAGTCTTTCTTTTACCATCTGAGGAATATCGCTTGAATAAAACACCTTGTTCCACACGATGACCTTCTTGTGTTGGTCCACGCCTTTGTTTTCCTCGCGTCTTGATTACTGTAATGCTCTATATTTAGGGTTGCCAGGAGTGGATCTCCATTGCCTACAGCTGGTGTAGAATGCTGCAGCCAGGTTGTTGACTGGGTACCAAGAACTTGCCATATCACGCCTGTGCTGCACGAATTGCACTGGCTGCTGGTGTGGTGGAGAATCACTTTCAAGATTGCATTGCTGACCTATAAGACCCTACACGGTCAGGGACCAGGCTACTTGCAAGATCTTCTTCGACCTTATCTCCCTTCGCCCACTCCGCCCACTGAAGAGGGATTGCTAGAGATCTCCCAGGGTTCGTTCAGTCATCTGGGGCCAGAGCTTTTTTTTATGGCCCCAACCCTGTGGAATTCTCTACCTCATCAGATTAGAGAGTGTCTGTCCATGGAGTCATTTAAGGCGTCTCTAAAAAGTTATTGTTTGAACTAGCATTTGAATAAGTTTGCTGCTACTTTTGTTTTTATGCTGTTATTTATTATGTTTAATGTTATTTTGATATGTAATTGCGCTTTGATATGTAGAAAAGCACATTATAAATACATTTTGATTTGATTTTTATTTGATATGTGCCAACTTCTGTGTGATATTCTTTTGGTTTTATAAATCTGTATTCTCCAGTATTTCAGTAACCACATGACCACACTGCCTTCTTTAGGCAATTTTATGCTGGTTGATGCCTGGTGTCAGATGGCAGACAGAGGGCTCACTAGATTGTGTTGCCATTTGAAAAACTTCATAGAGTGTTCTTTTATTGGTAAGTGTTTCAGAAAGCTGGTGAAGGTCTCACAATTTTTATTATGATTTTATCTCCTTATCTCTGTCCCCTTTGGTCCTCCCATCCCCACACCCCAACAGTCATCAGTGGCCGCAGCAGCAACCTTCTTCTTGCCAAGATGGTGGGTGAGAAACAGAAACATAGAATTTGACAGCAGATAAAGACCGCTTGGCCCACCTAGTCTGCCCATTTCCCTACCTGATGGATAAGCTGCAGATTCTAGTTAATCAACAGCTTACTTCCTCCTACCCCCCAGTAGAATTGCCTTATGTCTGTCCGTGAGCAGCTGCCTTCACATTCTGTGAAGTCTGACATCTTTCTGTGCTGCTTATTGGTCATCTTCCAACATAGGCGAGGCACTGTCAGCCCAAAACTAACTCAGGACAAGCAGGTTTCAAAGTGGGGAAGAAATGGAGTGAGCAAGAATCAAGTACTCATTCAGATGCGGCGTCGATTTTAAAGATCAGCATACTGGTGTGGAGATTGTAATAGAACCCCAGCTCTTTAAGTAGCCTTATGAAGAGTAAAGGCTTCTCGAAGCACTGGGGTTCTGTTTATTGTACTATAGGTGGGCTGCATCTGATTTGGTAATTTACTGTACCTCACATTTGATGTATGGTAGGTCCAACTTTAAATAAACACTGCACCTGAATTAACACATAGTGCCATAGAAACATAGAATTTGTCAGCAGAAAAGGAATGCTCAGCCCACCCAGTCTGCCCAAGTGTCCCTACCTACTTGTAACTCCTGCCTGTATATGTTACTGTATGTTTTATTCTGCCTGCGTCCACCAGGACCTCCATGTGAATGAGCTTGCTCAATGGATTTTTCCTGCAATGAACTTGAACCTACTCCACGTCCATAGCCCTGTTGATCTCCGTTGAACCCCCTCCTTCCCCTTTTTCTAATATACCACTATGTTTATCCCATGCATGCTCTTCATGCCCCCCCTACCATTTTAGCTTCCACCACTTCTCCTGGCAGTCTGTTCAAGGCGTCTACCACCCTTTCAGTAAAGAAATATTTCTTCACACCTGTCCTGAATGCCCCCCCCAGCTTCATTGTATGTCCCTTGGTTTGGGTGCTCATCCTCATTTGAAGGAAACTCCCCAACTGTACCCTCTTTACCCCTGTGAGGAACTTTGTAGGTCTTGATCCTACTGGAGATGCCACTCTTTATGCACCCCAGAATCCAATTTGCCCTGCCCATAGCCTTGTCACACTGTACTGTCATCTTGAGGTCCTCTGATATAATAACCTCAAGGACCCTTTCATGTCTAGTGAGTATCAGTACCTCCTCCCATCCTATACCAGCATCGGGTTCCTATGCCCTAGGTTTTTGATTTTACACTTGGCATTGAACCCAAGTAAGTAAGAAAATGGAATTGATTTGAATGAATTGCAGGCTTTTAAGCAGCTTTTCAGGGAGTGTATGTGTTTGTGTGGAGGGGCTCTGCCACTATAACTATTTGCTTTTGATTTGGTATAATGTGCGAACAGACTAATCCTGCTCCCCACTCCGTGTGCTATATCAGAGATAAAGAGCCCAAATAGCATTGGGCCAAACATTGAGCCCTGCAGCACTCCGCTTGTCACTGCTCTGGGTGCTGAGAGCTACCCCACCACCATGACCCTCTGCACCCTCCCCTGTAACCAGTTCTCTATCCATTTAGTCAGACCACCTTCCACCCGTACCCCTCCTTCTCCTCACACTCTCCTCCTTGGCTTGTGTCCCTCCTCCCGGTAGTCCGCACCCTTTCTCCTCCTTATTCTTACCGGGAGGTGGTGCCTTCTGTATTACACTCAGACCACTCTGCCTGCCCCCTTCCAGGGTTACTAAGCCTCCACCTTTACCTATATATAGGGCGATGAGCTAATCAGGCTCCCCTGTCCAGACCTTTCTACCAACCTCAGTCTTTTGGACACCCCCCCCCAATTTGTTTAAATCCACCTTAGTAGAGATATACCCCTCTAATCCTGCCTTTTTTTTTTTTTTTTTACATATTTTCTCACTGGACTACAGTCAACTTGGTCATCCTGACCGATCCCCCTAGCCCTGCCCCCAACATCAGGCCGACCTGCTCAACTCCACTGATTACCCCTGTGGTGGGGTGGTGAGGAGCTTCCCAGGTCAACTCACTGGAGCAGGATCCAGTTGAGAATGTGCCATTCGGGGTGGGCAGGCGGAGTCGGAAGCTCATACTACCTGACCATAGCCCATTTTCCACTTTTCTCCCCTTCGCGGAGTGCGGGCATGCAATGACTCTTAGGCACAGCGTGCCAAGGTCCACCACAGTCCACCACCCTTTACTACACTGCTATAGTAGCACCCGCGGTCATTACCAGGGGCTGCTACAGAGTGGTGGGTCCCTGGATCCCAACCCGGGATAGGAGAGCAGTCCTCTGGATGCTCAATCCTATCCCTCCCTTGTCAACCCCTGGTTGCCCGGGCTTGCATCCGAACCCGGGTCACCAGCATGGTGTGAGGTGTGGCGTCCAGTGCCTCAACCCTCAGCGCCAGTGTGCCGGCAGCAAAGCTGCCTTTAATACTCCCCTCTCCTTCCTGCTCCAGTGTACCCTGTCCCCCAGGTAAAAGTCACTATTCCCCCAGACCCTACCACAGTTAGTCACTAACCTATAATGTTTCATGTGGCACCAATCCCTCAGCCACTTGAACTCCTGAAGCCTAGCCTTCCTCCCCATGCTTGCACATGGTACCAGCAGTACCTCCAAGAATGTCACCGACTTCCCACCATCTCACACTGCCTGCCCAAGTACTCAGACCTCCCTCACTACTTCCACAGTATCCCTGCCAAGTCATTTGTACCCACATGCAACAGTAAATGAGGTTTCTTCCTCCCCCTCGCTGCACACTTGAGCAGTGCCTGCCCTGCCCCTCCTGCAGTCAACCTAGGGACAGCTTCAACCCATATATGGCTGTGCCTCTCCTCCTTTCTGCCCCATCTCACCCATTTCAGTATAGAATCCCCCAGGATGAGTACCTCCCCACCTCTTACCCCCTTTCCCTTCTAATGCCCCTTCCACCACCCCAGTATTCGTTCTTCCCTGTCCCTTACCCCCACCAACTGCACCATCTGTGACTTCTGTATCTGTACCCCCTACTTCCACCTCACCCCTTTTCTCTGCCTTGTTTCTCTCATCCCCCTTGAACCCCTTCCCAGCCTGACTACTTCCTACTGGGCTTCCCATGTCGACCTCCCCTCCTCCCCTGCTGATTTCTAACCCCTCTCCTATCCCCACTGTTGTCAATTCAGAGCCCCCATTCCCTTTTACCCTGATAATGATGCCCCTCCCATCCTTCCCCCTTCCCGTAGCCTTCTCTCCTTTAGTCACCACTCCTCCTTCCTTACTAGCCCCTTCTACCCTTTTTGTCCTCATTATCTCTTCCCCTACCTGTTGCCATCCCCTCATGTCCCGCTTGTCCTCCCTCCTTCAGTATGTTCCTGCCCTCTCTGTCCCATAGCAGAGGTTTGAATCAATTTGTAGTAGATGCTTGTCCTACATCTCTTCCCCTATCAGTTCCCCTCCTACTTGTTCCCTCCATGCCACCCCTGGTTCCTCCCCACCCACAGCCATCTGCTCTCTCCCACCAGGTGCTCCTCGGGTCTCTTCCTCCCCATCAGGAGGCCCCCGCCTCACCTCAGTACCCCCTCCCTTCTCCTCTCTTTTCTGCTAGTGCCTTTGATACTGAGGTTGGTTTCAGTCCCTAGTTATTCTTCCTCCGTCGCCCTTTGTCATCCCTTATTCCCCCCCTCAGGATGCCTACCATACTCATCTGCCCTGCCACTTACACTCCTCTCTAGCTTACACAGTTCCTCCCTCAAACTACCCAGTCATCTACAGACCATACAACCCCTCCCCCATCCTCCAAGCCCAGTCCAGGATCATGGCAGACCCACACCCTGTACACCCCTCCACCCTTCCAAAGATGCCCACCCTATTGACATGTGGCACCTGCCCCATTTTGGCCCCATCTTAAGTTACAGGCTCTTACTCCCAGGTTCTGTACCCTACTACAACTGTTATGACCTATTTACTCATTGGTGCCTTTTTCTGCCCCCAAAGAAATCTGCAGCAGTCCCGACAGAGCACCGTTGAGCTCGCTCACTCCCCCTCTCTCACTCACTCATTCTACTTCTCCCGGTGCTGCAGGCTGCCCTTTTGTACTGGGCTCCTGTCTGCACTGGCACCAAAAGTATTGAAGTGAGCAGTGCGTCGCCACACCGTTTCAGCATATGGAGCATCCCCTGCCTCTTCCATACTTCCAGGTTCTAAACCAGAGGGTAAGCTGTCCGGAGGAGGGAGCCCACATTTTGAGCTGCTTTTCTTTAAGTCAAGGGCTCTCTGTCAGTCATTCTTTACCTTACCAAGTGTTGAGATTGTACTGTGATGGGGCTTGAAGTCTGGTTGCACTGGGTTAAGCAGGTTGAAGGTGTCAATATAGTTCCTAAGTTGACTATTAACTATTTTCTTCAACAGTTTTGATAGGATTGGAAGTAAAGAGATTGACCTGTAATTATTGAGGTTGGTTGGATCTCCTGATTTGAAAAGGGGTATGACTTGAGCAGTTTTCCAGACTGATGGGAGTTCACCCATGCCGTGGGACAGGTTGAAGAGCTGTGTGATTGGTGCTGCAAGGACTCGATGATTAAGTTTTAGAAAGTACAGTCCAATAAGATCCACTCCTGCATCAGATATGATGACCCCAAGGTCTCTTTCCTGCTTTGTGACCATCAATACCTCCCTCCATTTTTATACACCACCCCTGGGTTTCTGTGTCTTAGGTGCACGATTTTATGCTTTTTCGCACTGAAACCCAGCTGCTACACCCTTGATCACTCCTCAGGTTCTCTCAGGTCTCTATTCATTCTCAACATCCCCTCTGGAGTATCAGCTCTATTACAGATTTTGGTGTCATCTGCAAAGAGGCATACTTTCCCTTCCAGTTCTTCAAAAATGTCAGTTATGATGACACTGAAGAAGACTGGTCCCAGCAATGAGCCCTGAGGTACTTTTTCACACAGAGAGTGGCAAACCCATGAAACCATCTGTCCCACAAAAGTGTCCTGATTTGCAGACCCACAATGGGCTTAACACAAGTTTTGACGACCCCTCCCCCAAAATATGAACTCTTCACCATCAGAGTTTTCCAAACAATGATCTGGGCAATAAATTGGCCTAAATATCTGACTGAGCACCAAAATGACCCACAAAAAGTACGAGAAAACATAGGCATTCAGTCCTACTTATTAGGTGAGTAGAGAAACTCAAAAGATCTACAGTATGCAGGCAATGACTACATTTCAACACAGAAACTTTGTTATGCAACACAGTAGAAAAATATAAATATCTGCTTAAGTGCATAGCAAAAACAGATGAGAGGTTATGAGATAACTAAAAGGTACAGAGTTGACACAGGTGCCACCTTGGATATTATAAACCACACGGACTATAGAGTGTAAGAGAACAGAACTGCAATCATTGAAAGCCAGTGCAACAGTTATGAACACTGGGGGGGATGGGTCCTGCATGTAAATGCTTCCCATGACAGCATACTTGCCCACTCCAAAACTGCAACAGCACACTGTATTATGGATTTTCCATATGGGTTTGGAGGACCATACAATGAATCCCAGTACTCAGGGCACCATGATCGCTGGTGCATGTAACTAAAAAACCTTTGCAGAAAAGAGACAAAGTAGGGGACTTCCAGGATGTCATTATCCTAATGACTAATGAATCCTCAGCTATGCCATGCACATGAAACAAATTTATGGTAGATTAAACAAGGACTGTTTTTGATCAGAAGAGCCATTCTCAGAAGCATAAGATGACCATGACAAGGAAATCTATATTTTTATATTGCACCTTTTACAGCATTCAGACATTACCATGGTCCAAAACCATAAGACCATAATAAGAGCTGGTTCATTTTCCCCTGGTATGTGATACAGATGAGACATACTGATGAGTCCTAACATGGACGAAACTGATGTCTGTGTCTTCTTTTCTCAGTCTTTACAGATTAATTATGTGAGAGGCCATTTTGCATATGCACTCCTGCTTAAAGTAGAACCAATCTAAATGTTCATGGTGATTTGCATATACATCCCATGATGTTTTGAATTATTGGGGTATGTCCAGTTTTGTATTTCTTTGAAACCTAGCTTTGTAGCCAGTGCCATTTTTGGATAATCCATACTTTAGTGCTTTTGTGCTGGGGTCCATTGTCTTGTTAGCTTTTTTTCTGTTGTTGGTCCCACCATGACCCAAATCTGTAAGACCATCATAAGGGCTGGTTCATTTTCCCCTAGGGATGAGATACACATGAGGTACACTGCTGAGTACTGAAAAGGACAAAACTTGTGTCTGTGTCTTCTGTTCTCATCCTTTGCCATGAGCATGAGAGGCCATTTGGGACCATGCACTCTTGCTTAATGCAGAACCAGTTTTTAACCCTTAGACTGCCATGGATGGATATATCCATCCAATATTCATAATCATTCTAATTCTGTCAGTAGTCTATGGGTTAATTCTTTCATGGTAATTTGCATTTACATCCCCTAATGCTTTGCATTACTGGGGTTTGTGTGATTTTCTATTCTGCTGTCATGACAAATGGACAGTAAGCTTTTTCTGATAGGCTTGGAATACTGTAAAGGGTGCTCATACAATCACCTCTATAAGTTGAGTAAACTTGCTTTCTTCTACATAGTCCAAGATGCTTTGCTCCCACAAAATAAATTGTTGTCCCAGCATTTTGTCATTGAAGGCCATGAGATTTCCAGCAGCTTTACTGTACAGGAAGGAGAAGAGAAAGAGATGAGTACTATACAGTAAATAAACAAACTCCAAAACCTACTGCAAATATTGGTAGGTAGACACGACATATGGGGCTGGATATTCAAACTGTGCCATTGTGTGTGCAAAGCCCTGCACTGCTCCAAAAGTTAAGAGGAGGTGGCTAGGGCGATATTCAATGGAGTTGCGTATTGAGCAACTCCCTTTGAATATCACCTCGCCACAGCCACTGTGCATGACACAGTGGAACTTGCGCCACCGCAAGTGGTCAGAGTGGTGCATTCAAGATGCGGTGGCTAAGTTCCATCGCTACCATGTGCAAATTTCGATATTCAAAAGGTGACAGCAAATGAAGTTGCAAGGTACGGGGCCATATTTATCTACTTATGGCCCCATTTGCATGTTATTACATGCAGGTGCGCCGATCCCCGACAACTTGTGCCTGGCGCCCTGCCAGGCAGCAGCCATCGGGTTCCGACGCACCCTGCAGCACGATCGCGAGCATGGAGTAAATCATCCTCCATGACTGGCCCGATCGTGGGCATAATAAAAATGACAACCCTCCTCACTGACCCGATCGCGCCAGAATGGAACACTTTCAAAGTCCCTATTTTCAGGGTCCAGTGGATCGCAGCTCGATCGCAGGCATAAGAGTCATCCTCCCAAAGTCCTATTTCCCTGGTGTCCACATGGCCCCCACCCTACCACTCATGATCCCCACCACTCGCTACTCCACCGCCCGTCATCTTCCTCCCGCCGACTGACTGCTCGAGGGCTGCACGCCATTGGTTCAGAGCAAGAGCCAATAGGCGTAGAATATAATATATAGCATAGTTCAGATATGTGAATGAATGAATTCATTCTACATATCTGGACTGCCTTAGAGAGTGAGGTGCACCCATTGGCTCTTGCCTGAACCAACGGGCGGCAGCCCACTGAGCAGCTGGGTCAGCGGGGAGGTGGTGTGACAGGCAGGATGCTGCCACCCGCGGCTGAAGGGGTAGTAGGTGGTGGGGTCTGTGGTGGGTGGTGGGCTCTGTGGGTGGGTGGGTGGGGGCCACTGACCACCAGGGAAATAAGACTTTGGGGGTTGACTTTATGCCCACGATCGGGCTTTGTGCCCACTGGACCACCAGGGAAATAGGACTTTGGGGGTTTACGCTATGCCTGCGATCGGTTTCATGGTCCACTGGACCACCAGGAAATAGGACTTGGGGTTGACTCTTAAGCCCACGAGCTGGCTTCATGTGTCCACTGACCACCAGGGATATTGCTCTTTGGGGTGAATTCCATTCTGGCCGATCGCCAGTGGGGTTGTCACTTTTATTATGCTCTGATCGGGCCAGTCGGAGGGGGGTGTCATTTATATTATGCCCATGATCGGGCCAGTCCGGGAGGAGATTTCCATTATGCCCGCAATCGGGCCGCAGGGGGGCACAGGGCACAGTGAGGGCCACCCACAGGTGGCAGCTGCTGTGTTGCACCCTGCAATGCGCAGCTCACCTGTTGGTGGCCCTAAACTTAATCCTTTTGGGGTCTCAAAGTTGGCCGCAGGCGCAGGTAGGGGCTGCGCCTGACATCCCCTGCACAGCCCGTGAATACCGGCTGTGCAGTTTATGCATGGTTCCTCCTCCGTTGAGCATGCCTTCATTAGTATCATGTTGCTCAGCATGACTTGGGGGGCGCAACTGCCACCTGCTGAATATCGCAGAATGGCGCAATTTCGGACTTGCGCAGGCGCAACCCTATTGCGCATGGCGCAACCCTTTGAATATCCAACCCATGGAATAATATATGGGAGTATACATAAAAGGCTGTGTTTCTTTGAGGGGTGAGATGGCATCACAGACTTTGAAAGTGATGCTCGAGAGGCCTCTATGATGTCATTTCACCCCAAGATGGAAACATCAGCCTTGTTGGTATGGGTGCCATAAATTATTTTATATAATATATGGTTGTTTTCATTTATTTACCTAAGGTGTCAGTGTGGCTCAGTTGATAGCACATCTGCCTCTGGACCAGAAGGTTGTGGGTTCTCCCGCAACACTGGAATTGACTCATATCTAAAACACTAGCATCTGAGTGCAGTATTGGGGTGCAGTATTGCTTGGGTGTGCATCCTTCAGATAACACGTTAACCTGAGGTCCCTTCTACCTTCCTGCTGCTGTCCTGGTGAGAGTCAAGGTGGAAGAAAGAACTCAAGGTACTCTTGCAAAGAGTAGGGACATTGCCCTGGACCAGAAGGTTGTGGGTTCTCCTGAACACCGGATTGGACTCTTATTAAACACTGGCATCTAAGTGCAGTATTAGGGGGTACTGTACTGCTGGGGTGTGCTGTCTTTTGGATGAGATGTTAAACTGAGGTCCCTTCTACCCATCCTAGTGTTGTCCTGGTGGGTGTCCAGGTGGAAGTAAAAGAACCCAGGGCATTCTTCGCAAAGAGTAGGGGACATTCCCGGTGTCCTGGCCAACATTCCCCTTCTCATAAACTGGTTCATGCAATTGTCCAGGCTGTGTGTGTGGGTGTTAATGTGTGATATGGCCTCCACTGCACATTCAGTCACTTCACTACCAGTCTAGCATTGCTGGTAAAGCACTTTGGGATACACTGTGTAAGAAAAGTGCTATAAAAATACTGATTCTTCTTCTTGTTCTAAATGTGTCTGAACTGTGGTAAAATAAACAGAAAACAACAAACAACAGGATAAGATTAAAAATCTTTACTGTAATTTAGTTATAGCTATGAGAACTGGTAATATTTCTAGTAGCCCATCTTTTAAAAATAATAAAGTAAGGTTTTTTTTTTCAGTCTTGCTAATATCTTTTTTATGCAGACTCTGCAGTGTAGGCAAGCATGAGGAATCTTAATAGCCCAGGATTCTGTGTTTTTGTACCACAGTAGTGACATAGCTACTGTGTTATAAATTATGACATCATTTTAGCCAATCAAGATTGTTTATTCCCAAACATTCCAGGTACATTTATAACCATAGAAATTACAGAGACTAGAATGGCAATTGCTTATGCAAATCTACATGATCACCCATATTTCTGCTTTAGTAAAATCTATGAGCCCCTGTTCCACCAGCACTGCTAAAACAAGGCAGACTATTGTGACTGGCGGCAGCAGTGACGACACCCTAGCAGGCAGACCGGTGACATGTTTGGACCCATGCAAAACAATGCCTTCTGCCATTCTAGCCTCTATTACGTCTATGTTTATAACCACAAGAGCTCTGTGACCTCTGTGGTAGGGAAAGTGATGGAGTCACTTCTGAAGGAAAGAATAGTCGAGTACTTAGAGGCCAGTGGAGCACAGGACCCAAGGCAGCATGGGTTCACAGCGGGAAGGTCATGTCATACGAATCTAATAGATTTCTTTGACTGGGTGACCAAAGTTGTAGACCAGGGAGGGGCTGTGGACATGGTCTACCTAGACTTTAGCAAGGCATTTGACACAGTCCCACACAAAAGATTAATAGTCAAATTAACCAGCCTGGGAGTGGGACCCAGGTTGGTAGCCTGGGTAAAACATTGGCTGGACAACAGGACACAGAAGGTAATTGTAAATGGAGTCCATTCTGAAGAAAGGGGGGTTACTAGTGGGGTACCGCAGGGTTCAGTATTGGGTCCAGTCCTTTTTAATGTCTTCATCAGTGACATTGCAGAGGGACTGGAAGGAAAAGTATGCCTTTTGCAGATGACACAAAATCTGCAACAGGGTTGATACACAAGGAGGCGGAAAGGATGAAAAGGGACTTGGCAAGGTTGGAGGAATGGTCAGAAGTATGGCAGCTAGGATTCAATGCAAAGAAGTGCAAATAATGCACCTGGGAAACAAGAACCCAGGGAAGAATACACAATGGGTGGGGAGGTAGTAACAACAACAAAAAAGGAAAGGGACCTGGGGTAATCATATCAGATGACCTTAAGGTTAGCAAGCGATGGAGAAGGCAGTAGGGAGGCTGGGGTACACTAGGATGTATAGGAGAGGCATCAGCAGCAGAAAACAGGAAGTTGTTATCCCTCTGTACAGACAGTTGGTGAGACCCCATCTGGAGTACTGTGTCCAGGTCTGGAGACACCATCTCTGCAAGGACATAAACAGGATAGAAGCAGTCCAGAGGAGGGCAACTAAAATGGTGCAGGGTCTGCAAGAGAAGCTGTATGAGGAGAGACTAAAGGAGCTTAATATGTATACCCTGAGGAAAGAAGGAGAGGGGGGACATGATAGAAACTTTGGCACCTCAGTGGAATCAACAAAGTCCAAGAGGGCAGTATTTTTCAGAAAAAGACTTGCAAGAACAAGGGACACAATTTAAAGATAGAAGGAGGGCGTTCAGGGGCAATGTGAGGAAGTATTATTTCACAGAGAGGGTAGTGGATGCATGGAACAGCCTTCCTGAGGAGGTTGTGGGGTCTAAAACTGTGGGAGAATTCTAAGAATGCATGGGACAGACATAAGGCAATTCTTGTGGGGGTAGGAAGAAATAGGCTGTTGGTTAACTAGGATCTGTGGCCTATCCTGTAGTAGGAAATGGGCAGACTAGATGGGCCTAGCGGTCCTTATCTGCCATCAAAGTCTATGTTTCTATGTTTCTAAGAGGATGTGTCATGCAAATAGTTCCAAAATTCTATGTTCAGTTGGCATAGTCCATTTCTCAGACAGGGTTTTCTAATTTTCAACAAAGTAAAATATTTTGATTCTAGTTTCAGCTTTAAAATAGAAATCGCAAACATGATCTACAACATGTTCATATGTACAGTTACTGTGCCGCTTATAGTTACAAGAGTTTCTTCAAGCCTCTTGTAGCTAGAACTACTCAGCTTCGCTTCTTACCCAAAACTCAAGAATATACTCTTATACCCACAACAGATACAGCTCTGGAAATGTATTGATTTCATATACAACAACACTGGACCATATACTATAATACAGTGCATGATATCTAAGCCATTGGACTTGTTATCACAGTAGAAACAAACTCTGGTCAGAGCCACTATAGCTGCCAATGTATTAATCTAGATAAGGGTGTTCATTGGACTGAAACATAAAGATGAATTGCCATAGTCAGCTCTGTGTATAGATTTCATTTTGGTAAAGTTAGATCAGTTATCTGGCTGATCCTGTGTTTCCGTGTGTTTAAAATGCAAGCAGCGAGTGCATCTTGTACTGTGTGGGAAAGAGATGGAGCCCCTGCCAAGACCTTCAAGTAATGGTAGAAGTAATGGGCAGAGGAGAGATATAGCTACAGTAGGGACTATGGACCAACCTATAAAGATAAGATCCTATACTGAGGTGATGTCCTGCTTCCATTCTGGAGGGAACCATAGTCCGTAGGAACAGTTTAAATGTTAGTTCAATGGACATTTAAAGTAGCCAAGAGGGAAATGGAAGAAATAGAGAAGGCAGAAAGCGCCACCACCACAGGCAGACATAGAGAGTAGGGAGATCCCGAGGGAGAGAGTTCCACCAGGATGCAAATTATTCCAGGAAGTAGGTTAGCAAAGGAGGAAGGTGGGGAAAGGAGGAGTCAAAGGAAAAGTGGAGGACGGAGGAACAATTGGAAAAGGAGAACGCAACAAGAAGAGAGCTGAGGAATGTCAAAATGGTGTAAGGTCTGGATCGAAACCCTATGAGAGAAAACTGAAAGAGTTCAATATGTACACTCTGGAAGTGAAGAGGAGAGTTGGGATATGATTATGATGGGCTAAGTGGTTCCCACCTCGGCCCGCAGAGTGATTCATGAGTGCTTCAGATATTAATGGGTAACGCCAAGTCCATTGGAAAACACTGACTTCACATTACCATGCCTTCCCAAACCACTACTCCACCAATTTAAGTGAATTACATTGAAAACAATGTGCTTTGGCTCACTTCACCTTGTTTTTAAGCTCAAAGGTGAATTTTGCAGTGATTCTTGGGATTTCAGATCACATGTGCTCTAGATTGTTCTGCACACCTCACTCAGGATAGTCTGTGTAAGAAGCTGTAGGAGACAATCTGTTCTGAGAGCTCTCTGCAATTCAAATCTTCAAAAAGCTGTTAAAAAGCCTTTTGAGTAATTTTTGTTTTGCTGAAACTTTAGTTCATTGATTACAGGAAGCCTCCTGTGCTCATACTATTGAGCATCTATTGTTTAGGTGTGGATTTGGAATGTTAATGTACAACATTCAGTCTGTGTACTGAGAGACAGTGGAAGTGTGCTTTGGAGAAGGCCTATCTGTGGTGTAGGTAGATTAACTTGGAGAAAAGACTGCTTTCTGTTTTGGTGATATTTTTCTTGAATATCTGTGTTAATATACACACTGTAATATTTTCAATATTTCTTGCCATTTTTGCTGATTGTTGTGTGCAGCAGTGCATAATTTTAGCTTGTATAAAATATATGGTTATATTACTGAAGTTTTCAATTTGTTATGCATTACTTAGTGTGTGTGTGAGTATGTGTGACACGTACATCAACCGACACCCTTTATTGTGCCACATAATACCCCTTAGCAATGTGAAGCTGCTATCCACTGCAGCTGTGTGATTTTTGTACTTCATTGTAGTATCTTTACTAGTACTAGTGACTGTTACTGCAGCATGCAGTACACTGCCCCCCCACAGCCCGCCCTAACCGCAAAGATATTCTTTTCCAGATTTGAATTTATTGATATTAAAGAGCTGCAGGTAGTAACTTGGAGTTGTGGACAAAAGTGCATAGCTATAGGGTCACAATCAGTTTTAATATCGGGTTACCTAGTGTAGGCTAAATGGCAAGTTTAGGCCAGTCTTGATCCAAATAATTATGTAATTGCCTGAGGGCCTCTACAGACCAAAAAGAGAGGGAGATTTAAGAATGGGGGTAAGTGGGATGGGTTAAGTAAAGCAAACTACAAAACTGAATCCCACTTTCTGACATATCTCTTTCTCAATGATTAGCCACAAGGGACTATATCTGGATTCTTCTTTAAATAAGTCTGGGTGACCCTAAAGGAAGAATTTACTGGTGTGGAGGGCACCGTAATAGAGAAAGAGATTTGGAAGACGAGTCCCCTTGATCCCTCAGACGGTAAGGTGAAGTACAGCAATCGGACTGCACCCCCTTCCAAAGGAAATTATTATGTAATTGTTGCAGCTGGATGAACCAGGATATAGGGAGATAAAGGCATAATATACCAAGGGGTAATAGCAATCAGGGCAATATATTCATTTTAATCATATTAATTCTGCTCCATAAAGGGGGGGGCTGTCCATCAATGTAGATCAGATTTAATTTCTTGCAAGAGGGAGTAAGATTTTCATTGACTAAAGTGTAAGGACTATGACTAGATGAATACCCAAATATGTCAACATCTTAGGTCCCCATTCTAACCCAAAATCCAGACCCTCCTGCTTATTGACATAGTCATCAAGAGGAAGTACTTTGGTTTTTGTCGGATTCAGTTTATAACTAGAGAGGAGGGAAAAACATTTTATTTCTCCTAGAGCCACCAGAATCGAAGTAGATGGTTCCTCATAGAGAAGAAGCAAATCACTGGCGTAGGCTTACAATTTGTATCAGCTCCCTCTGGTAAGAATCACTCAAACAGTCAGGTTTACCAAGAGTTGCTGGATAAGGGGTTCTAAATATAAACTGAACAAAAAAAAGGGGAGAGCGGGCAGCCCTGCCTTGTTCCTCACTGCAAGCAAAATGGGGAGAACAACACCCCAATGCTCCAGATATGGGCAGCATGATCACTGTATAACACTTTAATCTAGTTTTGGTACTCAATGGGGAAGCCAAATTTCTAGAATTTTAAATGAAATGACCAGGAAATGCAGTCAATAGCTTTGTCTGCATCCAGGGTTACCAAGACAGAAGGGGTCTTGCTCTCTCTGGCCACGGACATCAAATAGTGGAGCTTCTGTAGATGATCACTTGATAAATGGCCCGCCATAAGCCCGACTTGAGCGGAATTAATCAGTCCATCCCATACTAGAAGGAGTCTATTCACTAATACCTTGGCTAAAATTTCTCAGACTTTAGAAAGGAGATTGGGTGGTAGCTACTGGGGGATTTCTCTTCTTTGCCTGGCTTCTTTATTAACATGATCCAAGCCTGTGTTAAAGAAGAGTCTGTAAGGCCAAACAAAAGCAAATAATTGAACAATGAAATAAAAAGGGAATAAGCTCAGCAAAGTAGGCTTTATAGAAGTTATTTGTAAAGCCATCCAGGCCATGAGCTTTATCGAGGGGAAATTGTTGTATCACCCGAGTGACTTCAGACAGTAGAATAGGACTTTTTAGGATATCTTGTTGTGGGTGCAATTGAAGAAGGGGAAGCTCATCAAAATATTTATGCGTATAACAGATCATAGTCATATGGAGGGTCCAACTCATATAAACAGCTATAAAATTGATGGACAACTTCAGCAATCTCACAGGGATGGGCGACAAATGTGTCACTAACTACAGCACAGATGTTGGGTATGATCCTCCCAGATTCAAGTTGCCAGAATTGGACTGCAAGCAATTTGTTGGCTCGATCCCCCATCTCCAAACACCACCTTAGTTTAGAAAAGTAATAATTCTGCTTTATCCACTAGAGGATGAAAGTTTTGCACTCTTAAGGCTGTTAGTGGTGCCAGTTGGCATCAGAGTAGCAGAAATGCAAAGTTCTAGGTCTGTAATCTGCTGAAGAAGATGTGCCATCTGCACAGTATGCACTTTTGGTGTTTAGATGCCAGACAAATACACTCCCCTCTGAATGCACATTTGGCAGCCTCCCAAAGCACGACTAGCTGTGAAACTGAGTTATTATTATAGACAAAAAATGGATTGGATATTTTCCAATAGAACCAAATTTAATTGACAGGTCTTTAAGCAGCTCTGAAGTAAACCGTCAAACCGTGTCTCGCTCCTCCAACACATGGAGCTAGTAAATCATTGTTACTGGACTGTGGCCCAAGATGACCATCTGCTGAATTTCACAATAAGAAAGTCCTATAAGTGCTTCCACACTGATTAAAAAATAGTCTGTATGGGAAAAAGAGGAGGTGTGTATGAATAGAAAGTATACTGATGCTCTGTGGATGAAGGACGCACCAGTGGCTGGATTCACCAAGCTTTCAGAAGGTGCAAATCCTTCTCTAAGTCCCCCAAGCTGCCATAGCTACAGAAAAAAGGGGAGATTGCTCTAAGTGCTATTCACAAAACCCTCCACAGCTGTGGAAAAAAACACTACGGACTGTGGAAAAAAAGTGCAGCTGTGAAAGTCCCTGAGGAAAAAAAAGATGTGAGATAAGTAAGGCACATCCCCTGAAGGGCTATTCTCAGCCAGGTTTTTTCCAAAGTTATAGAAAAAATGTTACACACAGTGGAATGAGGTGCAACTCTCCCTCAGCAAACTGCAGTAGTGCCCCAAAAATTGGAATCAATTAAGGTGGAGGTGAGGCACAGGTAATAGCATCCCAGTCAGTACGGCAGTGGCTGATGTTACAGTAACAAAAGTACACATTGCCATGCAATGGCAACAGGCAACAACCATCAGACCCAGTGCAGTCCATGATGGAGCGCCACAGACAGTAGAGCCTGACCAGCCTGAAGTGAGTGTTACCCCCTGCAGGCAACAGGAACGACCCCAGGGAGGGACAACGAGCGGTGACAGTCAGCCACTGTAGTGCTATGGTATTGCTTGTACCTGGTAATTCACGGTAGTCCCAGTTGAGGGACTGGTTGCTGGTATCTTTGTGGGTGCTGTCAGCCTCATACTACTGCAGCAATGTTAATGTCTGCTGCTTCAGCTACTTGTACTATTGCTGTGCCTTCTCAGCCATTTCCACAGCTGCGGTTTCGCAGCACTTGCGGAATTCCCACAGCTGCAGGGATTCTGCAGTTGCGGTACTTTTTGTGGAATTCCCTCAGCTGCGTGACTGCCTTAAAGAATATCACACAACTGCATTTCCGCAGTGCTGCAAACCTTTTTCCCCACAGCTGCGGATTTTGTTGTTCTTGAGAATCCTGCCCCAGGTGTCTACTAGTACTATGGAATCTATCAAATTCCTCGAACCTCATTACGCTTGGAGATAGCCTTCAAGAGTTCCCAGATCTATCCAGTTTGGATTGGTAAACCAAATTCCAGTCTTCACTGAAAAAATATTGGGAAGGTAGAAAAAAGGGCTAAATGTACCGACAGCTCAATAAACAAGCATTTGTCAATACCGAATGTTGACTCAGTGGCATTGGCATTGGTAGTGCAGGAGTTAGAGAGATGCATAATAGGAATGGCAGTGAAGTATTGCACCAATATCACCCCCCCCTGAGACTGAAAGGTATTGGGAATGCGGCTTTGGGTCGTCGGCCATAGTGCTTACACCATTCCACTTCACCCCATCCTGAAGACACTGACAGGCATCACGGTGTACTTTGGGGACTTCAGCCCTTATGTTCATCCCATTCCATAAGGAAATAAGATGGGTTCAGTATAGAAGAATGGGGTGAATGTTAGGGTGACAGATCCCAAGGCACACTTCAATGCCTATCAGTGGCTGTAGGATGGGAGTGGGGGTAGAATGCGCGAACATTACAGCCAACGAACACAGGTTATGCCCCAGATTACTGCCAGTCTCTACAGGGTGGGTGTATGTTGGAAACCTTAATGCCCTAGGCATTTGTTAGTGTTTTCACTCCAGATTTTCAACATGGGATTTTGGGACCCCACCTCATGAACAGTGGCATTATCATTTTGTTACTGAATCCTGAAAGGTGATTTCGCATAACTTGCCATTGGAGCCACAGGTGTGAAACAGATTTTGATCAGGATGCAAAAAATGACAGCTGTACTGTTCATGAGGAGGTGTGCAAAAATGGCAATGTTAAAAATCTGGAGAGAAAATATGAAAAATGTGCTAACTTACAGGTGTGCATAGAAACTGTGCAAAGCACACCCGTAATACTGTCATTTCTTGGAATTTATTCACAACATTTTCAACATGGGCATTTTGGGACCTCTCCTCATGAACAGTGGCACTGTGATTTTGTTAATCTGTCCTAAAAGTTGATTTCGCACAGCGACCGCACCCATTGTGTGCCACAGGTGTGAAAACATGTTTCGGGCAGGATGTGAAAAATGACAGCTGTACTATTCAGAAGGAGGTGTGAAAAAATGGCAATGCTGAAACTCTGGAGTGAAAATATTAAACATTGGTAAAGTTATGAGTTGCATAGAAACTGCACAATGCACGCTCGTAATGCAGTCATTTTTTGGAAATTTTCCACCAGATTTGCTGCATGGGCTTTTTGGGACCCCACCTCATGAACAGTGGCAGTGCCATTTCATTAATCAGTCCTGAAAGGTGATTCCACACAGCAACCTCAGAATCACCTTTCGGGACTGAGAAACAAAATGACAGTGACATGTTCATGAGGTGGGTTCCCAAGAACCCCATGTTGAAAATTTGGGGCCAAAATTCCAAAAAATGGCTGAGATAACAACCTAAGTTGAAACACCCCATTGCTTCCCATTATAAAGCTTACCATTGTTTCTTCACATCGCAGTTCGACTTGAGGTTTTCTCCAGTGTGCTGCAATTCTGGGGAAGGGGAACGGAGGGAGCAGGGAGGACAGCAGCAGTGGGAGGTTGCAGGAGGGTTTTATTGTCTGTCGGGGACAGAGAATGGAGGAAGCGGGAGGGCAGCAGCAGGGAGGTTGCGGGAGGGTTTTTTTCTGTCGGGGATAGGGAACGGAGGAGTGGGAGGGCAGCAGCACTGGGAGGTTGTGGTGTGGCAGGTGGCAGGAGCTGCGAACATGCCAACATGGGAATTGGGCACCCGATGTCTGCTTTCTGCAGATTGTGTGTCGGATGGCAGAAGTCGCCATTTTACTGAAATGGTTCACCAGGAAAGGCACATGATGGAGGTGTGCCATCTGCCGATGCAATGATGAGCTTGTCTCTGATTGCAGCGGCAGATTTGTTTCATCTCCATGGCTCTCTTTGAAACTGCTGTCATTGGCAGCATGCTCACTGATTGGGGGCAGAGGGATGCACCCACTAAAGTGTTTCCTGAATTGGCCAACATTGACACACCTCTGCAGTTTTGCTATCACCACAAGATGTTGCTTGCATTTGAGCACAAGCCAACATAAAAAGGAGGGAGAATCCATGTTGGGGCCATAAATTGACCCCAGAACCACATCAGTTAACATTAATCGGCCATGTAAGAGAATAAATCTTCCTTCAGGGTCCCATTCCTCCTGACGTAGCTGGAAAGAAGTCCCTCAGGCTATCAGAATAGCCACACTTCCATGTTTCGTTCTGCTGCCTGCACCATAAGCTTGTCCCACCCATGTTCTTCTAAAACCAAGAAGATCGTCTCTATGAATATGTGTTTCTTGCAAAATTGCAACACCCACTCAAAGGTTCTTAAGGTGTCGAAGATCATATATAATTTCCAGCTGTCCCAAGGACCCTTTACATTCCAGTTTGCAAAAGTGTATAAATGACCTACGGGGCCTATGCATGACTCTGTGGTAGGGGTGCATAGGGAACGCATGTAGGCACCTATGCATGAACCATGTGTATGTCCCGATGACAGGACATGCACAAAGGGTGCATAGGTGCCCATGTAGGCCACCCATGCTCTGCTCTGTAGCCGCAATGTGTGGTATGTATGCAGGGGCAAGGCCATGTACTGCCAAATGCAGGCAACAGAAGCGCATTCACGACAACCGGCACATCATCCAGGTGTGTGGTGTCAGGCACAGACACATACACTAGGGAGGGTTGCCTTAAAAGGCTGCACAGGGTGCTGACTAGCAGATCAGTAGTGACAGGGATATACGGTGGTGCCCAATGGGTACACCACACAGCTGGCAAGAGCACACACATTGACAAGCCACAGGCAGCCTTGTCGCACCATGCAGGTGAACATGCAAGGAGGGGCGTGCATGGTGAGGGGCATGGGCTGTGCACTAGTACAAGGTGCCCACAGCCCTGCAATAATTGGCCACAGGGCATGCACAAACACCGTGTAGCATGGACGGCACACAGCATATGCCATACCAGCAGTGCACCTGTGTGGTGCTGGCCATGGGCAGTGCAGGCCATACCACACATATGGCAGGGCCCTCTCCGAGGGGCAGTGATGCAACTGTCCATGCCAACAGATGTGGCGTGGAACCACCACAGCAAACAGCAAGGTGGATGAAGCATAGAAACATAGACTTTGATGCAGATAAGGACAGCTTGGACGACCTAGTCTGCCCATTTCCCTACCTACTGGATAAGATACAGATCCTAGTTAACCAACAGCCTATTTCTTCCTACCCCCTAGAATTGCCTTATGTCTGTCCCATGCATTCTTGAATTCTCCCATAGTTTTAGACCCCACAACCTCCTCAGGACGGCGGTTCCATGCATCCACCACCATCTCTGTGAAAATACCTCCTCACATTGACCCTGAGCCACCCCCTCCCCCCCATAGCACCACTACAGCCCTCCTGGAATTCACAGGATTCATCCACAAACCCTTTGATCTTGGCCAGCTAGTCGGGGCTATCTATATTGACCTAACAAAGGCCTTTGACACGGTCAACCATGCCGTCTTGTTGACCAACTCACTGACATAGGCCTTGCCCCTGAGGCAGCTGCATGGTTCTGCAGCGACCTACACTGCCAAACACAGCAAATCAGGATAGATACCTTTCTCTGTGACACCAAGCTGGTGTGCTCAGGTGTTCCACAGGGGTCAATACTGGGCCCCCTCCTCTTTAGCCTATTTCTGAATTGCCTCCCCCTTGCCAGTCAGTACCATATCCTCCTCACGCGGATGATGCGGTTATCTTTTCTAATGGCTTTGACCCCACTGCTCTTGAACAACAGCTACAACGTGATTCTCACCAGTGTTGAGTTGTGGTTCAAAATCATAAATTGATAATGAACTACAAAAACAAAACCATCTTGTTCACCAGCCTTAAGAACAAGACAAAAACTACCCGCTATCAATATGTGATAGGGTGGTGTTCCTCTTGAACGTGTTCATCACTCAGATATTTTGGAATTACTCTTGACAGCTCACTCCTACACTTCCACATAGACATCATAGCTACAGCAATCAACAAACACCTAGGGCTACTTTATCGCCACAGGCAGAGCCTGACCCTGAAGCCTCAGCATAGTTGTCCACAGTTCAGTGGGTTCCCTAGAGGACTACGGACTTCAATATATGGTTCTGCCACAGATACTGCCCTCCGATGTATAAAACTGCCCTTAACAATGTCTGCAGGCTCACCTTAGGGGCACACCGACTAACCCACACCTGCGATCTCTATGCAAAGGCTAACTGGCTAACACTCTTGGCCACTTAAAATATCAGTCCTGCCTCCCAGCCAAAAAGATCTGCCTTGGTCAGCTCCAGACTGGGGTCCAACAACTCCTAGTTCCCAGTACTAATCCCAGGCCCACACAAAATTAGGAACTGCAGTCCTTCCTGACTTCAAAATGTCGGACATCTCAAGGACAAAGGTCCTTTGCCTATTGGGCACCGTTGTGGTTCAGCTCCCTCCATGAGAACATTATTAGCCTACTCACTCTGTTGACCTTCAAAAGAACCTAAAGAACCATTTAATACAGGAATCTCAATGTGTCTGCCATCGCTAGCACTTCAGCAAAGGCATCTCCACCATCTGCCCTTCTGCTAAACAGACTTCTCCTCCTCTCCCTCCTCTCTCTCTCTCTCTCTCTCTCTCTCACACCCTGCACTTGTGGCTCAACCCTCCACCCCGTGTCTCCAGCACTTCTATGCACTAACCCCCTCGTGTTGCTGACAGCTAACAGGTTCCCTGTTGGGCACAGTTATTTAGTCTGTTCCTGTATGTGTCTGACTGTGTTTACCTATTCCAGTTTTAGTTTTCACTGTATTTTTTGTATTCCTTTGTTTAAAGACCAAATGTACCTAAATGTTCTCATTCTAATTCTATTGCCTTGTTTGTCTCAATTCTCTGTATAATCACCTACTTGTTCTAAAATGTACTAACATGGAACCTATGTAAAGAACTCTGAGCTCAAATGGTTAATCTGAGATCAAAATAAAATAAATAAATGAACAAATAAATAAATAAATAAATAATCTTCAAATTGTGTTCCTTGTTCTTGCACATCTCTTTTTCTGAAAGATGCTACCCTCTTGGACTTTGTTGATTCCACGGAGAGGCACACCAGTTGGTGCAATGCCGGCATGGCAGCCCATGGCGTGACCCAGTCCCAGACTGGCAGTGGGAACAGCAGCAGCATCCTTGTGGAAGCCGGTCAATGGCCCAGTCATGCATGTCTGTGGGCATTACACACTGATGGCACAGTGTACAACACCCCAGATGGACAGGAAGTGGCTGTGCACAACATACCTTATGCAGGCATGATGACCCTGGCTACCTGCCCCTGCACACTGGCCACCCATGGGCAGGCAGGCATGACAGCAAAGTGTGGTGCACAATGGCCGATGTGTTAGATATGCACAGGCACCCATGGAGCCCACCGCCTGGTGGTGGCACATACTGAACACCATCTACAGTCACCCCCACCCCTCCTGCCTCCCGGTCCCATGATGCAGTAAACACACAGGTGTAATGTACAAAACACTTTAATGTGCAGCAAAACTTGCATACGCACAGCAGCATACAGAATATATGAAAAATAAAGCATCAAATAAAAAACATAAAATGCAGTGCATAGTCATAAACAACACAGGCCGCAATGCACGTCCTCAGCAGTTGCCCCAGGTGCAGGGTTGTCATAGCTGATTGGGTTCACAATGCCTGGTCCCACCTGGCCCCCATGTCCACTTAGGCCTCCTCCTCTTCGCTGGCATCACTGATGCTCGTGGACGGGACATCCACCGTGCCCAGACACTGCAGCACCAACTGGCATATGGGTCCCCTGTAGCACTGCAAATGAAAAGACAGGCACAGTATGAGTGCACACCATGTGTATGGAACCAACAATACTGTTGCCCAATCAGGGTGCAGACACGCCTAGTTCAAGATGTCTAGTATTCACCACTGATCGAACAGTCACATGCCATAGCACTGTCCCATCTGCCATGTAGCGCAGCTCAGTGCCTCCATTCACAGGGACATGTGTCCGGGAGACCAGCTGCCAAATGTCGTCAACAGCTGAGTGGTGTTCACACCATGTAGGGTGCCCTGTTCGCTGCTCCATCCTTGCCATCTCCAGGCATTGTGGATGTCTCAGGCAGTCCAGTGTGGGATGTAAATGGAACTTTAGGTTAAGACAGTGCACAGTGGCCACAACCCACAGTGCCCCCATCACAGCCAACAGTCATGATACTCACCTCTTTTATGTCCCTGAAACTGCTTCAGGGTTCCACCACCATGGCTGTCAGAGTAGTTTTCTCTGACACACTCCAAAGTCGATATGAAATGTTCCACCCAAACATCAGCAGTGGTTGCCATTGTTGACACTCAGTGATGTCCATGCCGCACACCGCATGGCAGCATGGGAATTTGTACCTGCACGTGTCCACCACCCATGTTGGGCCAGCGTGCACATGTGCTATGCCATGCCCTCTTAAAGGCACATACAGCTGTTCATGGCAGGATAAAGGAAATGTGACAGGATGTGCATGGACCACTGGAAATGGTACAGCAGCTGAGGTTGTGTCCCAGACTGATGATGAAAATGTACTTGTCCCATGAAGAGATGATGCAGGCTAGGCATGCCCATCCATAGCCCAGGGTATCCAGACCACAGCTGGATGCCACCATGCTGTCAGAAACACACTGCATAGAGACAGTCCAGTTACCATGGGCCATGCTTGAATGGCTGTGTGACATTGTCCGTGGCGATACAGCCACACTGACACACTGGTCAAGGGCAACGTCAGTGGAGACAACAATGCTGTGTGCCCTGTCATACTATGTGACAGGGTCTTTCCAGAGGGTGACCAGCAATGCAGTCGGTGTATGCATAAGTAATCGGTGTCACAGGCCATGGCCCAGGTCACTGACGCCATACTGGCACATGTGCAGATCGAAGTCAGGTTCCCAAAGGAGGATGCAGATGTACGAAACATAAAACAGGCTTTTTATGACACTCATGGCATGCCTAATTCATACAGTGTGATTGACTGCACCCATAGAGCCATACTGTCATAGCCCACACAGGAGAAGGCATACAGGAATGGAAAGGAGTTCCACAGTGTGAACTGTCAGGTGATATGTGTTACAGGTTGACTGTTCATCATATGAACAAAGTACTCGGGATTGTGCCATGATGCATACATTCTGGATGCTTCACACCTTGATGCCATGCTCTGTGCATGGTGCATTTACAGTTTTCTGTTCGGTGAGCATAGTAGTGGCATCGTGTGTAGCACCCATGTAATGTGGCATAGTAACCCATATGTGACAATGCGTTTTTTTCCCCGCACAGGTGACAGCGAATACTCGCTGCAACTGTACCTAATGACACCGAGCCTGGCACCCACCTGTCCTGCAGAGGAGGCATACAGTCATGTGCACAGGAAGACATGGAACGCCAGCCCATCGGCCCAGTGGTTGGATTTCTGCTTGCGACACTGGCGACCCGGGTTCGGGAATGGATCTGGGTCGCTGGAGGGCTGACTGGTGGAGAAGAATGAAGCATCCAATGGACAGTTCTCCTTTCTGGGGGAGGTGGGGATCCCATCCGGTGCTTGACGGACTCCTGACAAAGGCCGGGGGTACTGCAGCTACTGGCGCACAGCAGTATTAAGGGGGCGGGGTGGACGCAGGATGTCATTGCATGTCCCCGTCCCAAGTAAAAAAAAAAAAAAATTGGGAAAAATAACTCCTGTAGTCTGCCGCCTCCATGAAGCCTGCCTTGGCTTCAATTAGCCTTCCGACCGGCTCCCCCCAGATAGTCTCATTGATCGCGGCACCTGGCCAGTGCCGTGACCCCACCCTCTGAGGGGTAAGTCGGAGGTTTCAGGGGAGGAGCACGGCAGTAGGTGGAAGTCGGAGGCATCGTGACGAGGAAGATAATTGGTGGCAGACAGAGGGGCACAAAAAGATAAAACAAAAAAAATAAATAAATAAGGAAGACACGGAACACTGTGGAGAGGACCATTGGCCTCCTGAAGATGCAGTTCAGTGCCTGGACCATACTGGGGGGACAATCATGCTGTCCCTGGGAAAGGCCTGCAGGGTGTTCATCATGTGAGCCATGCTACATAATATAACCCTGCATCATAATGTGCCCATAGCAGGGCTGCATTAGAAGGACAGACCCCCAGAGAATGTTGTCGTAGAGGCGTGCCATGGTCAGGAGACAGTGGGTGACTGCAGGGCCAGGGCAGCCCCTGTGCACGGCACATGCAAACGGTAGTACGGTATCCTGGCATGGCCCTTGTACAGACTGGCATGGGGATATGTGTGGTCACATATGGCCATGCGCCTGCAACGTGTGTCTAGTCATGTCCATACATGTTGTAGTTGTCACGGCAGTTTCTCATGGGTGTTACTCATTCAGTGATTGTGGCTGGTGCTTGAATGATGATGCCCCATACTGAGTGCACCCGCCTGGGTGGTGCGCTGGTCCAGCACATGCAGGCGTGTGGCTCATGTGGCTCTCTGTGCTGTCCAGGGTAGTGAATGGCAGTGTGTGTGGCATGCATTGGTGGCCATGTCTGTGTGACTACCCTAGGGTGTGCATGTGTCCCTCACATTGGTTGTATGGTTATGCACCACCATGGCATCCTGTGCCATACAGGGTGTGTGGCAGTGGCCATACCATGGTTATATACTGTGTGTGGGCTATGTGCAGGAGGGGGGGCGTTCTGTTCAGTGTGTGCCTGTTCTGTACTTTAGGGGTGTCTGGGGTCTGTGCTATGTTACTTTCATGGTGTGTCATTTGGCTTTGCCTGAAGCCAAATGGAGGTCCCTGTGCCCTGCCTACAGACAGGGGCTTGTTGCCTGTTGGTACCCCAGTGGCACCTGCTGCCATGGGTCCACACTACGTGCTCTTCCTGCATGTGCATCATCTTCAGGCCTGTGGCTGCCAGCCAGCCCCACCATGTACCCCTCTGTGCTGTTGGTGCATTTTCCCTGCATCCCCATGCTGTGTGCACCATCAGGCTGTTTGGGTGACATTACTGTGGCCTGGGACTTGGCCACCTGAGTGCTGTCTGAATCACATGATTGTGACCCTGCATCATGCTGTGTGCTGGCCATGCTGGTGGCCACCTGTGTATGGCTGTGTTCCTCATGGATGGTGTGGCATCTGCCATCAGTCAAGGTGTTCAACCAGCCACTAATGGGTGTTGGCATTATGTTTGACACCATGGTGCATGCCACACATCTTGGTGGTCAGGGCTATCAGCACTTGCATGTTGCATCACTGTGCCTCTAGCCTGTCCACTTGCAGCTGCTTGTACTGATCAGACCTGGTAGTGTGGATGTGCGCTGTGTGTTTCCGTCCTGGATGCCACATGATGGCCCTTCATCTCCACTTTCCTTGGTGACAGGCAGTGCCCACCCAGCAGGGGTTGTGCCATCCTGGCACTGCCATTCTGGCACAGGTTGTGCTCTTCCACCTCATGCCCCTTCATGGCCCTGCCATGCATGCTCCCAGGGGCATGCAGGTGTCCAATGTGGTTGCGCACTCCATCCTGCTCTGTGGTGGTCTCCTGTGTTTCCTTGTCCACTGTCTAAGGTGTGTTGTCCACCTCTGTGTTGTCCTCCATCTTGGTCTCCATTTCATGCTTAGTACCTGTGGGGGAGAGGGGCTTCTTAGAATGACTATGCACGTGCCTTGGGGTTGCCACTCACAGGGGTGCGTGGGGCATGGTGACATGCTTGTACCTTCCTCCACCTGTCTGGCATGATCCAGCGCTACCTGCATCACTGACGTTTCCTGGCTCTGTCTCACTGTGGCATATGTCCTGCGTCCCTCACTGGCTGGGTCTGTGGACAGAACACAGGGATGTTAATCTTTGAATGGTGTCGCAGCACATGGGTACTCATGCCCGTCCACTTCCTGTGTACCTTTCATGGTATCTATCCCTTCCACCTTGCTGTGGATGTCGACATCTCTGAGGGTGGCCACCGCCATCCTCTCTGCCGGTGTCAGTTGGCTATCCTTAGGGGGGGAACTGCCTTTGGTGGCCAGGCATGCCCATGCAGCCTCAGAGAGCTTCTATTTCACTGTGGCATGCATGTCATGCCATTTATGTTTGACTGCTGCTAGTGTCCATGCCTCCGGACTGGCAGGATTGAGTGCACTTTGGATTTTGAGCCATAGCCGTGCCTTTACCTCAGGGGTGGTGCTCTGGGTGCCCTGTACAGCATTTGGTACTGCATTCAGATGTCCATGACCATGGATACCACCTGGCCCACTGTAATGTTTGAGGAACAGGGATGGGCTCTGCCTCACGTTCTCACATGGCAGTGGCACAGGCCACTTGCAAAGACTGCCCATTCAGGCTGCTCAGGTGATGGGCTGTGCCCTTCTGTGCCTCTCCCGTTCTCCACCATTCTCTGCACAGTCATCACTTGCACCCTATTCACTTCCGTGCCATCGTGTGAGGTAGGGATCATGTCCATATATGGTGGGGTCAAGGGGCGGTTCTGAATATCTCTGGCACACCTCCGTGTACTGCATGGACTGCTACATGTCCCCTCATCCTGCCCCTTGAGTCGATGCAGCACACTTGGGCTTTTGTGCATGCCACATTGCAGGAGTACCTTGAGCACCACATAGCTGCACACCTCGGTCATGACAATTTCAGGTGTACTTTCCGCACCTTCATACATAGGCCCCTATAATAATAATAATAATAATACATTTTATTTCACAAAAGTGCCTTTCAGGCCATTGAGGCACTTTACAGAAAAATAAAAACAACCATGATAAAAACAATAAACTTAATAATAGAATAAATAACAGAGGATCCAAATTATTCGGTGCCACCAAAAGCATGACACCATAAAAAGGTTTTCAGCGCCTGTTTAAACCCTCCCACAGCCGTGCACTACTAAACCTGATGGGGTAGAGAATTCCAAAGGGTCAGGGCCATGTGCATAAATGCACGTGCCCAATGAAGATTTCAAAGACATACTTGGAATCTCCAGCAACGCCTCGTCAGACAAACGTAACTGTCACATTTGGGCGATAAGGCACAAGAAGCTCTTTCAAGTAGTCGGAGCTCAGTCCATGTAGGGCTTTATAAGTCAGTAAACCAACTTTAAAGGTGATCCACCTCCTAATCGGCACATGAGTAATAAGGGAAGTTCGAGAAGCCGCTGTCAACAATCGTGCTGCTGCATTCTGCATGAGCTGCAGGTGGCGGATATCAACCCCAGGTAGCCCTAAGTACAGGGAGCTGCAATAATCAAAGCATGAGGTCACAAAAGCATGGACCAACGTAGGCAAATCCTCGGATGGAACCAGGTGCTTAATCCTAGAGATATTCCTTAGATGATAAAAGGAAGTCTTGACGATGGCCAACACTTGAGCTCATAAAGTCAGCCCGTCCTCGAGCACTACCCCCAGGATTCACACCTGTTCAGAGGATAGGATCTGAGAGCCCCCGAGAAAAAGTCCAGAGGGCTGATCAGCCCATGACCCCTCCGTCTGGTGACCCGGGTCCACTACCATCACCTCTGTCTTTCTGGCCTTCAACTTTAACCAGCTCGAATTCATCCAGTCCTGGATTTCGGCAAGGCAGTTATTAAATATGGGACAGCTCTATCCTGGTAGAGAGCAAAAGACAGATAGAGCTGGGTATCATCAGCATAGCAGTGAAACCTCAGCCCATACTGTCTTACAATGTCTCCGAGGGGCAGCATATACAATGCAAACAACATGGGGGATAACATTGAACCCTGAGGTACCCCACATGGCAGGGAGAATGGGTCCAAGGAAAAAATCCCAGACACCAGTCTCTGACTCCTGCCAGTGAGGAAAGATGTAAACCACCTGAGGACCGTACCTGTCAGTCCACAGATGGACCTCAGATGTCCAAGCAACATCCCATGGTCTACATGGTCAAAGGCTGAGGAGAGATCAAGGAGCACCAAGATAGAGAGGCTTCTCCAATCTCTCGCCATCAGGAGATCACTGAGCACCCGAACCAGTGCCATCTCAGTACTGTGCCTCTTTCGGAAACCAGACTGTAGAGGTCCATAGATGTTATGGATGGGCAAGTGGTCATCCAGCTGTACCACTACTACTTTCTCAGTCACCTTCCCTATAAAAGGAAGGTTTGAGATTGGTCTGTAGTTGGCCAGAGAATCTTGGTCCAAAGAAGCTTTCTTTAGGAGTGGGGTTACCACCACCTCCTTCAGGGAGCTTGGAAACTCACCAGATTCCAGGGAGCACCGGACTATCTGCGCCAGGACTAGGCCGATAATCTACCAACAACCCATAATCAAGGAAGTTGACTGTAAATACTAAGAAAAGGGTAGCAGACATTCAATATGGAAGGTATGCTCCAGGTCTGCCCGCATAAAAGAAAAATATTTAACCCTCCCAGATCTAAGGAGTGCACTGCAGAACCATAAATCCAGGTAACCTTATCTATCAAACCGGAACTCCCAAAAGCTAAAAACAAATCAAAACAACTTCAGAAATAGAAAATCCTTAAGTAAATGTACTACCCCCCAGTCCTGTTTACCATCCTACCAAAAAATCCCAGTCCACAGTGTTAATCATCATCTGCTCAAGAATAACCCCCGCCCAAGAAGAACATCTATCTATAGTACTGTGGGTCTGAGTTACCTGCAAGAGCTTCTACATCCCTACTGCCCCCTACGACCGCTCTGCTCAGCCAACAAGGGATTGCTAGAGATTCTCAGGGTGCGCCTGAAGACTTCTGGGGCACGGGCTTTTGTCTTTTCTGCCCCTACCCTGTGGAATTCTCTACCTTGTTGGATACGAGAGTGCCTGGCAGTGGAGAGCTTCAAGATTGCTCTTAAAACATACCCTTTCCAGCTGGCGGCCTTCCCTGATTTTTGACACAGTACTTCAGATATGGTATCTGGAAGTATATATTTATTGATAGTGTTAATTTGTTTTAGAGTGTTTTAAAAATGTTTTAAAATTTTAAGATTGTACAGCACTTTGATATTTATGAATTGCACTTGATAAATAAAGTTTGATTTGATTTGATTACCGTACCAAAGAGGAATTCCAAGCAGTGAGAACAGTCTAGCACTTAAACTCAGGGCTATTATAACAAAAGGCCTAATGCACTACTGATACAAAAAATGATATCTGCCCCAGTTGTAAAGCGATGAGTAAATATTTAAGTAGGATGATATACCGGTGGGCTGCTCTCCAAAAAACAACAAGGTATCAACAACTTAAATGTTGGTACTGATTCCGCATACCGTGAGGGATTAATAAATCAACAAGTTCAGGCAACATGCCTGAGGCAATCTAGTAACTAAAATGTTGGAGCAGATATTTAAATGAACTATGACATCTATGGAAATAGGCACCTAATAAAGTCCATAAATCGGCAGTTATTGTCATTCTAAAAGGATAACTGTTATAGCTGTGTTCAGCAGAATAAGAAAAAGTAAATCGATTCAATTAGCATTGGCCCAGAACAGAACTATTTATAAGGGTGCCTCAGGAACAGACATACAGCCCAACCTTTGGACCAGACATTCACTATATCTAAAATGCTAAATGCCAAATATAATAAAAAAACAGTAGCAAAATAGTTATCGTCCTCAAGACTGGTAATCAGATCCCTTGATCTGTCCAGATTGGCCGTCGCCCCCCAAATACGGGTCATTGTTCACTAGTGTTTCAATGCTGTCAGGATCATGAAATCAAATGACTGGTTCCATGATAGCTGCAAATACAATTGAATTAGGGATGGGTGAAAGTTGCAAATTCCGCTTTTGCAGAAATTCCATGAAAAGTCAGAAATTTCATGGAATTTTCTGAATTTTCATCATTGGTGAGATCGGAATCTTCCGAATGTGTTTGGCAGATTTTTGTCATGTTCCATGGAACTTTTAAGCTGAACTGTGGGAAAATACTGATGAACTGTGGAATAACAGTTCTGAGAATTTTTTTTCCGCAGTTTGATGAACTGTTCCGCAATTAATGTAATTATTCTGCAGTTCAGTAATCAGTTCTGCTGACTTTTTTCTCCATAGTTTAATAGAATAATCTGCAATTTATACATTTATTCTGCCGTTCTAAGTCAGAATTTCTGCAAAAGTTGCTAATTTGATTTCCACAGTTTCGTGGAAGCTAAAATCAGACTTTCGTGGAAATTCCACTGGCAGAAGATTTTTTCTGCACACCTTTAGATTAAATTGGGGAGAGCACACATTAAACTTCTCAGTCCCTGTAATTATGCTTAGCTATCAGCAAGGTTGTAAAGAGTCTATTTTAAAAATTGAGTTCTTTGATCCGGCATCTGCTGCTCTTAGGGTGGTAATGGCAAGGATTAATAGAGTGCCAGAAGACAGAAGATTGTGCCATCAGAATATACTAACTGAATCCTGTCGTCTCCCCACGACAGGTAGTTGCACTGCAAAACTGTCAGCACACCAATGAGATCCCGAGAGCTGATTAAATCATTTAACTTAGCAATCAATGTAAATATAATAAAACTCAAAGCTGCCTTCGGTGAAATAGCCAACAACTTCGCTAGTCCAAAGCTCCTAGACGATCTCCTGGAAACAAAACATGACTCCAGGAAGTAGGAGCAAATATGAGCAGAAGAATGCTCCTTCAATTAAAGAAAAATATCCACAGGAGGGCAGAGTCATTACAGAGAATAAAATAATAAAAATAAAGTGGGATAAGTGACCAGTAATTCCCTTTGTCACACCACACATATCTGGAGAATAGCAGCAGAAATAGAAACATAGAAACATAGACTTTGATGGCAGAAAAGGACCACTTGGCCCACCCAGTCTGCCCATTTCCCTACCTACTGGATAAGCTGCAGATTCTAGTTAAACAACAGCCTGCTTCCTGCAACCCCGCACTATAATTGCTTTTTATCTGTCCCATGCATGTTTGAATTCCCCCACTGTTTTAGACCCAACGACCTCCTCAGGAAGGCTGTTCCATGTATCCACCACTCTCTCCGTGAAAAAGAATTTCCTCACATTACCCCTGACCCGTCCCCCCTCTATCTTTAAACTGTGCCCCCTTGTTCTTACGCATCTCTTTTTCTGAAAGATGCTACCTTCCTGGACTTTGTTGATTCCCTTGAGGTACTTGAACGTTTCTATCATGTCCCCCTGTCCCTCCTTTCATCAAGGGTATACATATTAAGCTCTCTCAGTCTCTCTTCATATGGTTTCTGATGTAGACCCTGCACCATTTTAGTTGCCCTCCTCTGGACTGCTTCCATCCTGTCTATGTCCTTGCGTAGATGGGGTCTCAAAAACTGCACACAGTACTCCAGATGGAGTCTCACCAACTGTCTGTATAGAGGGATAATCACTTCCCTTTTTCTACTTGTGATGCCCCTTCCTATGCATCCCAGTATCCCCTGGCTCTCCTTACTGACTTTTCACATTGCTTACCCACCTTTAGGTCATCTGATATGACTACTCCCAGGTCCCTTTCCATTTTTGTTGTTGTTAGTACCTCCCCTGCTATTGTGTACTCTTCTCCTGGGTTTTTTTTCCAGGTGCATTACTTTTGCACTTCTTTGCATTGAATCTAAGTTGCGTATATCATGCTCTCCAACTTGCCAAGTCCTTCTCATCTTTTCTACCCCTCTTGTGTATCAACTCTGTTACAGATCTTTGTGTCATCAGCAAAGAGGCATACCTTTCCCTCCAGACCTCTGCAATGTCACTTATAAAGATGTTAAAGAGGATTGGACCCAGTACTGAGCCCTGAGGTACTCCACCAGTAACCCCCTTTCTTGAATGTGTTCCATTCACTATTACCTTCTGTGTCCTGTTGTGTAGCCAGTTCGCTACCAGGCTACCACCCTGGGACCCACTCCCAGGCTGGCTAACTCGTTATTAATCTTTTTGTGGGACTGTGTCAAATGCCTTGCTAAAGTTTAGGTAGGCCTATCCACAGCCCCTCCCTGGTCTATTACTTTGGTCACCCAGTCAAAGAAATCAATTAGATTAGTCTGACATGACCTTCCTGCTGTAAATCCATGTTGCTTTGGGTCCCAGCCCCACTGGCCTCTAGGTGCTCAACAATTCTTTCTTTCAGAAGTGATTTCATCATTTTCCTACCACTGAGGTCAAACTTACAGGTCTGTAGTTTCCTGCTTCTGCCTTGCTCCCACTTTTGTAAGGGAATCACATCTGCCCTCCTCCAGTCCTCAGGTACCACCCCATCCTGCCATAATTTGTTAAAAGTGTGGTCAGTGGTGTCACTAGGTCCCCCTCAGTTCTTTTAGGATTCTAGGAATGTAAATCCGTCAGGCCCCATTGCTTTGTCCACTTGAAGTTTTAGGAGTTCTTTCAGGACTCTTTCTTCTGTGAATGGACTGGTATCAACCCCCTACCCAGAGTGCTTCTATTGTCTGGTTTAGGTAACTGCTCCTCATCTTCTTTGTGAATACTGAGCAAAGTATTCATTCAGTATCTCTGCCTTTTCACTGTCTCCCTCTGCCCACCTCCACTCTCCTTTATTAATCTTCATTATCCCTCCACCTTTCTATGCTCCCTAATGTACCTATAAAAGGTTTTATCCCCCTTTTTGACCGAGTTGGCTATTTTTTCCTCGGTTTGTGCCTTTGCTATTCTGAATGCCTTTCCCACTTCTTTCTGCTTTAATTGATACAGTTCCCTGTCGTGCTCCCTCTGTGATAACTTATACTTTTTGAATGCAGCCTTTTTCTCCTTAACCTTCCCTGCCACCTCTTTTGAGAACCATAGTGGTTTTTTACTCTGCTTTGTTTTCTTTATTTGTTTTACTCAAAGACTTGTTGCCGCTATGATGGCAGTTTTGATTTTTCTCCATTGTTCTTCCACCCCTCCAATTTGGCCATTTGCTAGTGCATTCTTCAGGTGTTCACCCATTTTGCCAAAGTCAGCCCTTCTAAAGTCCAGTATCCTTGTTTTTGTATGGCTTATCTCCACGGTTGTGCTCATTGTGAAGCACACTGTGCAGTGGTCGCTTGTTCCCAGATGTTTACTGACTTCTAAATTTGTGATCCTCTCTTCATTTGAGAGTACCAGGTCTAGTATTGTTCCCTCACGAGTGGGTTCCAGCACTAGCTGTCTAAGGTCTGCCCCCTGCAGGGCATCGAGAATGACCCTGCTCTTGGATGTGGCTGCAGTACATGTCCTCCAGTTAACATCTGGCATATTCAGGTCCCCCATCAACAGTATCTCCCTTTTTTCAGCCATTTTGAGAATGTCCTCTATCATTTTCTTGTCCATTTCCTCCCTTGAGACGGGGTCTGTATACAACTCCTGTCGCGGATTGCGATGCCATTCCCCATCTCCAAGGTAACCCAGAGTGCCTCTTGTCCTCCCCTTTACTTTTAGTTCTGTAGCTTTGATCCCTTCCCTTATGTATAGAGCTACTCCACCTCCTCTTTGCCTTCCCTGTCCCTTCTGTAGATTGTGTACCTGTATGTTGACATCCCATTTATGGTTCTCGTGTACCATGTTTCTGTGACTGCCACAATATCTAATGGTTCATCTTCCATCAAAGCTACTAGCTCAGAAAGCTTGTTTCCCAGACTACGGGCATTAGTAGTCATTGCCTCCATTTAATGTTGGCTTGATCCTTTTTCCCCATCCCTGCTCTTATTGCTCTTATCTATTTTACCATTTACCCCCATCCTGCCCTGTGTTGAGCTCTGTACCTCAGTGTTTACCCTACTACCTGCCCTGTTTTGTTGGGGGAGGCTTGACTTTTCCTGCCTTTTATCAGTACCTCTCCCCTTATCTAGTTTAAAAGCTTGCCAAGGAAGCATTTAAACCTGTCACCTAGGAGCTCTGTCCCCTTTGTGGACAAATGCAGACCGTCATACCAGTATAGATCTTTATCTCTCCAGGTGGACCCCAGTCCCCAATGAAGCAAAGCCTTGTGCTCTGCACCAGTTTTGCAACCATTCATTAAACTGCATGGTGTGCAGTACCCAGCCCTCATTCCTGCCATGGACTGGTAGCACCTCTGAGAAGGTTACTGTGCTTGCTACCCGTCTGGGCCCTCCCCAACTCCACAAATTCATTCTGCACTGCACTGATCCCATGCCTAGCTAGGTCATTTGTCCCAAGGTGGACAATGATATCTAGTTCTCTCTCCTGTGATGCTGCTTCTACAATTGAGGATTCTCTTCTTGTCCCTCAAGCCATGGCACCAGGCAGGCAGCTTACTTCTTCTCTCCTTCCCCAGTTCTACCCCCTAACAATTGAGTCCCCTATCAGTAGCTGTTTCCTTCTGTGGTGTCCCTTGCCACCCTTTTGTGGGTCTCCCTTGTGGATGTCCTCAGCATTCTTCTGGGTCTCCACTGAGGGTACCATCATAGAGGAACCTGCTCTGCCAGAATGGCATCTGATTTGTGTAGAGGTTCAACTGGGGACTTCGCTCTGGTCCACCACCCACACCCTCCCAGAACCCACTGTGGTCCTACTTTTCATACTCCAAACCTCTGACTCAGTGGTTGTGGCAGTGGTGCTCTTGGGAGGGGAGGCCTTAGTCCTTGCTAGTTCAGCCTGGAGGTGGGCAACCTCCTGTCTCAGAGCTGACAGTTGCCTACAAATAGGACAGCAACGCAGTTTCCAGAATGTTTCCTGGAAAACTGCTGCCCCACAGCCAGTGCACTGCACCACTCCGTACATGTCCCACTCCCTTATTCTATACAATATGTAATTATATATGTATTATTATTTGTTTTGTGTAACTACTCTTCATGCATGTTGCAGGGTTATTAGGAGTATGACAGTTCTGCCCCAAGACCTGTTGAGAAGTGATGTCAGAACTGTGGCTATAAAGGAAATGCCACGCCTGGGTGGGTGGGGGTGGGGAAGGGTAAGTGGGTAGTGCACAGCCACTGGTGACTGTTAGAAACAATCAAATACACAACTGCTCCACCACCCTGGTGAGTACTGTCCTTATAGTAATACAACTAACACCACAATTTACTAGACCACGGCTCCAACACAAACCACTCTACTGAGTCCAGGAATAAAAATGAACTCACTCTTCAGCCAGCAGGACACTTAAAATGTTACAAAAATATCCTTCCAAATGCTAGGTCTCAACCCCCACACTCAAGCAATTTCAGTTGAATCTCACTCACTCTGGTTATAAAATTACTACCCTTTTAAAGGAATCCTGCAATTCTCTGCTTAATGCCTACAAGCAAAAATAAAAATAAAACTTTTTGTAGAAAGTGTATGTCCCCTTCTTACCCAGTGCTCTGCAGTATTATGCCTTAATCAGGTTTCCAGGTCCTAAATGGAGTTGCAGTTTATTCTTTGCAGTAAGTTTGAGCTTCCAACACACACTTTAAAGTCAATGTGAAATGAGGCACATGGATAGAAAGTCCACTGCTGTCTTCATATCATCCAACAAAGCAACCCAGCAAAGAAAATAAAATTAACAGACCCAGTATGTTTTGGTACTTACATTGTGACTTTCTGCAGAGATTCAAGTGGGCTTGAATAAGTCAGGATAAAGCACTTTCAGCTCGGTGGTGGCTTGTTCCAAAGTATCAAAACTCCTCCATGTATCTCTGTGCTGGACTTGCAGAATGGCTGGATAGCAAACTCGAACCTGATGTTAACCACAGTCAACTAAGTGATGGTCGGCTGAAGGATGGCTCTTTTCTGTCGAACTGTGGCTGGTAACTCTTGTGCCACATGAAGACGATTGCCTTCCCAAGAAACTTCTTTGAGGTCCCGAACCTTTGAAAGAAGATGCTGGCGATCCAAATAGTTGAACAATTTAAAAATAAGCAGTATGGGATGGGAGCCATCAGTAGGCATACGACGGAGTGAACAGTGCACCCTCTCAACAATATATGCTGGGTCATTGGGGGAGGGACCTACTAATTTATCACATAATTTCTGCATGAACATTAGCACATTGGGACCCTCCACCCACTCTGATAATCCCAGCATGACAATATTATTTCTCCTACTTCATCCTTCTAGATCTTCCAGTCAGGCCTTCATTTTGTTGAGATTCTGCCTGACAGAGATGATATCGGGGTCCGTTTTGACTCACCAGTCCTCTAGTGAACTGGTGCAGGCATCGTTATCACCCACACACCAGGATAAGGAGTCCACCGATGATCGGATACATTTAATTTCTTTTGTGAGTACTTGTAGTGCATTTTTAATGGCGCTAATCTCCTCTAAAAATATCTCCTCAGTAAGAGCAGCTGGGGAAGAGCTGCCGTGGGAAGCTGTTACAACCTGTTGTTTTGTTCTCTTGGAGGCCTTGCTCCATTCAGGTGTAGTTGGAGGAGTGTGGTGCAGCGGGGCATTTCTCATGTCAGCATCCATTTCTTGTTAAAAGAACTCCAAAAATGCAAAGCCTTCTAGTGGCGCAGGTCTGATAGTTGTTAACTGCTTACTTAAATAAATTTCAATTTCAATTTCAATTTCAACTTTATTTTTAAAAGGCGCTTTTCTTAAAACCAAAGCGCCTGTACAAATTCACAAAACAATAAATACAATAAAATTAAAACTAATAGAAATCCTTAAAAGCTATGCTAAAAAGGTGGGTCTTCAAAGCTCCTTTAAAACTAAGGACGGTCAAGCAATTTCGCACCTGACGAGGTAGAGAATTCCACAGGGTTGGTGCCATAAAACTAAATGATCTAGCACCTGATGTTTTCAAACGAACCCTGGGAATCTCTAGCAATCCCTCGTCAGTGGATCAGAGGGAGCGGAAGGGACGGTAGGGGCAAAGGAGCTCTTTCAGGTAGGTAGGTCCCAGATCATGTAGGGCTTTATAGGTCAGTAAACCAACCTTGAAGGTGATTCGCCAAAACACTGGCAGCCAGTGCAGCCTGCACAGGCATTATATGGCTGGATCTAGGAGATCCAGTCAACAACCACAGCTGCCGCATTCTGCACTAGCTGCAGGCGGTGAAGTTCAACCCCGATAGCCCTAGGAATAGGGAATACAGAGTCAAGGCGAGGAGGTAACGGCGTGGATCAACGTTGGGAGATCCTTCTGGCGGAACCAGGTGCTTCACCCGGCAATATTCCTCAGATGGAAAAAGGAAGTTTTGACCACCGCTGACACCTGAGATTTAAGTGTCAGGCGTGCGTCAATTATCACCAAGATTCGCACCTGATCTGAGGTCGCCAGCTGAACACCTCCAAGCCATAAGCCTGAGGGTGATCCCTCCAGCAGACCCTCCTCACAGCGGCCTTTGTCCAAGACCAACACCTCAGTTTTCTCCGGGTTTAACCTCAGCCAACTCCCATTTATCCAGTCTTGGATTTCTGCAAGGCAGTTATTAAATACCGACAAGGCAGCGTCCTGGCCGGGCACGAAAGACATATACAGCTGGGTATCATCTGCATAGCAATGAAAATCCAAACCGTATTGTCTAATAATCACTCCTAATGGCAGCATATACACTACAAACAACATAGGCGCTAAGATAGAACCCTGCGGTACCCCGCAGGATAGGGAGAGTGATGCCGAGGAAAAAATTCCTGACACCACTCTCTGAGTCCTACCCTCGAGGTAAGATCAAAACCATCTGAGGACCATACCAGACAGTCCACAGACAGACCGCAAATGCTCTAACAGCACACCATGGTCAACAGTGTCAAACGCTGCAGAGAGATCAAGTAGTACCAAGATGGATTGGGTCCTATGATCTCTCGCTATTAGGAGGTCATTTAGTACCCGTACAAGCGCTGTCTCGGTACTATGCCTTTTCCTAAATCCAGACTGGAGAGAATCATAGATATTGTTGTTGGTCAGATGATCCTCCAACTGCACTGTGACCACTTTCTCAATAACTTTACCCACAAAGGATAAGTTAGAGACTGGTCTGTAATTTGCTAGACAATCTGGATCTAAGGAGGATTTATTTAATAGAGGCTTAACTATAGCCTCTTTAAGGGGATCTGGAAAGATCCCCCTCTCCAAAGACTACCAGACTATCAAAGCCAGGACTAGGCTGATTTTATCCACACAACCCACTAAGAGGTGTGTGGGGCCAGGGGCCAAATCACAGCTAGTCAGTCGCAGTGCTCGAATGATCATCACAACATCATCGATTGTGGGAAGGCTGAAGTCAGACCATCTAAACTGGGTGTTCGACATCTCCTGCTGACCACCGTCACTCCCGTTGGGGAGGGAAGAGCGAATATCCGATCTGATTGATATAAATGATATAATGATATAAATGAAATTAATATGAAATAAGTATTTTCCAGATGAGGGGACAGAAGAGAGCAAACATTTCATTAGCTCAGGCAGACCGTTATGAGACTTCAGACTGGATTTTGTTAAAAAAAAAAATAAAGCCACTGAAATAGGGTGATTAAAATGCTGCAGTTAACAATGGGGCCTCGGAGGGTTAAATTATAATATCAGAAGTCGAAGTACTACAGGCTGTATTAGCCCAGAAAAAGAACAAAGCCCCAGGGTATCCCTCAAGTCCAAGTTAAAGCTTCCACTTTTTTTATTTCATACACTTTAACAAAACGACCCCTGACCATGCCCAATGTTTCGACATGGAGGACAAAAGGGGAGGTAGTATAGCTCAGTGGTTTAAGGCTCAGAGCTGCAAATCTGGAAACCTGGGTTTGAATCCCACAGCCCCCACTTGCATACTGTGTGACCCTGAGCAAGTCACTTAACTTCCCTGTGCTCCCAGATTGCACCTGTAAACAAGCTTTCAGCTTAGTGTGTCTCTCCTGGTTAAACAATCAGGAAAAAAAAATGTTGGACGTGGTCAGGGGATCGTGTTGATAAAGTGTATGAAATGAAAAAGTGGAAACTTTAACTTAGACGTGTGGCTAGTCTTTGTGACTTTGCTAGTACTACGCTACACAGACATGATAATCAAATAGGTAATAATATATGCATTGTACAAGGGAGAAAAAAAATCAAGGGGAACACGTGTGAAGCAATATACTACTCATAGAGTACTGACACCATTATCAGTACATACTGTACAAATTTACTGTATTGGTATTTACTCACCTGGTAAAGGAGATTTTACCTGCAACCTTTACAGTACTCCAAATCATCACAAATGGGTATTTTCCATGATCCAGTTGTATGATGCATGATTGTAAATCTTTTGGTCTGCCAGCAGCCAAACCCCTTGCTTTGAGCAGACATACCAGTACGGAATTTCCCTAGCAGGAAAAAGAAACAGGAAAAACAGAAAAACACCCCCAGAAACCGCAGGCACAGATCTCCATGAAATAAAAAAAGTCTCACAAGTATCAGATGTGAAAAATAATAGAACCTTTACTAGTGAAAGAAAAAAAAAAAGAGTACAAGTTTATAAAATACAGACCAAAGGTGTGCCGGTTACAATTTATACCCACAGGCATAAACGTTACTGTGATATGGCATACATAGAGGTAATATACAAAGCAAGAGTGTAAACAATAGGCACGTACAAAACAAGTAAACAGTGATGTAATCAACTATAAATGAGGGGAAGGGTCACGTATTATGTGATTCAGGCTGGCACCGTAACTGGTAGGTCCATCATAGCAGGGAAGAGGAGCATGGTAAAGGTTGCAAGTATAATCACCTTTACCATGTGAATAAACACCATTATCCCCTGCAACCTTTCCAGTGCTCCAAATCATCACAAATGAGCAGTGTCGGGTAAATTACTTTTTCTATTACTTTCTATTACTTTTGGAAACTTGTTCCAGGAAGCTCTTTGCAGTCACTAGCAAGGACGAAGAAGTACTAGAACAATTAACACACCTTACAGTTACAGTTACTTATGTCTTTTTATACAAAAGTACTACATAACTATAACTAATTACATTTGTTTGAAAGTAACTAGTAACTAACCTATTACTCTCAAAAAATGTAATCAGTTACAGTTTTTTTATTACTTTTGTATTGTTTTTGTATGAAACAAAATATGTAACTGTAAGGTGTATTACTTTTTCTAGTACTTCTCCATCCTTGCTAGTGATTGCACAGAGATTCCTGGAACAAGTTTTCAAAAGAAATAGACAGCAATAGAAAAAGTAACTTACCCAACGCTGCAAATGAGTCTTTATAGCACTACCCATAGATACCTGAGAGGGCAATCAATGAACCCCGCCATTAGCCCAAGTCTGCTGCCACCTGAAGCACAGCCCTGCCAAATGTGGCCCTTTCCGCTGAAGACACATCAAGTCTATAGTGATGCACAAATGTGTGAACAGAAGATCAAGTAGCACTGTACAGATCTCCTGCACAGAATCCCCTCATCTCTCCATCCAGGAGGTTGACAACACTCTGGTGGAGTGGGCCTTAATGCCCCAAGGAGGATCCTGACCCACCCCTTGATAGGCGGCCAGGATAGCCTCTCTGATCCATTGAGCAAGTGCCTGCTTAGAGGCAGCTTGGCCCTTCTTCCTGCCAGGAAAGAAGACAAATAACCTATCCAACTCCAGATACTCTCAGACATAGTCAGATAGTCCTGGAGCAGAGAGACCATAGCCAAAGAATGAGGATCCCTGTCGGGGGTTTCCCTGATCCCCCCACATGGCCGAAAGATGGCTGGCCTGCTCCAGATGGAAGGATGGGGTTTCCCTGATCCCCCCGCATGGCCGGAAGAAGAATGGCCTGCTCCAGATGGAAGGATGAGACCACTTTTGGGAGAAAGGAAGGGACTGTCATGAGTAACACCCTTTCATTATGAAAAGCCAGGAAAGGCTGCCTGCATGACAAGGCCTTTAGTTCTCCCACCCTTCTGGCAGAGCACATAGCTGTTAGGAAAACATTTTTAAGGGTCATCCAAAAGGGTGACTGTGCGATAAGTGGTGGCTCATGAAGGCCCTCAAGAACCAAATTATGTTGCCAAGGGTCGCACGTGGGGCAGACCCTGGGTGACCTGATTTGCACCGCCCTTAGCAATTGAACCACATCAGGATGTGAACCAATATTACCCACCTTAGGAAGTGGCCCAGGCTTAGCTGTGTTGGCCGACACCTGGACGCTTAGAGAGGAGTAGGCCAGACCATTATCAGCACCATCATTGAGAAAATCAAGAATCTGAGGTAGGCCCACCACCGAAGGTGATGGGCCCTTTGCAGAACACCACTTACAAAAGAAAAGCCAATGTCTCTGATTAGCCTTAGTTGTGGAAGACCTGCGGGACAGCAATAGTTGATCAGCCACCCTGGGAGAGTACCCCTTCCTCAACAGCCTTCTCCTTTCAACATCCAAGCCGATAGCCAAAGAATCCTGGGGTTGTGGTGCAGAATTGGCCCCTGAATCAATACATCCAGGCACTGAGGCAGATGCCAAGGAGAGCTGACCAACAATGCCTGCAGTAGGGAGTACCACAACCTCCTTGGTCAGTCAGGAGCCACCAACAAGACAGCTGCTCTCGTGTCTCTGATTTTGAGAAGGACTTTCACAATCACTGGAATTGAGGGGAAAATGTAAGCCCTTATGAAGTTCCATGGTGCAAACATTGTGTCAGCCTCTTCGGCTTGATCGTCGGGGAGAAGAGAGTGAAAACAGTGTAGTTGGGTGTTGTGCCTGAAGGCCATCAGATCCACCTGGAATTGTCCCCATCAGCAATCCATGGCCTGAAATACCTGTAGGTTCAACTGCCATTGCACCTGGAGTGGAGTGAAGAACAACAGAGCCCTGTATACCACTCTCATTTCCAGGATGTTGATAGGGAGATGGGCTTCCTCTGGGGACAATGTTCCCTGAGTGACATGATGACCCAGCATGTCTCCACATCCTAAGAGGTTGACATCCATCATAATTGTTACCGTGTGGGCGATGGTAGTGGGATCCGCTTGTACAGATTGCTGTGTACCGTCCACCAACTGAGGTTGGTGAGTATATCCTGTCCTGGTGTGAGCATATGTTCAAAGTCCTGGGAGGACTGATCCCAGTTGTCCAGGACATATCACTAGAGTGGGCACATGTGGAGCCATGTCCATGGTACCATGGCTATCACTGAAGCCATAAGACCCAGCAGCTGAAGATATGTACGAACAGACCATTGGGGTTGTGACTGTATGGACTCCAGCAGCTTGACTATGTTTGCTACCTTGTCTTCTGTTGGGAAAACCCTGCCCACAATGGTGTTGCCCCTGGCTCCCGGGTGGGTGATTTCTTGCATCGGGGTAATCAGACTCTTGTCCCAGTTCATGATCTAGCTGTGCTGTTTGAGGCATTGCACGATCGTTTCCGTGTCCATCTGGGCTTGAGCCAGTAATCTGGCTCATATGAGTCAGTCATCTAGATACGGTATGACGTGTATACCCTGTTTGTGTCGATGTACTGTGATCATAATCAGTGCTTTTGTGAAAACTCTTGTGGCAGATGCCAGGCCAAATGGGAGAGAGGTATACTGAAAGTCACCCCCGTTGATCTGGAACCTGAGGAATCGATGGTGACTGGGGTGAATGGGATTGTGTAGGTAGACATCATTTAGGTCGATTGATGTTAGGAAGTCCCCCGGCTGGATGGTCATCAGAGTGGACTGAAGTGTCTCCATCTTGAATTTTTTGTAAACCACTAACTTGTTGAGAAACTTCAGATCAAGGACTGGGTGGAGGCATCCTGTCCTCTTTGGGACCATAAAGAACACAGAGTACACCCAGGTGCCCCATTCATTTGGGGGTATGGGGGCAATTTCCTTGCTCCTGAGAGATCACAGAGGGTCTACTGGATAGCTGTCACTTTTTGGGGGTCCTGTGACATTGGGGATATCATCAGTCTGTGAGGAATTGTCTAGTGTAAGAGTTGTATGGCGTAGTCTTGAGACACCATTTTCTGCACCCATTTGTCTCTTGTTGTGACGGCCCACTAGTGGGTCAACGAACAGCTGCAGATGACCCACCATGGGGGGGGGTCTGCTCTGGACCCCCTTATTTCATTGGGTTTTTCCCATTGCACCTCCTCCAGATCTGTTGTCATGGAAGCCTCCGCATTTTCTGAAATTGCCTCTGAAGTTGGACTGCGAGGCCCTGGCCTGAAAATGTGACTTTGCTGCTCCGGCCTTCTGGGAATAATTTTGTGCCAACTTATTGCCTCTGGAACCTTTGAATTTTGGACAAAAGGGGTGCCCAGAGGGGAGGTACTGCTTCCACTTTTCTGTCTTCTGTTTTGCTACTGCCCTGTCTCTGAGGTACAGAGTCAGGGCCTCACTGAAGAGGTGACCCACCTTACAAGGGAGCTTCATCAGCATCGCCTTGGTTTCTGAATCCACTTACCACAGCTTGAGCCAGAGGGACTGTCTGGCGTGCTTGGTGAGGATAATGACCCTAGTGGCAAACCTCAGAATATCCAAGGATGTATCCGTTACATACCTAGTATACTATACTGCGCAGTCAACTTGTCCTACCAGTGGTGACTCCTCGGGAAGCTCCTCAACGAAGGCCAACAGGGCCATCCCTGTCACTTCATGATTTTTTGTTCAGCAATTCTTCTGCTTTTTTGTCCATTGGGTCCTTAAGAGCTATGGTGCTCTTGACCAGTATGACTGTGTGTCTTACCAGGGCCGGCACAGGCGTGTCCACCTTTGGGGCCATATGCCAAATTGTTTTTTGCACTTGGCATAGCAGATACAGCCTTTCCATGGCTTGCTTCTCAGAAGCTGGGATGGTTCAGCTGCCTCTAATTCTTTGTCTAGAATGGAGTCTAGTGCAGGGCAGGTGGGAAAGACCTGTCCTGTGGACTTCGACTGTGAAGACAGGAGTAGGTCAGATGGCGCATGTGGTGCTTCTAGCTCCTGTGGGAATTGTATGGCTCTCCCGGATCAGCTTAATTAAATCCACCACATCTTCCTGTGGCCATAGCCATCCTGTAGCAGGTCTGGGGTCCTGGTCCAACCTGTCCTTATCTGAAGATACCTCTGCACCTTCTACCTGCCTGTGCCATGTCTTATGTGGTTGTGTAGCTAGGTCCAACACCTGGTGCTTAGTCAGCCTCTCCTATGGCTACTCCAGGAGAGGCTTGTCTTGCAGCTTTTCCAGCCACTGAAACAGGAGTCCCACATGTTCCATGTTCAAGGTTAGGGGCACTGTGAGCAGAGAAGTCTTTCTCTGGGCCAAGATGACCTCCATCCTTGGACTCTGTGATGCCCCTGCCTCTGACACCGTACTGACTGTGCACAGGGCCTCTTCTATATGCTCTGGTAGTGCAGAGCCACATTCTATGTAGGTAGGCATGGCAAAAAGGCAATGCAATCTGGAGGATCTGTAGAGAGGAGAGAGACAAAACTGTGCCAGGTACATGGTGGTACAACTGCCTGCAACAACAGTAAAAAATGAGCAGCAGTCGTGGCACAGTAATGAGTATAAGGGATCTCTGCCTCTTTAACAGGTTGGATTTTGCCACACTCAAAATGGCCACCAAAACACACTAGGGTGCCATATTAGGGTTCCTCTTATTGTTCTAAAGCATCAGATCCCTTTAAAATGGCAGCCGTTGCCTGACCCTACCAATATGGCCACCATTCTAGTGAGATTCTATGAGCATTGCTATCTGGTGACCGGAGTCTTGCGTGGTCTGCCTTTTGGGTGAGAGTTCACCCGAATGTTAACCCCACCACTGAAGAGTACAAAAATGGTGCTCCTGGAGCTGTAACAGCTAAATTCTGCATTTCTCTTAATGCACAGTAAAAAATGGAGATGCTTGACTATTTGGAAGGGGCACCTCTACTCCCACTGGGTCTCAGGAGAGCTGCCATCTTAGACTGCAGCTCTGAGACCTGCGGAGGCATGACAGCTGTTGGAATGTGTGGGGGAGTCTAAGAAGAAAGCAGAGATGGTGCGAGCATGCCTGGACCTCCTAACAGAAGGTAAGGGAGAGCCTGCCTCCATGGTACATGGCCAGGGCAGTGCAAAGGCATAGGTGGCCCAGAAATCCTAACAGGGAGCCTACAGGGTGGCTGTAGCACAGCCCTGTAAAGTCAGTAGTGACTCAGTATACTGGGGTGAAGGAAGGCTGGGGGGTATTGGTACAGACGGTGCTGCTTCACCCCGAATTAAACAGAGCTGCATGTGCAACTGGTTCAAATAACGGATCCACGACTGGTCATCGACAAAATTTTTGTCAAATGACCAGACTTCTAAACTGGCAGGTCAAAAGCATTTTGTAGTCAGCTGCCGGTTTTGAAGGAAACTGAGCATTTTCTTCAGGGGGGGCTTCACCCTAACCCCCCTCACAGGGGCTGTGCCCCCTGCACCCCACTAAGGATTCTCAATTCTGAGTCAGAGCTGATTTGGGGGGGTGCAGGATCCCTGACAGACAGTGCCGGTTTCCAGCGGGTTCCCTACAGTGATGTGGTGCTGTAGTCACTGTAAGGGACCTCGCTGTTGAAAAGTCACTGTCATGTGGGATTACCCAAATAACGACCCAGCCAGAATCCAACATACAGCCTTCTGAGCTGAAGGGAGACACAGTACCACTGCACCACAAGGACAGATCTGCAGTTCGTTCCTTCTAGCTCCCTCTTGCTTCTGAGGGACTAGACGCTATGTTCTGCCAGCAATGCATCAGGAGTGGAGGCTGCCTGAGGGTGCACTCTGCATTACAGTCAAGTTGGGAATGCTACTGGCGGGTCCCTAACTAAAGCAGGGGGTGTCAGACAGATGCTACTGGAGGGTCTGGCTCCAGTTGACCCTGCTTCTGCAGTGCCATGATTCTTCTTCTTTTTTTTTAATAAAAGTAAATAGAACCAGATATGAGAAAGCCCTAGTTAGCAACACACTTTGCCTAATGACATACCCTAGCTAGACAAAGAGCACAGGGTTGAAAAGGAGTAAAACAGTTACCTTAATATGGGAGCAATTTAGATCGTGACCGACTTCTTCAGATGCATGAAGTCAACTGGTATATCTGTTCAGAGCAGGGGGTTTGGCTGCTGGCAGAACAAAAGATTTACGATCATGCATCAACCAATTGGATCATGGAGAATACCTATTTGTGATGATCTGGAGCACTGGAAAGGTTGTAGGGGATAATATGATGATACCCAGCTGTATACCAATGTACAGTTAGCTACAATGTGGGATTTTATTTATTTTTGTTTTAACACAGTAATGACAAATAGCCAAGGATGCTCCTTACAAGTTGTGACCTTGTTTTTGGTTTTTTGTTGCCACTTTATTCATGTTTGGGAAATCAATTGTAACATGACTGCAGTTCTGTTCACCAATTAACTTTTGGTTTGGAGGACGGAAAGGGTGAAAGAGACTGTTCTGCAGATCAAGGTGGGTCTTCAGCAAAAGTGATCATAATTAAAAATTGGCAGACTATATGGGCCCAGTGGTTATTATCTGGCGGCGGTTTCTAAGTTTCTATGTATGAGAGGTTTTGTGATTAAAATGGATACAATGCAAAATTATTAATATGTGCATTGTTGGTACTGTAAACTGTGTGGCACACAATTCATGTTGTATGTTGGTTTTATTTATTTTTTTTTTTCTTACCACTTTATTCATTTTTGGGAAATCGCTTGTAACGTGGCTGCAATTCTTTTCAGCCAATTAATTTTTAGTTTACCTGTGGATGCCTTTTACAAGAAAGTACTACATGTATTATTGGCAGTGGCACAAAGTTACCCTTAGGACTGGTTGTGGTGTGCATTTGAATAGATGTAAAATTGTGACACTGCACTGTACGTCAAGCTAAAATGGTATCCCTGATTTTGAGCATTTGTTCCTGATTTTTATGGACAGTGTTCATTATTTTGGTGCTGGTAGGGTGACAGTTATGCATTCTGGGGTAGCCAGGTGTTGCAATTGACACCCATTTGATTTCTTTGCAATTCCATATGATGCCCCCTGCAACCCCTGGAAACCCCTAAAACATTAGTTTCCTAGCATTATCCCTCCTACAAATATAAAGTCACGCGAGATCCAATGTCACTAAGAATTAGGTAGGTCCTGACAGGGTTAAGATAAACCAACTCTCTAGACACTTGAGGGGAGAGAGAGAGAGAGAGAGAGAGAGAGAAGAGATAGAGAGAGAGAGAGAGAGAGAGAGTTTTCTGTACTTTGAAACTCCTCTGAAGTAATTTCCTCTAAAAAGGAATCACTTCTGTGCAAGCTTTCACTTTGGGCTGGGGGAAAGAGACTGTTGTTCACTTTTGTCTAAGAAAAGTTTCTAATTGCAGTGTTGCAAACAGTTTAACTGCTTCAAAGAAGTGTTGTAGCTTGTAATGGTGCTCAGATGGTATATGGACCAATCCAGATCCACCAGATACCTGCCCTCATGGCAGGACAGTAGATCCGGCTGGATGCCTCCACTATCTGCACATGGATCTAGATGTTGGATCCCGGGTCAGATCCTGTGTTACTCAATGGCCAGATCCAGGAATCCGACACCAGATCCCTGGATCCAGCACTGGATAACATGGGATCCAGCCTGGGATCTGACCTCCATATTTGGCTAAACTTGGATGGATCCCACTCGAATAGTGCAGCCACCCACCAGATCACTGGTGGATTCACGGCGGCACTATCTGAGCACCACTAGTAAGTTGCCTTTGTGACTGAGACACTAGTTGCCAGGTCACTTAAAGGAGGCATGATGAGAGACAAACATGCTGAAAAAATAGTGCTGGAACTGATCTACTAAACAGACAGCTGACTGATTCATTCAACTGGCGTAGTGACAGTGTTGCAACTCCAAAATTGTTGTTCAGTCAGAGTGAGGTGAGCCGCTTTTCTCGTATCTGATAGCAAGACAGCTGCACCCTGCAGCCACAAAAAATGTCTAAAAAGAGAATACAATAGGGGGGGTATGGCTGACCTGGTATGGAGACATGACAAAGCTTTCTTACATTTATCTCATTGAGCAAGAGATAACATATAGAGTGAAGGATATGAAACAAAAGGCCAGACTACGCAACATAATGTTTTTTCAGATCCCTGAAGGGGTTGAACCCCATGAAAAAATGTCATATATTATAAATCAGGTCTGGGATTTCAGCAATCAGAATAGCAGGCCCTCTTATCCTTCATACAGATGTCGTCTTGTGCATGAAATGTGAAAGTGGAGTAATCTACTTCAGAGCCACAGGGAGGAACATTAGGCTTACATATACATTTTTTTAAGGTAAAAGAAATGGAACAGAAAACTCATTATAAATCAAGTTAGTCAACTTGAGGGATTACTCTAACAGCATCATCTCCCACAGTTATGACAGACAGAACTGCTCAACTTCACTTCCCAGTGTTCTCACCAAAAATGCAACAGATAATATTCACATAAATAAGACAGAGCTCTTCAATTCAATTTTATTCAAGTCAATGTAATTCAATTTATTTGTTAACCAGGTAAGTACACTAGACCAAAAGGTCTGTTTACAGGCACAACCCGGTTGTTTTTAGTAAAACACAACTTATCTACAGATAACTTCTAAGATCACACAATTATTTGCAAGAGAAATATAACAAGCATTTGTCAGTGCCGAATATTGCTTGCTTCTATGTGCTGTTTAGGTATTTGGAAGTCATTGGAGTGCAAATATTGAAAATTTGCGAACTTACGAGCGTGCGTAGGAACTGCGCAACGCACGCTTGTAAAACAGTCATTTTAGAATTTTTCACCAAATTTACAACATAGCCATTTAAGACCTCTGCTCATGAATAGTGTCACTGTGATTTTGTTAATGTGTCCCATACATTGAGTTTGCACACCGACTGCGCCATTGTGCGCTACATGGGCGGAAACACGTTTTGGGCAGGATGTGAAAAATGACAGCTGTACTGCTCATAAGGAGGTGTGGTAAAATGGCAATGTTGAAAATCTGTAGTAGAAATATTGAAAATTCGCAAACCTATGAGTGTGCGTGGGAACTGTGCAACGCACGCTCGTAAAACAGTCATTTTTAGGAATTTTTTCACCAAATTTTCAACATAGCCATTTTAAGACCTCTGCTCATGAACAGTGTCACTGTGATTTTCTTAATTTGTCCCGTACATTGATTTCGCACACCAACTGTGCCATTCTGTGCTACATGAGCGGAAACACATTTTAGGTGAGATGTGAAAAATGACAGCTGTACTACTCATAAGAAGGTGTGATAAAATGGCAATGTTGAAAATCTGGAGTGAAAATATTGAAATTTGCGAACTTACGAGCCTGCGTAGGAACTGTGCAATGCACGCTCGTGAAACAGTCATTTTTGAATTTTGGCACCAAATTTTCAACATGGGGTTTTTGGGACCCTTTCTCATGAATGATGTCACTGTTGTGGCATTATTAGTCCGAAGGTGATTTTGCAGTCACTGCAGAAATCACCCTTCAGGCCAGAAACGCCATGACAGTGACATCATTCATGAGAAGGGTCCCAAACATATTAATTTAGTAAGAATTCCCAAAATACCTGAGATATGCAACAAAGTTGAAACCCCTATCTAGCCCATTATACAGCTTACTGGCATTTCCTCAGTTTGCGGTCGGGTTTGAAGAGTGCAGACATGTTCCTGGTCCACCGAAGATCGTCGCGCGAGTCTGGAAGTAAGTATGGGGTGAGGGGTGTGGGGAGGCTGGGTGCACAGTGGGTGGAGTGCGGGTTGTGGGGGGTTGGGAGAAGCGCCGGCAGGACGTTTTGTTTACAGGTTAAAAAAAAGGCGTCGTGGGTCCGTTTGCCACACTGGGGTGGACTCCCAGTGTGGCACAAGGATGTTAGAGGCTTCAGCCCGGCGAGATTAGGCACCCCGCGCCGGCCATGGAAGTGATTGCCATGCTGGGTGGGCTCCCCAGCGTGGCACCAGAGGGGTGTTCAGCTGATGGGGATTGGGCACCCCATCGGCAAGGACTGCCACGCGCTGGGGTGGGCTCCCAGCATGGCACCTACTATGGGAGGGCAGGGATGCAGCTCAGCCCGATGGGGAAATCCCCATCAGGCTATACAATCTGTCAGTGCGCCCATGCCTGCAGGGGGGGGGAACTGCGCGTGAGCAGCCGATATCTTATCGGTGCTCACTGAAGCTTAGCTCCCCCTTTCAACTGTATGCCACTGCATTTTGGAGCGTGTCATACACAGCTCCAAAATGCATTGGCTTACAGGGGCCGCGCCTGCCAGCACACTGACTGAATTGGAGGAGGAGGAGGTAACACACCTCCGAAATCTCCGATGATGGCACTATGTTTCTTGCACATGCGTGCAAGCAACATAAAAATGCATGAACATTCATTTAACACTGCTTGTGCATCACCTGTGCTCATAGAGTATAGGAAACCTTTTTAACTGAGCTGCTGCCCATTCCAAAGGAATGTAACTTGGAGATTGGAAGAACTCACAGCGTAGGTCTACCAAAACATGAAGTCATCAAAGCTCAGCCAAGGGCATTCATCATTCATTGTTCACACTATCAAACCCAATGAAAGGTCTAATACCTAGCTTGGGCAAAAAACGAAATCACATATACAGTAATGGACACTATATTTTTCATGAAATTCTATCATCAAAAACATAAGCAGGTATTGCAAATCATGAAATAACTGAAAGAAAATAAAAATTAAATCTCAGTTGCACTCACAGAAAAAAATCAGACTATCTAGATACAGAGCCAGAACATCTGATAATCTCTTACGTGTTACCAAAGCACTTATAAAGTTGCACATGGAAATGTACCCCCTTGATCCTGAAATCACTAACATTGAGCATAAACAAATAGCATGGAACATAATGGAGAAAAATGGGTACAGTATATTTCAGAGCAGGCACAGATATCCTTGCAGCATGCTGAGAAGGACATATGCCAGTGAAAAAGTAAAGGTGCCAGTATACAACGCAGTTGATTTGGAAACTGGTAGTGCAGAGACTCTAGAACAGAATTCAGATTTATATAACGTCATTCACATAATATATCACAAAGTGCTTTACAAAGCAATGAGTTAGATACTGGCAGTGGGAGGACTATATAATATAATAGAATAGAATTCAAATTTATATAGTTTCTTTCATACACATGTATCCCAAAGTGATTACAATACAATGACTTAGACACTAGGGGCTCGATTTTCAATGAACCCTTAGACAGCTGCAGTTTGCAGTGATCTAGAGCTGTGGCAAACTATGGGTTCATCAGGGACTCTGCACCATATTTTGCAAAAATGGGGGTCCCTACGCCATAGATACAGATGTTGCTGCAGCCACAGGGTTTTGCCAAACATGTGGCACAGCAGTGGAGTTTGACAGAGGGTCAGTCACTTCCCTGCATGGTGGAGCCCAAAAGGGGCTGTGAAAGTCGGGGTAGGGAGGATATGCCAACAAGGAGAGAAGAAGGGACAAAAAGAGCATGGGGGTGCCCTAGGGAGTAAGGGGGCACAGAGGCAATGTCAGGGTTGTGGGGTTGCACTCAACTGGGGTGCCATATGCAGGTCTAATGAACTGAATGGAAGGGGAAGAGAGGGGTTGCCAGGGATGGACCATGACCTACCCCCAGCTGTCCACAGCCTGGCACCTGCCCTAAAGGTACACCAGTCCCCATTACAGTGGGTGGACAGCAGTCCACCTCCATGCATGGGCTGCAGTACCAGGAGCCAGTCACAGTGCCTGGGGCTCATCCCCAGTCACCAGACACATCCCTGGCCACCAGACACACACCACAAGGGGCCCGCACTGCCACCCACCACATGTAGGGGACTGTGGTTCCTGTGGGGCAAGTGCCAGGGCTGCTGTGTAATAGGGTCCAGGTCATGCTGGTCCAGCCATACCCTCAGATCCAGCCCAGTCTATTGTGTGCCAACTCCAGTGCAGCAGTACCAAGTGCCTCATATGTCCCTCTCACAGCCATTGTGCCCCCTTCACCCCCCATGGCACTGTCACAAAATGCACTCAGCAGGTCAGGCCCTCTGCTCCGACAGTGCCAACCTCCGAGCACAGTAATGTGAACAGGTAACAGACAGGGTAACCCTCTTGTCTACTTTTGGGTCTGAATCACCTTTGGTCTCAAGTTCTGGGGGGATTCAAACTGTGAACCTTATGCTAGCATACCCAAATGTACAGGCTCAGATAATATTCTCTTCGGGAGGAATGCAATATATCTTTTGCCTAAGAGTACCTAACCAGGTATTCAAAATGAACCCTTAAAACTCTGTAAAAGACCTTAGGTATAGTCTTACCTTTTCCCAGTTTAGTAACACCATGAAGCTTTTGAACAATTGTCAGACTTAACCATTTATATGTCACATGCAAAAAGAACTTGGAAACACCCAGGCAGTGTCTTTCAAATAAAGATTCTTTACTACAAGATGATAAAAATATGAAAAATGTAAACACAGAACAATATATCAAAGAGCATACAATCACCTAAAGAAAAACAAGGAAAGCTGCAAAACATAAACTCCTACCACAATACAATTAGACATTTTCTATCTAACGTATTTACCTCTTTAAGTGCTTATCAGAGCTGTGTCTCTCTACAGTCCCAAGATGGTATATGACAACTCAGTTCAGACACAGTATTCAGTTTAAAACTCTTTGTCTCCACACCCCTTCTATGAGTCATCTAGCTCCTCCTTTTAGAACCAAAAAAAATACAAACATGATTTCCTGTCAGGAGAGATTTAAAATAATGTGACTTCAGCAAAAACTAATTTCCAAAATTATGACAGTCTTTAATCAAGCCTCTCCTTTGAACTGGTGTCTGGTTTCTTATTTTCCCAAGGAACATCAAAGGTTTTTACAACTCTGCCATATGTCACTTAGGTGTTAATATAGCCAACAGAAATCAGCTAAGTTATGTCCTGTCCTGTAATAAAATGCATATTTAACTTCCCAACTTCAGAGGCAGCAACAGGTCATAAAAAGGCTATAAAATACAATTTCTCAAGGAAGTTAATTACATTACAGAGATCTCCTGGTCAGTTCCAGTAGCTGAAACCTGGGGGGAGGGGGGCACCCATCCCACAGGCTGTCTTATGTTAGATAATAACATACTATTTTTATATTACAAATATCATAGAACAATCATAACCAGCTGGCCAAGCATCACAATCCTCCCCACTTAGACTGAATTTGGGGTCTCTATCCCCTGCATGGGATGAGATTCCCAAATCCGTTCACTCCTCATATAGACGTGACAAGCCATCTGTGTTCTGATTGGTCGCTCCAGTCCTATGTAAGATCGTCATGTAATACACTTGCAAGGCAAGACTCCATCTTAACAGTCTACTATTAGTTTTTTCCAGTTGTGTCAGCTAAACCAGGAGGTTGAGGTCAGTTTGTTCCTCAAAATGCTGCCCATGTAAATATGGCTCTAACTTCTTTAGGGCCCACACTATGGCAAGACACTCTTTTTCCACAGTAGAGTAAGCCTGCTCCCTGGGAAGTAACTGTTTACTCAGGTACACTACAGGGTGATCTTTCCCTTGGTTGTATGTCTGACTCATTATGCCCCAATACCCACATCTGAGGTGTCAGTCTGGACTATAAAGGGTCTGCTATAGTCAGGACTTGAAAATACAGGAGCACTGCACAGTGCTTCCTTCAGTCTGGCAAAGGCTTTTTCACAGGCTGGTTCTCAGGTAATTTTCTTAGGCATTCTTTTCTATACCAGGTCAGATAGGGGAGCAGCCAGGGCTCTGTAACTGGGTACAAATTTCCTATAGTACCCCACTGTCCCTAGAAAACTCCTGACCTGCTTCTGCATTTCTGGTCTGAGACATGCCTTGATCACCTCTATTTTTACTTGGTTAGGATGGAGCTGTCCCCAGCCTACAACATGCCATAGGTATGCCACTTCAGCCATGGCTACCTGCCACTTCTCAGCTTTGACAGTGAGCCCGGCCCTCTGTATCCTGCCCAACACTTCCCTAAGGTGAGACAGGTGTTCCTCCCAGCTGGCACTAAAGATGGCAATGTCATCCAGGTATGCCACAGCGTACTCCTCAGCACCATTTAACACCTGGGTCACCAACCTTTGGAAAGTGGCCGGGGTGTTCTTCATTCCAAAAGGCATTACTTTAAATTCAAATAAGCCTACTGGAGTGATGAAGGCTGACCTCTCCCTAGCTCTGTCAGTTAACTCTACCTGCCAGTACCCCTTTGTCAGGTCAGTAGTTGTAAGGTAGGTCGCCCCTCCCAACTTGTCCAGGAGTTCGCCAGTCCAGGGCATCAGGTGGGCATCTGACTTCGTGACTGCATTCAGTCCATGATAGTCCACACAGAAAAGAGTAGAGCCATCTGGCTTGGGCAAAAGGACTACAGGTGAGGCCCAGGGGCTGTGGGATCTCTGGATTGCCCCTAAATCCAGCATTTCCTCCACCTCTCTTCTAATGTCCTTTTGGACAGCCTCTGACACCTGATATGCTGTCCACCGTATGGGTGTCTGTGTTCCTGCCTGTACATCATGTGTCGCTAAGAGGGTTAGTCCAGGCTTGGTGCTAAACAGTGGGAAAAAGTCTGCTAAAACCTCCCTTACTTCCTGGATCTTGTCTGGGGCCAGCTTGGGAGACAATTTAGCTGCCTCCCCAGAGGACTCCCACTTGCTTTCTTCCAGCATGTCGAGAAGGGGGTCTCCTTTGTCTGTCCCCTCCCCAGGACTACATACTGCAAACACCATGTCAGCCCTATTAGCATATGGCTTCATCATGTTGACATAGTGCACTCTTTCTGTCTGTCTTTTGTCAGGTAACTCTATGATATAGTTCACATCAGTTACCTTTCTAAGTACTTTGTATGGTCCTGCCCACTCAGCCTGCAGCTTGTCTTTCTGGACCGGAATAAGGACTATGACTTCCTGACCCACCATGTAGGAGTGAGCTCTGGCTCTGTAGTCGTACCACATTTTTTGTTTCTGTTGAGCAGCTGGCAGGTTGCTCTGGGCTGTCTCCATAAGCTCCTTCAGCCTTTCCCTAAATCTAAGGACATAATCCACTATGGGAGTTCCCTGGGGGTATGCTTACCTTCCCAGTCCTCCCAGATCAAATCTAGGGGCCCACGTACCTGTTGTCCATATAAGAGCTCAAAGGGGGAAAATCCTGTCGACTCTTGGGGCAGCTCCCTGTATGCAAACAACAGGTGGGTAAGGTATTTCTCCCAGTCCCTCCCATGCTGTTCAGCAAATGCTTGGAGCATTGACTTCAGGGTACCGTTATATCTTTCCACAAGCCCATTGGCTTGTGGGTGATAAGGCGTTGTGCACCTCTGCACCACCCCACACTTCTCCCACAAACATTTCATCAGATCTGACATGAAAGAACCCCCTTGATCAGTGATTACCTCCTGCGGAAACCCAGTATGGGAGAACATCCCAAGTAAGGCATCTGACACTTTGTCCTCAGTGAGGATAGGGCAACTGCCTCTGGATACCAGGTGGCATGATCCACCACAGTCAGGATGACCCTCTTCCTGGAGGAGCTGAGGGTATTTAAAGGCCCCACAATATCCATTCCCACCCTCTGGAATGGCTCCTCCACTATGGGCAATGGAATTAGGGTGGCTTGGTTCATCTTACCTGCCTTCCCTATTTCTTGGCACTAGTGACAAGAACCACAATACTCCTTCATCTGCTGGGTGAAGTTGGGCCAATAGAAATTCTGGGCCAACCGCTGCATAGTCCGCACGATTCCCAGATGACCAGACAAGGGAATACCATGTGCAATCTTGAGCAACTGCTCAAGGTACCCATGGGGAATGACAAGCTGCCTGCCTATCATCCCTCCCTCTGTCTTTACAGCCTGAATATATATCAGTCCATTTTCCCAATAAACTTTGTGTTTACCATCACCTCCCTGTGCTCCATCAGAGTCTGCCCAAGCCCTCAGATCTTCTAGACTAGGGTCACTTTTCTGAGCAGCAGCAAACTCCTTACACATTCCCAAGGCATGGGTCAGGTCTCCTTCAGTCTATAAACTAGGGTCCCTAGCACTAGCGTCAGGGCACTCAGGATCACTGTGATCCCTAACCCGCTGACCATGGATCACCTCTCCTTCTTTGGAGCAACCCTCCATAGCTGTGTGGTGAACTGCTACTGGGGAAATTTCTACCCCCTTTTCATTAGTTTCCCTATCAGGAGACACAGGCTGGGAAACCAGCCTGCCAGTGGTTTCCACAATGGCTTCTGTGGGGTCCAGGGAACTAAAATGTTCTCATGCCGATTGGCTATGGGTAACTGCACACACCATCCCCCGTTTGAGATTGTTGCCAAGGATGATGTAAACTGCTAAAGTTTTTGCTACAGCCACCTGTTGCACAGTTCCCCCAGTTTCACCCCAGTCTAGGAGAACACTAGCAAGTGGCAATGTTTCCTCCTCCCTAGTGAAGTCTTGTACAGTTACAAATTCATTGGGTATAAGCTGACCAGGCTCTACCAGATCCCCTTTTCCAATGTCAGGGATGCTCCTGTGTCTCTTAACCCTTGCATCTGTACACCATTCACCATGACTGAGTGCATGTGTTCTCTCATGTTCACAGGCATGCTTCCAGTGACAAACAAACAGCCCATTTCTTTCTTAGCCCCATGTTACGTATTGCCCTTCCTTTTGGGACACTGTCTGGCAATATGCCCAGTTTCTTTACAAACCCAACATTTGTTTTATTTCTCAGAAAAATATTTTCTTTGAAACCTGGGGCTAACTGATTTTGGTGGAGGCAGTGAGGGTTTTAAGTGCCCTTAAAGAGCACTTTTACCTTTCTGCGCTGCCACACCTGCCCCATTCACTCTCAGAGCAGGTCTGCTCTTATCATAGCGGTCCTAGAGTTCAGCAGCCTTTTGCACTATTTTGGGATCTCAGTCCTCCAGCCAGGTTTTCAGCTCTGCTGGGCATGCCCCAAAAAACTGTTCTAATAAAATAACATATTCAATTTCATCTACAGAGTTTGCTTCAATTCCCTCCCACCAACGTCTTAAACATTGATGCTGTTTCATGGCTAGCTCCTCGTAGCTCATGTCAGGGCTTCTCTTGAGCTTATGGAATTTAGCTCTGTATGCTTCTGCAGTTAAATCAAACTTTTTTAAAAGTGCAGCTTTAAGTTTGCTGTAATCATTACTGTCATCATTTTCCATTTGACCTAATGCATCCTGAGCTTTTCCTGTAAGTAGCAGGGATAGCTGGAAGCTCCAGGACCTGCTAGGAATTTTCACCTGAATACAAACTATTTCGAAAGAATTGAAAAAGGCATCCATATCCTCTCTCTCTCTTTAAATTCAGCTATCAATCTGAAATTCAATTTGTAACCCAGTCCTGTAGATCCAGTTAAACCAAAGCCACTTACCTGCTCTGGTGCTGGTGGTTGGAGTTGAAGCTTCTCCAGTTTATGTCACCTCTGGCACTCACACTCTTCACGGTCCATCTCTCACTGTTCTCAATCTGCTTCCCTCTTTTCCTGCTCCCTCTTCTCCTCTGCGGCTCACTGTTTTCACTCCCCTCTTCTCCTCTGCAGCTTGCTGTTCTTGCTTCTCTTCTCTCTGGAACTCCAACTCGATTCTGTGCAACTTAATCTGCAGCCTGAATACTTCTGGCTCCATAGAAACATAGAAACATAGACTTTGACAGCAGATAAGGACCGCTTGGCCCACCTAGTCTGCCCATTTCCCTACCTACAGGATAAACTGCAGATCCTAGTTAATCAACAGTCTGTTTCTTCCAGAATGCTGGTGACCTTCCCCTGCTGCTGTGGCCCTTAACTGGCAATGGCCTTGTTGTCAGCCTCACCTGATCTGGACATTGCACTGGCCGCTGGCCCCTCCACACACAAGGTTTGTTCCTTTTTAGTCACAGTCTGTGACTCGATGCTCTGGGCATCTGCTGCCATCAGGGCATCCATGAGGTTCTGCTTGGTGGTTCTCACCTCATGCAGGACTCCTCTGCCCTGGCACAACCACCTCAAGTAGTCTGCAGTGTACCCACTGTAGTTGGAAGCCATCTTCTTCCCTAACTACGGCTACTCTAATTTACATTTAGAAAAAAATAAAACAAGTAGGAACTTGACTGTAAGCAAAATTATATAGTTCTGTTTCCTCTTTAAAAATAATTCACTGCCTTATTTTGTAAGTGAGCTGTACAGTATTAAGCTGACACATTGAACAGCTAAAGCTTGTTTTACCAAAGTTATTCGCACTGCTGCCAACCAAATCTGTCACAAAACACACTCAGCAGGTCAAGCCCTCTGATCCCACAGTGCAAACCTCTGAGCACAGTAATGTGAACAGGTAACAGACAGGGTAACCCTCCTGTCTGCTTCTGAGTCTGAATAACTTTTGATCTCAAGTTCTGGGGGGATTCATACTGTGAACCTTATGCTAACGTACCCAAATGTACAGGCTCAAATAATATTCTATTTGGGGGGGATGCGATATATCTTTCGTCTAAAGGCACCTAACCAGGTATTCAAAATGAACACCTAAAACTCTATAAAAGATCTTAGGTATAGTCTTACCTTTTCCCAGTTTAGTAACACCATGAAGCTTTTGAACAATTGTCAGACTTAACAATTTATACGTCACATGCAAAAAGAACTTGGAAACACCCAGGCAGTCTCTTTCAAATAAAGATTCTTTACTACAAGATGATAAAAATATGAAAAATGTAAACACAGAACAATATATCAAAGTGCATGCAATCACCTAAAGAAAAACAAGGAAAGCTGCAAAACATAAACTCCTACCACAATACAATTAGACTTTTTCTATCTAATGTTGTACCTCTTTAAGTGCATATCAGAGCTGTGTCTCTCTACAGTCCCAAGATGGTATATGACAACCCAGTTTAGACACAGTATTCAGTTTAGAACTATGTGTCTCCACAGCCCTTCTATGAGTCATCTAGCGCCTCCTTTTAGAACCAAAAAGAATACAAACATAATTTCCTGTCAGGAGATATTTTAGATAATATGACTTCAGCAAAACTAATTTCCAAAATTATGACAGTCTTTAATCAAGCCTCTCCTTTGAACTGGTGTCTGGTTTCTTATTTTCCCAAGGAACATCAAAGGTTTTTACAACTCTGCCATACGTCACTTAGGTGCAAATATAGCCAACATGAATCAGCTAAGTTATGTCCTGTCTTGTAATAAAATGCATATTTAGCTTCCCAACTTCAGAGACAGCAAGAGGTCATAAAAAGGCAATAAAATGTAATTTCTCAAGGAAGGTAATTACATTACAGAGATCTCCTGGTTAGTTCATGTAGCTGAAACCTGAGGGGGGGGGCACACATACCACAGGCTGTATTATGTGAGGCAATCACATATTATTTTTATATTACAAATATCATAGAACAATCATAACCATCTGGCCAAGTGTCACAGGCACTACCATGGCTACATTGGCCCCCAGACCCCTCCTTCCAGGTCCCTCAAATTTCTGCCCTGTGTGGCTGCAGTGTAGGCCCCTAGACCATCTCCTGGCTGGTCTAAAGGCAGTCCCTCTTGTGAACATGGTGGGGCTTCTGAAATAGGAAAAAAAAAGGGATGGTGAAGCCCCACCATGGTGCAACCATCCTGTGACCTGGCGCAGGGGCACATTTATTGCAAGGGTGGAGCAAGGGGGCTTTTCAGTATGGCATCCTGTTTTGATGCAGCTGGCATTAAAAAATCAGGATAGCGTCAACCTTTGAGGGAAGGTGCCACTTGTGTCATACCCATTTGGCGCAGGCTCCTTGTGTCAAAGTTTTTTCTTCTGAAAATCAAGCTCTGGTAGCTCAAGGACTGCAGAATACAATAGAATTCAGATTTATATAGTGTCTTTCATATACACTATATAAAGCAATGAGTTAGAGACTGGTAGTGCAGGTACCGTAGAATAGAATAGAACAGAACAAAACAGAACAGAACAGAACAGAACAGGACTGAACAGAATAGAATAGAACAGAATTTAGATTTGTGTAGTGCCTTTCATATACACTGTATCCTAAAATGGTTTACAATGCAATGAGTTAGGCCCTGTCCACACTTAAGTTTTTGTAATGTTTCTGGCAGTTAGTAATGTTATCAGAATGGCAAACACGGTTCGCGTCCACACTGTAGCACGGTAAAACTGTGCTACAAACTGTGTTTAAAAACCATGCCTTAGAACCTGATTGGAACAGGTTTCGAGCATGATTTCAGACCAAAACAGTTGCTTTAAACTGTGTTAACAGTAGTGCTGATGCAAACCGTGCTGTACCAAGGTTTAGGGCAACCTCTCCAACTCTTCTGTGGCTCTACAATGCTGATAAGACAAAAGGGGGAGAACTTACACACATAGACGAGCTCCTGATAATCTCCTGAACAGTTCAGCACCGTTTTCATATGGATCCATTACCGAGTCCCGTTACAAGTATTCTGACATGCGTTGTGGCACTGCACACTTTGCAGTTCTGCCACAATCATGCCTGGGAACTCAAGCCAGCAAGCAAGGTTGTCGGAAAGCAGTGTGGATGCACTGTCAACAGTGCTCAAACACAGAAATAAAAACATTTTGGTAAACATTTTAAAAACTACATGACAGTGTGGACAGGGCCTTAGATACTGGCAATGCAAGGACTGTAGAATAGAGCAGAATTCAGATTTATAGTGTCTTTCACCTACCTGGCTGAACTCCAGTCTCTCTTCTTACCCTGCTGTCTGCCCTGCTCCTGATGTGTGTCTCTTGGAAACACTGAGGGCTCATCTGACATTGCCAGGGACTGGGAGTTTGCTGTTGCAGCCTCAGTCATCTATAACATATTCCCAAGAGCCCTCAGTGAGGCCCAGTTGGTGGAGACCTTTAAGAAGGCCTTACATTTTATTTATTTAGTTTTTTTTGACCGGGTAAGTGCACTAGACAAATCCTGCCTATTTTCAGGCACGACCTGGGGAGGGGGATACAGATGAATGGCAACTGACCTTGAACCAGATTAAGCTGTTGGTGGTACTTTTAGTGAATGAGGAAAATTTAGCCAGGACACTGAGGAAATTCCTCTACTCGTTTCGATAAGTGCCATGGGATCTTTAACATCCACATGAACTACCACCAGAACATGCAGATAGGACCTAGGTTTAATGGCTCATCTGAAAGATGGCACCTCAGAAGTGCAGCACCCCTCTCATGCTGCACTACAGTGTCAGTACTGGGATATTAACCCAAGTGCCAGATGTGGGAACTGAACCCACAGCCCTCTGATCTCCCGGCCAGAGGCGAGTGTGCTACCTACTGAGCCACTGATACTGACATTCCACCTTTTTAAGGAGGATTTTGTTGTTACTTGAATGCGTTCCATGTACAGTATGATGTTACTTGCATTTGATACATGTAACACATGCAGTTTGTATCTGCTGACTTGTCTTTATTTATTTATTTATTGATAGAAGTAATTTTAGTTTATATTGTTGACTGATTTTGTTGTGTTGTTTCATGCACTGTATGGTGCCCTTACCCTTCAGTGAAGGGCACCATACCAAATAAAATTTTTCGCTACTACTACTTGCAGACAAACTGCATGATCAAGTGCTTTACAAAGCAATAAGTTAGATACTGGTAGTGCAGGAATTGTAGAATGGAACCGAATTCAGATTTATATTGTGTCTTTCATACACACATTATCCCAAAGTGCTTTACAAAGCAATGAGTTACATGCTGGCAGTGCAGGGACTGTCAGAAAGAACATAATTTGGATTTGAATAGTGCCTTTCATACACACTGTATCCCAAACTGCTTTATAAGCAATATGTTTGATAATGGTAGCGTAGGTACTGCAGAACAGAGTTACAATTTAGATTTATGTAAAACCTCTCATACACACTATCCCAACATGATTTACAAGGCAGCAAGCTACTGTAGATACTGGTAGTATAGGGACTATAAAATAAAATAAAAATACAATTAAGGTATCTATAATACCTTTTATACACAATGCATCCTGAAATTATGGAAACTGCAATGAGTAAGATACTAGCAGTGCAGAAACTGTAGAACAGAAAAGAATTTGGCCTTAAAAAGCACTGTCTACACACACTATAACCTAACAAAGCTTTATAAATCTTTAATTACTGGGGAGCGTTTTCTCCCATAGGGAAACCTGGTTATAATTTGATGCTATAACCTGCGAACTATAACGGCGAATACATGCCAGGTTTCCCTCGCTTCATGCATATGCCTGCTGCCACTCTCCCCTTCCACACCACTGGACATGTGGTCGCCACTATCACTTGGCATCGGCGGTAAGTGAATTTTAAACAGAAACCTTTTCTCTCAGCAGTTGACGTTTCCTCTTGAAGTAAACCTGCAATTCTTGGTTAAATCTTTTTTTTTCATTAAATATACTTTATTAATTTCTCAGCAGTCAGTCATACAGTACAGAAGCATTTTACTTGTCAGTGATACTGCACAATACAATACAACAACAATGCAAAAAGACAAAAGGAAGAAGGACAAACACATACAAAACAACAACACAGCCTACTCTTACCCTTCCCCCTTCCCCCATTCCCAACCCCACCCAAGCATTACATCACACAATAATAAAGATAAAGTAAATAATATATAATATACCACAATAAGATATAATATAATATACTAAAAGGGCACTCAATCTATTAGAGGAATCCCTCGGTTAAATCTTAAAAAAAAAAAAAAAGGAAAGGTTTCAGCAGCCACTCAGCCGCAAATGGCAGACAGTGGTTCATCCTGATTGGACCATGGCTGTTTTATTTTATATAATTGCTGTGGTGAGAAAATGCTCCCCAGCAATTATATAAAATAAACCATGGGGTGGTGTGTTTAACTTGAGATTTTTCACACACCTTTGGTGTTGGATGCTTAAATAAATCCCTCAAGCTTCGCTCTCAGGGTTTATGTAATATCCAACACCTCGGGGGGGGGGTACAATCTCATAAAATACACCACCCCATGTATTATTCTATATATAGTTAGATGTTGATAGTGTACGGGCTGTAAACTAGAATAAAGTAGAGTTCAGATTTATATAATGCCTTTCATACACACTGTTTTCCAACATTCTTTATAAAACAATTAGCTAATTACTGGTAGTGCAGGGAAAACAGAGCAGAATAGAACAGCATAGCCTAGACTAGAGTAGATTTTGGGTTAATACAGCATCCTTTCATAAAACTATAGTGTGTTTGGTATTAATCCAAGCTTCTTCTTCTGGATTTGAACCCATAACAAATCTAATCTTTCTGGCTCAGAGGCAAGATTGCACCCACCATAGACATTGCCTCTGAATGAGTATTCATGGTGGCACTCTAAGAACAAGGAGCACAACATCTGCACTGATAAGCATCACATTCATTACAGGCCGGATGCAAGACAGCAGCAGATAATAGATCATTGTGTATTGTGCAATTAGTTCATAAACATTCATTGGGACATTGTACACCCCAAACCCATAATATCCACTTAGTTGTAATTAAAACCACGCTGTTCCTTTACGGACACCAAGTCTGTATGTGTGTGTGTGTTATAGCAAACAAAAAGGATTTTAAATCAGTCCTCAAAAAATAGCAAGGTAAGACATGCAGCATCATAAAATGATTAGTTAGAAGGTTGGGAGTCTAATTAACTTTTCAGTTTTATTTCTACTCTGCTCCTCGACTGCCACAAGGCACAAAAGTTATTGAATTTAATTTGATTCACCTCACGCTGGCTTCCTATCAAACAGAATATCAGCCAAACACCTCTGCTGAGCTCCCTACATGAAATTGTCCTTTTGTAAGTCTCTTAATCGTCTGCAATGTGGCCAGGCGGCTGGGGCTGACAAGCGGGCACCTTTGATTTATTGGCTCATATCGGAGCTTGTTAGTGGCTGGCTGAGCAGGAGTGTAAAGGAGCAGAAAATCAGAGGGAATAAATGATGAAGGCACCGATGTGTGCCTTTGTAGACCCCTCCTTGTCACAGCTGTGACACCGCGCAGGAAATGTAGAGTGACAAAGACATTCTTTCATCACAGAATTGTCTCCCCCCATCACTAGTTCCTCAAAATATGTACACACACAACACCAAATCTAGTCTTAACAAAAGTTCACTGTTCACTTTCTTTTCCTGATAAAAGACAACATCAAAGCAATTTGCATTCTTTTTATATAAAAAAAGAAAGACTTTCAAAACTCTTTCAAATAAAACATTCCTTCACAGCCTCTGCATGTTGCTTAATTTACTTCATATACGGACAGGCAAGGTCAGGTCACCCTTTGGTTTAGGATAAGTTCATTTTACCTTGCACCCTTAAAGTTCTGCTTCTAGATCCATTTTTTAACAAATAACCTTGCATGCCATACTTCAGGATGATAAATGCATCTTATTCTAAACACATATTGCACAGTATTGTAATTCAAAGTAATAAATTACATATTTCATTGAATTACTGTTTATTATGATGTACTTTTATCCTTTTCTTAACAAGTAGCAGGTAAAGGAATGTTACAATAGTGACACATCTTTATTGGAAGGCCTCTTTGGAAAGATTTTTCATTTTATAGTATTCTTTACTCTTAAAAGAAAACCACAGATGTACAGTACATGATCACCTGCTTCTTTTTAAGTTAGTCATAGTATATCATCTTTTAAAGAGCCCATCACAGGGAAAACAGGGAAAAGGGAGTGAAGGGGAGGGGGAAGGGTGGAAGGGGTAGCCCAAAAGGAAGTCAACCAACCCCACACCACAACAACAGCAAATCGCTGTGCACTGCTGAAGGAGACTCAGGTACCAGACTTCACCGGGGGGGGGGGGGGCTCTGTGTCAGTTGGGAGAAATAGGAGTTATGATCTAGTGGCACCCAGGGGAGAGTGCAAGAAGAAGGCAACTAGGACAGTCTTAGTAGTTGGGGATTCCATGATTAGTGGAGCAGAGAGAGTGTGGCAGGAGGGGTGGTGGATGGTCAGGTGCCTTCCTGGGGCATCAGCCACCTCGGACATAGACAGAATAGGGAGGATTGCAGAAAGGGATGGAGGAGATGGGGGTGTTAGTGCACTTGGATACCAAAGATCTGGTGAACCAGCCTGTGGAACAAGTGAAGTGGAATGTTCAGAGACTGGGGGAACAGACTGCAGGCACATTTGGCCTCCCTGGCCTTTTCTGAGATGCTGCCTGTGTGGGGTGGGCAGGGGGGAGATAGAAATAGAGTATGGAGGGAAGTGATGTAGGAATTAAATTGGTGGTTAAATGGATGATGTCAGGAGAAAGGGTACCATTTTGTGGGGGTCTGGGGTGACTTCTGGGACAGGAGGCTCTTTAATGGTGAAGGCCTTCACCAGACAAGTGAGGGTACCAGCATGGTGGGGCAGAAGTTTGCCATCTACATCAGAAGGTTAAACTGACTGAGGTGAACACTGAGGCTAGGGAGAAATGGTAAAGGGAGTGAGAGAGGGGAACCTAGCTAGTGCTTCCCCTATAATGGGGACAGGTAGCAGTAAGGTGGGTAAAAATAAGGTTGATGTTAAAAAAGGGGTAATGGAAGAGGCAAAGGCAAAGGGGGAAAGTCTCCAAGCAACAGAAAAAGTAAGGAGGTAAGGATAATGGGAATGAATGCAGGTGTAGGTCACAAAACAGCAAAAAAGGATCCAGAATTAGTTGGAAGTGGGTCTACCTTAATGCCAGGACTCTTGGTAATAAAATCAGTCAGCTCCAAGCACTGGTAGCAGACACTGAGGAGGATCTCATAGCCATCACAGAAGCTTGGCCCACAGAGAATAATGACTATGACTTGCCAGTCCCAGGATATTCAATGTTTTGACAGGATAAAGAGAAAGGCAAAGAGGGGAGCATAGTCCTATATGTCAGGGATGGCACAGAGGCTTTGAAGAATGGACATCATAGAGGAAGCAAAGGGGAAACAGAGTCACTGTGGGTTCACATCATGGCTCCTCAGGCAAGAAAATACAGGTGGAGGTGATCGAGAGACCACCAGGAGAAGGGAAAGAAAGAGACAGAGAGCTCCAAGAAGAGCTGGCAAGGGTTGTGAAGAAGGGGAAAGTAGCTGTGGTGAGTGATCTGAACCTGCCAGATATCGACTGGGACATTCCAGGGCCAGGAACACCAGAAGTCAAGCACTGTTGAATACATTATAAGACTGCCTTCTGGTGCAGCTGGTTAATGAGCACACTAGACAGGAGGCCATTTTCCATGTGGTGCTCACCAACTCAGAGACTATGAGCAGACTGTGTAGAAGGGTTGTGGGATAACAGATGGACCAGACACCGAACTTCAGGTTCAACACACAATCTCTGTGTGATGTTTATTCAAAGTACAGGAAATAAGCTTCTGCAATGCCATATTCCTTCTTCATTACATCAGTTTGCAGCAACGGACTATGCATTTCTTTTCTCTGCACTTAGCCAGCACCTACTGACACTGATCTCTGATCTAACTACTTTTCAGTGAAAGCCCTTCATCCCTATGTGGGCCCCATTTGCTTATGTAGTGGGGGCTCAAAAAGAAGAACAAAAGCTATAGACAAAGAACCTCAATGCAAAATAACTGAAAGAAGGGTTACCCCAAAGGGCATTGGCAACAAATCAAGTTTCAAAGAAATACAGCATCATACATACTTCGATAATGCAAAGCATCATGGGATATATGCAAATCACCATGACATTTCAGACTTAAGTTTACAGCAATTTACATGCATCGTAAATAGCACAACTAACTTAGTTTTTATAATAGTCACCTAATAGTTTTTACCATTATCAAAAACGCCTACTGCCATGGTATTTTCAACATTTACAGGTTTCATAAACATAAGGCATATTATGACATAGTGCTATTACATATTAAATCCGACCTGAGATGGAAAAGGAAAATTCAAGAAAAGGAAGGGGGTGCCCAGAGGTGGCCAATCTTACGGACTAAAAATTGCAAAGGATAGGTTAGGCTAAGAAACAGAAGAACTTTTGCAACAGATTTAAGAAAAGGTCAGTCCTCAAGAGTGACAGGAGCTTTCTGTCACAGACTGAAGGTGTGGGAGGCACTTGCGTCCAATTACCATAACTCCATTTGCTTCAGGCTGGCCTCCAAACCAGAATAACCCTATCAAATACTGAACTCCTAGATTTCAGAAGAACAGACTTGAACTGGATAAGGAAGCTAGTCTGAGACAAATTGACCAGAGTGGACGGCACTGGACATGTAGAGGAAAGATGGGGGACAATTAAAGGGGCCATCCTCAAAGAAATAAAATCATATAAGAGAGCTGCTACATGATGAAAGTGGGTGGGAGTGATGTCACTTCTAGTCCCCAGAGCATAAAAACAAAGCTACAGAGCGAGCAACACGCTTTAATGCAGCCAAACTCTGTTTTTCTATGTTGCTAAGCCTAAAAAGTGCACATGAATCCATTCAGTGGAGCAAATAAAAAACTGAGTACATTGAGACAGTGAAATATCATGTTACTGTGTGATTCCAACTAGCTGGGGATGTACTAAACATGAAGGAGGAAGGAGCTGAGGAGCTGTAGCCCAGAGACATCTGTTGTGGACTACACTGTTTAACCTACCACTTATTATTTTTGGGACACATAATACTACATATTTGAAAGATAAATAGGGTTTGTACACTCAAAATTTAAAACTAAGGATTTTGGATGAGTGGGAACTCACGAGGCGGGAGTGACATCAATTTCCGATCCTTGGAGCATATAAACAAAGCTACAGAGTGAGCAACATGAGCTTGGGTGAGCACGTGGAGCAGTACGTGGAGATGCATGCAGAGACACGCACGTCTTGCCACATCTGTGGTAAGCCAAGTAAACTAGGTAGTCTTATTTCTGGAGCAGTAATCCTGTTATAAACTGGGTGCAAAGTAAATAAACTCACACATAATGGAGAGTGCAGATGTAACTGAAGGCCTTTTAAAGGAATTACTGCAGAATGGGGCTGTAAAGAAATGCTGTGACTGTCTGATGTACATAGAGATGCAGCAAATTTAAATTCCGCTGGCAAAGTGAACGCGAAGTGGGCAATGCAAAGTGCTCACTCCGCCTTGTCATTACCACTTCGCGTTAAGGCGGAATGGCAATGTGAAGTAAGGCAAAGTCATTGTTTTTAATGGACTTCGCGTTCCTCATTATGATTCTAAGTGATCCACTTGATGTTTCAGATTTGGCAGTCCCCCCACACATCACATGGCTTACAGTACTGTAAGTCACATGCTCTTTAGCTAGGCAGGAAGAAAGTGATGTCATACAAGCAGACACTTTTACTTTCTCCTGTGCAGATGGAGAGAGAGTAGTATGTTTTGTGACTGCTGATACTTTTAGATCAGAGCGAGGAGGAGATTTAAACTTTGATTTAGACCCAACAGCTTTTTTAAAAGCTAATTTTTTTTGTCTTTTCTGTACTCTTTTTTTTGCTTAATTTGTTCTTTCTGTAAATTTTATTTTTCTCACCTTTATAAGTAGTTTGTTGTTTGTGTCTGTATGACTGTGTGTGTGTCTTGTGTGACAGTGTGAGTAGTGATTGCTCAGACTGAGGGAGCTCTGTAGGAGAGATGGACCAGGGTGAGGGAATGACTGGGGCGGGGCAGCTCTGGGAGAGTGTGGTAGTGGTAAGCATTGTACCGTGTGCATGTGTGGAGGGCATGGGTGCCCATTCCTGTTGGACTGCTCAAAACTTGAGAGTGCTCTCCTCGAAGCAGGACCAGCACCGCCTCCTGTCCTGACTCTTGAGGCAGTTGAACTACCACCACTACCACCACCAAGTCCAGCACCAGGTCCTCTGGAGCAGGATGTGCCTGTTCCCTTGGGCCCAGGTGTGGATCCCATCCCTGTTCAGCACCGTGACCAACAGACTTACAATACATCCAAGTAACTATTAAAAAAAATTGATGTTGTGATTCATGACATGATCGTAAATTATGATTTGTGACTGCATTTGTAAACATGATGATGGAGAAACGTGAATGCCTATGGCTGTACTTCCCCAGGCCCTGATGAGCTGCAGCTTAAAACTCCCAGACTTAAAAACAACGTATCAATGAGTACAATGGTGGGTTGGTGAAGCAGGGACAGATACTACAAAACAGGCTTTCAATACATCCAGGTAACTAGAAAAAAAATTTATGTTGTGATTTGTAACATGAATGATCGTGAATTGTGATTTGTGACTGCATTTGTGACCGTGATGATGAAGAAACGTGAATGCCTACCACCTATGGCTATAATTCCCTGATGAGCTGTAGCTTAAAACTCCCAGACTTAAAATCATGTATCAATGAGTACAATGGTGAGACAGTGAATCCTGGAGAGATACTACAAAACAGGCTTACAATACATCCAAGTAACTTGAAAAATAATTAATGCTGTGATTCGTAGCGTGAATGATCGTGAATCATGATTTGTGACTGCATTTGTGACCGCGATGATGAAGAACGAGAGTTGTATCACGAGTGACTCGTGATGATGGCCCTGACTTAAAAACGCATATTAATGAGTGCAATGTTCATGCAGAATTAAGCACCACACCTGTCCAGTTCTCTGAAGGGAAGCCAAAGAAACAACTGTGATTTAAGTTACAGATGGAGATTGAGCCCTAAAGAGATGCAAATGCACAGACAGGCTAAGATTGCGCTGTGCACTGTAGAGATGCAGACACAAAGGCACAACACCTAACCAGTGCTCACCATCAGAAATTCAAATCTGGAAAAGAATACCTTTGCCGGTTGGGGTGGGCCACTGAGGTGGGGGCAGTGCACTGTACTGCTGCAGTAACAGTCACTAGTACTAGTACCAGTAAAGAAGTAGAAAAATCACACAGCTGCAGTGGCTAGCAGCTTCACATTGCTGAAATTATTATGTAACACAATAAAAGGTGTCTGATTTGATGACACGCATCACACACATACTCACACACACAGTAAGTAATGCATGTAAATTGAAAACTTCAGTAATATAACCACATATTTTAAACAAACTAAAATTATGCACTGCTGCACCACAACAATCAGCAAAAAAATGGCAAGAAATATTGAAAATATTACTGTGTGTACATTAACACAGTTAAATAAGAAAAATATCACCAACACAGAAAGCACTGTCTTTTTCTCCAAGTTAATCTACCTACACCACAGATACACCCCTCCCCCAAAGCACACTTCCACTGTCTCTCAGTACACAGACTGAATGTTGTACATTAACATTCAAAATCCATACACAAACAATAAACGCTCGATGATATGAGCACAGGAGGGTTTCTTATAATCAATGAACTAAAGTTTCTGCAAAAACAATGACTCAAAAAGGCTTTTTTAACAGCTTTTTGAAGGTTTGAATCGCAGAGAGCTCTCAGAGCAGATTGTCTCCTACAGCTTCCTACTCACACCACCCCAAACTGAGGCTGTACAGAACAATCTAGAGCCCATGTGACCTGAAATCCCATGAATCACTGCAAAATTCGCCTTTGGAGATTAAAAACAAGGCGAAGTGGAAGGCGGAGTAACGAAAAGTCGTTGTTTTCAATGGACTTCGTGTTACCCATTATAACGTGAAGTACTCCGCTTCGCATTGCGAAGCACTCTGCGAATTCGCCTTCACTCCGTGAATCACTTCACGGAGCGAATTGGGGCCACTTCACCCATCACTAGATGTACATTAACCAGACTAAAACACCCTTGGAGAGACAGTTTACATGTGATGAATGAAAGGAGCTAGCGGCATCAAAAGAGGAGCTGAATACCCTCAGAAGCAAAGTATCACAGATGGAGAGGGGATCACAAGAAATACCATTAAATTACTCACTGGAAACTGAAATTCTGGGTCTCAGCCAGGCAGCCTCGGGGTCCGGGGAGCAGATGAACTAGATAGTGAGGATGCTGGTTGGGCCACTATAGCTCAGTTCCCCACAAACAAACAAGCATTTGTCATTGCCGAATGTTGATTGTGTCAGTCCATTGAGCTCGCTCACTGGACCTGTGTTACTCGTTCGTTCTGTTTGTTCCAGTGCTGCAGGCTGCTCTTTTGTACTGGGCTCCTGCCTGCATTGGCACATTTTTCTACCCACAAAGAAATCTGCAACTGTCCTGACAGAGCTCTGTTGAGGTGGGTCACTCCCCCTCTCTCACGCACTCATTCTGTTTCTGCTGGCGCTGTAGGCTGCCCTATTGTACTGGGCTCCCACCTTTTTCAGCGGCTTCTTCCACCCATAAAGAAATCTGCAGCAGTCCTGACACAAGTCTGTTGAGCTAGCTCACTCCCCCTCTCTCGCTCGTTCTGTTTCTGCTGGTGCTGCAGGCTGGCCTTTTGTACTGGGCTCCTGCCTGTGTTACCACCTTTTTCTGCCCACAAAGCAATATGCAGCACTCATGATAGAGGTCTGTTGAGCCCGCTCACTCCCCCTCTCTCACTTGCTCATTATGTTTCTCCCAGCACTGCTGGCTGCCCTTTTGTACTGGGCTTCTGCCTGTGTTGGCACCTTTTTCTGCCCACAAAGAAATCTGCAGCTGTCCTGACAGAGCTCCATTTAGGTCTCTCTCTCTCTGCCTGTCTCACTCGCTCATTCTGTTTTTCCTAGTGCTGCAAGCTGCTCTTTTGTACTGGGCTCCTGCCTGCATTGGCACATTTTGCTGCCCACAAAGAAATCTGCAGCTGTCCCAACAGAGCTCCATTGAGGTGGGTCACTCCCCCTCTCTCACTCGCTCATTCTGTTTCTGGTGGCACTGCAGGCTGCCATTTTGTACTGGGATCCTGCCTCTGTTGGCGGCTTTTTCTGTCCACAAAGAAATCTGAGGCAGTACTGACAGGTCCGTTGTGGTAGCTCACTCCCCTCTCTCACTCGCTCGTTCCATTTCTGCCGGCACTGCAGGCATGGCCTTTTGCATTAGGCTCCTGCCTGCATTGCCACCTTTTTCTGCCCACAAAGAAATCCATAGCAGTCATGATTAAGCTCCGTTGAGCTCACTCACTCCCCCTCTCTCACTCGCTCAATGTGTTTCTCCCGGCACTGCAGGCTGCCCTTTTGTGCTGGGCTTCTGCCTGCATTGGCATCTTTTTCTACCCACAAAGAAATCTGCAGCTTTCCCGACAGAGCTCTGGTGAGGTCCTCCTCACTCCTCCTGTCTCACTCGCTCATTTTGTTTCTTCTGGCGCTGCAGGCTGCCATTTTGTAGTGGTCTCCTGCCTCTGTTGGTGCCTTTTACTGCCCACAAAGAAATCTACAGCAGTCCTGACAGAGCTCCGTTAAGCTCGCTCACTCCCCCTCTCTCACTCGCTCATTCCATTTCTGTCAGGGCTACAGGCTGCCCTTTTGTACTGGGCTCCTGCCTGCATTGCCACCTTCTTCTGGCCACAAAGAAATCTGCAGCAGTCACGGTAGAGCTCTGTTGAGCTCACTCACTCACTCCCCCTCTCTCACTCGTTCGTTCTATTTCTTCTGCCGCTACAAGCTGCCCTTTTGTACTGGGCCCCTGCATGCATTGCTGCCTTTTTCTGCCCACAAAGAAATCTGCAGCAGTCCCAACAGAGCTCTGTTGAGCTCACTCACTCCCCCTCTCTCACTCACTCACTCATTCCATTTCTGTCGGGGCTGCAGGCTGCCCTTTTGTACAGGGTTCCTGCCTATGTTGCCGGCTTTGTCTGTCCACAAAGACATGTGCAGCAGCCCCAACACAGCTCCGTTGAGGTCACTCACTCCCCCTCTCTCACTCACTTGTTCCGTGTCTGCCGGGGCTGCAGGCTGCCCTTGTGTACTGGGCTCTGTCTATATTGGCACCTTTTCCTGCCCATGAAGAAATCCACAGCTGTCATGACAGAGCTTCACTGAGGTCACTCACTCCCCCTGTCTCACTCACTCAATCTATTTCTCCTGGTGCTGCAGGCTGCCCTTTTGTACTGGGCTTCTGCCTCTGCTGTCATTTTTTTTTGCCCACAAAGAAATCTGTAGCCATCCCAACAGAGCTCTGTTGGCCTCACTCGCTCCCCCTGTCTCACTCGCTTGTTCCGTTTCTGCCAGCGCTACAGGCTGCCCTTTTGTACTGGGCTCCTGCCTGCATTGCCGCCCTTTTCTGCCCACAAAGAAATCTGCAGCAGTCACGATACAGCTCCAATGAGCTCGCTCATTCACTCCCTCTCTCTCACTCATTCATTCTGTTTCTCCCACCGCTGCAGGCTGCCCTTTTGTACTGGGCCCCTGTGTGCATTGCTGCCTCTTTCTGCCCACAATAAAATCCGCAGCAGTCCCAACAGAGTTCCGTTGAGCTCACTCACTTCCACTCCCTCACTCGCTCATTCGGTGTCTCCCGCTGCTGCAGACTACCCTTTTGTACTTGGTTTCTGCCTGTGTTGGTGGCTTTTTCTGCCCACAAAGACATCTGCAGCAGTCCCGACACAGCTCCATTTAGCTCGCTCACTCCACCTGTCTCACTCGCTCGTTCCATTTCTGCCAGCACTGCAGGCTGGCCTTTTGTACTGGGCTCCTGCCAGTATTGCCGCCTTTTCCTGCCCACAAAGAAATCTGCAGCAGTCATGATAGACCTCCGTTGAGCTCACTCACTCCCCCTCTCTCACTGGCTCATTCTGTTTCACCCAGCGCTGCAGGCTGCCCTTTTGTGCTGGGCTCCTGCCTGCTTTGGCCCTTTTCCTGTCCACAAAGAAATCCGCAGTTGTCCTGACAGAGATCTATTGAGATCGCTCACTTCCCCCCGTCTCACTTGCTCATTCTATTTCTCCTGGTGCTGCAGGCTACCTGTTTGCACAGGGCTCATGCCACTCTCGGCATCCTTTTCTGCCCACAAAGAAATCTGCAGCAGTCCCGACAGAGCTCCGTTGGCCTCACTCACTCCCCTGTCTCACTAGCTTGTTCGGTTTCTGCCAGCACTGCAGGCTACCCTTCTGTACTGGGCTCCTCCCTGTGTTGCCACCCTTTTCTCCCCACAAAGAAATCCGCAGCAGTCATGATAGAGCTCCGTTGAGTTCCCTCACTCCCCCTCTGTCACTCACTCATTCTGTTTCTCTGACTGCTGCAGGCTGCCCTTTTGTACTCAGCCCCTGCATGCATTGCTGCCTTTCCGTGCCCACAAAGAAATATGCAGCAGTCCCAACAGAGCTCCATTGACCTCACTCACTCCCCCTCCCTAGCTCGTTCTGTGTCTCCCGGCACTACAGGGTGCCCTTTTGTACTGGGCTCCTGCCTGCATTGTCACTTTTTTTTGTGCACAAAGAAATCTGCAGCAGTCCTGACAGAGCTCAGCTGAGCTTGGTCATTCCCCCAGTCGCTCAATGCTAATCTGTCTCAAACACTGATTTCTGACAGCGACTGTGGCATTCTGCGCTGGAAGCACGGAAACACATTTCGGCCAGGATGTGGAAAATGACAGGTGTACTGTTCATAAGGAGGTGTGAACAAATGCCAGTGTTGAAAATCTGGCATGAAAATATTACTAATTTGCAAACTTACAAGGGTGCGTGGGACCTGCACAACACACGCTCAACACAGTCATTTTATGGATTTTCATCACAAAATTTTCAACATAGGCATTTTAGGACCTCTGCTCATGGACAGTGTCAGTGTGATTTCCTATATATGTCCCGAACACTGATTTCCCACAGTGACCACGTTACTGTCTGCTGGAAGAGCGAAAACACATTTCAGCCAGGATGTGAAAAATGACAGCTGCACTGTTCATAAGGAGGTGTGGCAAAATGGCAATGCTCAAAATCTAGAGTGAAAATATTGCAAAGTTGCAAAGGTATGAGCATGCGTGGAAACTGCGCAATGCACATTAGTAATGCACTCAATTTATGGACTTTCATCACCAAATTTTCAACATAGTCATTTTAGGACATCTGCTAATGAACAGTGTCACTGTCATTTTCATAATGTGTACCAAACATATATTTCTCAAAGCGACCACGCTATTCTGCGCCAGAACTGCAAAAACACATTTCAGCCAGGATGTGAAAAATGACAGCTGTACTGTTCATAAGGAGGTGCAGAACAATGGCAATGTTGAAAATCTGGAATGAAAATATTATAAATTCATGAAGTTATGAGCATGCTTGCAAACTGCACAACACATGCTCGTAATATAGTCATTTTATGGAGTATCATCACCAAATTTTCACCATAGGCATTTTAGGACCTCTGCTCATGAACGGTGCCACTGTCATTTTCTTAATCTGTCCTGAACACTGATTTCACACAGGAACCATGCTATTCTGCGCCAAAAGTGCAAAAACACATTTCGGCCTGGATGTGGAAAATGACAGCTGTACTGTTCACAAGGAGGTCTGAAAAAATGCCAGTGTTGTGCGACTGTCTCTGTATTACTGCAGCATGATTAGAATTCAGTAAAAACGTTTTGTTACAAAGCTTTTTGCTTCAATGATTTTCATTTGTTTATGCTTGCAAGGCTATTCCTTGTGTGCACAACCACTGTAGATTTGGTCCACTAAGAAATCCGCAGCTGTCACGATAGACCTCCGTTGAGCTCGCTCACTCCCCCCCCCTCACTCGCTCGTTCTGTTTCTCCCAGTGCTGCAGGCTGCCATTTTGTACTGGGCTCCTGCCTGTGTTGGCACCTTTTCCTGCCCACAAAGAAAACCGCAGCTGTCCCGACAGAGCTCCATTGAGGCAGCTCACTCCTCCTATCTCACTTGCTCACTCTGTTTCTCCTGGAACTGCAGGCTGCCCTTTTGTACTGGGCTTCTGCATCTGTTGTCATTTTTTTCTGCCCACAAAGAAATCTACAGCAGTCCCAACAGAGCTTCATTGGTCTCACTCACTCCCCCTGTCTCACTCACTTGTTCCATTTCTACAGGATCTGCAGGCTGCCCTTTTGCACTGGGCTCCTTCCTGCGTTGCTGCCTTTTTCTGCCCACAAAGAAATCTGCAGGAGTCATGATAGAGCTCCATTGAGCTTGCTCACTCACTCCCTCTCTCTCACTCATAAGTTCTGTTTCTCCCGCCGCTTGAGCTGCCCTTTTGTACTGGGCTCCTGCATGTATTGCTGCCTCTTTCTGCCCACAAAGAAATCCGCAGCAGTCCCAACAGAGTTCCGTTGAGCTCACTCCCTCCCCCTTCCTCACTCACTCATTCTGTGTCTCCCGCTGCTGCAGGCTGCCCTTTTGTACTTGGTTCCTGCCTGTGTTGGAGGCTTTTTCTGCCCACAAAGACATCTGCAGCAGTCCCGACACAGCTCCGTTGAGCTTGCTCACTCCCCCTCTCTCACTCTCTCGTTCTGTTTCTGCCGGGCGATGCAGGCTGGCCTTTGTATTGGGCTCCTGCCTGCATTCCGCCTTTTCCTGCCCACAAAGAAATCTGCAGCAGTCACGGTAGACCTCCGTTGAGCTCGGTCACTCCCACTCTCTCACTCGCTCATTCTGTTTCTCCCAGCACTGCAGGCTGCCCTTTTGTGCTGGGCTTCTGCCTGCATTGTCACCTTTTTCATGTCCTCAGAGAAATCCGCAGCTGTCCCGACAGAGCTCTGTTGAAGTCGCTCACTCCCCCTGTCTCACTCACTCATTCTATTTCTCCTGGCGCTGCAGGCTATATTTTGTACTGGGCTCCTGCCTCTGTCAGCATCTTTTTCTGCCCACAAAGAAATCTGCAGCAGTCCTGACAGAGCTCCATTGGCATCAGTCACTCCCCCGTCTCACTCACTCGTTCTGTTTCTGCCGGAGCTGCAGGCTGCCCTTCTGTACTGGGCTCCTGCCTTCGCTGCTGCTTTTTTCTGCCCACAAAGAAATCCGCAGCAGTCACGATAGAGCTCCATTGAGGTCGCTCACTCCCCCTCTGTCACTTGCTCATTCTGTTTCTCCCACCATTACAGGCTGCCTTTTTGTACTCAGCCCCTACATGCATTGCTGCCTTTTCCTGCCCACAAAGAAATATGAAGCAGTCCCAACAGAGCTCCGTTAACCTCACTCACTCCCTCCCTCCCTTACTCATTCTGTATCTCCTGGCGCTGCAGGGTGCCCTTTTGTACTGGGCTCCTGCCTGCGTTGTCACCTCTTCCTGCCCACAAAGAAATCTGCAGCAGTTGTGACAGAGCTCAGTTGAGCTCGGTCACTCCCCACCCTCAGTCGCTCGATACTAATCTGTCCCAAAAACTGATTTCCGACAGTGACTGCGGTATTCTGCGCCAGAAGCGTGGAAACACATTTTGGCCAGGATGTGGAAAATGACAGCTGTACTGTTCATAAGGAGGTGTGAACAAATGCCAGTGTTGAAAGCCTGGCATGAAAATATTACTAATTTGCAAACTTACAAGGGTGCGTGGAACCTGTACAACACACTCTCGTAACACAGTCATTTTATGGAGTTTCATCACAAAATTTTCAACATAGGCATTTTATGACCTCTGCTCATGAACAGTGTCAGTGTGATTTTCTTGATATGTCCCAAAGACTGATTTCCCAAAGCGACCACGCTACTGTGCACCGGAAGAGCGAAAACACATTTCAGCTAGGATGTGAAAAATGACAGCTGCACTGTTCATAAGGAGGTGTGACAAAATGGCAATGCTAAAAATCTGGAGTGAAAATATTGCAAAGTTGCAAAGGTACGAGCGTGCTTGGAAACTGCACAATGCACATTCGTAACACACTCATTTTACGGACTTTCGTCACCAAATTTTCAACATAGGCATTTTAGGACCTCTGCTAATGAACAGTGTCACTGTCATTTTCATCATGTGTCACGAACATGGATTTCCCACAGTGACCACACTATTCTGCGCCAGTCCTGCGAAAACACATTTCAGCCAGGATGTGAAAAATGACAGCTATACTGTTCATAAGGAGGTGCAGAACAATGGCAATGTTGAAAATCTGGAGTGAAAAAATTATAAATTTGTGAAGTTACGAGCACGCGTGCAAACTGCGCAACACATGCTCGTAACACAGTCACTTTATGGAGTATCATCACCACATTTTTACCATAGGCATTTTAGGACCTCTGCTCATGAACAGTGGCACTGTCATTTTCTTACTCTGTTCTGAACACTGATTTCACACAGCAACATTGCTATTCTGCGCCAAAAGTGCAAAAACACATTTTGGTCAGGATGTGGAAAATGACAGCTGTACTGTTCATAAGGAGGTCTGAAAAAATGCCAATGTTGAAAATCTGGCATGAAAATATTGCAAATTCGCAAACTTACAAGTGTGCGTAGCAACTGCGCAATGCACGCTCGTAAAACAGTAATTTTTTGGATTTTTCCCACCAAATTTGCAGAATAGACTTTTTATGAGCCCACGTCATGAACAGTGGCACTGTCATTTCATTAATTGGTCCTGAAAGTGGATTCTGCGCAGCGACCACAAAATCACCTTTCAGGGCTGGTTTACACCATAACAGCCAGAATTCATGAGGAAGGGTCCCAAAAACCCCATATTGAAAAATTGGTGCCAACATTCAAAAAAATGCCTGAGATATGGATTTATTCCTTTATACAGCTTACTGGCATTTCCTCAGTTAGTGGTAGGCTTTGATTCCTGGTCCACCGAAGATCGTCACACCAGACTCCAGAGGTGAGTATGGGGTGAGGGGGTGGGGAGGCAGGTGCACAGGGTGGGCGCTGGTTGTGGAGGGGGCAGGGAGACTGCCAAGGGACCGCTTTCTTCTTTACAGGGTAAAAAAATGACATTCCGGGACCGTTTTTTAATTTTACAGGGGCAAAATTCAAAAAAATGCCTGAGATATGCATCAAAGTCGAAAAAACCCTATTTATTCCATTATACAGCTTACCGGCATTTCCTCAGTTAGTGGTTGGCTTTGAAGAGTGCAGACGTGTTCCTGGTCCACTGAAGATCGTAGCACCAGACTCCAGAGGTAAGTATGGGGTGAGGGGGGTGTGGGGAGGCAGGCGGTGCAGTGGGTGGGCGCGGGTTGTGGGAGCAGGGCAGGGAGACTGCTGAGGGACCATTTCCTTCTTTACAGGGTAAAAAAAAATTACATTGTGGGACTGTTTTTTAATTTTACAGAGGCATGTAGCATGCTGGGGTGGGCTCCCAGCATGCCAAAAGAGTCTTCTGTTTTGGGGGGGCAACTGTAGCTGACGGGGATTGGGCACCCCCGTCAGCACACAATAAAAGGTGGGGAGTTGACATTATGCCTACGGGGATGGGGCACTCCATCAGCAGATAACATAAGTGGAGGGGTTAACCTTATGGCACTGAAGTCGATGGGGATTGGGGCCCCATCTGCAAACAAATACAGTGGGGGGGCACATGCTGCCGAGGGGGATTGTGCACCCTCTTAGAGGGTGGGGGGGTTAATATTGTTTGTGAACATAGCGGTAAGCCACCACCATGTTCACAAACAATATCAGTGTTTCAAAGTTCTGCTCTGCAATGAGGGGTCTCTCCCTCATTGCAGCGAATGGCTGACGCTGCAATGACGAAGCAGCCTCTGATTGCAGCGGCTAAATTTTTACAAGTTGGTGGCACACTGGCTGAACTAGTGTCAACAGCAGCATGCCACAGCATTGGGGGAAGCAGGCCAAGACTTTACAGGCTGTGGGGGCATTGGCCACAACAGTGCCATGCCTCCACAACCTGCTTCTGGAGACAGCTGCCTCAATATGTTTCTTGCATATGCACGGAATCAACATAAAAAAGATAAGCTTTACACAAAAAAATGCCCCCAATGCAATGGCACAAGGCAATCCTGCCTTGTGTTCAGGCCTTGCTACTTGCATGCTGCCCAGAGTGCTGCAGCACTCCCGGTCTCCACCAGGAGTCACTGGTACACCAGGACTTCCCCGATTCCCCCCCCAGATAGGAGAGCAGCCTAGCAGGTGTTCAGTCCTCACTGTCCCCTGCTGAGCCCTGGTGCCCTAGCTTGGGTCACCAGTGTAGCACAAGGTGTAGCATCCAGCACCTCAACCCTCAGCACCACCAGGCTGGCTAATTACATATATTTCAACAGTAACACTATATATTTTCTAAACAAATGGATCCCAATATCAGTTACATTTCCACATAATGATTTGCATATATTTTTATACCAGCAGATATATAAGGGAGGAAAAAGACAGAAACAGCAAGTGAGGGTAGAGAGAAAGAGAGAGGCAAAGGATTGCGAGACTGTCAGGGTGATCAAATCCAAGGTCCTACAGGAAGATTTGGTGGCACAACCAGACAGACAAAAGACAGGAAAGGACAGAACAGAGCCCTGCATTCAAACTCTCCATAACAACTGGGACAGGGTCCTATTCAACCCTGTAACAAAAATCACTGGCATGTTCATTGCTACCACAGAGTACTGTGGAAACACTTTTCTTTAAAAAAAATGAAATAAAAATAATATACACTATAAAAAATACAGATTGGGCAACCACATGCCCAACCAGCCTGTGCTGCCACCATGGGTTTCTGTTTACATCAGACCTCTTGAGCTTCGCTCTTATGGTCTGATGTAATCAGAACCCCTTTGCAACAGCACAGGCTAGTTGTGCATGGTTGATCAATCTGTATTTTCTATGTTTAACACTGAGTACTTGAAAACCACAAAAAATAATGATAACAAAAACCTTATCCAAGGCATATTAAATGGAAGGCTCTTTTTATTTCAAATGTAAATAAAAGTGCTAAGGGACACTTAAAATGGGAAAAAAGGTTTCATAGAAGACAGGACATAAGAAGCAAACTAAAATAATATAAAACAAATTTTAGTAAAATTTTTACTGCTAACATGCACTGCTGCTTTAAAGGAGAACTACTGCCAAAATTTGCAAACACATATGTTTTATAGTGTGCACTGATTTGTGTGTAGGCCTAGTCTTTTCTTCCCTTTCCTTTTTTGCTACTAAGAGTTTTATCTCAAGTTGCCTACTAGTGCTATGACCCTGTCTGCATTTCTTTTCAGTAGGTACTTTTTGCAGTACTTTGTGTTTTTTTCTCCCCAGTCCCATCCCGCATGTCCTAACTTGGTACACATGTGGAGACATGTGCATGTCAAGCACCACGGGACACTCCACCCTACCAGTCACTCCATTACCACCTACACCTGCTACCGGACCTCAATCCACTGATGGTGGGACTATGGACAGGCTACCCCCCTCCTGGAAGAGCCAACAGTCAATCCTGCTCCCCCTTCCCCCATGCCAGCACCCCGAGGACATTTCCGAACCCACGTCGCTGGCGCTGTGTGTGGTAAGGTGTCCAGCACCTCATTCCTTAGCACCACCAGGCTGACTCCTTGTCAGCATTTTTTTATTGCTTTTCTTTTTCCTACAATGCCTCCTGTCCCATGTGACAGCAATGTATACAGGATCATTGATTCAGTGAGTGATAGCAGGTGCAGCAGCAATCTGCTGTTAGGAGTTTGATGTTCTACTCTCAGCTAAATAACTCATTCTAATAAAATCTTTTTGCTTTCAAGGCATGTGCCTAGGTCTAGCTAACAGGAGTTAATGTTTTGTTTTAGGATTTTTATGTTTGCTTGCACGCATGTGCAAGAAACATAGTGCTATCATTGGAGTTTTCGGAGGTGTGTCAGCCCTCTTCCAATTCAGTCAGTGTGTTTGCAGGTGCGGTCACAGTTCTCCAATGCCTGCTGGAGCTGTCTATGACAGCTCCAAAATGCAGTGGCATACAGTTGAAAGGGGGAGCTTCAGTGAGCAGCGATCAGATATCACCTGCTCATGCGCGCTCCCCCACACACACACACACACACATATGCTGCTGCTCCCCAAGCGCCGCACTGTATGGCCGGTAGGGGTGCCCAATCCCCGTCGGCTGTTCTCGCCCAGCACAGTTTCCCATATGCCACACTGGGTGCCCACCCCAGCATGGTATACGTCAGATAGACGACGGGAGTGCCCAACTCGTTGTCTCCACTGTGTCTCCCCCGATACAGGGTGCCACGCTGGGAGCCCCCACAGCGCGGCAACAACAGATGTTATGGCCAAGGGGGTGCAAAATCTCCCATCAGCTCCATGCCCCCCAGCTATTTCTGCCATGCTGGGAGCCCACCCCAGCATGGCAAATGTCCCCATTGTCTTTTAAAAACTGTAAAGAAAAAACGGTCCCTCACAGTCTCCCTGCCCCCACAACCTGCACCCACCCACTACTCACCCTGCCTCCCACACCCCTCACCCCATACTTACCTCCTCGAGTCCAGCTGACGACTCGGTGACTGGAACACGCCTGCACTCTTCAAAGCCGACCACGAACTGAGGAAATGCCGGTAAGCTGTATAATGGGATAGATAGGGTTTTTTCAACTTTGTTGCATATCTCAGGCATTTTTTGGAATTTTTGCACCAAATTTTCAACATGGGGTTTTTGGGACCCCTCCTCATGAATTCTTGCACTGTCATGGCGTTACTCAGGCCCGGAGGGTGATTTCGCAGCCACTGCGCGAAATCACCTTTCTGGAATGATTAATGAAATGACACTGCCAATGTTCATAAGGTGGGCTCTCAAAAGCCTATTTTGAAAATCTCGTGGAAAAATTCCTAAATGACTGTTTTAATGAAATATAAGCAGTAGTTCCTAATGCACTGCAGTTCATGGAATTCTTCAATATTTACACTCCAGATTGTCAACATTGCCATTTTACCACACCTTCTTATGAGCAGTACAGCTGTCATTTTTCACATCTCACCCAAAATGTGTTTCCACCCATGTAGCACACAATGGCGCAGTCGATGTGCGAAATCAATGTACGGGACACATTAAGAAAATCACAGTGACACGGTTCATGAGCAGAGGTCTTAAAATGGCTATGTTGAAAATTTGGTGAAAAAATTCCTAAAAATGACTGTTTTACGAGCATGCGTTGCTCAGTTCCTACGCACGCTCGTAAGTTTGTGAAATTTCAATATTTTCACTCCAGATTTTCAACATTGCCATTTTACCATACCTCCTTATGAGCAGTACAGCTGTCATTTTTCACATCTCGCCCACAACGTGTTTCTGCCCATGTAACGCACAATGGCACAGTCGATGTGCAAAATCAATGTATGGGACATGTTAAGAAAATTACATTGACACTGGTCATGAGCAGAGGTGTTAAAATGGCTATGTTAAAAATCTGGTGAAAAAATTCCCCAAAATGACTGTTTTAGGAGTGCACGTTGAGCAGTTCCTACGCACGCTGGCAAGTTTGCTAATTTGTAATATTTGCACACCAGATTTTCAACAGTGCCATTTTACTGCACTTCCTTATGAGCAGTACAGCTACCATTTTTCACATCTCGCCCAAAATGTGTTTCTGCACAATTAGCACACAATGGTACAGTCGGTGTGTGAAAACAATGTTTGGGACAGATTAAGAAAATCACAGTGACACTGGTCATGAGCAGAGGTCTTAAAATGGCTATGTTGAAAATTTGGTGACAAAACTCCATAAATTGACTGTGTTACGAGTGAGCATTGCGCAGTTTCCACACACCCTTGTAAGTTAATGAATTTGTAATATTTTCAGTCCAGATTTTCACCAGTGGCATTTTTCCACACCTCCTTATGAACAGTACAGCTGTCATTTTCCACAACATGACCGAAATGTGTTTTCACACTTTTAGCACAGAAATGCGTGGTCGCTGTGGGAAATCATTGTTTGGGACAGATAAAGAAAATCACACTGACACTGTTCATGATCGGAGGTCCCAAAATGCCTGTGTTAACAATTTGCTGTAAAAAAATCCCCAAACTAGTTACATTATGGTGTGCGTTGCACAGTTTCTACGCACGCTCATGACTTCACCAGTTTTTTTACGATTTTCACAGCAGATTTTCAACATTGCCATTTTTTACACCTCCCCATGAACAGTACCGCTGTCATTTTTCACATCCTGTTCGGAATGTGTTTTTGCACCTGTGGTGCCAAATGCCATAGTCGCTGTGCAAAAGCAGTTTTTGGCTAACAAACTGATATTGCCACTGTTCATGAGGTGGGGGTCACAAAAAAAATATGTTGAAAATTTGGCGTGAAAATACCAACGAATGCCTGAGGCGTTAGGGTTTTCGACCATAACACCCCACCCTGTAGAGAATGACAGGCATCAGGGGTGTGACTTGGGATTCTTGCCTGTCATGCTCATACCATTCCACCCCCACCCACACCCTGCAGCCAGTGAGAGGCATCAAGGTGTGCCTTGGACTCTTTGGGCCCAAACTTCACCCCATTCTCCTATACCGCACCCATATCACCGTATTTCCTAATGGAATGGGATGCGCATAAGGGCCAAAGATCCCAAGGCACACCATGACACTTGTCAGTATCTGCAGGGTAGGATGTGGTGAAATGGCGTGGTCATTATGCCCGATGACCCAAAGGCACACCCCAATGCCTGTCACTCTCTGCAGGGTGGTGGTGGGGTTGGCTTCAGTTCAATACTTCACTGCCATTCCTATTATGCAGCTCTGTAACTTCTACACTACCAATGCCAATGCCAGCAAGCAAACATTCGGCATTGACAAATGCTTGTTTATTTCATCATAGTACTCACAGCCATAAAACAGCGCACAAATCGCCCAGGTCATCAAGGCTATATTTAGGGAAGACTCTAGGGGCCGGATTTTCAAATGGTGCACAAGGCTTTTGTCCAGCCCTGCACCACAGGACATAGGTTTTGGTGGTGCACCAAACCACTCTGCTGCAACTGTGCCCAAATTTCCAATCTCGGGTGCAGTTGCGAAACTTATCATGCTTTACAGCAGCTTGCGCCACTGGTCTGGTGCAAGCCCCATAATTTAGCCCTCAGAGTGTGTTGCAGTCTAGATCATAAAACTGTGGTCTACAGTCCTGTGTCCATCACAGGACATTGAAAATTGCAGTTCTCGCCTGGCAAATGCTGCATGATCCGTGCACCCTATGTTCGGCTCACCGGGGGCTTGCAGCATTCTTTATGTTTCAGAAATCTGGCCCTAGCTGTTTCTTTATATAAAAGTCCACTAATTTGCCCCTCATTTGTTTGCTAAACTATAAATGTAGCCTTTATTGGAGCTCACTGGATATCGAGAGGCACATAAATCTCTGCTCTACTACTGTAAACTTGACACTTAACCTGAACTTGCCGAATCTGTGGTCACAGTTGACCATGGGAGTGGGAGCATTGTAGAAAATAGAGACACCTTAAAAAATTTAAATATGGCGATCCCAGGAGCCATTAAACTAATAGGAAAATTAAAAATAAAACTCCTAACAGCGGGCAAAGAAAAGGATACTCTAGGATTACATACACAAATCAGAACTCTTTGCACAACATATTTCTTTTAAACTTTGACTTTATTTCCCCTTTAAGCTGATGGTGGTTTCAGTAAATGAGGGAACATAGCCAGGACACTGATGAAATTCTCCTCCTCTTTTTGAGAAGTTCCATAGGCTCTTTAACATCCATCTGAACTACCCTAGAACAAGCATACAGGACCTTGGTTTAATGTCTCTTATGAAACTCCAGTAGCACACTGGCCCCAAATTACCATGCCGAGACAGCGGTATGGTTATTTATGATCAAGGAGACAGTGCTCCCTGCAGTGCTAGTAACACAACTTCATGCAGCCCCTGGTGTTTACTGATTGTCTCCCATCTGACAACTAACAAGGCTAACAGAAATCGTATTGGAGCCAGCTCCAAAGTGGAAAGACTTTAGCCCTTTTTCATCAAATTAAGCATATATTTTACATATTCTTTATGTTTAGCTTAGCAATTTTCCATATGATAGTCAGGAAACATGTCCATTATATTTTGAAAGCCCATGAAAAGCTTGTTTAAACAAGGTATTGGGCTTACCTGTAGCTGACAGCAGTCCAGTGACCTCAGTGATTAAGTCTTCCTCATATTGATGCTGCATTGCCACAGTTATTAGAACCCTGTGATGTCACTGATGATCAAGCTGCAATTATCCACATTGGAGTCAAGCACAGCTTGATCATCAGTGACATCACAACGTTCTAAAAATGTTGGCAATGTAGTATTAATATAGGGCAGGCAAAGTCATTAATATCTCTGGACTGCTGCCAGCTTTAGGTAAATCCAATACATTGTTTAAATGATTTTCCCATGGACTTTCAAACTATGATGTGGACGGCTTTTGTATGTTCCCCTTTAACATGGAAATAGAACTGTTGCACGTTAGACTTATTTATTTTAATTTTGGTAACCGGGTAAGCCCACTGAGACCATGTAGTCCCTTTTTTCAGGGGCGACCCTGGGGAAAGGTACATAGGACAAATAGTTTACAAAGTACAAAGAGGCAGAGTGCTATACATACTCAAAAGAAGTAATGTCACAATGTAGTGCAAGAAACTGGACTATAATACATATGGAGAGTCACAGTTCTGTATATAATCTACAACAGTGTCACAACGCAGTATAAAGTTTTGCTTTGATAGGATAGAAATAGGGTACAATCTTTAAGATGGCTACACTGGTGTGCGAGTTTTCACATTGCAGAACACTGATGAACAATGCTGTACAAATTTTGTTTTGACAGGAAGGAAACTGGGTACAAACTTTAGGACAGTTATTCAGGTTTTCTAGTATTTGCATGGCAGAACACCGATGTACAATACAGGTGATCAAGTGTTTACAGTACAGTAGTTGTAGAAGGTTGAAGAAATAAGTATTGGGGTTTTAGGGAAACAATGTGGGGGTGTGAGTGTGTAAGTCAAATGAGGCAGGTACAAGTTCCAGAATCAGATACTGTAAGTAGGTATGCAGAGGTAGTTTGAATTGAGGCAGGGTAGTGCAAGAGATGATAGATGGGTGGAGGGAGTTCCAAGCCAAGGGGGCGGCAAAAGCAAAAGATCTCCTGCCTGAGGCTAGACATGTCTTCGGTATGACTAGTTGTGGAAGAGAGGTAGAGTGGAGAGACTGCCTGGGCTGTTTTCTTGTTGTAATGTCAGATAGGCTTGGGGGGGTGTAAAGTTGTGTGAGCTTATAGGTGAGGCATAGCGAGGAGTACTAGATTTTGTGTTCAAGATGTAGCCAGCTCAAAGATGTGAGTACAGTGCAGTGTTGTTGAAGGGGGCTGATCTGGCTACTTGTCTATGCCTAAACATCATAATCCTCTGTTTACGACATCATAATCATTTCCATGACAACAGATTGCCTTGTCATAAACAGGTTTGTGACATCAGCTGTAGACAGGCAACTGGAGCAGATCAAGCTTAAGGAACAGTGCACCTATTGTCATATGAATATGCCTAATCAAAATAAAAAAGGTGGTGCTAAATGAAGGAAATATTTGAAATGTAAGCTGAAATGTGTCTAAAATTATGGGCCGTATTTTCAGAGACTTGACATTGCCTCAAGCCCCAGGTGTGACAAAGATATGGTACAACAGGCTCCCAGCGATCTAATGGGATTTTCTATCCCATGCAGCAATTAATGCAAGGTAGATCATGGTTTTGTGGTCTAGCTTGCATCAGTCCCAAGGACCATATTCACAGAGTTGGCATCCGAGATTTTTTGCACAAGGCCGTAAAGTGTGTAAACTGTCACAACTACACCCGGACTTTGAAAATCGGGTGCAATTGTGGCAAATGGGTATGGTGCGTGGAAGGGATTTGACACAGGGCTTAATGCAAGCCCTGCACCTCCCATCACAATTCTGACCTGATGCTGTTTTTCCAAATTTCCACAATAGGTCAGGGACTATTTAAATGGTGCCCACCCTGCATCACACAGCTCATGCTTTTTGGAATTTCTTTTTGAATTCCATGTAATTCTGAAAAGCATTTCTCTGTAAACCATGGAGTAACTTTCCACAGATCATGTCCTATGCAGAATAGTTTTCCATGGCTTGTGGAAAAGAAATCCATGCTTTATATATAGAGATGGGCAAAGTGGCCCCAATTCACCTCGTGAAGTAAATCGCGGAACGACAGTGGATTCGCGGAGTGCCCCACAACGCGAAACAGAGTACTTAGCGTTATGATGGGTAACGTGAAGTCCATTGAAAACAATAACTTTGCGTTACTCCGCTTTCCCAAACCACTGCTTCACCAAATCTTCAGGCGAAGTACATTGAAAGCAATGTACTTCACCTTTCTTTACCTTGTTTTTAAGCTCCGAAAGTGAATTTCGCAGTGACTCATGGGATTTCAGGTCACATGGGCTCTATATTGTTCTGCACAGCCTCAGTTCAGGGTAGTGTGTGTAGGAAGCTGTAGGATACAGTGTGCTCTGAGAGGTCTCTGTGATTCAAACCTTCCAAAAGCTGTTCAAAAAGCCTTTTTGAGTAATTTTCTTTTGCTCAAACTTAGTTCATCGATAGTAGGAAACCCTCCTGTGCTCATATCATTGAGCGTTTATTGTTTGTGTGTGGATTTTGAATGTTAATGTACAACATTGGGTCTGTGTAGTAGGAGACAGTGAAAGTGTGCTTTGGGGAGGGGTATATCTGACTGTGGTGTAGGTAGATTAACTTGGAGAGAAAGACAGTTCTTTCTGTTTTGGTGATATTTTTCTTGTATAATAACTGTGTTAATGTACACACAGTAATATTTTCAATAATTCTTGCCATTTTTTTGCTGATTGTTGTGGTGCAGCAGTGCATAATTTTAGTTTGTTTAAAATACATGGTTATATAACTGAAGTTTTCAATTTGCTATGCATTACTTAGTGTGTTTCTCAGTATGAGTGTGACGTGTGTCATCAAATCAGATACCTTTTATTGTGCCACATAGTAATTTCAGCAATGTGAACCTGCTATCCACTGCAGCTGTGTGATTTTTGTACTTCTTTGTGGTATCTTAACTGGTGGTACTGGTACTAGTACTAGTAACTGTTACTGCAGCAGTGCAGTACACTGCCCCCCACCCTTGGCTCGCCCCAACCAGAAAAGGAATTATTTTCCAGATTTGAATTTCTGATGGTGAGCACTGGTTGGGTGTTGTGCCTTTGCATCTGCATCTCTTCAGTGCGCAGCACAATCTTAATCTGTCTGTGCATTTGCATCTCTTTAGGGTCCAATCTCCATCTGTAACTTAAGTCACAGTTGTTTCTTTGGCTTCCCTTCAGAGTACTGGACAGGTGTGGTGCTTAATTCTGCATGAACATTGCACTCATTAATATGCTTTTATGAGGACCATCATCACGCTCATGAGTCACTCGTGAATGATACAAATCATGTTCTTCATCATCATCATTTTTATTTACTAGTTACTTGGATGTATTGTAAGCCTGTTTTGTAGTATCTCTCCAGGCTTCACCATCCCACCAGTGTACTCACTAATAAGTGTGTTTAAGTCAGGGAGTTGGACAGTGTCTGCAGTACATACACAGACTGGAAAGAAGACTGACTGCACACATGCTGTTTAGCACACAGTATACTTGCACTGCTCAGAATACAAAGTGTCACGTATACAGAAGACAACAAAAAAAGGGCATATTACATACAAGGGTCGGGGATGGTGCCCTCCTCTTCTAAGGGCCGCCGCCATGCACAGCTGCACCCTCTACCACAGAAGGGCCAGCAGTTGCAGGCATGGCCCGTTCTGTGGCAGCCTGCCACTATAACTGGTGGTGATTGAGCATATGAGTGTACTGGCCTCCAGTCCCCAGGTGAGTCCCCCCGGGGGCCATGGTGCACCTCCACCTCACACAGGTGGCACCTGACCACACTGCTGTCCTTCCCCACACAGTCAAAAAACTGCCAAACAATGGAGGTGCGGGGAGGACCAGGCACAGGCAGGGGAGGGCTAGATGAACTGGCAGCAGGCTGGTCATGGTGCTCGGCAGGGCTGGGATCCATACCTGGGCCCAGGGGCACATACACATCCTCCTACAGAGGACCTGGTGCTGGAGCTGGTGCTGGATGTGGTGGTGGTTCAACTGCCTCAGAGTCAGGAGGCAGTGCTGATCCTGCTTCTGGGGGGGGGGACACTCAGAATTTTCGATCAGTCCAACAGAAACTGGCGGCCATGCTCACCGTACATCTGCATGGTATGACACCTATCAATACCACACTCCCCCTGAGCTGCCCCTGCCCCAGACATTCCCTCAGACCCTCACCCTGGTCCATCTCTCCTTCTGCGCGCCCTCAGTCTGAGCAATGACTACTCACACTGTCACACAACACACACAGAGTCACAGACACAAACAACTAACTACTTATAAAGGTAAGAAAAATAAATTCACAGAAAGAACACATTAAGTAAAAAAAACAGTACAGAAAAGACAAAAAAATGTAGCTTATAAAAAAGCTGTTGGGTCTAAATCAAAGTTTAAATCTCCTCCTCGCTCTGATCTCCAAGTCTCAGCAGTGACAAAACAACACACTCCCCTCTCTCTGTCTCCGGCTGCACAGGAGAAAGTGAAAGTGTCTGCTTGTATGACTCACTTCCTTCCTTTTCCTGCCTGGCTATGGCTATGGCTAAAAAGCAGGGCAAAGTCTACTGAAAACAACAACTTCGCTTCACTTCTCATTGTCATTCCGCCTTAATACAAAGTGGTAATGACAAGGCGGAGTGAGCACTTTGAGGGGAGTGGCAACGCGAAGTGCCCACTTCGCGGACACTTCACCAGCAGAATTTAAATTCACTGCATCGCTATTTATATAAACTGCAGACTACAAAACTATGAAACCTATTCTGCTTTTGAAGTTTTAGAATGTTGCCACCATCGGAATTCTGTGACATCTGGAGGAATTTCCAAACAATTTTCAGAACTCCATTCTATCAGAATTTGAAAATTCTGCACAGCTTTATATTTTATATGTTCAATACCACCCTCCAAGTTGTTTGGTTACACAGAAATAAATGGAATTCTTGGGTGTTTTTATTATTAGTTATTGCTCAGTGGGAAGTAGGGCTAAGAAATATTCACTGTTTTTAGTCTTTTCCCGGGGGGGGGGTGGATACAGGAAATACTGACTGATACTGAACTAAGGTAAGCTATTTTTTTTTAAGTTAATGGGGGGAAGTCTGCCGGGATGTTGGGAAAATTCCCCTACTATATTCAAGAAGTACCTTAGGATCTTTAATGTTCATAACGAAATGGTGCTGCAATGCTGCCACTGATAATAAAGTGCATATGACTTTTATAAACAACAATTACAGTAATGTCCCTGGGGAAGCTGTGCTAGGCCTTAAGCTGCACTAACAATGACTGCCCAATTGTGTCTGTTGGCTTCTGCTCCCACATTCTACATCTCAGTATTTCTGGAAAGCCTCATGAGAGGACTCATCGAATTCTTACCCTCTGTTATGGTCCCTATATGTTAAAAAAAGGAATGACTCTGAGGTGGGCAGTTATAATCCAGTGAGTTTAACATTGGGGATGTGTAAATTCATGGAAAGCCAGATTCAAAATTGAATTGAAAATTGGTTGCTGGAGCATAATCAACTGATAATACTCAACACAACTTGTGCTCCCAGGTCGCTCCAGTAAAAAAGCTTTCAGCTTAGTGTGCTATACCTGGTTAAACAACTAAAAAAATAAAATAAAATAAATAAAAAATAAATAAAACTTTAAACAGTAGAGATCAAGGCTAATGAAGTAAACATTTTTTTTGAGACGGTCAGCAAGCAAGGCCCTTGATGAAGAAATGTTGGTTGGAACTATATACCTGGATTTTTCTAAGGTGTTTGACAATGTGCTGCATAGAGAGCTATTGTTAAAATTATAGACTACTGATATTTCATGCTAAATTGTTAACTGCCTTAGACACTGGTTGTCAGAAAGAAGGCAACAAGTGTAAATGGATAGAAACATAGAAACATAGACTTTGACGGCAGATAAGAACTGCTTGGCCCACCTAGTCTGCCAATTTCCTTACCTACAGGACAGGTCGTAGATCCTAGTTAACCAACAGCCTATTTCTTCCTACCCCCCACAAGAACTGCCTTATGTCTGTCCCATGCATTCTTGAATTCTACCACAGTTTTAGACCCCACAACCTCCTCAGGAAGGCTGTTCCATGCATCCACTGCCCTCTCTGTGAAAAAATACTTCCTCACATTGCCCTGGAACCGCCCCCCCCCATCTTTAAATTGTGTCACCTTGTTCTTGCACGTCTCTTTTTCTGAAAGGTGCTACCCTCTTGGACTATGTTGATTCCACTGAGGTACTTAAAAGTTTCTATCATGTCCCCCCTCTCCCTTCTTTCCTCAAGGGTATACATATTAAGCTCCTTTAGTCTCTCCTTGTACGGCTTCTCTTGCAGACCCTGAGCCATTTTAGTTGCCCTCCTCTGGACTGCCTCTATCCTGTCTATGTCCTTGCGGAGATGGGGTCTCCAGAACTGGATGCAGTACTCCAGATGGGGTCTCACCAACTGTCTGTACAGAGGGATAACAACTTCCTGTTTTCTGCTGCTGATGCCTTTCCCTATGCATCCCAGTATACCCCCAGCCCTCCCTACTGCCTTCTCACATTGCTTGCTAACCTTAAGGTCATCTGATATGATTACCCCCAGGTCCCTTTCCTTTTTTGTTGTTGTTACTACCTCCCCTCCATTGTGTAATCTTCCCTGGGTTCTTGTTTCCCAGGTGCATTATTTGCACTTCTTTGCATTGAATCCTAGCTGCCATACTTCTGACCATTCCTCCAACCTTGCCAAGCCCCTTCTCATCCTTTCCACACCTCATTGTGTATCAACCCTGTTGCAGATCTTTGTGTCATCTGCAAAGAGGCATACTTTTCCTTCCAGACCTTCTGCAATGTCACTTATAAAGACATTAAAAAGGACTGGACCCAGTACTGAACCCTGCGGTACTCCACTAGTAACCCCTCTTTCTTCAGTGGACTCCATTTACAATTACCTTCTGTGTCCTGTTGTCCAGCCAATGTTTTATCCAGGCTACCACCCTGGGACCCACTCCCAGGCTGATTAATTTGACTATTAATCTTTTGTGTGGGACTGTGTCAAATGCCTTGCTAAAGTCTAGGTAGGCCATGTCCACAGCCCCTCCCTGGTCTACTACTTTGGTCATCCAGTCAAAGAAATCTATTAGATTCTTCTGACATGACCTTCCCGCTGTGAACCCACACTGCCTTGGGTCCTGTGCCCCACTGGCCTCAAGGTACTCAACAATTCTTTCCTTCAGAAGTGACTCCATCACTTTCCCTACCACAGAGGTCAAACTGACAGGTCTGTAGTTTCCTGCCTCTGTCTTGGTCCCACTTTTGTGAAGGGGAATCACATCTGCCTTCCTCCAGTCCTCGGGTACCACACCATCCTCCCATGATTTATTAAAAAGAGTAGTCAGTGGATTCACTAGTTCCCCCCTTAATACTTTTAGAATTCTGGGGTGAATTCCATCAGGCCCCATTGCTTTGTCCACCTTCAGTTTTAAGAGTTCTTGTAGAGCCCTTTCTTCTGTGAAAGGGCTGGTATCGACCCCCCTATCAAGAGTGCTTCTGTTAATTGGATTAGGCACTTCCTCCTCTTTTGTAAATACTGCGCAGAAATATTCTTTCAGTATCCCTGCTTTTCCCTGTCCCCCTCTGCCCAGCCACCATTCATTCTATTCAGCCTCACTATCCCTTCCTTTGTCTTTCTGTGCTCGCTGATGTACCTATAAAAGGTTTTATCCCCCTTCTTAACCGAGTTGGCTATCTTTTCTTCCATTTGGGCCTTTGCTATTCTGACTTCCCTTCCTGCTTCCTTCTGCCTTAACTGGTACAGCTCTCTGTCCTGCTTCTTCTGTGTTTCCTTATACTTCCTGAATGCTATATTTTTCTCCCTGACTTTCCCAGCCACCTCTTTTGAGAACCATAGTGGTTTTTTCTTTCATTTTGATTTGTTCATTTGCGTCACTCAAAGGCTTGTTGCCTCTGTGATAGCAGTTTTGATGATTCCCCATTGTTGCTCCACCCCTCCTTCTAGCCTGTTTGCTAGTGCTTTTCTGAGGCACTCTCCCATCTTGCCAAAGTCAGCCCTCCTGAAATCCAGTACCCTCACTTTGTATGGCTTGACTCTGTAGCTGAGTTTACGTGAACCACACTGTTTGATGGCCACTTGTTCCCAGATGGCAGCCCACTTCTAGATCTGAGATCCTCTCATTGCCCCATTTGAGAGTACAAGGTCTAAGATTGCTCCCTCACGAGTGGGTTCTGAAACTAGCTATCTGAGGCTCACACACCTGTAGGCATCAGAATGGCCCTGCTTTGGATGTGGCTGCAGCAATGTGCTCCAGTTAACATTTGGCATATTCAGGTCTCCCATCAACAGTATCTCCCCTTTCTCTGCCATCCTAAGAATGCCTTCTATCATATCCTTGTCCATTTCCTCCCTGACATGGGGGTCTGTACAACCCTGTGCGGATTGTGGTGCCCTTTCCAGTCTCCAAGGTGACCCACAGTGCCTCCTCTCCTCCCTGTTTACTCTTTTGTTCAATTGCTTTTATCCTTTCATTTACATAGAGAGCTACTCCTCCCCCTCTTCTCTCCTGCCTGTCTCTCCTGTAGGTTATGTACCCTGGTATGTTAACATCCCAGTCATGGTTCTCTGTGTACCATGTTTCTGTGACTGCTATGATATCCAGGCATCCCTTTTCCATCAAGGCCTCCACCTCAGGGAGCTTGTTGCCCAGACTACGCGCATTGGTACTCATTACTCTCCATTTCCTGATGGCCTTACTCCTTTTTGCCCCATCTCTGTCCTTCTTGCCTTTATCACTTTCCCCATTTACCCCTGCCCGTGTCCCTAACGCCGCCTCTATGTTGTTGTTTTCTGTACTTACTAACGTGATTTTTTTTGGGGTGGGCTAGGATTTCCCTGGTCCTTTCCAGTGCCTCCCCCCTTGGCTAGTTAAAATGCTTGCCAATGAAGCTTTTAAACCTATCACCTAGGATCCTGGTTCCCCTCCTGGACAGATGCAGCCCATCATGCCAGTATAGGCTTGCATCACTCCAGGTGGACCCCCAGTACCCAATGAAGCCAAATCTCTGAGCTCTGCACCAGTTTTTCAACCACTGATTGAATCCCATGGTGCAGAACACCCTAGTCTCTCCTACGCCATAGATGGGCAGCACCTCCGAGAAGGTTACCTTGCGTGATACTTGTCTAACGCCCCTCCCCAATTCCATAAACTCTTCCTGCACTGCTCTAACCCCTTTCTTAGCCAGGTCATTTGTTCCTAGGTGGACAATGACATCCAGCTCCCTCCCCTGTGCTGCTGCTCCATAATCCTGAGGATTCACTCCCTGTCCCTCCAAGCCATGGTGCCAGGCAGGCACCTTACCTCCCTCTTCCCTTCTTCCCCCAGTTCTACCTTCCTAATAATGGAGTCCCCCACCAGGAGTTGTCTCCGTCTCCTGTGGGCTCCCATGCCACCCTTCTGTGGGTCTTCTTTGTGGAGGTTCCCAGCATCCTCCTTGGTCTCCACTGCAGGTGCCTCCATAGAGGAACCACACTTTGCCAGAATGGCATAGGAATTGTGGAGAGGTACAACTGGAGAGATGTGCCTCTGTTCCACCACCCTCCCTGAGCCCACTGTGGTCCAACCACTCCTCTTTCTTGGCAATCTCTGAGGCAACGGCAGTGGCACTGGTGGTCCCTGGATGGAGGAGGAGGTCCCACAAATCATGGCCAACTCATCCTGGAGATGAGCATTCTCCTCCCTCAGCCCAGAGAGGTGCCTGCAGATGGGACAACACCGCATCTTCCAGAACGTCTCCGGGAAGACTGCTGCTCCTCAGCTACTGCACTGCACCACTCCCATCATGTCTTATTTCTGGCCCTTTAACTGTTGTTTGGAATCCTTACTCTTTCCTCTTTTTTTTTCTTTCTTTCTGTTCTCGCTCTAATTACTTTCTTCCTCTGTGCCCTTTAAGCTCCTGATTGTCCTGTTCTGTGACAAGAATATCTTATATTTCTCAGTAGATCCCTTACTTGCTCAGAGGCAGGCCTCCAGCAGCTAGAGGGGGCTGGAGAGCTACTCTTGCCCTTCTAGGATGGTGGATCTTTGGTGGCTTCTGTAGAACACTCACTTCCTGCTCCAAAACAGGAAGTTCCTGTTGTCAGTCAAATCCCAGCCTATAAAAGTAGAACTAGCTTTGGGTGGGAGGGTGGAGGGGAGGGGAAGGAAGGAGGGCAATATAGTTCCAGTAGAGAAGTCCAGTCACAGAGCACTCCTTCCTCCTGGTGTCTTCTGCCAAGCTACTAACAGAATCTTTCTAAGGCAGTCTTTAAATTTATCTTCCTTCTAGCTAAGCCACTGCCCCTACTTACTAGATCATTCTACAAGTAATTTAAACTACACAGCTATCACGCCCCTTTCAATCACTTGATATTTACACCTTAGATAACTGTTCAGATAACCATTCAGTTCAGTTAACTCAGACAAACACACTATTTTTTTTTGTTTTGTTTGTTAGTTTGTTTTTTTACCCTAAATTAAAGGTCCAAGTACAAGAGTTCTACTTCTTTAGTCCCAGTAGAGAAGTCCAGTCACACAGCACTCCTTCCTGCTGGTGTCTTCTGCCAAGCTACTAGCAGTCTATGATATGTCTCTAAATGAGAAGAGGTTACCAGTGGAGTATCTTAAGGATTGGTTTGGGGCCCCATCCTTTTCAACCTCTTTGTCAATGATGCAATTGCCTAAATTGCAGGATTAACAAGTTTTCAGGTGGCCGGGCCTCTGGGCACATTGGTAGCACTACCGCTTGCTATGCTGATAACCCAGCTGGTGGGAGGAGGATAAAGCACCTGCAGGACTGCTCTCCTCCTTCAGAGAGGGATGATTGTGGGATCCAGCATTCAACTGATCCCTAGTGGCAGCTAGGGATGAGGGAGCCTGGAACCACATACAGCATATCCCAAAAGAATCATTGTCAGTGGCTGAGCAGGTAGCACACTCATCTCTGAAGCCAGGAGATCAGAAGGTTGTGGGTTCTATCTCCACACCAGGCACTTGGGTTAAATCCCAATACTGACACTGTGGTGCAACATGAGGTGGGTGCTGCACTCCTGAGGTGCCATTTTTCAGATGAGACGTTAAACTGAGGTCCCATCTGCCTGTTCTGGTGGTAGTTCAGATAGATGTAAAAGATCCCATGGCAATTCTCAAAAAGAGTAATGGAATTTCCCCTGTGCCCTGGCCAAATTTCCCCCCATTCACTAAAAATACCACCAACAGCTCAATCTGCTTCAAGGTCAGTTGGCATTCATCTGTATCCCCCCTTCCCCGAGTCGTGCCTGAAAATAGGCAGAATTTGTCTAGTGCACTTACTCGGTCAAGAAAAATGAAATAATAACAAAAAAAAGTATGTAGTGGGAGGAGAATTGTGGGTGTATATGCACCATGTGTGGGAGTACACATGGTGGCATGCTGATGCCAATGCATGGCCACTCCTCTGGGGCAAACAATTAAAATGAAAAACTGCCAGCTGGTGGCAGGGAGACGGTATTTCACTAGCCCCATCCACTCCGGGTATGACCTGGCTATGCCTGGACTCCCCAGAGCTTCACCTTCACCAGACAGGACTGGATTCAGTGGGGCAGTCACATAGGAGCAGAAGGCAACCCCATCCCAGGGGGCAAGCTGTGACGGCCTGACTCTAGTACATCGCAGGTGGCCTGGGAGCCTGTCGTCAGGTAGGAGGACATCTGGAGAATGTGAAGAGGTGCTATGAGGGCCCAGTGATGCCCTGCCCCAGGGCAGAGAGGGAGCACAAACAGAACTGGGGAAAAAAAAAACAAGTTTTTAGGTGATGTAAACCTGAACACTCAGTAGCACTGCAGCAACCAATACTATGCTTTCAAAAATTATTTAAATAAACTGTGATTCATGGCAGAAAGAGCCAAGAGGAAATATCCTGTATCATCAGTAGGTGAGCACTTTTACAACTAGGCACAAAAAAAACCTAATACCAAATACGCAATTAAGTGTAAATTACTTCTAAGTTCACCAAAGAGATCCAGGAATTATAGTGGCCAATTGTTTTAAGTGGGAACACACCAGTGTGAGATAACAGTAAACAATCATAGGATTTATAAGAACTATAACTAAAAGCTGTAAAGAGATGTTGATGCCCTATATAAATGCCTTTCTGTGGGTGTCTTAGTGCTACCTGTTGGACATCCCCTCACAGCCTGTGGACCTGTTCCTTTGTTGCCCATCCACCCTTCCTTTTGAGTCCTTCTCACCCTTCCCTTCCCTTTCTGCCTTCCCAGATGACATATGAGAAAAGAGTAACTCAACTTTGACTGTTCTCACTTAAGAGAAATAGGCACAGAGATACTATACATATAAACATAGAACTGGTCAGCAGAAAAGGATTGCTGGCCTACCCAGTCTGCCCAGGTAGTTCCTATCAAGTCTGTCTCCACAAACCCAGACTGGTCTCTGATAACTCTTCCTCCTCCATGCCTGTTTACTAATATTCTCCTATGTCTATCCCATGCATGCTTGAAGCACCGTACTGTTCTTTGCCTCCACCACTTCCACTGGCAGTCTGTTCCAGGCATCTACTACTCTTTCTTTGAAGTAGTACTTCCTCACATCCCTCTTAAATCAGCCCCCCCGTGCTTCTTTGCATGCCCTCTGGCTCTGGTGCTCTTCATCATTTGAAAGTGACTCCCCCCCTGCACTCTGTTCACTCCTGTAAAGTGCTTGTAGGTCTCTCACCCTCACCCTTAAAAAAACTTTCAAAATTTGCTTTCCTGATCTGCAGCCCTACCAAACTTCACACAACACTCCCAAAAGTTGCACTCCTACCCTTCTCCTACTGTATCCCCACTCCTGCAAAATGTGTGCCCTTCTACATACACTGAAAATGTATACAGCCATTACAACTCCCTTCCAAATATTGGCATCCCTACCCCACCCACCTCCTGAAATTTGTACCTCCCCTGTGCTACTTCCCAAATCTATACATTTGTCAAAATGTGTGCCCCCACACATCATAAAATGTGTACCTCATATCCTGCTCCTCTCCCAAAATATGCACCCCTGTCCCTGCAGCCTTCTAAATTGTTACCCCTACCCAAGCTTTATATAATGGTTGTCTTTATCCCCACATTTCTCTAGATTTTTCATACCTTCTCCCTAACTCATCCCAAAATTCATATCATGAGATCTGTAGACGTCCTCAAATAATTCACTCCATGCTGCCAAAATTAAAAATTTGAAAGCCTTCAAAATGTGAATCCCATCCCTTGTACCATCCCCATTCCTTGCACACTTACCACTACACCATTCCTCAAATTAGTAAACTTTCCAGCACTACTTCAAAAAGTTGTAACTTGCCCAGACTATTTCCCAAAATTGTACCACATCCCAAATATATACCCTCATCCCTGTACCCTTACAAAATTTGTACCCATATTCCCTACAACCTTAATATAATCTACACCTGCTCTCCCCAAACATTTGAACTCTTTCATACTCTAACCTTCCTGCTACTCCCTTAATATGCACCCTTCACAAAAACCTGCACCTTATCTTCAATACTCTACCACAATTTTTAAGCAAGCCATTGCACCCCTCCAAAATACAATACTCCTAACCCCGCACAACCCACAAAATTGTATCTCCACTGCTCTACTCCCCAATATGCACCACCCAAAATGTGTACCTCTGTCTGTGCACCCCTCAAAGTTTGCATCTCATAACCCTGATATCCACCTAACATTTAAACTCTATCCCTATTCCTTTCTCAAAGTTTTGACCACTAACTCTGCACTTCCTACAAAGCTTGTACCTTTACTCTTTTTCATTTTTACTTTTCTCTTTATACTCCCTCCGGCCATCAGCACTCATCTCTTCAGGAGTTGCTTATGCCTTGTACATCCCTGCTCTCCTACCAGACCATTCCAACCAGTCTAATCCCCCACAGAGGCTTGGTTTACTCCCCAGGTGGGGTCAAGGTGGGGCCCTTACCCTGTCTTTCCTTGTCTCATCGGGATGCTGGTTTGGTGGCAGGTAGGAGGCATTGGGAATCAGGGCTAGCACTCCATCTACTGGAGATGCCACAGCCACTTTCCCTATTTTTCTGTGGCTGTCGCATGATCCTTGATGTCAAGGTGCATAGAACCGATGCCCATGACATCCTCCTCTTGCTGCATCTCGGTGCATGCTGTACCCCAGACCTCCATCTGGGGTCAGTCTTGCACTAGGATGTCGACCCCCCCCGGAGAAGATGAACTGTCCTTGGGATGCTCAGGCCTTTTCCCCGGCCAGCCCACCAGCTTCCTGGGCTTATTCACGAACTCAGGTCGCTGGCATTGCAAGTGGAAATCCAACCGCTGTGCTGGCGGGCAGGTGCTTGTACCCTTTCTCTTGTCATTATCTCATGGTTTGTACTTGTTCTCTACTCTTCTGAAATTGCATACTGCACCCCAAATCCCTCACACATTTTCTTCCAATTATTCCTACGCCATTCACAAAATTTGCTCCCCTACTTTTTGCCACTCCAACAACGTGTACCATTATAGGACATGGATCCCAAAAATGTCTATCTCCCCTGTACTACTTGCAGATTTGCAACTCCCAAATTATATGCCTCTTACACCAACCCCATTCCATAATTAGTGCCCCTTGCCTCTGCAACAGTCTCTTATCACGTACCCTCTGCCACCACCTTCCTCAAACTAATTGTTCTGCTAACACTTAGAGGGTAAATTGATATGCAGTGTCAGTGGCTCAGTAGGTAGCACACTCACCTCTGAGGCCTGGAGATCAGAGGGCTGTGGGTTCAGTTTCCACATCTGGCACTTGGGTTAATATTCCAGTACTGACACTGTAATGCAGCATGAGAGGAGTGCTGCACTTCTGATGTTCTGTCTTTTGGATGAGACGTTAAACCAAGGTCCCATCTGCCTGGACTGGTGGCAGTTCAGGTGGATGCTAAAGATCCCATGACACTTATCGAAAAGTGTAGGGGAAAGTTTTGTTGAAACAAAAGAAATCATACAGTACCAAAACAAAAGCAATTTGCAAAAACTCACGTGGACTGAAAACAGAAGTAAACAAAAAAAAAACAGAACAGAACTATGCATATCAAGAGACAATCCATCAGGTCACTGCAAAATCAGAGTCCATGATCCAAGGAAGAGCTTTCCAAAGTTCAAGTAATGTCTCCTTGGAAAATAATGTATGTTCATGTACATAAATGTTAGTTAGGTCTGTTACGATTTTCTTCTCAAGCTCTGAATAAGAGCAGTTTTTTTGCTGTAGAGTAAACAGACATCGAGCCATCCAAATATTCCATTTAATTACTACAAAAACTAGATTTAACGTGTCCAGAGTCCAAAGGGACCACTGGGGAGAAAAAACACCATACATAATATTCTGGTAAGAAACCGTTTGAAATAATGGAGTGGCCCAGACTCTTGTCAAAAAAAACCACCAGTGCCGAATAAGAGAACACTCAAAAAATAAGTGCGATATAGTTTTCAATTTAGAAATACACAATAGTCTAGAACATTGTCAGTCTTGAGACTGCTTGTGTTTATGATTATCTTTGATGTTAATTCTTTCATGACACGACAGCCAATGAAAGTCCCACATGTGAGCAGGCACCCTTTTACACCATAACAAAACCAATAGGGAAGGAAGATGTTGGCTAGGGCACTTTTCAAAGGGCAACTGTATTGCACAAATGGTCAGGAGCAGATTATTATATAATACTTTATGAGAATTCGTTAACAACATCTGGGTAGATATCCTCCACTGTTTCAAATGTAAAAATATGTGTTTAATATATACCTGTATATCCAAAGTTTGTCGTATCACAGTTAATGAATCACATTCCCATAAATGAAACCATAATCTGCAAGAATTATAGAACCAAGGTTCTCAATCTGAGTATTTATCAATAGAAGCCGAAGATTTGCAGTCAAAAAAATACATGAAAAAAATAACAGAGGATTAATCATGTTAACACCCCCCTCAGAAATAGGTAAGTAAGTAACATTCCGTTTTACCGGATTAAGCTGGCTTCCCCACAGAGCTTGAAAGAAGAGACCAAGAACTGCAGTTTCTAATTGTTTAGGGATTGGGAATATATAGCTTAAATAAAGAAAAGTCGGTATCAAATAAGTCTTGATTAGAGAAAAGCGCTTCTTCTTCCAATCTGCCCTTATTCCATGAGGCAACCTTAAGCTTGCCTTGTTGTAATTTAGCAGACCAATCAAAAGGTCAGAATCTACAGTCCCAAAATAAACTCTCAAAATGCGTTGAGGCCCCTCAACAAGTTGTAAAGGACCAATATGTGAAAAAGGGGCTATTTTCGATCCTAACTGAATACCAAAACTTTTGGTAAAATTTAAACTCGCACCAGAAAAATCACCAAAGGAAGAACATTCCTGGAGGGCAGTAACCGCAGAGGCTGCATTAGCCACAATAATGCAGACATCGTCTGCATATGCAATTGCCATATACGGCAAGATTAAAGTAGAACTAGAAAGGGCATGAATCTGAGGATGAGTATTCAGACGGCGAAGCAAAACTTCTAGAAAAAATACATATAACAGAGGACTCAAAGGACACCCTTGGCGAACCCCTCTTTTTATGGGGATCATAGGTCCAACCCAACCATTCACAACAGGCGCAACAGTGGCAGTCCTATAAAAAGTCTTAATCCAGGGAATCATTTCACCAGGCACATGCATAAAATGTAGTGCCTTCCATAAAAAATCATGGTTAACTGAATCAAAAGCATTCTGATCTACATCATACAATAAAACCCAAACAGAGTTCATGAGCTACAGAGAAAATAATTCTCGAAGGAGAATCAAATGGTCAAAGATTCTCCTGTTCAGTACAGAGCAGGACTGAGCAGGGTGCAAAACCACTTCAGCTATCCTCATAAGACGTTGTACAATGATTTTCATTGATAACTTAAAGTCAGTGTTTAGCATACATAAGGGGTGCCAATTCTCAAGAGAATGTATATCTCCTTTTTGTTTATAGATATAAATCAAAGTACCCTTAGTAAAATCTAAAGGGATAAACTCACTAGCTAACAGGGAGGTAAATACTGAAATTAATTCAGGGATCAGGTGGTCACCCAGTACCTTATATAAGGCAGCGGGGAGTCCATCTGGACCAGGAGTCCTCCTTAAGGGTAAGGAAGAAATAACCGACTTCAGTTCTAACTCAGTAACAGGTATACAGTCTGAGTCAGAACACGTCTGTGAAGGGATAGGGATGTCAAGGTCCCTGTACAACACCGCAGGATCAACATCTGCAGCTGGAAAGGAAGAAAAGAGGGCAGTCGTGTAACATGCCACTATCCGACAGATGTACGACTGAGAGGTACATAAGGTGCCATCAGAATCAGCAAGACACAACATATTCTTTTGTGTAATTTGTTGAGAATTTGACTCAAAGGGGCAAACAACAGACCTCGTGCCTACCACATTAAATTTGTGTTGATGATAAAGTTGCTGTGATTGTCTAGATTGGAATTTCAACATATCATTCTGAATTAAGTGTAATTGTTGAGAAAGATCTTGTCCTGTCATATAAGCTATTGTCAACAAGGACTGAAAATGTACCCTTTTCTGTAAATATTCCAAATATTCTCTTCGACATTTTTGACGACTATATCTTTTCAAAAGGAACACCAAATCATGTTTAGTGTCCGTCCACCATGCAATAGGGTCTGCGTAACAAATAAAAACAGATTTCTGGGCCTGAATAAAGGATAAAAGGGACTGCATGAAAGTCGGAATTTGCAACAGAGATATGCTGAATTTCCAGAGTCCTGGTCCTTTGCGAACAGTGACATCAGAACTAAGGCCTACGGAAAGCAGTTTATGATCAGAAAATTCCACAGCTTGTACAGTAGCAGAGGTAATTGGGAGTGTGTGGGACAAAAATACAAAATCAATTCTGGTAGCCAGCTTACCCTTCTGAAATGTAGGAGTATGTTTTTCAGTAAAAGACTAATAGGCATCCGTGAAATGAGCAGTACGAACCAACTTCCATAATTCGTGGGAGTCACAAAACAATTTCTGGGTAGTAGCAAAAGAGCTTTTGTCAAGAAGACTTAAGCCACAGTTAAAGTCACCAGAAAATATCAACTGAAAGGAGGTATGCAAATAAGGGCGGAGTAAAGAAAATAAAGCTATACGTGCAGACTTAATTTGGGGAGCATAAATATTAATAACCCGATAAGGGCAGGGCCCAATTAAAAAATCTAAGACTAACACTTTGCCAGGGGCTACGTCAATCAATTTTAACAAATGAAAATCTGGGATATTGAATAAGATCCCAAGTCCAGAACAGGAGTTCAGGCCAATGGACCAAAAAGAAGGACCTAGAAGCCAGTCCTGTTGTGCCTGTCGAATCTCGTGGGTGGTATGGAGTCGTGTATCCTGCAACAGAAAGATCCCCATAGGTAAAAGCCGTAAACAGGAAAAAATCAATCTTCTTTTGCCAGACGCTAATATTATTACACATTAATAGTATGACAAACAAAGTGAGACATAACACAAGGAGAACAGAGACATCTTATTTCTTCCTTTTCGCTATCACCTTTTTCCTTTTAGCTTAACCTCATTTCCGCTTCTGAGAAAGACCAGTACCCAGTTGAATCTCAGAATCAGTAATACCATCCGGGAGGGAAGATGCATCAGAGGAATAGTCAGACTCGCCTCCAGCATCATCAGAAAAAGTTTGGAGTAGCTCAAAGGCATTAGACAAAACCACAGGAGGGGGTTCCAAAAGCAAAGGAGGTGATGGTAATGCCTGGTGGTAATTTCTCATAGACCTCTGACGCATAACACTAGTGGGTACTCGGGGGGGTGGGATAGTACTCGGGCCTGGAACAGGGTCCAGGACAAGCTGAACAGATTAGACAGGGTCAGAGGTAGGAGGGGTCATCTCAGTAGGCGGTGCCACACAAGAGGCCACCGAGGGGTACCACAACCTGATCTACAACAGGCTCAGGGACCTGCAATAGAGGTCAAGTGACTACTGGTCAGCTCTACTAAGGTGGTCCTAAGACGAGCCTTCTGGGCTTGCGTGATTACAAAACATTGATCAACACCATCATCATGTGTGGCCTGATTATGAGCAGCCCACGGACAATTTTGAAACGTATGACCCAGCTCATCACAAAGATTACATTTACACTCATTTAGACAGTGAATCCCCACATGACCCAATTCTTCACAGGTATTACATTTCAACTTATCACAGACATTACAAAGGTAAGAGGGGTCTCCACACTGGTAACAAGCTTTCGGTTGTCCAGGGTAAAACAACACCCCCCCCTCACAACCTATAAAAAAAGAATTAGGTAGGTGCACTGGACCAGAATCATTAGAGTGTAACAAAACAAACTTAACCTTCCAGCCTCCAGTCCAAATATTCTCCGTGTCCAATATTGCCTCAGGCTGACCCTGAACAGTACAACATTGTTTTAGCTAATAGACAACGCCAGTGGCCGCCAACACCTTCAGCTCCAAAACAGGACGGTAATATTCTTAAAGGCTGGTTTGGAAGGGAATGGCCTTAAACGGGTCCACAGGACAGTATTTCTTAAGGCATGATATCGTGAACAAAAACGCTCCAAGTCACGAGGCGCTTTGGAAGCTGACATCAAATGTAGTTTCGCCAGAAATATGAATCAGTGCATATATTTCGTGAGAAAAGAATTTCAGAGAGTCCTTAGTAGTGTCGAGCTACATACACTCAGTCCGGTGGCTCAGGTAAACCGCCCATATAATAATCGTGACGCATTATGCCGCTTTGCAGCCAGAATTGGAAATTTAAACAATGAGGAAAAAGAAATGATTTGGCTCTCATTTTCTTTGAGGGGGGCTCCACTACTGCAGGAGCTGTATTCTCTCTAATGGTAGTGGGAGAAGCAGCACAAATAAGAGAACCCTGCAAAGGTTCCAAGACTGGGTGCTGGGTAAGTTCCTATTCCTTGGGGAGACACAAGGGGTCAGACATAGGCAGACTTCTGTTTGGTGAATGCTGCAGCTCAGGAAAATCATTGAGACAGGTGGACCGAATAGGGGAAGGACCAGAAACCCACTTCCCCTCTGTAGGATCCTGTACCCAGCCAGCTCCTTGCAATGCTGTTTCTACAGACCAGGTAGGTGTTGTAGCAGGATTGGTATCAAGAGATAGCAATTGAGAGGGAGAGTGTGTCACAATAGGCAAACTAGGCAATGTATGCAATGATGTCACTGTAGTCTGCAGGGGCAGCTGAGAAGCAGGTGGGAGTATTCCAGCTGAGAACTCGCCAGGATGGGCTGCACAGGGCAGCACCTCAGCTGCTTGAAAAGGCAATGTAGGCTGTTGCAAAGCATTATTGTGGGCTGCAGGAGACATACATCCTGCCAATCTGACTTCACGAATCCTTTGCAGTTCTCTGTTCAAATTCTTCTTTGTAATCTCAAATCGATGTTCTGCATCACCCAAACAGTCCTGAAGCTCCTTTTCAGCCAAACAGACAGTAGCAGAGTCAAAAGTGGAAAAATCCTTCATTGGGATGGCAAGGGGTAAAGACATTTGAGAGTCCATGTCAGGGTGACCCAGCAGAGGTTCTAAAGTTGTAACCTGTAGTGTAGATTCATTTTCTGCAGTAGACACAGAAACCAGCTTTGCTTCAGTAGTTGCAGACGTGGTCTCTGCACGCACAGAGGCAGGAGTTGAGACCAGGTCTCCCACCTCCATCGCCACCTCCTCAGCAAGCAAGGGCACGTCTGCCATCTTGGACAGAGGTTCCCCCTCTGAAGAGTAGGAGAATTTCCCCAGTGTCCTGGCCAAATTTCTCTTATTCATTAAAAATACCACCAACAGCTTAATCTGGTTCCGGTCAGTTAGCATTCATCTGTATCCCCCTTCCCCCAGGTCATGCCTGAAAATAGGCAGGATTTGTCTAGTGCACCTACCTGGTCAATAAATAAATATGGCTACACATTTTGGTAAGGCTGTGGCTGTGGCAGTGAGCTACAAATATAGGGAGGGTTGCAGATTTTTTTTTTTAACACTAAGCTGAAAGCTTGTTTACAGGTGCTACCTGGGAGCACAAGAAAGTTAAGTGACTTGCTCAGGATCACACAGTATGCAAGTGGGGGCTGTGGGATTCAAACCCAGGTCTCCAGGTTTGTAGCTCAGAGCCTTAAACCACTGTGCTATACTGTCTCCTGATTTTAGAAGGAGGGAAGGGTGCAGGTGCAAATATTGGGAGTTGGACAAGGGGAATATATTTTGGGAAGGGTGTTGGGATAGAAGGTACACATTTTAGAGGAGATGAACATTCAACATGGGTCAAATGGTAGGGGTATAAGTTTGGGAGACATACTAGGAGAGGGATGCTAATTTCAGGAGGTTGCAGGGGTTGAAGTTCAACATTTGGAGAGCTATAAGGTGAACATTTTAGGAGGTATGCAGGACTGAAGGCGCACAACATTTGAAAGGTGTGAACTAAAAGGACAAGTTTTGGGAGGGGAGTAGAAAAAGAGATCATTTCTGAAAGGGTGCAAGAGTGAAAAAAAGGCAACATTTTAAAGAGGAAGTGTTAAAGATAAAAATATTTGGAAGGATGTGTAGATGAGGTACAGTATACATTTGGTGAATACAAGTAGATAAAGGTCTAACATTAACAAGGGTGTATTGCAGAATGATAAATTACTCAGTGGTGCAGAACAAAAGTACATATTCTGGAAGGGTTATATGTGCAATGGTACAAATTCTGTGAGGAGAACTATGGGATAAGGTTAAGGACATAAATCATACTGTACCCTCTGTCCATACAGTAAAACACATCTGCTATATAGTGAGACACAAACTTGTATTTCAGCAGATAGAGCATGTATTTCACTATATAATGTGTGTATTTCAGTGTATAATGTATGTGCTTCACTATATGACATGCATTTCAGAATACACAGTATGGATTTCACTATATGAGTTATGTATTTCACTGTATAGTACATGCAGTACTCTACATGGTGCACGTTTCACTGTATGATGTACAGTATAAGAGGTATACATCTCATTATATAGTGAATGTCTTTTACTGTCTATATAATGTATGTAGCCAGAGGTTCTGAATTATGTCCCTAAAAGCATACCATAAAGAATTCATTACTGTTCTCATCCTTTGTAGATAATGTGAGAGACCCTTTGGCACCATACATTCCTGTTTAAAGCAGAACCAGACCAACATTTCATTGTGATTTGCATATACTAACATACTAAAATGCCAGCAGAATAGGCCTAATGGTCTCTCGAGTCTGCTCAATTTTCATCACCCACACTGAAGGCCGATGTTGGTGTCCCCCTTCCCTCTTGGATTATACTGTCCCCTATGCCAGATGTTCCACCTGTATTGGGCCTGGTCAGATTTACCCTCCCCCTGTACCTGGCCTATCCCCTCTTAAACCTGTCCACAGTCTTCATCTCTGCCCGCTCCCTGGGCAGTGTATTCCATGGCTCCACCATCCTTTCAGTGAAATAACATTTCCTCTTCTAACCTCTGAACCTGCCCCCTTCCAGCTTACACCCATGACCTCTTGTTGCCCCACCCTCCTTCCTTTGGAACACCCTGACTGGGCCTCCTTTATTGATCCCTTTCATGTACTTAAAGACCTCTATCATGTCCCACCCCATCCCTCCTCTCCTCCAGGGTGTATATGTTGAACTCCTTGAGCCTCTCCTCATAGGTCCTCTCCCTCAGGCCCCAGATCATTTTGGTTGCCCTCATTTGGACCCTCTCTAGGAGTGTAATGTCTCTCTTTAAATGTGGTCTCCAAAATTATACATAATACTGGAGGTGTGGCCTAACCAAGCAGTTGTACAGTGGAAGGATCACTTCTGCCTTTCTGGAGGTAATCCCCCTGATGATGCATCCCAGCATCCTATTTGCCCTTGCTGCTGCCCTCCTACATGTCTCTGAGTTTTTCATTTTGACATATACCACTACCCTCAGGTCCCACTCACCCTCCATGACTTGAATCATGTCTCCTCCCAGGGTATGTTTTACAATTTTTGGCCTGGAAAGACACACTAAACTGAGGCTTGTTTCCAGGTGCATCTTGGGAGCACAGGGAAGTTAAGTGACTTACTCATGGTCACACAGTATGCAAGTGGTGGCTGTGGGATTCAAACCCAGTTCTCCAGGTTTGCAACTCAGTGCTCTTAACAACTATGCTATACTGCCTCCTGTGATCATCACTGTTTACTCAGCTAGCCTGAGAGAAGGATGATTGATTATGTCATGTAGAACTCTCACAGCAGCATAACCATTTTAGAGTCAGCTGCTCTTAGGGAGCTTAGAATGTTCATCAGTAAGTTCAAGTGTGGCAGTTAGAATAGCAGGAGGTCTAGCACTGGAGCTCTGTCAAAGGGAGCCCTAGTATTTCTCACTCTAGTTTGATAAAATGATCAGTTTGCCTGAAGGACTCTTTAGTTTCACTCCAGGGGGAGTAAGAGGGAATGACTTAATTCACAAAGTTGTGAATGACTATTACTGTATGCACTGCAAGCTGTCATTTACTGGACAGCCGCAGAGGTATGTGGGTGGGTTTTCTGCCCACCAATGACTGGAGGGGGGAGCTGGGTGGGCTGGGGGTCCTGTGTGGGAGGGGATAGGGGGACCACTAGACTACAGGGGATGAATGTGGATGCATACTCGGCTATCAGGGTTATGGGATGGGGTGAAGGGGTACCACTGGATCACCAGGGAAATAATTTAAACAGTTTAACAGCAATTGGGGTTATGGGTGGGGATGGGGTACAACTAGACTGCAATGGCAGATTATTTAATTCAGACTGGGTGATTGGGGTTATGGGATGGGGTGGGGGTACCACTGGACCACCAGGGAAAGAATTTAAACAGTTTTATGGTGATCAGGGTTATGGTTGGGGAAGGGGTACCACTAGACTACCAGGGCAGATTATTTAATTCAAAATGGGCCATTGAGGTTAAAGGATGGGGTGGGGGGTGCCACTGGATCACCAGGGATTTTAAAAATTAATTATTATGGTAATCACAGGTATGAAAGGGGATGGGGGTACCACTAGACTGCCAGGGAATATTGTGCGCACTTTTCTATGGTGTTCTGGAGGGTGGAAGCCACCCACAGCTGCCGACTGCTGTGTTGCGCATTGTATTACGGCAGCTTACCTGTGAGTGGCTTCCAACTAAGCATGTTTTTACCATGCTCAGCTTTATGCTCAGGTATGCGGCACATGTCCGGGCTGTGCCTGCAATGCACCACACATCTTGGCTGAATACTGAGATGCGCTGCATACATTATCTTTGCACCCCGGCACATCGAGAATTGCACTGTGCAATTCCTCCATTTAAATACTGCCATGGGGCACATTACTGGGGCTGCGCTGGTGCAACTCAGTTGTGCCAGGAGCAACCCATTTAAATATCTCGGCTTATGTATATAGAAACACAGAATGTGTAGCAGAAAAAGGCCATTCATCCATTCTAGTATGCCTAACCCTTCCTAATGCTTCAGTAATGGCCCAACTGATCACACACTCTTTTTCAAATAGCAGCCTGATCCTTTACTGATCTGTAGAGTATAATAGTTAAGTATGAGGATTAATGCTAGCTGCTGCCCCTTTAGCAGAACAGGATAATGTTGCAAATCAGAGTCTCTATGGTGATGTGGTATGCTAATTGTCGCCTTTAGGGGCTAGGAAACCCCTATTTCCTGTCTGTTACTCAGTCTGAGTTCGAACCTCATGGTGAGAAGTTGCTTCTGCCTGATGTCGCTGAATAAATTCATTTTGCTTATTATTTTATGTGTCCGGCTCAGTTTTGTTCAGTACCAGCAAGATGACAATTGCTGCAGATCCAGATGGGCTTGGCAGAACAAAGGAAAGATAAAGGTCCCATGGCAGGCCAACACCGAAATGCCACACATGGTGGATAATGCGGCCCTTGTTCTGCCCAGACCCCATCTCGCTTGTCTACAGCGAGTACCCTATCGTCATCACTCAAATATGCCTGAATTGTCTGGATGCTGATTTAAACTATATTATACCATGGTATTAATAAAAGCAATGCTCTCATTGGTTAGCTGGCACCAAAACAGCGTTGTAAAATCTAACATTACCAACACAACAGGTGCCAGCCAACCTCATCCACAACCCACAGTATGACTCCAACCCCCGTTTCGAAACCGAACCGATGCCATATTTCTCTCGCCACTTACGGACCGAGTCTAACTTCAAAGTTCTCCAAAAAAATGGATACCAGTTTCAACCTCATTGACAATGATGAATTAGACACAATTTTTAACAATTTGCCTGAAATTGCCGACCAGCAATCCAAAACAGCAAATACCATCACAATACACATACCTGTTGGCATCTTCAGGCCAGCCACCAACCCACAGCCACTCGCATTCTCGGTGCCAACTTCCTCAAAGTCCGCTCCTCAGCAATTTGAATATTGCGAGTGTCACCAACCAAGCAGGCCCATCCAATCCTAAACAAAAGGAACCACATCATCATATTGATGTCACCGATGAGGAAATGATGCAGTTAGAACTTGACAGGTATGAACAAACAACAGTCAAACAAACACAGTGGGCCATAAATGTTTTTTATGACTGGTGTAAGCAAAAACAAGTAACAGTTGATCTAAACATGGTATCATTAGAAAATGTAAACAACATTCTCAGGCAGTACTATAGTACAGTACGAAACAGCAGTGGCAATGAATACATCCTCAGCAGCTATGTCAGCCTCAGATGTGGGCTAAATAGACATTTAAATGATCCTCCAATAAGTAGAAATCTGAATCTCATGCTAGACCCAGAATTCAGCACCACAAACAACATATTTAAAGCCATAGTGAAAAAATACCGCAAACAAGGAAAGGACAAAGCAGAACATCATCCTGCAGTAACCATAGCTGAGCTGACAACTCTAAGAAATTCATCTTCTGTGTCCCCTAACTCAGCTATAGGATTAGTTAGAAAGTGTAGATAGATACTCAGCTTCACTCTGCACGTAGAGGAAATGAAGGAGTCAGACAGTTAAAAGTAGACTCATTTCAAGTAAAACAAGCTGAAAATGGCTTACAATATTTAACAAAAAGTTTCAATGAAGAAACAAAAAATCACAAGAAATATAATGACCCCACCCGCCAGAATACATGAGGCTACATGTTCAAACAACCGCAAGACCCTTTGTGTCCAATGAAGAGTTTTAAAAAATATATCTTCAAACTACCTCAAAACCCTCCATGTTTATTCTGTCACCCAAAAAAACTAGACCAATCCATTCTAGATACCATGGACATCTGGTACAGTGCAGAAGCAATAGGATTAAATCACCTTGGAAGCATGCTCCCTCGTATTTGTAAAGAAGCTGGTTTAAATACAATTTTCATGAATCACTCCGTACGAGCAACTGCTGTAACCTTGCTCAGTGACTCAGGAATGGATGCTCACCAAATAATGGCAATTACTGGACACAAGAGCAAGTCCTCCTTCAGAAGTTATTGGAAGCCAAGCATCACAGACTTCCAAAAATGGGGTGAAATCATTTCCGGTGATGTACAGAAAATGCAGTCTGAAACTACCAAACATAATCTTATAAAAAGTTATGCACCAGCACATCTGCAGCCAGCGGTTACTTTCCTCCCGGTCAGCAAAACACAATCACATCCCACCATGACATACCTCCAAAATAAAATCAGCAAATGCATCCAGAAAATGCTTCAACAAGTAATCGCCTTCCAGAGTACTTCTGCCATGCCACAAATGATCCCAAACCAAGCAAATCCAGAGCATCAATCTGTCTGCAAGATCTGCAAACCCGCAATGAACAACCAGAAGTCACACAACAGCATGTGATCAGCAGCCAATCGCAACACTAACAGAAGACTTCAAAACCATCGCTAGGCAACCTAGTGAACTATGGCACTGTAAACTTTTATTGGAACTAAACTCCAGGTTAGTATAAAACATGCACACATTGCCAAAAAAACAGTCTATAAATAAACACCTTCCCATTTCACTTAATTAAAAATATTTTTCTTTCCTTCAGAAACAACGTGGCAACACCATACCGCCCACAAACCTCCAGACCACCGGAAATCTTACCATCAGTAAAACAACCTGGCAGCAACAAAAATAAGAAATCCTTGTACACTCCTGATTACCAATCCAAATGAAGGAAGTAACATATAACAGAAACGTGACTTTCTCCTCTCAGACAATTTAATACAATACAAAGGAAGCTTTACTTTATCCTGTCACATACTTCACAGCAGAGCATATGAAAAGAACTGTTCTTTCTCAAGGTGTTCTACAAAAACTGAATACAAAACACTGTTCTGCTACTAAATATATGAAAATGCATCTATAAATAAATACTTTCTACAAACTGAAATATTCAACATAAAAAAGTCAACTTCTTTACAGTTTGCATTTATAATCTAAGTTCTGCAACATAAACTCATTCTATTTCAATTGCAATAAAAGAAGTTACAAAATGTATTACCTCAGTTACACTTATTAAACCTGGTATTGGTGAACTAAATAAATTGCATTCAAAACTATTTTAATTTCATCATACAACAAAAAAGTAAAATGTTATACATATGCAAAACAAAACCAGTTTCTGGACTATTTTATTAGGCGTAATAATATAAAGTGACATGTTATGATTTTCTTTAGCAAAAGTAACACTAAGCTTAATCTTTTTAAACTAAAAATACAGTGTGACATGGTGTAATAGCAATAAGCCATGCCAGGGTGTTGGTGATGCTGGGATTTACCCACTCCTGGATGGTTTGGTCACTCGGCCTGCAGCCTTGTGACCGAACCACACTAGGCGTGGGTAAACCCAGCATCACTAACACCCTGTCGTGGTTTATTGCTTAATTATTGAATGTGCAGAGAAAAAAGATCAACTGCCTCCTGTATTGTGTAGCAACCTGCAGCTCTCCTACTGTAGAAAAGACTACTAACAGTGTTCCACACTGCTAGCAAGTGAATCCAGGACTGCACCTTTCAAAATTAATACTGCCCAAGCCTCTGCTCCATGGAACTATGAACAGACTGCTCCCCCCCCCCACAGCTACCACCTTGTGTCAAGGCCGGTGCACATTTCTCCCTTCAGCACAACCAGCTCCTAATCCAGGCTCCCTATACAATCTCTCCCTCTCAGTCAAAACAAAAAAAAACTCAGTCAGTGCCAATATGGCTGTGGAGATCTTTTAGGATCAGCAAGAGTGGTGAACAGAATATGCTGTGCTCTCACTGCACAGGAGTCAGCCGTAATACTGCAGCAATTATAATACTGTGCATGAGTGATACTCGCACATGTGCAGGTTGCCCCGGGATCAGCCTTGTGCAACATGGCAGTGCTGATGTAATGACATGTAACAACCCAGTCTCCTCGGGTTACTAGAATCCCATTAGTACTAGTCTTAGGCAGGTAGGAAAAGGAAGCTGGTGGGGAGGTCATTAGGGGCTTTCTTGACTTGGGTTTAACTTGGTTTAACTTGGTGTATATAGACAATGTAGGCTATGTACTCATTACATTGTCTCCCACTCTTAGTGGGCCTATTATTTAACACTTTTACATGTTAAATATTCATCTAACCATTTTTTGAAGGTATGTATTGTTGGTGCCTCCACAATTTTCCCTGGTAATTTATTTCATAACTTTGCTGTTTTTACGCTATAGAAGTTTTGGTGTCTAACCATTTGAACTTTGTTTATGCCAATTTGCTTATCATGTGATCTTAAATTTACTATTTTTTTAACTCTATTTATTTTACACTGTTCCATTATTATTTTATCTTTCATAATTTTATACATTAGTAACAGATCTCCCCTGGTTCTTCTAGTTTCCAAGGAAAAAAGATTTAGCCTCTTCAATCTTTTGCCATAATCCAAAGTTTTTAGTCCTTTGATGGATTTAGTCAGTCTTCTTTGTACTTTTTCTGACTGGTTTATATCCTTTTTAAGATATGGACTCCAAACTGGAGATCCATTAATCCAGGTGTGGTAAGACATAAGTGTTATATAATTTCATAACACATTCTGTATTCCTGGAAATAAAGGTTTTCTTAATGGAATGGATGATACTATTACATTTCCATACAGTTTTAACTATATGTGAACCTGATGATAGCTGTGAATTTATCCATACTCCTAGATCTTTTTCACATTTACTATTTTTGATTGATTTTCTTTTTTTTATTTTTATAATTGATTTCACTTTATTAAGATATTCATATTACATAAGTATTTGTGGTCCTATCAGACTCAGTTACATATACAACCAATTTCAAAATTTAAACAAGCGGAATGTGTATATGATCAATAAAGAGATAGTCATTAATATGAATCAGTGACTTATTCACTTAATAAAACCTTAATGAAAACCCTATTATTTTACCCCAACCCATATATATCCCTTACCCCGAGCAGCATTAACTGAATTACACAAACTATTCAAACTTCTCCCGGATCTGGAAGTGCCCCAGATGAGCAAATGGCATTATAACATTTAAAAGCTTAGATGTTCCAGGTAGTTAGAGCTGCATCAAGCAGACCCCATCTGGCATTATAAGATTGTATTCTGTTGGTCATTCTAGCTATATGCAATTCCACCTGTAAAGCTAATGTAATCTCCTTGTGCCACTCACGCATTGATGGTGCTGCATCATCCTTCCAGTGTCTTAAGATGACCGCTTTTTGCTGCGGCTGATACCATTGTCGTATAGTGTTTACCTTGTTTACCCATTTCTATAGGGAAGACATTCAACAGACATGTTTCAGGCATGAAATAAGGTCCAGAGCCTATCATAGGTGGCAGGGGAAATTTGAATCGTCTGCCAGTAAGGCTGGATCTTGGGACGGGTCCACAGCACATGGTATAAGTCACAGTTTGCAACCTTACATCTATTGCAATTGGGTGATGCTAACTTGCCAAACTTGTGTAATTTCGCAGGGGTATAATACAAGTTGTGCATAATGTTATATTGTTGCAGTTTATATCTGTCTTGCCTTATATACTTATGATTATTTTCCCATATTTGTTCCCATGCCTTATCACCAGCAGCTATCTCTAGCCTTTGCTTCCAATAGTAACTAACACTTGGAAGTCCTTCATCACTTATCTTTTGTAACTCACGATATAGCCTGGAGATGGAATGGGGTTGGTCTGCAATTCTTACAGCCCTGACATTTCAATCCTGTTATCTGTCCCTGCTTTTGTACTATGCAGGTAGGCTTTTACAGAATCATAAATTTGACAGGCCTTGAAGGGGTAGTTTTTTGGCCCCGGGATTTGGGAACAAAACTGTCTGAGGGGCATAAGCTTGCCCTGCGTTATTAGGTCCCTCAACCGTAGGTCAGCAACCTGATCCCAAAATGTGGGGGATTGGTGTTTGTTGTATCAGAAAATGACTATAAGCGCTATTGGCTGCTCTGGTGAGTTCTGCCAATTAACTTTTAAGAACCTCTGGGTTTGCTGTAGAGCTTTCAGTGACCACCCAATGGGCGTGTTCCTAAGAGGCTTGGGGAGAGACTTTAAGGAAGCATAAGCGATAGACTTAAGGGACAGTGACTGTTTACAACTAAGTCATTCTCAATGTGAACCCAGGGGGGCACATATGATGAAGTGTTAGTTAAGGGATTAGATCTGTTCCATAGGACTACTCTACTGAGATGTATTGCTATATAATATATAAAAAAGTAAGGTAGTGCCAGGCCCCCTGTTTTCTTTTGCCTGGTAAGCTTCCAGTATGACCTTCTGACCATCTTTCCTTTCCAGATAAAGGTACTAAGAATCCTATTTAGCGTTCCAAACCAGGTTTTGGATAAATAGGGCCCCAGCATATTTAAAGGATATAAAATCCTTGGCAATATTTTCATTTTCACTATTTCTGTTCTCGCCCAAAGTGAAAGTGGGAGTGAACTCCATCTAGCCAGGTCTTGTTTAATTGTTTTGATTAGGTTATAAATATTTTCTCTAATCATCGTCGTCATTTCCTTAGCAACTTTGATCCCAAGGTACGTTAGTACCTGTGGTTCCCAGCTAAGTCTCATGTCTTTCACCATTTTTGAGAAGCATCTATTGTTAAGTGGAAAGAACTTAGTCTTGGAGATGTTGAGCTTGTAATTTGAGACTTTGGAGAACTGTGAGAGCACAGACATAACTACAGGAATGCTTGTTTCTGGGTCTTCTAAGCGCAGGAGTAGGTCATCTGCATAAGCTGAAATTAAGTACCTTTTACCCTCTACCAATATTCCTTTGATGTCTCGCCTCAGCGAGTAGTCATGGATCAAGGGCTCCAGATAAAGGTTGAAAAGGAGCGGGGAAAGTGGGCACCCTTGTCTTGTGCCACATGTTAGAGGAAAGGATCTGAGAGACACCATTACACCATACTCGTGCCTTGGCGACCTATAGATATCCGAACCCAGTTGATGAAGCCATCTGGGAAGCCTAGCCTATTTAGCACTGCAAATAAAAAGTCCCATGAGACTCGGTCGAATGCTTTTTCAGCATCAATGCAAGCAGGGCAGCGGAATCTGTATTGGTGGTATGATTTATAAGGTGATGAAGTTTGCGAATGTGGTCACTAAGCCCTACGCTCATGAAGCCAACCTGCACGTAAACACCATTTTCCCATCACAGGGTTAAGCCGGTTGGCTAGCACTTTGGCTAGTATCTTGATATCTGCATTCAAAAGCGATATCGGTCTATAGCTACTGGGAAGAACAGGACTTCGGTCTGGTTTGGGAATAAGGGTTATGAGGCCTCCAGGAAGCTCCCCTCCGAGAGGCCTTTTTGATACCAGAAATTATATACATTTGTCAAAACCGGGCAGAGTATCTCAGCATAGGCTTTGAAGATATTAATGGACATACCATCGGGTCCCGGAGATTTATCAGAAGTCAATTGGGCAACCGCATCTTTTACCTCCGACTCATGTATTAGTGATTCAAGTTTAAACCCTTCTTCCTTACTGATTTTGGGCAAAGTTATTGTGTGTAGAAAGTTCTGGATTTCTTCAGGTTCGGCTTTATCCGAGCTGGGGATGGTGTATAAATTATGAAAATATTCCCTAAAAATTGCCACAATTTCTTTAGGGTCTGTGGTAGTCGAGCTTTGTCTATCATTTTGCAGGGCAGCTATAAATCTATTGGATTCAAGTTGTTTGAGTCTTAAAGCTAAAAGTTTCCCAGCTTTCTCGCCGGATTCAAGATATTTAATCTTGGTTCTCCGTAGAGAGAGCTCTGCTTTTTGCATCATTATTGAGGAATATTGGGTTTGCAACTGATGTAACTTGATCCAATCCGCTTCAGGCGAGGACTGGGTTATGTTATTTTCACTATCTCTAATAGCTTCGGAAATTTCCTTAAGCCGAGATTTCTCCTTCTTGGCTTTATTGGATGCAATTCTAATACACTCCCCTCTCAGTGCACACTTCAAGGCTGCCCAAACTATATCGATCCTAGAGACCGAATTAATATTTTTATCAAGAAAAAGGGATATGAAGTCTTTCAACTGTTCTTTAATGAAGTGATCATATAAGAGCTGATTATTAAATCACCACACAAAATCCCTCTTAGTGTTTATGTTAGGATCAAATAGGACAGTTACAGGAGAGTGGTCCGAGATAACTCTGGGATGTATTTTGGCATCTATAAAATGGCTGAGTGATTTCGTGCTGACGAGAAAATAGTCTATCCTTGAGCACGTCCTATGTGATGCTGAGAAGAAAGTGTATTGCCTGACTCCCATGTTATTAGTTCTCCATATGTCTACCAGATTTAGGCCTTCCTTTAACTCCTTTGAGGCTCTTTGGGCAGGGGACAAACCTATTTGTCTGTTATCTGATCTGTCTAATTGTAAATGAGGAGTAATGTTCCAATCCCCTTCAATGATGACTGTTCTAGTAGCATAGATATTTAGTAAATCTAAAAGTTGCATGAAAAAATGCGGTGAGTCTACATTGGGGCCATAAATCAAACCAATAGCCACCTGTTGTGTTCCCAGGGCACCGACTAGAAAGAGGTATCGGCCTTGTGCATCCCAGATTTCTTTTTCCAGCTGGAACCCCAATTTTTTGTGTATTAATATGGCACTGCCACTTCTATTCGAGGATGTGCCCACACCAAACACCTGTCCCACCCAGTACTTCTTAAATAGTAGAATGTTTTCCCTAAGAAGATGAGTCTCTTGTAAACAAGCTATGTCACATTTTAAACCTGCTACATGTTTCAGTATGACCTGTCTCTTGCATCTGTCCCGGGCTCCTCTAATATTCCATGATAACAGATTGATACCCCCTGCTGTCATTTACTTAAATATTCAAACCAGGTACTTCCCATTTTAGTCATGTATACATTTACAGCTACTATAATTATAGTTACCTTTACTGTAATAAGCTCTGAGACCTGTATGCTGCATTCCTCCCACCCCTTCTTATCCATATATTGCTCCCCTTCCCCTACTAACCAATCATTACCCCCAGTTCTGATAACTGTACCACCATTCCAACACGTCATGTGATGTTAATGCTAGCCCAAGTGAACTAGGTCCACCATTTCCAGCTATGGCTGTGAGACTTATAATTTATATTAATTTCGTAACATCATTTCCCTCACTTATCTTAACTCCTAATTACAAAGAATCACTATTTAACTAAACATTTCCCTTTTAATTAGGTTCTTCATTGCCCTAGCGTAACAGTATTTCCAATAGGGATAACTAAAGATTCTATCTCAAACTTTGATTCATGATACAAGATACAAAGGTTGCCTATAAAATATAATTTGAAGAGATCCCAAAAACTCTTTATACTAGCCTCTGCTACCCTCTAGTGGGGAAAAAGAGTGTGAAGCATAATGACAGGAAAAACATCTGTCACCTTATAGTCTTATAGGTGCATCCCCCCATCGAAAAATGAACGCTAGCTTTATACTTAAGCTACATATCAGATATTGGTTTATAATAAAAGAAAAGATTTGTACACATTTTTATATTAAAGGCTGCTTCTAAGCCTAAAATGTAAAATAACGAAAATCCATGTCAACGCATGATTGGCTGATTAATATTGTAGCCAACCCTTTCCCAAAAGCTGTTTATCCGCTCCACTCACAGTCAATCTTGGAAAAATTAAAAAAACACTATTTATTCAGCCCTTATCGCCAATTACATGGCTATATAATGGAGTCAAGTCACTCACTCTCCACTTAATTCAGTAGCACTGAGGTGTATGTCAAAACTGATCCTGCGGTGACGAAATTCTGTATCTGATTCACTGATGCTACATCTTCCTTCATTTCCGAGCAGACATGAGTTCAAGATGGTCTGACCTTGATGATAATATTTTAATCCCTGCGACGATGTTTGTTTAGAGTCGGTCAATTTTCTTCTGGCCTCTCAATGCTATTTTCCGGTTTTAAATTCTCACATCGCAAGGGTATTTCTCTTTCAACGTCGCAACATACTCTGTGGGTATGAGCCTGATCGCCAGAGCTTATGTAGCAATCTGAAGGCACCGTCGGATCCCCAAGCAGCAGTGATTCTCCTTGCGCTCCCATGACCCCATATTTCATTCACTTTTGCGGGGGGAATGGATGCTATTTGTGCCTCGAACACCAGGGAAGAAATGAACTTGTAAACTTAAATTGCCATGCCTTGGGGAGGGAACTGCTGAGGCATCCAAAAGGATCTTCGATGGGATTGTTTAGTCTGACAACAAGCAGGTCAAGGACCAAGGTTAGCAAGGTGTGAGTTTGCGAACATTTCGGCTCCTGGGAAACAGTTAAGTTGCAGTTCTCCTTTTTTGTCCACAACTTTACGGCTGCATGGTTATCATTTAAATAATTCTTGCAGTAGCTTAGATAACTCCTGTCTTGCCATTTCTGCGTTATCGTAGGAATGCCATTGGTCCTTAATTTTAACTTGTAGGATCGCCGGATATTTAACCCGGTATTGAATACTTGCAGCAATCAATTTTGTAACTATAGGGTGCAGTTCTTGACGTTTGAGTCGTACCGACTGCGGCAGGTCATGGGTGATTCGAATTTGCTTTCCATTCCACGAGACTTCTTGTAGAGACTTTATTTTTCTCAGGATATGTTGTTTATCTAAGAAATTTAAAAGTTTACAAATTATTGGTCTCGGTTGTGCTCCGGGCATGGGAGGCAGATGGAGAGATTTGTGTGCTCTTTCAACTATATAGCATGTATTATTTGGAGACAAGCCAGCAACCTTTTCTAGCAATTTCTGCACAAACTGGATGGGTGCCGTGCCCTCCTCTTTCTCCGGAATTCCAATTATTACTAAGTTATTCCGCCTGCTTCTTCCCTCCAGGTCCTCGAGCTTTTCTTCCATTCTTTTCAGCTTTTTGTTGATTAACACATTTGTTAACTCGTTTTTATCATTTTTAGCTTCCAAGGATTGAATTCTAACTTCATTAACTTCAACTCGAGTATTGAGTGATTCCAGAGTTGCTTTGAAACTGTGGATTTCAGCGGAGACCTCCTCAATTGAGTATTGTAGAGGTCTGATTATTTCCAGGAAGCGTTCCTCCGTTAGAGCTGTAGGCCCCGGCGTTACTTTACTGGATCCTTGCCAAGGGCGTTTTGCGGCCTGCTCTTTCTCCGGTGAGGGAGGTGGCGTGTGTTTAACAGGCTGTTTTTTAACAAAAGCCTCCATTCTTGCAGTGATCTAAATAGCTGGATAGTTTCCCGTTAGCTTAATTAGGAATTACCAGTTAATATTTTCTGTAATTTCTTGCGTTGAGGGCGGAAAATCAAGCTGGAAACGGAGCTGACCAAAAAGGCTGTTTTCACTCAGGCTGCCATCACGTGACCTCCTTTTTGATTGATTTTCCATTAAGTCAATATTGGTGTTTTGGATTTTTTTTACTAAAATATATTACTGCACATTTGGTTTCATTGAACTTCATATTATTGGTCTCCCGCCATTGTTCAATTTTCCTTAAACTGTCACATAATTGTTTGTATTTGGTCAAGGATGAAACTTCCCTACCTACCTTTGTGTCATCTGCAAATTTGGTAATGACTGACTCTAGGCCTGTTCCCATATCGCCTATAAATAAACCAAATAGCACCGAACCCAATACTGACCCCTGTGGGACTCCACTACAAGCTACACCTTCATCAGAGAGAACTGAATTAATTCTAACTGTCTGTTTTCTATTTGTCAGCCAATTCCCAATCCATCTCACAATGTATTTGTTCAGACCTAAATCACATAATTGTTGTATCAGTTTGTTATGTGGTACTGTATCAATTGCTTTCCCCAGGTCCAGTAGGATAACATCAATGGGTATTCCCTTATCTAAATTAGTGCTAACAAAACTATAGAATGATAACAAGTTGGTATTACTTTTATTTAGTTGTTTAACCAGGTATAGCACACTAAGCTGAAAGATTTTTTACAGGAGCAACCTGGGAGCACAAGGAGGTTAAGTGACTTGCTCAGGGTCACACAGTATGCAAGTGGAAGCTGTGGGATTCAAACCCAGGTATAGTCTGCTGGATGTCACCAGATTTGCAGCTCAGAGCCTTAGACCACTGCGTTATACTGCCTCCGAAGACAGCACCTCAGGAGTGTAGCATCCCCCTCAAGCTGCACTACAGTGTCAGTATTAGGATTTTCCCCAAGTGTCTGGTGTGGGGATAGAACCCACAGCCTTCTGATCTTCCAGCCTCAGAGGTGAGTGTGCAACCTGCTAAGCCACTGGCGCTGATGTCAAGATTAATACGAAGGTCTTTCCTAAAACCGTGTTGAGGATGTACTTTAGACCTATATCATTTCAATGTTGTTTTTATCAACCGTTCTAAGGTCTTGCAGCAGGTGGATGTAAGGCTAATAGACCTATAATTGCCAACATTTGATTTTTGCCCTTTTGTGTATTGGGACTACTATCGCATTACTCCAATCAGGTGGGACTTTACCAGTCGAAATGGATTTATTAAATAGGGTAGTCAAAAGTCTGACAGCCACATCAGCCAATTCTTTCCAAATTATAGAATCAATATTATCTGGTCCTGGTGATGAAGATGTGCCTATTTTATTTAACTCTTTAAAAAATATTTCATGGGTGACACTAAATACTTCTGACTCATCCACACCAGGGGTAGTCACATTAGAGTTATTAACTTTATAAATTGATGGAAAATAAGTATTGAAACTGTTAACAATTTCCTTATTATTTTTTTTTATTTCACCATTAACAGTGACTGAGTTTATTCTAGTATTAGTTTGCTTGTTATTATTGATATATGCATAAAAGGCCTTGTGCTTTTTGTTGGACACCAATTTATTCTCAAGCCTTATTTTCTCTTTTTTAATTATTAATTTCAATAGTCTCTCTTGAATCTTATATTTACTTAGATTAATTTGTGATGGGTTTAGTTTATATTTTCTGAAGGCAATCTTTTTCTTTGGTTATTTGGGATTTAATTGCCTTACAGAACCATAAAGGAATAGCTCCTTTGTTGTTCTTGTTTTTATGCCTAGGGATATGGTATTCAATTATCTCTTGAATTTTAGATTTAAGGGTATCCCACATTATACTGACTTCCATTTCACCAAAAGATGTCTCCCATTTGATACTATTGAAGGCTTTAATGATCTCTTGCCAACTTGCTTTTTTTATAATCTAATGATGCAGAATGTTCAGTAATTTTGGCCTTTCTAATATTTAAAATACATTCTATAGTTTTGTGATCACTACAGCCCAGATGAGGGATAACCTCAACATTACTAATTATTTCCTTAGAGTTTGTAATAACCAGGTCCAAAATACTGTTCCCTCTGGTGGGGGATTCCACCATTTGATTACAACCATGGGATGTTAGTGTATCCATCAAAGTTTTTTTTCAAAAGTAGTAACTCTTGTCATTTGATCCCAAGTGATGCCTGATGCATTAAAATCTCCAAGTAGTATAGTGTCACCCATTCTGCAGGCTATACTAACTTCATCAATTAAATTGTAATTATAGTCACTATTACTATTTGGAGGTCTGTAACAAATTCCCAGTACTATATTTGTAAAGTGTGAAAATATAATATTTAACCATAGTGTTTCTGTTATTCATTCAGGGTGCTGGATATTTCAATTTCTTGGCTATGAATCAACTTGGATACATAGCAGCAAATGCCACATCCTTTCCTATCTGTTTGATTTTTAAAGAAAAGTTGATTCTCCGGGATACTATTAGACCATTTATTGTTCTCGTCCACCAGGTTTCAGTTACACAGACAATATCTAGTTATGTCTTTTGTAAGTATTTTAATTCAGTTAGCTTAATGTTATTAAGGCTTCTAGCATTAATACTCCAGAATTTAAGTTTATTTCTGTTATTACAATTGGGGTTAGGTTTTTTCAGCATTACCTTATCCTCCTTTGAATTTAGTTTAAAGATTTCAGGATAATGGTCTCAAAGGTTCTTCCTAGTTTGTAAGCACCTTGCTTACTTAGATGTAAACCATCCCAACAAAATAGTTGTCTATTATCATAAAATAGTTCCCAATGAGGGATGATAGAGTATCCTTCTTCGAGAGTCCATTTCCTCAACCACTCATTTAAACATTTAATTGTTCTTGTTGTCTGATAGTTAGCTCTTGGTACAGGAAATATTTCTAAGAAATATGTCTGGCAATTAATTTCTTTTAGTGTTTCCTCAAGCTCATATATTCCTGTTTTATTTCATCGATTGATAATTTTTTTTAATTATTTGTTCTACATAATGGCATCATTATTTCCTCAGCTAGCCTGATATGATTGATTATGTCATTTAGAACTCTCACAGCAGCATAGCCATTTTAGAGTCAGCTGCTCTTGGAGAGCTTAGAATGTTCATCAGTAAGTTCAAGTGTGGCAGTTAGAATGGCAGGAGGTCTGCCATTGGTGCTCTGTAAAAAAGGGAGCCCTGGTATTTCTCACCTTAGTTTGGTAAAATCTTCAGTTTGCCTGCAGGACACTTTAGTTGCACTCTGGGGAGTGAGAGGGAATGCAGTTCTTGTGGATCCAAGGGGCAATCTCCTGAAGTTTCTGAAGTTCACAGCTGCCTTAAGGAAGAACAATGAGTAGATGCTGAAAGCTGCCAGAGAAAAAAAGAAAGGTGCCTTGTGCTCTTTCCATGACTGGGAGGAAGGAACAGCTAATCTGTAAGTATGAATTTGAGACTGTTCTCTGAAAGAGTTGTCTGAGGTGTGTGTGCCCTAGATAAGTCTAGATCACACTGGTCAGGATCCTTTCAACACAACTGTGCTGAATTTAAAGTTAAAGTTGGGAATCTTTAGCAGTTCATTTGGGGACTGGAGACTCATTTGCTGTAACCCTGCAGGAATGGCAGACACTGTTTTGGGGCAAAAGGTGAGGAACGCCATCTGGAGTTTCAGGTAGGGCTAAGCGGTTCATGGATGGGCACCAGTGTTCCCTGGGCAACAACCATGCACCAGGAAGATTTTAAAGTGTGTGGCACATCCCACAGATATACACTTTGAAAAGAGAGATGGAGATGTTTTCATGGAAAACAGTACTGCCTAGCAAAGTGCCCTGCACAAGAGAGTGTGCCTGTAGGAGTCACGTGATGCCGGCTCGGCTGTAACAGCTTGCGCTCTCACCTCCAACTTCCCTGGCTTCAATTTCGTTATTTTCGATTCTTCTTAGGGCAGTAGCCATTTAGATTTGTAACTCTGCAGAGGATCTAAAACCAGCGATTGATCCGGTTGATGGTTGAAGCTGTAAGCACAATATTGAGGAAAAACGCCCGCATCATGCTGGTCTCTCTCCGGCTAAGGCCCAACCTAAAAGCTCAGGGTTGCTGAGGAAGGCGAGGCTCTGAAGAAACTGTGCTACTGGACCAAGCAGGCCCTTAACCCTTGCTCAATTTTTAGCGGAGTTCAAGCCTTTTGAATTGAGCTGGGCTCGATTGCTAATGAACTAAAAGCCGTTACTTCGGTGTTAGAGGACTTAACCAGGCGCATTGGGGATTCTGAAGCCAAGATTTACTCCCTGGAAAGGAAAGTCCTGAGACAAGAACCTGAGCTTACTAATCTCCATCAGAAAATCTCTAAGATGGAAGCTAAACTAGAAGACTTAGAGGGTCGGAGTCAGAGAAACAACGTTGTAGTGATAGGGTTACAAGAAAAAGAAGAAGGCTCCGACTCGACCCTCTTCACACAGAATTTCTTTACAGAGCTACTAGGCCCTACCCCCTTTGGGGAGAAATTCATAATTGAGAGGGCTCATCAGGCCTTGCAACCAATGCCAACTTTGGGTACCCCTCCACAGGCTTTCATCATCCGGCTCTTGAATTATCAGGAAAAACAATCTATAATGCTTAAAACTAAGGAGAAAAAGGAGCTGTTCTGGAAGGGATCTCCCATTAGAATTACCCAAGACTTGCTGGTTACTGTAAGGCAGAAGCGTGCGGAGTATCATCCATTGATTACCAAGTTGATCCGGCGGTTTTAAGTTTGAGTTTTATATCCCAAGCTTCATGTTTACATTAATGGTCAATGGGTTAAATTTGATGATGCCGCTACCGAGCGAAGTGGTCTGACAACTGCCCTCCGGACCTATTCAAGTGATCACAAGGAACTTCCAGAAGATATAAGTTTAGAAACCATTTGTTTTTCGAGGTAAATTCAATATAAGTAGCTGCCGAGGGCGGAAATCACTTTCTTTGGGCTATTTTCCTGTACATACTGCCCAACCTCAAGATGTTTAAGGTGGGACTCTGGATCTAACAGACCGAAAAAAGGGAAGAATAGAGAAAGAAAGAGAGGGAGGAAAGAAAGCGAAATTCCTCTCTCTTCAATCCAGGTGGCAGGATCCATATCCAGGTCTAACAGCTTGTGCAGTCGACTTTGGTTGTAAAGGGTATGAGATGCCTTTGACTTTTGAACACTATCAGCCTCCCTGTTTAGGGTCAGTGGAACTCCTACTTCCTACATGACTGTGTCAAAATATGGGGCAAGTCGTCCCTTTCCCATCTCTTAATTGGGACATGTACTTCTAATACCTGTCTTCATACCATCTTCTTGTGCGGGCTGCAGACATGCAGCAGTTCAAACAATTACTCTATTGGTACTATACCTGGCTCAGAGAAAGCCACATTGAACTCTAGGGTTATGTTCATTGTATTTTCTTGAAATGTTTTTTTTTTTTTTTGGAACCTGCAGTAAAGTTAACTGAAGGGTCTGGTTGTAGCTCTATACGGAATATGGATTTATAAATTCGGGAGATGTTAGAGGACCTGGGGGGGAACTGGAAATAGAATGATTATCTAAAAACTGCATTTTCTTGTGGAATATAAAGGGGCTGACTTTAGGGATAGAAGGTTTCCTGTAAATACTGTATTAACGAAAACAGTTGATTAAACGGGTTTAATTGTATGGATACGTTGCAGGAAGAGCTGGGGGGATAGACTAGCTGACAGAGTTCTGGCTGTCATGGGCCATAGTGTGTTGAGAAAGGGGGGAGGGGGACATTGGGGGGATGGGTTTGGGGAAGTTTATGGAAGTTGCCCTGTTTACTATTTTACTTTACTGTTGTATTATATGGGGCGATGGGAGATATGATGATCTGGGATATACAAGGGTGGGTTTAAAGGAAGGGACTTGGTGGGAGGATGTGGTTGGGAGGGATTTTGGATTATTTAAATTGGAGGGTATTTAAGGCCTGCAATTATAATGGTTGTGTAAGGTTTGTTATACAAATGCAAACTGGTATAAGATTTAGCTGGAAATGGAGGCAGTGTTGCAATAAAATTTCTTACATTGAACATTAAAGGGCAAGAGATAAAGTTAAGCAATTTAAAATACTGAAGTATATTGATACAATGGAAGCCAAAATAATATTTTTACAAGAAACTCATCTGTTACAAGAGGAGAGCAATGCTATGAGGAGACTTCAGATAGGCATGATTTTCTCATTGCAGGGCACCACACAGAGCAGAGGGATTATGTTATTATTCCATAGATCTTTGCATTTTGTACCCATTAAGGTTATCCAGGATAATGAGGGAAGATATATCCTAGTACAAGGCAAGTTACTGGGCAAGGTTATAGTATTTGGAACAATTTATGGTCCCAATTCAGACTCTCAAGACTTTTTCGTTGAACTACTCAAGGCTTTACAACCCTTCATTCACTTTCCCATGATAATAGCTGGGATTTCAACACAGTACTTGACCCTGCATTAGACAGAACTTCCAAGTCACAAATACCGTTACTCCATCTTCTCGAGCCCTGGGAGAGTTGGTTGATCAATTGGGCTTAGCAGATGTTTGGAGGGTACTTCATCCTCAGAAAAGAGTTATACGTTTGTTTCTCCGACTCATGGGTTGTGCTCCCGGCTAGATTATATTTTAGTATCCACACCTTGCTACCAGAATTCTTAGTTCAACAATAACTGCTGCTCCTATCACAGATCATTAAGCCGTTGATCTTACTGTTTTTCCTTCCTTAGTTAGTAAAGTAATAGATGGAAGATAAATAATCAGATATTGAGGAACTCCAAAACAATCCAATACTTGTCGTCTCAAATTACAGAATTTTTTCTTTTTAATCCGGAAGATCAGACTAGGCTGGATATTCATTGGGGAGTGTTTAAGGCATATATGAGAGGCTTACTAATTAGCCTGGCTGTGCAAACAAAAAAGAAAAGAGAGTTACTATGGAGAGATTATTAAATCAGATTAGGTCTCTAGAGCATAAATTGCTCAGTACCCCCACTGAAGAAGTGAAGGTAAGTTTAGCAAAGACCAAAGACGCATACCTTAAACTACTAGGGGAGCAGGCTGAACTAGCCATCATTAAAACTAAGGCAAAATTAGTAGATCAAGGTGAAAAATCGGGTAAAATTCTGGCTAAGCGTTATCTCTCAATTTGAAGCTTCTCGTTTTGATAGAGGTATTTTTCGGACGAAGAAGGAACTATTAAAACTACCCCGAGGATATAGTTCACATCTTCGTAATTACTTCACAATTTTGTATGCGGGTATGCATACATCCCCGACCGAGAAAGATATCTCTTTGTTTCTAGATAAATTACCCCTCCCTACTCTTAGTGAATCGGAGCAATCGGAATTGGTTGTGGAGATTACACAAGAAGAGATTGAAATGGCTATTAAAGGTCTTGCTGCGGATAAAACTCCTGGACCAGATGGGTTTTCACCCAATTTTTACAAAACCTTTGTGTCTCAGCTATCTCCGATTCTTCTTAAACTATTCCAATATATTTTATGCGGCAAAGAAATAGAATACTCCTTTACCGAGGCACTTATAGTGCTCATCCCCAAACCTAATAAGCCACCTGAAAAGCTGGCTAGTTACAGACCAATCTCTCTGTTGAATTACGATATTAAGATCCTGGCCAAAATACTGGCGATCGCATCTGCTGAGTGATTCAAGGTTGATTGGCCCAGAACAAGTGGGTTTATGAAAGGTAGATCCTCCTCGGATCATTTTAGAACCTTAGCGCATGTTATTTCGGCTTCTAGGGGTCCGATCTGCCAATGGCATTGGTTTCCTTAGGCCGAAAAGGCTTTCGATAGAGTCCACTGGACCTATCTTTTGAGGCTATGTGCAAATTTGGTTTCGAGAAATTTGTGGACTGGATTAGGGCATTGTACACGGACCCCTCAGCTAGGGTTATGTGTAATGGAGCTATCTCGGCTTCCTTTAAATTACAGGCAGTGCAGAGACAGGGTTGTCCCCTTTCACCCCTATTATTCAATCTGTATATGGAGCCCCTTATAAGGAGTATAGTGATGTCTTCTGAGATTCGAGGTATCAATGTGAGGACTATACAATTAAGGTTCTGACTTACGCTGATGATCTACTAATTTATGTGCGAACCTTGACGGTCCATCCCTCAATTATTGGAACTTATTCAAAACTTCAGTAGGCTATCTAGTTATAAACTCAATCAAGACAAAACTGTTGTTTACCCTTTAAATAACAGAGTATTCAAGCCTGCTATTACTACACTTGGTTTAGGTTGGGATGCTAAATCTTTTAGATATCTGGGTCTCTAAATAACCAATACCCAGGCTAGATTAAGCCAACTCAATTTAGAAACTCTACTCCATACCATTAAGCTTGACCTCAAGAGATGGACACAATTATAATTGTCTTTATGGGGAGAATAAATATTGTTAAAATGAATATATTTCCCAGACTTTTTACCCTTATCTATGCTAAATATTTGGATTCCCCTTTCGTGGTTTAAGAGGCTTCATAGGCGAACTCGCTGATTTTATATGGGGTTACAAAAAGCAGGATGTCATATTCTAAATTAGCAGCTCCAAGATTCTCGGTGGTTTAAGAATGCCTCATTTTGCACTTTATTTTTGGGTGGCACATTTAAATAAATATGGGAGATGGATGTATTATGACAACACTGTTATGAATACGGGATATACCCCATTGTGGGTTCCTTTGGAGCTTAATCTCATTAAAAGTGTAGATATTAACCCTAAGGCTTTACCTTATGTTCCTGCCCATTTGCTTCCTTCCTTGTTGAAAGAATCCCCTATTGGACTTTCTCTTAGAATACATAACCAATTATGTAATTTTCTGAAGTACGAATACATATGGGACTGGGGGCAGCCTATCTGGGGGAACCCACAATGGAGGATAGATATCGGTCTATTAAGCGGAATTGGTTGCCTTTCTTAGTCTCTTGCTCCCTGAAGGATTTTATAAACATGGATGGTGAGGTGATTTCGACAGAACAGATCTTGGTGAAGTTCGATCTGTCTCAGAGATATTTTAAAATATACCAATTATGTTATGCTTTGATTCAGAGAGTTGGTAACAAACCGGTTTACTCCCCTTCTATCTCCTTTTGGGATGATCTCCGTGCCTACGTTGGTGCCCCCTAGCTATTTCCAAGATTTATTTAATATTGTTTTAATTGGGCTTTTAAGGATAACCTTGCACCTACTTCATACTGGGCCAAAATATTTCCTGATATTTCATGGGATTGGACGCTTATCTGGCGAAACTGCCATAAATGGATCCAACAAGATCATCTCAGATTAGTACAATTTAAAATACTACATAATATTTATTATACACCTCAGAAGTTACAGGACTTAAAGTTAGCACAGGATTCTCTGTGTTACAGATGTGGCAGGGAAGGGGGTGACCTTCTCCATATTTTTTGGTTATGCCCTAACTTAACCCCTCTATGGAACGAAATCAAAAATAAAACGGATCCTTTACTGGGTCTAGAAGAATTGTTTACTCCAGAAGTATGTTTACTAGGTGATATGTCGGGTTGTAGGGTTAAACAGAGGAAATTTCATATATCCATGATTGCCTGTGTAGTTAAAAAACTGGTGTTGAGATATTGGAAGGATTCTCGCCTTATTTCATATTCTGAATGGTTGATGGAGCTCCTTTCTTCTCTTAGAACTGAGAGGATGATTGCCATACTGCATAATGAGCTGCCCAGCTATGAGAAAATCTGGTCTCCTCTAGTAACCGCTTATTTATAAGGAATTCATGTTACAGATACCCCTTTCTCTTTTCTTTTTTCTTTTTCTTTCTCTTATGTATTTACCAATTGCAGTGCCTTATAAGGGGTGGAGGATGGGTGGGAGGGGCAGGAGGATTGCGGGAAATATTTGGTTCGCTTTTCTGTTACAAAGTACTCTGACTGTCGACTATATGATTCTATTTTTGTCTTACTGTTTATCTTGATATTGTTCCCGCATTTGTCTGCTTGAAATGCTTAATAAAATGTTAATTGCAAAAAAAAAGAGAGTGTGCCTGTATTGTAATGATAAACATTTGTGGGAACCACCCTTGCTTTAAGATACATCTGTAAATAAAGCCATACTGCAAAATCCCAGTTACTGCTTTGGACATTCCACTTATTGCTTCTAGTGTGAGTGTTATTGGGGCTCCTCAGCAGTTAGGTGTGGCATTTGCCTAGCATCCTCTCCCCTGGACCTGGTTGTAAATAAAAAGGTCCATTTTAGTATGTACCCCAACCCCTATCCTCTAGATAATGAGCTTGGTATACACTCCAATGCTAGGGTGGTACCATCAGTGTAGCTCAGCTAAAAGACAATTATATGCCATGTACTTGTCATTAGTTCTTTTAAGGGGGTACCAGCTAACCAAAGGTGGTGAGGGGTTACATATGCATGATACCATACATGCACAGTTTAAGTCTGTGCCACCAAGTTGCATACAGTGGCTGTCATGTCCACACTTGCAGAAAGGAAAAGTAGTGCACCAGGAAGTGGGTATGTTTATGTGGCCTGCAGAGAGGAAAGGCTACATAAACAGAATCACTGAAAACTATGCTGGAGCACTGGGGCAGAACATCAGACAGCGGTCCGGTTACATGCTTCACAGTGCTCTTTTACAAATCTGATGATAGCATAACATCTGTGGAGTTTGGCCCACACAACCATAACAGGCATTTGTCAATGCTGAATGTTGTCTTGCTGGCATTGGCATTGGCAGTGCAGGAGTTAGAAAGATGCATAATACAGTAGGAATGGCAGTGAAGTATGGAACTGATGCCAACCCCAACCCACCCTACAGAGACTGACAGGCATTGAGATGTGCTTTTGGAATTGGCCATAACACTCATGCCATTTCACCTCACCCTACACTGCAGACTCTGACAAGTGTCTCATTGTGCTTTGGGGTCATCAGGCCTTACGCTCACCTCATTCCATAAGGAAATATGTTGAGATGGGTGCAGTATAGGGGAATAGGGTTATCTTTGGGGCCAAAGAGCCCTAGGCACACTTTGATGCCAGTCACTGGATGCAGGGTGGGGGTTGGGGTGGAATGGTGTGAGTATTACAGCTGACAATCCAACATCACACCCATGACACCTGTCAGTCTGCACAGGGTGGGATGTTACATTTAGATACCCTAACATCCTGGGCATTTGTTGGTATTTGCACTCCAAATTGGGCTTTTTGTGACCCCACCTCATGAAAGCATTTGGAACCTCCACTCATGAACAGTGGCACTGTGATTTTGTTAATCTGTTCCAAATGTTGGTTTCCCACAGTGACCGTGCCATTCTGCACCAGATGTGTGAAAACACATTTTGGGTAGAGATGCAGTGAATTTAAATTCCGCTGGTGAAGTGCCCGTGAAGTGGACACTTCAAGTTGTCACTTCGCTACATGGAGTGGCCAATGCAAAAAGCTCACTTCGCCTAGTAATTGATACATCGCATTGTCATTCCGCCTTAATGCGAAGTAAGGTGAAGTGACAACAATATTTGGCAGCCCTTCACACACACAGTCACCAAAATTAATGTGCATCCCCAAAATGATCATGTCTTGTGTCCAAAAAACTCCCCAGTGTTGTGAAGTGTAATGAGAGCACAAGAAATTCAAAGTCTCCCAAAATTAATAGCGCACTCAAATGTCATGCATGCAATAGTCACACACAGTCACAAGAATTAATGTGCATCCCCAAAATACTACTGTCTTGTGTCCAGAAAATTTCCCAGTGCTGATGAAGTGAAATGAGAGCATAACAAGAAATGCAAAGTCTCCTAGAATTAATGGTGCACTCTGTCATGTGCTCAGTGGTCACACACAGTCACCAGAATTAATTTGCATCCCCAAAATGCTACTGTCTTGTGCCCAGAAAATTACCCAGTGCTGATGAAGTGAAATGAGAGTGTAACAAGAAATGCAAAGTCTCCCAGAATTAATGGTGTACTACAAATGCACAGACAGATTAAGATTGCACTGCGCACTCAAGAGATGCAGACGCAAAGGTACAACAACACCTAACCAGTGCTCATAAGTCACAAATCCAAATCTGGAAAAGAATACCTTTTGCCAGTTTGGGGTGGGTAATATACAGCAGTAACAGTCCACTACCAGTAGAGATACCACAAAGCAGTATAAAAATTTCATGCAGGTCTGGTGGATAGCAGGTTCATACTGCTGCAGTTACTCTGTAACACAATAAAGATGTCTGATTTAATGGCATGCATCGCACACACACTCACACACACTACAAGAAATGCGTAGCAAATTTAAAACCTTTAGCAATATAACCAAATGTTTTGAACACACTGAAACTATTCACTGCTGCACCACAACAGTCAGAAAACAAATTTCAAGAATTACTGAAAATATTACTGTGCGTACATTAACACAGTTATATAAGAAAAATATAACAAAAACAGAAAGACTGCCTTTTTCTCCCAGTTAATCTGCCTACTCCACAGATACGCCCCTCCCCCAAAGCAAACTTCACAGTACACAGACTGACTGTTCTAAATTAACATTCAAAATCCACACACAAACAATAAACACTCGATAATATGAACACAGGAGGGTTTCCTGTACTCGATGTAGTAAATTGTGATAAAAAAAATAGCTCAAAGACTTTTTTTAACAGCTTCTAGAGGATTTTAAATCGCAGAGCTCTGAGAGGAAACTGTCTCCATCTTTCACTACACACACACTACACAGAACTGAGGCTGTGCAGAACAATCTAGAGCACATGTGACCTGCAATCCATAAAGCACTGCAAAATTCGCCTTTGGAGCTCAAGAACAAGACGAAGTGAGGCAAAGTACATTGATTTCAATGTACTTTGCCTTAAAATTGTTGAAGTGGTTTGGGGAAGGCGGAATAACGCAAAGTTATTGTTTCCAATGGACTTCGCCTTCCCCATTATAATGCGAAGTACTCTGCATCGCATTGTGGAGTACTTCATGAATTCTACATTAACTCCGCAAATCACTTTGCAGAGCGGATTTTGGGCACTTTACCCACCACTAATTTGGGGCAGGTTGTGAAAAATGATAGCTGTACCATTCATAAGGAGGTGTGAAGAAATGGCAATGTTGAAAATCTGGAGTGAAAATATTAAAAATTTTCTAAGTTACAAGCCTGCGTGGAAACTGTGCAATGCACGCTCATAATGCAGTCATTTTGTGGAATTTTTTCACCAAATTTTTAACATAGGCATTGTGGGACCTCTGCTCATGAACTATGACACTGTGATTTTGTTAATCTGTTCCACACATTGATTTTCCTCAGTGACCGCACCATTCTTATGGATATTGGAATTCACTGCCTAGGGAAATTGTGGAAATATCCACACTTGAGAGTTTTAAACAAAATATTGATGCACTATTCCTCAAATCCTTGCCTTATACATAAATCCACATGATGTGGGAGACAATTCAATGGGTTATTGCCTACTTTGTCTAACAATACCAAGTACTGTGTGACAGATGTGCGAAAACATATTTCAGGCAGGATGTGAAAAACGATAGCTGTGTTGTTCATAAGAAGGTATGAAAAAATGGCAAAGTTGAAAATCTGGAGTGAAAAAATTCTTAAACTTACAAGCATGCATGGAAACTGCACAATGCACACTCGTAACAGTCATTTTATTGGAATTTTTTCACCATATTTGCAACATAGGCTTTTTGGGAGCCCACCTCATGAATAGTGACACTGTCATTTCATTAATCAGTCCTGAAATGTGATTCCATGCAGTTTGCAGCTGGATTTGAAGAGTTCGGACATCTCCCGCTCCACCGAAGATTGTTGCACTGGGTTCTGGAGGTAAGTATGGGGTGAGAGGGGTGCGGAGAGGTGGGGTGCACAGAGGGTGGGTGCAGGTTGGGGGAAGGGGGTGTCATGACCACAAGGGACCATTTCTGTGTTACAGGGAAGAAGAAAGAAAGAACATCATGGGAAGGCTTTTTTTACAGGTTTGCTTTGGACACACTGGGTGGGATTCCAGTGTGCCACCTGTGTTTCTTGAGCAGGGGACTGAAGCCAGTGGGGATTGGGCTCCCCCATCAGAAAAGAAAGTGTATCTGTGTTTGGGGTGGCATGATGCTGCAGGAGATTGGGCACCCCTTGGCAGACAAATAAAACATGGGAACATTATGCCGATGGGGACTGAGCTCCCCATCAGCAAACAAACTGGGAGAGGAGCATGCTGACAGGGGGCTGGGCACCCCTGATGTCGACTTCCTAAGGACTGTGAGAGGCAGACAGTGGCAGCTGCTGCCATGTTTATTGAAATGTTTCTGCAGGCAAGGCACACCCTGCAATGATGGGGCTCTCCCTCATTGCTGCGGTGAAGTTCTTTCAAGTTGGCACACTTCTCAATTGATGTCATAGACAGCATGCTCATTCATTGATGCCACAGAGACCTGCCCATAAAAGCAGTGGCACCATTGGCCACAACACTACCGCACCTCCATAACCTGCTACTCCAGCAAGCTGCCAGAAAATGTTGCTTGTGCTGCGCATGCAAGACAACATAAAAATCAGACTGAGGAGAAGACTATTAACAAACCAGAGATCTGGTTTCAGATTTGTTCGTCATCACAGTCAGTTTCTCATTCTTTTCTAAGCAGCAATTTCTGGTAAATGTGCCTCAACCATATTGATCTCAGTGCTGGTTGGCTACTTCTGGTTTTCTGCTGCTTGTATTAGGAGAAGGTAGTAGCAGTCTTAACGTGGTTGCTGCCAGTGGTGGCATGCTCTGAAAAACGTGGTCCCCATGCTTGTCTGCACATTTTAGAAATGAGTATGATCCCTTGAGTTAAAGGGGACGAGGAACTTACTTATGTGCAGCTGTCTGAAATGTCTCTATTTTTATGTTTGCTTGTGCACATGCACAGAAACATTATGTGGCAACAGGAAGAAAACGGGTTTGGGAGGCGCGACAGTGTGGCAGCCAGCAGAGGCTTTACATGCCGGGCTTGGCCATGGGCACAATGGGCACAGTGTGCTGATGACACTGGCTTCCAGAGTGCCACCAACTTAACAATTTCACCGCAGCAATCAGGGGCCACCTCGTCATTGCAGCATCAGTGATTCGCTGCAATGAGGAGCAACCCGTCATTGCTGGGTGGAGCGTTGCTACTCTAATATTGTTTATGAACATGGCGGCACCTTGCTGCCCTGTTCAAAACAATAAAAGGTAACCAGTGCCGAGGGTTTATCCCCTCGGCAGCATCAACTCCCACGGCAGCCTGTTTTTGCCGGCGGGGGCCCAATCCCGTCGCTTCCATCGGTGCTATGAATTACCGATGAGGGAGCCCACTCCCCGTTGGCATTATGTCCCCCCTCGCACTGTGATGTGCTTATGGGAGAGCCCACTCTCCATTGGCATGTCTCCCCCAAAACAGTAGTGGGAGAGTTGTGCTGAGGAGGTGCCCAATCCTCCTCAGCTCTTGCGTCATCCCTTTGTGCTGATGGGGGTGCCCAATCCCCGTCGGCTACAGCTGGCCCCCCAACAGTTGGTTGGCATGCTTGGAGCCCACGCCAGCATGTCAAATGCCCAGAAATGCCCCTGTAAAAAAAAAGGTCCCCCAATGTCTTTTTTTTTTGTACCTGTAAAGAAAAAAAATGGTCCCTCATCGAGTCCTGTGGCCCATCCCCAGCCAGCTCCCTCTACGCACCCTTCCTCCCCACCCCCTCACCCCATACTTACCTCCGAGAGCCCAGTGCGACAATCTTCAGTGGACTGAGAACACATCTGCACACTTCAAAGCCGATCATGAACTGAGGAAATGCGGTAAGCTGTATAATGGTATAAACAGGGTTTTCAACTTTGATGCATATCTCTGGCATTTTGGAATTTTACCAAATTTTCAACATGGGTTTTGGGACCCCTCCTCATAAATTCTGGCACTGCTATGGCGATTAATCATTTAAAAGGTGATTTCATGGTCATTGCAGGAATCACCTTTTGGGACGAATAATGAAATGACAATACCAGTGTTCATGAGGTGGGCGCTCAAAAAGTCTATGTTGCAAATTCAGTGGGGCATCCCAAAATTGCTGTTTACGGCGTGTGTTGCACAGTTCTATGCACGCTCATCAGTTTGTCAATTTGCAATATTTTCACTCCACATTTTCAACATTGCCATTTTTATGCACCTCCTTATGAACAATACAGCTGTCATTTTTCACATCCTGGTCGAAATGTGGTTTCGCAGTTCTGGCGCAGAATAGAGCGGTTGCTGTGGAAAATCCGTGTTCAGAACACATTAAGAAAATCACAGTGACACTGTTGATGAGCAGAGGTACTGAAATGTCTATGTTGAAAATTTTATGACGAAAGTCCATAAAATGAGTGTGTTACGAGCGTGCGTTGTGCAGGTTCCATGCACGCTCATAACTTTGCAAGTCTGCAATATTTTCACTCCAGATTTTCAACATTGCCATTTTTCTACACCTCTTTATGAACAGTGCAGCTGTTATTTTCCACATCCTGGCTGAAATGCATTTTCGCCCTTCCGGCACAGAATAGCGAGAGCACTGTGAAAATCAGTGTTCGGGATGCATTACGAAAATCACCATGACACTGTTCAGGAGCAGAGGTCCTAAAATGCTTATGTGGAAAATTTGGTGATGAAAGTCCATAAAGTGACTGTTATGAGTGTGCGTTGTGCAGTTTCCACGCATGCTCATAGCTTCACACATTTTTAATATGTTCACTCCAGATTTTCAATATTGCCATTTTTCCGACCTTCCTTGTGAACAGTACAGCTGTCATTTTTCACATCCTGGCCAAAATGTGTTTTTCCACTTGCAGCACACAATAGCAGGGTCACTGTTGGAAATCAGTGTCGTGGGCACATTAAGAAAATCACAGTGACACTGGTCATTAGCAGAGGCCCCAAAATGCCTATGTTGAAATTTGGTAATGAAAGTCCATAAAATGACTGTGTTATGAGCATGTGTTGCACAGTTTTCCAGTCATGCTCATAACTTAACACATTTGTAATTTGATCACTCCAGGTTTTCAACATTGCCATTTTTCCGCACCTCCTTATGAACAGTACAGCTGTCATTTTTCATATCCTGGCCGACATGTGTTTCTGCACTTCTGGCACAGAATAGTGCTATTGCTGTGAGAAATCAGTGTTCAGGACACATTAAGAAAATCACAGTGACACTGTTCATTAGCAGAGGCCCTACAATGCCTATGTTGAAAATTTGGTGATGAACATCCATAAAATGACTGTGTAACGTGCATGTGTTGTGCAGTTTCCACGTACCATAGGCTCAGACGTGTGAGCATTTTAAATATTCCCAGTACAGATTTTCAACATTGCCATCTCTTCACACCTCCCTATGGATGGTACAGCTGTCATTCTTCACATCCTGCCAGATCTGTGTTTTCGTACATGTGATGCAGAATGGCACTGTCACTGTTGGAAGTCAATGTTTTTGACACATGGCAGTAATCACACTACCACTCTTCATGAGAAAGGTCCCACATGCTATCATGAGGTGGGGTCACAAAAGGCCATGTTGAAAATTTGTAGTGTACATAGCAAAAGCGCCTGAAAGTTGGGTTTCTAACCATGCCTTCCCTGTACAGACTGACAGGCATTGGTATGCCTTTGGATTGCTGACTGTACTGCTCATGCCATCCACCCCCCCACCTCTAGCCAGTGACGGGTATCGAGGTGTACTTTGGACTCTTCAGCCCCAGACTTCACCACATTCTCCTATGCTACACCCATTTCAGTCCTTATGAAATGGGGTGACTGTAAAGCCAAAAACCCTAAGGCACACCTCAACATGTGTCGCTGTCTGCAGAATAGGGTGAGGTGACATGGCATGCCTGTCATGGGTGATGACCCAAACACTTACCCCAATGCCTGTCCATCTCTACAGGATGGAGGTGGGGTTGGCATGAACTTCAGTACTTCACTGCCATTCCTATTCTGCATCTGTCTAACTCCTGCATTGCCAATGCTAATACCAGCAGGCAAACATTCAACATTGACAAATGCTTGTTATAAATTATATTCATACCTCTAAAGGATTCTTATTTTAACTGTACCTGAATAAAAGCTGAAGCTATCAGTTGTGTTTTGTTTTGGTTTTAGATTTATAGAACTGTTATTTAATACAACAGCAGATTAGGTATATATGGACACATGTTGATACATGGACATATTAGGATAACAGCATTTCATTTACAAGGTGGGCCTGTGTTAGGTTTGGGTTTTGAATGTATACATACACTAGTCACTTGTTGCAGGATTGCAAATATATCATGTTTAAGATAGTATAAGTTTGACTTTTCATGAGTAATATGGACTTGATGTACACAGAGTTTAAGAAAAATGTATCTGAACAGTACACTGTGTAAAATTTGATTGACACCACTGTGTGAAATAGCTAGTGAATGCTTAACTTACAGTAGGGCAGGTTGTCTTCTAACCTAGTTTTTACTTAGCACATATATATTTTCATATTTATAAGACTTTTAACATTATTTACTATGTATTGCTTAAAGAACTACTCCCGCCTCAAAGAAAACTTTGAAAAACATAATAATTAGCTAAAACTCTGCTTGTATTCAATATATATACTAGATTTCTCCTCCCCTTTATTTATTACTGAGAAAACATGCATGAATACATGATTTTTATTCCTTGCAGTCACTTTAAAGTTAATCTGCCTCTATATCTTACTCCCTACTTCAAGTCATAATGCTCTGTTGTGACACCACAATCTGCTGCCATGAGGTAAGTGTGATGTCACAAGCAGTGCATTATGACGTCAGGTAGGAAAGAAGCAACAGAAACAGATGAACTCTTCAGGAACAAAAAGCCTGTTTTCATGCAAATGACCTCAGCAATATATAATGGGGAGGAGGAATTAAGAACTAATGTGAAATACAAGCTGAGCTTTATCTAAATATTATGGTTTGTTAAAGTTCTCTTGAAGGTATCAGCTGCTGCTTAAGCTTATTTTTCCTTGTGTTTTTAATCATTGTCATTTACTAATGCTAGCACAGACACACACACATAGAGGGTTTTAAAATGAAGCTTCATCTGGTTTAAAGTTTATGTCAGAAAGTGAACTTTCAGGTCAGTGACATTTGACCTTGGTATAGCTTTCTTTTGATGGAACTAATCCTGTGTTGGCTAAATAATTTACAAAGCTGAGCCTGTTTATAAGTACAATAGGAGTTATGCAAAACAAATATCTCTAAAAGTATACAACTTACAGATAATAAATCTGTATGAAAGTTATTCAGGACAACAAGACCTTTCAAATTAACCCTTTTCATTAAACTGCACAAATTATATATTTTTAAACTATGACCATCTGATTACCTCAATTTTCATTGCTCATAGGAATTATGCCAAACAAATATAAATACCTCTAAGTGTATATGAGTTTTTCATAAATCATCATAATGAAAGGTGTTTGGGACAAAATGACCTTTCAAATGAGCCTATTCATTAAGCTGCACTATTTATATTTTTTAAACTATAGCCATCTGATTAACTGAATTTTCATTTTTCATCACAGTATTCACCTTTTGGATGCTTTTATTTAAACAAATCTAATTCAGATTAGTAACTACCCTCATTTGAAAGGTTGTTTTGTCCTGAACAACTTTCTTGTTGGTTGTAAATTATTAACTTGTATACTTTCTGAGATATTTGCATTTGTTTGGCATGACTCCTACTGTGTTCACTCAGAGAGAAACAAAAATTAGGTTGTTTGGAAGATCGTATTTTACAAAATATAAAGAATTCAGATTAGTGACTACCCTCATGAGAAAGGTAATTTTGCCCTGAACAATTTTCACACTGGTTGTTGTGCACCTTGAATAGTGTAAAAGATATTTAGATTTGTTTGGAAGGTGTGCACATTTCCTCTCAGAGAAAAGCAGCTTGGAGTTCTGTGTCCATCATTCTAATTAAACAAAAAGAAGAGAGTCTTTAACTGCCATGGAGATTTGCAGAATGGAAGGATACACTGAAAACTCCTAAAAGATCTGTTCCACAGAAACACCTTTTTTCAAGTGAAAGCAGAATGGCTACAGACTCTACCCACAGCCATAAAAAGGAACAAGAAGTTACTGTACAGCCAGCTTTTCTGAAAGGGACTAACTAAATAAATGAGAGAGCAGAAAAGTGAGGAAAACAAAACTGTACCGATTGTGCCCTTCTGTCTCGGCCTTCTGCAACTGATCCACATTGCCATCCTCACAAGTGTGCTCCCCAACAATAGCTGCCCTAACAGCTGCAATGGCCTGCTACTCACTTCTCCAACAAACAGTCCTGCAATGCTCCCTGAACTGGTACAGCCATAGCAAAGCCACTTCAGTTCTGCTTCTGTATAATGGAGCACTGCTACCTCTCAACAGTGACTTCTTCAGGGTCCTACTGCTGCCCAGTACTTTACAGCCACTCCTTCAAGCAGAGAGCCTCCAAACCAGCATTTCATCCACCTGACCACATCATACCTACCTCAGCCCTGTTCCCAGCAGCTCCTGACACAGCAGAGAGTCATACCAGAAACCACAGCTCCATTATCCCGACCAGCTACACCAACTGCTCTGCAGTTAGCCCCAGAGCTGACAAAACAGAGATTCTGCTTCCTGCTTGGCCCCAGCTCACCACAGCACTCTCTCAGAGCTCTGCAGCAATCCACTAGGCTTGTGCAAATAAATAAATTAAACTAAAAGAGGACTGTAAATGAAGTGATCCGCTCCCAAATTCCATGCTGCAAATAAAACTACCACTTGGCCACACCCCATGGAGCTGCCACATCTAAATAAAATTGGGCAGGATCAATGAGAAAAGGAAAATAAAAAGGAGCAGAATCACACACAGTCATTTACTAAAAACCAAAGCACAAGCAAAGCATACAGAAATACAGGAGAGAGACATAGAAAACAAACCCTCGGGGCAGAACAATACACATTGCATCTGAAGCCTAGAGAGAAAATAATAAAATAATGCTCCATAAATCAAATTGAAGTTCAGCAATTAAATACAGAACCCCCTCCAGCATTCTGCCACTCACCACAAAAGGGAAAGCCCCCCATTTTTCTGTGTGTGTGGGTGGTGAAGAAGGCCTTCAGAGTGGCCATTGCCATTTTGTCTCCAGCACAGCACCCTCGTGGCAAGCAACCTTCATCTTGTGTTGTTACAATAACATAAGCAGTGACCTTAACCCCCCTGGTGGTGCTATCTTGCTACAGTCAAGCACCAAATCACCTCACTCCATAGGAATCAATGGAAAATCTATTGAAATAAATGGACACTACAACACATAGCTGATTTTGAAACACAAACTTTATTTAAATAACTGACAACACAATAACTGAGTGGAAATTGTTTATTATAATGTAATTTGATGGAAATGGCTTACAAATAATTGTACTTTTGTCTACAAAAATATTTTCTTCTCAGCATCATTCATGATGGAAACTCCTTCTCATCCTCACAACCTTTGTTCAATGAAATTACACTCCTCTCCACCTACAATGTCCAATGAAGATGGAGAATATGAATATGGGTGCCAGAGTGTCCAGAGAGCGATCTTCTCCCATCTCAAGGGCATGGGGCCTCAAAATAGAAACCATCCTGCATGACATTCAGTCTTCCATTTCAACTCAAGGAGCACCAGCTATGCAAGCCATTCAGGATGATCTTGCTTACATTAAAATTATTTAATCTCGGTCCATGGTCCACACTAGCCTACAGTCAATAACCTTCTCAGCTTTACTTCACGAAGATGATGTTGACTGACTTGAGCAATTCAAGCATGGAGTTCCTTACATGGTTGGACTGATCCTTTGCATATTTCCAATGCCTGGCACTTGTTTCTGAGAGGAAATGCCATTTCCTGGTTCAACGCACTTCAAGAACAAGCCAAAAGGGATACTGCAACCCAGTAGGCAACTTTCAAAGACTGTTTTCTCCAAGCACATCCACCCTGGGTATTGGAACAACAGCTGTGGGAATGCACCATGCAAACCTCTGAGTCTCTAGAATACAGAGTTGATATTGAGTCATGGTGCAAACACCTGCAGAAGACTGAGAAAGAGCAAATCACAACCTTTGTATGGGAGTTCTTCCTCATCTCTGCCTGCATGTAATCCAACAGAAACCAACAACCTGGATGGACAGAGTCCAAGCTGCATGACTCACACAAGAGTCCATATCAATGTCCCAGGCTACCACTGTGCAAGTGCCCCAGTTGTCACAGTTAGCTGCACTCGCAACTTGTATCCAGCAGCAACAATCAATGATTGAGATGCTCACCACAACCGTGAATAGTCTGCACCTCAGCTCAACTGGTTCTTCTGCTACCACTGTCAATGCTCTTTGACCACTTTGACAGTGACTTGAGCCACCCCCACCTTCACGAGAACCAATGACCTGCCAGTGGTCTGGATTCAAGGGACACCCTGCTGCTGCCTGCTGAAAGTTAAAGAACTTACTCAGAAATCAAGAGAACCAACGGCACCTACTGCAGCACAATCAGCAAAATGATCACAACTACTCCCAGGAGCAGGGGAACACAGCAACTGAACATCCCTATGACTCTCGTAACTCAAACAATGCACACCCTCTAGCTGCTAACTCAGCCACACCCTTGCCACCAGGGGCAAAAGGTGCCTGTCATTAGGTCACCTCTCCTAGCGAATTATGTCCCTGTAACCATTGGAGATTAGTCTATGCATGACTTGGTTGACTCTGGAGCAGAAAGCTCAGTTATCCATAGCAGTATTCTAGACAACCCAGCTATTCATCATGTACCTAATGTCTCTCCAGCTGACCTAAAGTACATTATCACAGCAAGTACCGCTACAGTACTTATCACAGGCGTGGTCCATCTCAAGCCATGCTCAGGCTCACAGCAAGCCACTGTCAAGTTCTACATAGTGCCTGATCTACAACCAGCAGTGATTCATGGCCTGGACTTCCTCAAAGCTCACAAACCCATCCAGGACTTTGCCTCAAACTGTCACTAGACCTTAAGTGGCAACTCACAGCTATAGACTCAATTACTGTGCCTCCTAAGTCAGAGATGGTTTTGATTGCCAAGATTTGAGGTGAACCACTTCCACAAGGTGCTGTTGGCATTGTCATGGGATCCCTCACTCTCGTTCATCAGGTCTCCTTGCAGGAACACCTTGTCTGCTGTGCATGGCAACACAGTCCTTCAAAAATATTGCAACTTCACAGATGAGCCAGTGGTCATCTCAAAGAGTGTCAACATCAGAAAGTTTGTTTGCTTGTCTTCAGGGAACCAGCTCCACTTCCTGCAAGGCCGCAGCCTGGTTTCACCAATTCTCATCCTGTCAATGCTATCATGACCACTCCAGCTTCCACAGAGTTAACCTCAGTCAGCAACTATCCTCTTCAAAACTTCTAACCTGTCCAACAGAGAAACATCAACTATTGGAATGCCTGGCGAACTACCTGGATGTCTTTGTTGGTCCAGATAACAAACTTGGATGTTGTGATACCTACAACACACCATTGAGGTGCAGCCGAAGAGCAGCCAATCTGTCAGAGAGCCTACAAAGTGGGACTCAAACAGAAACAAGTCCTGGGGGACATAATCAAGGACGTGCTTGATCAGGACATTATCAATGAATCTAACAGTCCTTGGGGTACACCTTGCTTGCTGGTAGTAAAGAAAGACAAAGGGTATTGTTTCGTGGTGGATTACAGAAAGGACAATGCCTACACAGTTCAGGATGCTCATCCATTACCTACAACTGAAGATGCCTTAGATAGCCTTGGTGCAGCCAGCCCAGTTTACTTCATCACTCTAGACCTTCAGAATGGATAGTACCAAGTTACTATTGATGCAGTTTCTCACCCATACACAGCTTGCTGCTGCCACTTATTTCAAATGACTGTCTATGGGACTTCAGAACAGTCCAGCCAGATTTCAGTGTATCATGGAAGTCATATTATGTGAACTGTCTTGGAAATATTGCCTAGTCTATCTGGATGATGTTATCGTCTTCATCAGAACTTTCCTAAGCACCTCAATTTCTCAAAGATGTGTTTGAACATCTCAGATAAACCACTCTCAAGCTTCTCACAGAAGTGTTGTTTTACAAAGCATCAAATTCATTACCTGGGACATGTTGGTAGTTCTCAAGGCATCTCTCCAGACCAAGATAAGCTCTCAGCAGCAAAAGACTATCTGGAACCTACTAATCTCAAGGACCATAGAGCTTTTCTGGGCTTGTCTGGCTAATACAGAAAATTCATTTGCAAATATGCTAAGATTGCAGCTCCACTGTATGCCCTCACCAAAATGAGATGTGACTATGCTTGGACTTCTGAATGTAAAAAGGCCTTCAAAACCCTGAAACAAAAACTAATCTCTTCTCAAGTATTGGCCTACCCAAGGTTTGACCAACCCTTCAAACTCTACTCAGATGCTAGTTCCTTTGCAGTGTGCGCTGTGCAGTGTCAAATCCAAGATGGAACAAAACAAGTTAACTCTGTGCCAGGTGATCTCTTTTCTCGGCTGAACAAAACTATGGCATCACAGAAAAAGAATGTCTAGCCATGGTATTTACTGTAAGGAAATTTGACTGCTACCTTTGCTACTCCTGCTTTATAGCTATTGTTGATCACTCTGCCCTCAGATGGTTATTTGAAATTAAGGAGCCGGTAGGCAAGTTCACCCAATGGATTGCCATACTGCAATGCTACAACTTTGAAATTCAATGCCAACCAGGTTGGTTCACTCCAATGTGGATGCTGTAAGCTGGAGATGGTATCCCTCTGCATCATCCTCAACAGACAAAGAATCCTGCCTACAAGCTCTTCCTTTCCACTCCACAGATGTGCTTCCTGTGGACACCCCTTCAGCACCTGAAGTTGCTTTGCTGCTACCAACTGCTTTCACAGAGAAAAGCACCAATCCTCACTTCCTGTAAGCAGCCAATGAGCTTCTTAACTCCTCTATTACTGATGTCTCCCTGGCGATGATCAAAATGCAACAAAGAACTGATCCTCAGTTTACAGACATAGTCACATACTTAGAGAATGGAACATTACCTCAACAAAGGCAACACTGCAAGACACTACCTTTCCTTGCTTCACAATACTTTCCTCAACCATGGTGTGCTTTTCCACATTTAGACTAAGGAAAGCAAGGACCATCGCACGGATGGAACTCATGTACAGTTAGTTGTGCCAGACTCTCTAGTCAATGAAATTCTTCAATCTACTCATGCCTCTCCACTTTCTGTAAGTCATAAGGGAATCCACAGAACTCTCAAAAAGACAAGGCTTCTCTTCTTCTGGCCTCACATGAACAATGGCATTGTCCAATTTGTCAATTCCTGCCAGCCCTGCTCCCAAAGAAAGCCCCCTGCCAAACCAACAAAGGCACACATCATATCAATGCCTGTAGCCACTGAACCATTCCAAAGAGTCAGTACAGACATTCTTGGGCATTTACCTATATGCTCTGACTCTGGCAACAATTGCATTCTTGTTTTTGTGGACTACCTTACAAAATATTTGGAACTAGTCCCTCTAAAAGCCATCAAAGCTGCCACAATGGCAAATGCTTTCCTCAACACAATTATTTGTCATCACTGTATCCCATCATATCTGCATTCAGACAGAGGCACTAACTACCTTTCAACCATTGTGCCAGAAACATGCAAACTTCTCTACATCAAACAGACTCACAGAACAAGTTATAACCCACAATGTAATGGACAAAGTGAAAGAATGATGTCTACCATTCTCAACACTCTCTCCAAGTACCTGGATGAAACTCACAACACCTGGGACCACTTTGTTCCCTTCTTTCAATTTGTTTACAATGCAAGCCCTTGTGTTGACAGTACAGAGTACACACCATTTTTCTAGTTCATGGACATCACCCAAGAACTCCACTGGACAGGGATCTCTCATTGCTAGAGGTTCCAAAGTCAGCTTCATCCTTCATCATTCCAATGCTGGAACAGCTTGAACTTGCCAGACATGTTGCAATTGACACGCTGGGCCACAGAAAAACTGCAATGCAGAAAATGTCAGCAGCTAAGTTGCATGAGCCTTCATTCTCCATTGGGGACATTGTATACTTGAACCAACTTGTCCTAGTTCTGGGCGCCATCAAAAAATTGCTTCACCCTTGGACTGCTCCCTTCTACATTGTGGAAAAGCTTCCTCCTGTTCACGTTCACTTATGCCACAAGTCCAGTGGAAAACTGGTACACAATAAAATCCTCATCAACCGACTGAAACATGGATACCTGAATGATACCCTGCCAGATGATCCCAGTCCCCCAAACAATGAAGCTGCACTTGAACCAGCTATATTTTCTGAAGCCAAAATCCCTTCAGACAATTTATGACCCGTTTCTCCAGAATCCTGTGGTCCTGACACTCTTTAGCCAGGTCCTGTTTTGCCTGATAAAACAGATGGACTTCTTAGGACTTCTCAGTCTTTTGCTGCTTCTTATTCTCAGGACTCTCTCGTACACAAACTGGTGTACTAGATTGAGAAGATAGTACGCAAAAAGTACGTAAACGGATCCTGGACTTATCATGTTAAGTGGTGTGGTTCTGACCCCAATACTCAGAACTCTTGGGTCCCTTTTCATGACTTGACCCCACCTTGTCAGAAACTGGTACAAGCTAGACATATGTCTATCGCCACTGACCATAAAAGTTGCAGAAAAATGTGAAGTTTGATTAATGGGCTCAGTGTGGTAATTTCTTGTGTTCATTATAGAACTCAGCATGGTAAATTATTGTGTTCTGATACATTTAACTGTTGCCTCAAATGTTCTAAAAAAAATTACTGTTCTGCAACAAAGTTTTTTTTTCATATTATTTCTAGGTTATTAGCAATGTTCTGTGTTTTGCAACTGTTCAGGTATATTTAACTTGAATTTGAGTACCCTCCTGCTGCTCCCCTCTCCCCCTTTCCCTTCCCCTGCACTTTAGCACTTATTGCCCTGACCAAGCTGCAAGTTGCTAGAGTGTTTCCCCATCCCCTGGTACTACTCTGACTGGTCACCAGTGTAGTCCAGATTTCTTTCCTTCCCCCTTCCCTGAAGTGGAGTATTATTTTGTGGAAAACAAAAGGGTTCTGTATTGTTGCTCAAATGTTTAAATCCAAGTTTTCATGTTTGCATTTTTCTTATATTTCCTCTTGTTTAATGCCATTGCCATGCTCTTTTTGCTTTTTTCGAGTGGTACTCATGCTCACTGTCCCGAGGATGATGTAAAATACAGTTAAGTATGGGGCCTAATGCTAGTTGCCTCCCCTTTAACAGAACAGGATAATGTTGTAAATTAGAGTCTCTATGGTGATGTGGTATGCTAATTGTAGCCTGCAGGGGCTAGGAAACCCTAATTTCCTGTCTGTTACTCAGTCTGAGTTTAAACCTCATGGTGAGAAGTTGCTTCTGCCTAATGTCATTGAATAAACTCATTTTGCTTATTATTTTATGCATGCGACTCAGTTTGTTCAGTACCAGCAAGACGACAATTGCAGCAGATCCAGATGGGCCTGGCAGAACAGAGAGAAGGTAAAGGTCTCATGGCAGACCAACACCAAAATGCCACAGACCTTATCAGATCACTAGGCCTGTCCCAACCCAGCTTGACTTCCTCCACTGTTTTTATGTCGGTGTGCTTACGCAGCCAACATCTTGCGGTAGTGCAGATTTGGAGGCGTGGTCACTGTTGGGCGAGTGCAGGGCACGCATTAGTAGGTGTGTCTCTCATTCCCCAATCAGCCTGCATGCTGGCGCCACACCATGCATACATAATGTGGTGAGCACATCTAAGGAAAGGTAGGCTGCAATGCGAGCAAAGCTCGTTACATGCAGCAGATCTCCCAACATGCTTCCCCAGCAACAGAAACATGGCGGCACACTGCCCACCAAACTGCCGACTTTGGGGGTGCACTGTGCCAATGGGGGAGCCCACTCCCCATCTGCATAAAGAACCCCCCATTTGTTATATGTCGAGGGGGGTGCCCAATCCCCCATCAGCTACAGCTGCCCCCCCAAAAGACTCCATTGGCATGCTGGGAGCCCACCCCAGTGTGCCCCTGTGAAAACAAAAATGGTCCTGCGATTTTTATTTTGTTGTTGTTCTCTGTAAAAAAAGGAAACTGTCCCTCAGTGGTCTCCCTGCCCCCCTCCCACAACCCACGCCCATCCACTGCACACCCTGCCTCCCACCCCCATACTTACCTCCAGAGTCCAGTGTGATGATCTTCGGTGGACCAGGAACACATCTGCACTCTTCAAAGCCGACCACGAACTGAGGTAATGCCAATAAGCAGTATAACAGAGTAAATAGGTTTTTTCCAACTTTGATGCATATCTCAGGCATTGTCTGGAATTTTGGCACCAAATTTTCAACATGGGGTTTTTGGGACCCATCCTCATGATTTCTGGCACTGTCATGGCATTTTTTGGTCTTGAAAGGTGATTTCGTGGTCACTATGCGGAATCACCTTTCGGGACTGCGTAAGGAAATGACAGTGCCACTGTTCATGAGAGAGGCTGTCAAAAAGCCTATGTTGCAACTTTGGTGACAAAACTCCCAAAAATGTCTGTTTTACGAGCGTGCATTGTGCTCTTTCTACGCACACTCGTAACATCATGAATTTGTAATATTTTCATTCCAGATTTTCAAAATTTGCATTTTTTCCACACCTCCTGCCCAAAATGTGTTTTTGCACATCCAATGCAGAATAGTGTAGTCGCTGTGAGAAATCATGTTTCAGGACAATTTGAGGAAATGACGGTGACACTGTTCATGAGCAGAGGTCCTAAAATGCCTATGTTGAAAATTTGGTTAAGAGTCCATAAAATGACTGTGTTGCAAGCGTGCATTGCGCAGTTTCCATGCATCCTTGTAGCTTCGCAAATTTGCAGTGTTTCCATGCCAGATTTTCAACATTGGCATTTTGCACACACCTCATATGAACAGTACAGCTGTCATTTTTACATCCTGCCCAAAATGTGGTTCCACACCTGTGGCGCACAATGGTGTGGTCGCTGTGAAATCAACTTTTGGGACAGATTAACAGAATCGCAGCACCACTTTCATAAGGAGAGTCTAAAATGCCTATGTTACAAACATGCACCAAACTGCAAAAATAATTGGGTTACAGACATGTGTTGAGCAGTTTGTATGCATGCTTATTGCTTCACCAATATTTCATATTGTCACTCCAGATTTTCAATGCTGCCATTTTTTTACAATTCCTCATGTACAATACAGTTGTCACCTCCACATCCTGCCCAAAAATATTTTTGTCCCTCTGTCGCCAAATGCCACAGCCGCTGTGCAAAACCACTTTCCGCTAACAAAGTGATTGTGCCACTTTTCATGAGGTGGCCTGACAAGAAGTCCATGTTGAAAATGTGGAGTCAAACTAGCACCACACACCTACAGTGTTAGGGTTTCCAGCTGTAGCACCCCACCCAGTACAGACTGACAGGCATCAGGGGTGTGACTTGGGAACATCGGCTATAATGCTAATGCCATTCTACCCCCGCCCCAACCTGCAGCCACTGACAGGCATGGTGGTGTGCCTTGCACTGTTTGGCCACAAAGTTCACCCCATGCTCCTATACTGCACCCACGTCTGCATATTTCCTTATGGAATGGGGTAAGTATAATCCCAAAGACCCCAAAGCGCACCATGACACTTGTCATTGTTTATAGGGTAGGGTGAGTGGCATGAGCATTATAGCTGATGACCCAAAGGCACACCCTAATGCCGCTCATTCTCTACAGGGTGGGTGTGGGGTTGTCGTCACTTCAATACTTCACTGCCATTCCTATTATGTGTCTTCTAGCTCTGGCACTGCCAATGCCAGTGTGACAACATTCAACGTTGACAAATTGTTGCACATACTACAGTACCTCTTTTGGCAGTTTGTTGTATCCATCTGTATGGCAAGCCATTAGGGACATAATTCAGAATCTCTGGCTGTATAGAAACACACACTATATGGTGAAATACATACATCATATAGTGAAATATATACATTATATAGTGAGATACATACACAATGTAGTGAACCACATACAGTATTACTGAAATATATACATCATTATAGTGAAATACATATACTGTATACTGAAATACATATATTATATAGTGAAACACATACACTATATAGTGAAATGCTTACACTGCATAGTGAAATACATACACTATTTACTGAAATCCACATACTGAATACTGAAAATCCACATACACTATATACTGAAACAAATGTACTATGTACTGAAACATATAGACTACCTATTGAGATACATACACTACAGACTGAAACATCCACATAAACTATCTACTGAAACAAATACTCTATAGATTGTAACACATACACTATATATTGAGAAAAAACTGCATACACTACATACTGAAACAAATACACTATATATTGAAATACATACACTACACATTAAAAAAGCATATACACTATATACTAAAACAAATACACTACATGGTGAAACACATACACTATGTATTGAAACACATGCACTGTAGACTGAAAAATTCACTTACTCTATATACTGAAACAAATAAACTATATACTGAAATGGACTATGTTCTGAAACTACCCATCCCTCTGCCCCTCCCCATGAATGTCCTAGAGTTGAACTCATTGCCTGCTGCATTCAGTTAGCTGGAGCTTGAGAGGATCTCTGAAACTGCAGAGCTGAGGTAAACAAAACAGGGCTATCTCTTATTGTACTTCTTTATGGGTGTTTTCCTTTTGTTTTGCTTGCACACCTTTAGTCAAATATCAGACCATTGTGATGTGACAAGAAACTTTTAAAACTAATTTAAATGCTGTAGTTTATTCTTTTAAATAAGTGCTGCCTTCATTTACTGTCAGACAACACATTTGTATAGGAAGCTAATACAGGATATTCCTAACATACCTGTATATATAGGGATTTGTTTTATGTGTAATTAATTACTGTGTAAGTCCAGCAACTTATCTGAGTTGAATACTTGGGAAGCACTTCAGGAGCTGTGGAAGTGTAAGCCAAAATCATTGCTAGTTGTACTCTATGGACTATATTTAAGTTTTATTTTAAAATATATTTGCTGCAATCCTCAGTATTCAGTTTCATCAATTTAGCTACCATAGGAGCAACCTGGGAGCACAAGGAGGTTAAGTGACTTGCTCAGGGTCACACAGTATGCAAGTGGAGCTGTGGGATTCAAACCCAGGTATAGTCTGCTGGATGTCACCAGATTGCAGCTCAGAGCCTTAGACCACTCGTTATACTGCCTCGAAGACAGCACCTCAGGAGTGTAGCATCCCCCTCAAGCTGCACTACAGTGTCAGTATTAGGATTTTCCCCAAGTGTCTGGTGTGGGGATAGAACCCACAGCCTTCTGATCTTCCAGCCTCAGAGGTGAGTGTGCAACCTGCTAAGCCACTGGCGCTGATGTCAAATTAATACACGGAAGGTCTTTCCTAAAACCGTGTTGAGGATGTACTTTAGACCTATATCATTTTCAATGTTGTTTTTTATCAGCCGTTCTAAGGTCTTGCAGCAGGTGGATGTAAGGCTAATAGACCTATAATTGCCAACATTTGATTTATTGCCCTTTTTGTGTATTGGGACTACTATCGCATTACTCCAATCAGGTGGGACTTTACCAGTCGAAATGGATTTATTAAATAGGGTAGTCAAAAGTCTGACAGCCACATCAGCCAATTCTTTCCAAATTATAGAATCAATATTATCTGGTCCTGGTGATGAAGATGTGCCTATTTTATTTAACTCTTTAAAAAATATTTCATGGGTGACACTAAATACTTCTGACTCATCCACACCAGGGTAGTCACATTAGAGTTATTAACTTTATAAATTGATGGAAAATAAGTATTGAAACTGTTAACAATTTCCTTATTATTTTTTATTTCACCATTAACAGTGACTGAGTTTATTCTAGTATTAGTTTGCTTGTTATTATTGATATATGCATAAAAGGCCTTGTGCTTTTTGTTGGACATAATTTATTCTCAAGCCTTATTTTTCTCTTTTTAATTATTAATTTCAATAGTCTCTCTTGAATCTTATATTTACTTAGATTAATTTGTGATGGGTTTAGTTTATATTTTCTGAAGGCAATCTTTTCTTTGGTTATTTGGGATTTAATTGCCTTACAGAACCATAAGGAATAGCTCCTTTGTTGTTCTTGTTTTTATGCCTAGGGATATGGTATTCAATTATCTCTTGAATTTTAGATTTAAGGGTATCCCACATTATACTGACTTCCATTTCACCAAAAGATGTCTCCCATTTGATACTATTGAAGGCTTTAATGATCTCTTGCCAACTTGCTTTTTATAATCTAATGATGCAGAATGTTCAGTAATTTGGCCTTTCTAATATTTAAAATACATTCTATAGTTTGTGATCACTACAGCCCAGATGAGGATAACCTCAACATTACTAATTATTTCCTTAGAGTTTGTAATAACCAGGTCCAAAATACTGTTCCTCTGGTGGGGATTCCACCATTTGATTACAACCATGGGATGTTAGTGTATCCATCAAAGTTTTTTCAAAGTAGTAACTCTTGTCATTTGATCCCAAGTGATGCCTGGATGCATTAAAATCTCCAAGTAGTATAGTGTCACCCATTCTGCAGGCTATACTAACTTCATCAATTAAATTGTAATTATAGTCACTATTACTATTTGGAGGTCTGTAACAAATTCCCAGTACTATATTTGTAAAGTGTGAAAATATAATATTTAACCATAGTGTTTCTGTTATTCATTCAGGGGTGCTGGATATTTCAATTTCTTGGCTATGAATCAACTTGGATACATAGCAGCAAATGCCACATCCTTTCCTATCTGTTTGATTTTTAAAGAAAAGTTGATTCTCCGGGATACTATTAGACCATTTATTGTTCTCGTCCCACCAGGTTTCAGTTACACAGACAATATCTAAGTTATGTCTTTTTGTAAGTATTTTTAATTCAGTTAGCTTAATGTTATTAAGGCTTCTAGCATTAATACTCCAGAATTTAAGTTTATTTCTGTTATTACAATTGGGGTTAGGTTTTTTCAGCATTACCTTATCCTCCTTTGAATTTAGTTTAAAGATTTCAGGATAATGGTCTCAAAGGTTCTTCCTAGTTTGTAAGCACCTTGCTTACTTAGATGTAAACCATCCCAACAAAATAGTTGTCTATTATCATAAAATAGTTCCCAATGAGGGATGATAGAGTATCCTTCTTCGAGTCCATTTCCTCAACCACTCATTTAAACATTTAATTGTTCTTGTTGTCTGATAGTTAGCTCTTGGTACAGGAAATATTTCTAAAATATGTCTGGCAATTAATTTCTTTTAGTGTTTCCTCAAGCTCATATATTCCTGTTTTATTTCATCGATTGATAATTTTTTAATTATTTGTTCTACATAATGGCATCATTATTTCCTCAGCTAGCCTGATATGATTGATTATGTCATTTAGAACTCTCACAGCAACATAGCCATTTTAAGTCAGCTGCTCTTGGAAGCTTAGAATGTTCATCAGTAAGTTCAAGTGTGGCAGTTAGAATGGCAGGAGGTCTGCCATTGGTGCTCTGTAAAAAGGGAGCCCTGGTATTTCTCACCTTAGTTTGGTAAAATCTTCAGTTTGCCTGCAGGACACTTTAGTTGCACTCCGGGGGAGTGAGAGGGAATGCAGTTCTTGTGGATCCAAGGGGCAATCTCCTGAAGTTTCTGAAGTTCACAGCTGCCTTAAGGAAGAACAATGAGTAGATGCTGAAAGCTGCCAGAGAAAGAAAGAAAGGTGCCTTGTGCTCTTTCCATGACTGGGAGGAAGGAACAGCTAATCTGTAAGTATAGAATTTGAGACTGTTCTCTGAAAGAGTTGTCTGAGGTGTGTGTGCCCTAGATAAGTCTAGATCACACTGGTCAGGATCCCTTTCAACACAACTGTGCTGAATTTAAAGTTAAAGTTGGGAATCTTTAGCAGTTCATTTGGGGACTGGAGACTCATTTGCTGTAACCCTGCAGGAATGGCAGACACTGTTTTGGGGCAAAAGGTGAGGAACGCCATCTGGAGTTTCAGGTAGGGCTAAGCGGTTCATGGATGGGCACCAGTGTTCCCTGGGCAACAACCATGCACCAGGAAGATTTTAAAGTGTGGCACATCCACAGATATACACTTTGAAAGAGATGGAGATGTTTTCATGGAAAACAGTACTGCCTAACAAAGTGCCCTGCAAAAGAGAGTGTGCCTGTAGGAGTCACGTGATGCCGGCTCGGCTGTAACAGCTTGCGCTCTCACCTCCAGCTTCCCCGCGGCTTCAATTTCGTTATTTCGATTCTTCTTCGGGGCAGTAGCCATTTAGATTTGTAACTCTGCAGAGGATCTAAAACCAGCGATTGATCCGGTTGATGGTTTGGAAGTGCTTAAAGCACAATATGAGGAAAAACGCCACGCATCATACGCCACTGGTCTCTCCGGCTAAGGCCCAACCTAAAAAGCTCAGAGTTGCTGAGGAAGGCGAGGGCTCTGAAGAAACTGTGCTACTGGACCAGAACGAGCCCTTAACCCTTGCTCAATTTTTAGCGGAGTTCAAGCCTTTTCGAATTGAGCTGGGCTCGATTGCTAATGAACTAAAAGCCGTTACTTCGGTGTTAGAGGACTTAACCAGGCGCATTGGGGATTCTGAAGCCAAGATTTACTCCCTGGAAAGGAAAGTCCTGAGACAAGAACCTGAGCTTACTAATCTCCATCAGAAAATCTCTAAGATGGAAGCTAAACTAGAAGACTTAAATGGAGTCAGAGAAACAACGTTGTAGTGATAGGGTTACAAGAAAAGAAGAAAGGCTCCGACTCGACCCTCTTCACACAGAATTTCTTTACAGAGCTACTAGGCCCTAGGGAGAAATTCATAATTGAGAGCTCATCAGACCTTGCAACCAATACCAACTTTGGTACCCCTCCAAGGCTTTCATCATCCGGCTCTTGAATTATCAGGAAAAACAATCTATAATGCTTAAAACTAAGGAGAAAAAGGAGCTGTTCTGGAAGGGATCTCCCATTAGAATTACCAAGACTTGCTGGTTACTGTAAGGCAGAAGCGTCGCGGTATCATCCATTGATTACCAAGTTGATCCGGCGGTTTAAGTTTAAGTTTTATATCGCCAAGCTTCATGTTTACATTAATGGTCAATGGGTTAAATTTGATGATGCCGCTACCGTAGCGAAGTGGTCTGACAACTGCCCTCCGGACCTATTCAAGTGATCACAAGGAACTTCCAGAAGATATAAGTTTAGAAACCATTTGTTTTTCGAGGTAAATTCAATATAAGTAGCTGCCCGAAGGGCCGGGGAAATCACTTTCTTTGGGCTATTTTCCTGTACATACTGCCCAACCTCAAGATGTTTAAGGTGGGACTCTGGATCTAACAGACCAGAAAAAGGGGAAGAGAATAGAGAAAGAAAGAAGAGGGGAGGGAAAGGAAAGCGAAATTCCCTCTCTCTTCAATCCAGGTGGCAGGATCCATATCCAGGTCTAACAGCTTGTGCAGTCACGACTTTGGTTGTAAAGGGTATGAGATGCCTTTGACTTTTGAACACTATCAGCCTCCCTGTTTAGGGTCAGTGGAACTCCTACTTCCTACATGACTGTGTCAAAATATGGGACGAGGTACGTCCCTTTCCTATCTCTTAATTGGGACATGTACTTCTAATACCTGTCTTCATACCATCTTCTTGTGCGGGCTGCAGACATGTATTGCATTCAAACAATTACTCTATTGGTACTATACCTGGCTCAGAGAAAGCCACATTGAACTCTAGGGTTATGTTCATTGTATTTTCTTGAAATGTTTTTTTTTTTTTTTGGAACCTGCAGTAAAGTTAACTGAAGGGTCTGGTTGTAACTCTATCAGAATATGGATTTATAAATTAGGAGATGTTAGAGGACCTGGGGGAACTGGAAATAGAATGATTATCTAAAACTGCATTTTCTTGTGGAATATAAAGGCTGACTTTAGGATAGAAGGTTTCCTGTAAATACTGTATTACGAAAACAGTTGATTAAGCGGGTTTAATTGTATGGATACGTTGCGGGAAGAGCTGGGGGGATAGACTAGCTGACAGAGTTCTGGCTGTCATGGGCCATAGTGTGTTGAGAAAGGGGGGAGGGGGACATTGGGGGGATGGGTTACGGGGAAGTTTATGGAAGTTCGCCCTGTTTACTATTTTACTTTACTGTTGTATTATATGGGGCGATGGGAGATATGATGATCTGGGATATGCAAAGGGTGGGTTTAAAGGAAGGGGACTTCGGTGGGAGGATGTGGTTGGGAGGGATTTTGGATTATTTAAATTGGGGGGGAGGGTATTTAAGGCCTGCAATTATAATGGTTGTGTAGGGTTTGTTATACAAATGCAAACTGGTATAAGATTTAGCTGGAAATGGAGACGAGTGTTGCAATAAAATTTCTTACATTGAACATTAAAGGGCAAGAGATAAAGTTAAGCAATTTAAAATACTAGTATATTGATACAATGGAAGCCAAAATAATATTTTACAAAACTCATCTGTTACAAGAGGAGAGCAATGCTATGAGGAGACTTCAGATAGGCATGATTTTCTCATTGCAGGGCACCACACAGAGCAGAGGGATTATGTTATTATTCCATAGATCTTTGCATTTTGTACCCATTAAGGTTATCCAGGATAATGAGGGAAGATATATCCTAGTACAAGGCAAGTTACTGGGCAAGGTTATAGTATTTGGAACAATTTATGGTCCCAATTCAGACTCTCAAGACTTTTTCGTTGAACTACTCAAGGCTTTACAACCCTTCATTCACTTTCCCATGATAATAGCTGGGGATTTCAACACAGTACTTGACCCTGCATTAGACAGAACTTCCAAGTCACAAATACTCGTTACTCCATCTTCTCGAGCCCTGGGAGAGTTGGTTGATCAATTGGGCTTAGCAGATGTTTGGAGGGTACTTCATCCTCAAGAAAAGAGTTATACGTTTGTTTCTCCGACTCATGGGTTGTGCTCCCGGCTAGATTATATTTTAGTATCCCGCACCTTGCTACCAGGAATTCTTAGTTCAACAATAACTGCTGCTCCTATCACAGATCATTAAGCCGTTGATCTTACTGTTTTTCTCCCTTCCTTAGTTAGTAAAAGTAATAGATGGAAGATAAATAATCAGATATTGAGGAACTCCAAAACAATCCAATACTTGTCGTCTCAAATTACAGAATTTTTTCTTTTTAATCCGGAAGATCAGACTAGGCTGGATATTCATTGGGGAGTGTTTAAGGCATATATGAGAGGCTTACTAATTAGCCTGGCTGTGCAAACAAAAAAGAAAAGAGTTACTATGGAGAGATTATTAAATCAGATTAGGTCTCTAGAGCATAAATTGCTCAGTACCCCACTGAAGAAGTGAAGGTAAGTTTTAGAAAGACCAAAAGACGCTTAAACTACTAGGGCAGGCTGAACTAGCCATCATTAAAACTAAGGCAAAATTAGTAGATCAAGGTGAAAAATCGGGTAAAATTCTGGCTAAACGTATCTCTCAATTTGAAGCTTCTCGTTTGATAGGGGTATTTTTCGGACGAAGAAGGAACTATTAAAACTACCCCGGGATATAGTTCATCATCTTGTAATTACTTCACAATTTTGTATCTGGGTATGCATACATCCCGACCGAAAGATATCTCTTTGTTTCTAGATAAATTACCCCTCCCTACTCTTAGTGAATCAGAGCAATCGGAATTGGTTGTGGAGATTACACAAGAAAAGATTGAAATGGCTATTAAAGGTCTTGCTGCGGATAAATTCCTGGACCAGATGGGTTTTCACCCAATTTTTACAAAACCTTTGTGTCTCAGCTATCTCCGATTCTTCTTAAACTATTCCAATATATTTTATGCGGCAAAGAAATAGAATACTCCTTTACCGAGGCACTTATAGTGCTCATCCCCAAACCTAATAAGCCACCTGAAAAGCTGGCTAGTTACAGACCAATCTCTCTGTTGAATTACGATATTAAGATCCTGGCCAAAATACTGGCCGATCGCATCTGCCAGGTGATTCCAAGGTTGATTGGCCCAGAACAAGTGGGTTTTATGAAAGGTAGATCCTCCTCGGATCATTTTAGAACCTTGGCGCATGTTATTTCGGCTTCTGAGGGTCCGATCTGCCAATGGCATTTTCCTTAGGCGCCGAAAAGGCTTTCGATAGAGTCCACTGGACCTATCTTTTGAGAGCTATGTGCAAATTTGGTTTCCGAGAAATTTGTGGACTGGATTAGGGCATTGTACGGACCCCTCAGCTAGGGTTATGTGTAATGGAGCTATCTCGGCTTCCTTTAAATTACAGGTCAGTGCAGAGACAGGGTTGTCCCCTTTCACCCCTATTCAATCTGTATATGGAGCCCCTTATAAGGGTATAGTGATGTCTTCTGAGATTCGAGGTATCAATGTGAGGGACTATACAATTAAGGTTACGACTACGCTGATGATCTACTAATTTATGTGCGAACCTTGACGGTCCATCCCTCAATTATTGGAACTTATTCAAAACTTCAGTAGGCTATCTAGTTATAAACTCAATCAAGACAAAACTGTTGTTTACCCTTTAAATAACAGAGTATTCAAGCCTGCTATTACTACACTTGGTTTAGGTTGGGATGCTAAATCTTTTAGATATCTGGGTCTCTGAGTAACCAATACCCAGGCTAGATTGCGCCAACTCAATTTAGAAACTCTACTCCATACCATTAAGCTTGACCTCAAGAGATGGACACAATTATAATTGTCTTTATGGGGGAGAATAAATATTGTTAAAATGAATATATTTCCCAGACTTTTTTACCCCTTATCTATGCTAAATATTTGGATTCCCCTTTCGTGGTTTAAGAGGCTTCATGGCGAACTCGCTGATTTTATATGGGGTTACAAAAAGGCCAGGATGTCATATTCTAAATTAGCAGCTCCCAAGATTCTCGGTGGTTTAAGAATGCCTCATTTTGCACTTTATTTTTGGGTGGCACATTTAAATAAATATGGGAGATGGATGTATTATGACAACACTGTTATGAATACGGGATATACCCCATTGTGGGTTCCTTTGGAGCTTAATCTCATTAAAAGTGTAGATATTAACCCTAAGGCTTTACCTTATGTTCCTGCCCATTTGCTTCCTTCCTTGTTGAAAGAATCCCCTATTGGACTTTCTCTTAGAATACATAACCAATTATGTAATTTTCTGAAGTACGAATACATATGGGACTGGGGGCAGCCTATCTGGGGGAACCCACAATGGAGGATAGGATATCGGTCTATTAAGCGGAATTGGTTGCCTTTCTTAGTCTCTTGCTCCCTGAAGGATTTTATAAACATGGATGGTAGGGTGATTTCGACAGAACAGATCTTGGTGAAGTTCGATCTGTCTCAGAGAGATATTTTTAAAATATACCAATTATGTTATGCTTTGATTCAGAGAGTTGGTAACAAACCGGTTTACTCCCCTTCTATCTCCTTTTGGGATGATCTCCGTGCCTACGTTGGTGCCCCACAAGCTATTTCCAAGATTTATTTAATATTGTTTAATTGGGCTTTTAAGGATAACCTTGCACCTACTTCATACTGGGCCAAAATATTTCCTGATATTTCATGGGATTGGACGCTTATCTGGCGAAACTGCCATAAATGGATCCAACAAGATCATCTCAGATTAGTACAATTTAAAATACTACATAATATTTATTATACACCTCAGAAGTTACAGGACTTAAAGTTAGCACAGGATTCTCTGTGTTACAGATGTGGCAGGGAAGGGGGTGACCTTCTCCATATTTTTGGTTATGCCCTAACTTAACCCCTCTATGGAGACGAAATCAAAATAAAACGGATCCTTTACTGGGTCTAGAAGAATTGTTTACTCCAGAAGTATGTTTACTAGGTGATATGTCGGGTTGTAGGGTTAAACAGAGGAAATTTCATATATCCATGATTGCCTGTGTAGTTAAAAACTGGTGTTGAGATATTGGAAGGATTCTCACCTTATTTCATATTCTGAATGGTTGATGGAGCTCCTTTCTTCTCTTAGAACTGAGAGGATGATTGCCATACTGCATAATGAGCTGCCCAGCTATGAGAAAATCTGGTCTCCTCTAGTAACCGCTTATTTATAAGGAATTCATGTTACAGATACCCTTTCTCTTTTCTTTTTTCTTTTCTTTCTCTTATGTATTTACCAATTGCAGTGCCTTATAAGGGGTGGGAGGATGGGTGGGAGGGCGGGAGGGATTGCGGGAAATATTTGGTTAGCTTTTCTGTTACAAAGTACTCTGACTGTCGACTATATGATTCTATTTTTGTCTTACTGTTTATCTTGATATTGTTCCCATTTGTCTGCTTGAAATGCTTAATAAAATGTTAATTGCAAAAAAAGAAGTGTGCCTGTATTGTAATGATAAACATTTGTGGGAACCACCCTTCTTTAAGATACATCTGTAAATAAAGCCATACTGCAAAATCCAGTTACTGCTTTGGACATTCCACTTATTGCTTCTAGTGTGAGTGTTATTGGGGCTCCTCAGCAGTTAGGTGTGGCATTGCCTAGCATCCTCTCCCCTGGACCTGGTTGTAAATAAAAAGGTCCATTTTAGTATGTACCCCAACCCCTATCCTCTAGATAATGAGCTTGGTATACACTCCAATGCTAGGGTGGTACCATCAGTGTAGCTCAGCTAAAAGACAATTATATGCCATGTACTTGTCATTAGTTCTTTTAAGGGGGTACCAGCTAACCAAAGGTGGTGAGGGGGTTACATACATATGCATGATACTCGTACATGCACAGTTTAAGTCTGTGCCACCAAGTTGCATACAGTGGCTGTCATGTCCACACTTGCAGAAAGGAAAAGTAGTGCACCAGGAAGTGGGTATGTTTATGTGGCCTGCAGAGAGGAAAGGCTACATAAACAGAATCACTGAAAACTATGCTGGAGCACTGGGGCAGAACATCAGACAGCGGTCCGGTTACATGCTTCACAGTGCTCTTTTACAAATCTGATGATAGCATAACATCTGTGGAGTTTGGCCCACACAACCATAACAGGCATTTGTCAATGCTGAATGTTGTCTTGCTGGCATTGGCATTGGCAGTGCAGGAGTTAGAAAGATGCATAATACAGTAGGAATGGCAGTGAAGTATGGAACTGATGCCAACCCCAACCCACCCTACAGAGACTGACAGGCATTGAGATGTGCTTTTGGAATTGGCCATAACACTCATGCCATTTCACCTCACCCTACACTGCAGACTCTGACAAGTGTCTCATTGTGCTTTAGGGTCATCAGGCCTTCGCTCACCTCATTCCATAGGAAATATGTTGAGATGGGTGCAGTATAGGGAATAGGGTTATCTTTGGGGCCAAGAGCCCTAGGCACACTGATGCCAGTCACTGGATGCAGGGTGGGGGTTGGGGTGGAATGGTGTGAGTATTACAGCTGACAATCCAACATCACACCATGACACCTGTCAGTCTGCCAGGGTGGGATGTTACATTTAGATACCCTAACATCCTGGGCATTTGTTGGTATTTGCACTCCAAATTGGGCTTTTGTGACCCCACCTCATGAAAGCATTTGGAACCTCCACTCATGAACAGTGGCACTGTGATTTTGTTAATCTGTTCAAATGTTGGTTTCCCACAGTGACTGTGCCATTCTGCACCAGATGTGTGAAAACACATTTTGGGTAGAGATGCAGTGAATTTAAATTCCGCTGGTGAAGTGCCCGTGAAGTGGACACTTCAAGTTGTCCTCGCTACATGAGTAGCCAATGCAAAAAGCTCGCCGCCTAGTAATTGATACGTCATTGTCATTCCGCCTTAATGCGAAGTAAGGTGAAGTGACAACAATATTTGGCAGCCCTTCACACACACAGTCACCAAAATTAATGTGCATCCCCAAAATGATCATGTCTTGTGTCCAAAAAACTCCCCAGTGTTGACGAAGTGTAATGAGAGCACAAGAAATTCAAAGTCTCCCAAAATTAATAGCGCACTCAAATGTCATGCATGCAATAGTCACACACAGTCACAAGAATTAATGTGCATCCCCAAAATACTACTGTCTTGTGTCCAGAAAATTTCCCAGTGCTGATGAAGTGAAATGAGAGCATAACAAGAAATGCAAAGTCTCCTAGAATTAATGGTGCACTCTGTCATGTGCTCAGTGGTCACACAGTCACCAGAATTAATTTGCATCCCAAAATGCTACTGTCTTGTGCCCAGAAAATTCAGTGCTGATGAAGTGAAATGAGAGTGTAACAAGAAATGCAAAGTCTCCCAGAATTAATGGTGTACTACAAATGCACAGACAGATTAAGATTGCACTGTGCACTCAAGAGATGCAGACGCAAAGGTACAACAACACCTAACCAGTGCTCATAAGTCACAAATCCAAATCTGGAAAAGAATACCTTTTGCCAGTTTGGGGTGGGTAGTATACAGCAGTAACAGTCCACTACCAGTAGAGATACCACAAAGCAGTATAAAAATTTCATGCAGGTGCGGTGGATAGCAGGTTCATACTGCTGCAGTTACTCTGTAGCACAATAAAAGATGTCTGATTTAATGGCATGCATCGCACACACACTCACACACACTACAAGTAATGCGTAGCAAATTTAAAACCTTTAGCAATATAACCAAATGTTTTGAACACACTGAAACTATTCACTGCTGCACCACAACAGTCAGAAAACAAATTTCAAGAATTACTGAAAATATTACTGTGCGTACATTAACACAGTTATATAAGAAAAATATAACAAAAACAGAAAGACTGCCTTTTTCTCCCAGTTAATCTGCCTACTCCACAGATCGCCCCTCCCCAAAGCAAACTTCACAGTACACAGACTGACTGTTCTAAATTAACATTCAAAATCCACACAAACAAAAAACACTCGATAATATGAACACAGGAGGGTTTCCTGTACTCGATGTAGTAAATTGTGATAAAAAAAATAGCTCAAAGACTTTTTAACAGCTTCTAGAGGATTTTAAATCGCAGAGCTCTGAGAGGAAACTGTCTCCATCTTTCACTACACACACACACAGAACTGAGGCTGTGCAGAACAATCTAGAGCACATGTGACCTGCAATCCATAAAGCACTGCAAAATTAGCCTTTGGAGCTCAAGAACAAGGCAGTGAGGCAAGTACATTGATTTCAATGTGCTTTGCCTTAAATGTTGAAGTGGTTTGGGAAGGCGAATAACGCAAAGTTATTGTTTCCAATGGACTTCGCCTTCCCATTATAATGCGAAGTACTCTGCATCGCATTGTGGAGTACTTCATGAATTCTACATTAACTCCGCAAATCACTTTGCAGAGCGGATTTTGGGCACTTTACCCACCACTAATTTGGGGCAGGTTGTGAAAAATGATAGCTGTACCATTCATAAGGAGGTGTGAAGAAATGGCAATGTTGAAAATCTGGAGTGAAAATATTAAAAATTTTCTAAGTTACAAGCCTGCGTGGAAACTGTGCAATGCACGCTCATAATGCAGTCATTTTGTGAATTTTTCACCAAATTTTTAACATAGGCATTGTGGGACCTCTGCTCATGAACTATGACACTGTGATTTTGTTAATCTGTTCCACACATTGATTTTCCTCAGTGACCGCACCATTCTTATGGATATTGGAATTCACTGCCTAGGAAATTGTGGAATATCCACACTGAGAGTTTTAAACAAAATATTGATGCACTATTCCTCAAATCCTTGCCTTATACATAAATCCACATGATGTGGGAGACAATTCAATGGGTTATTGCCTACTTTGTCTAACAATACCAAGTACTGTGTGACAGATGCTGCGACAATATTTCAGGCAGGATGTGAAAAACGATAGCTGTGTTGTTCATAAGAAGGTATGAAAAAATGGCAAAGTTGAAATCTGAGTGAAAAAATTCAAAATTCTTAAACTTACAAGCATGCATGGAAACTGCACAATGCACACTCGTAACAGTCATTTTATTGGAATTTTTTCACCATATTTGCAACATAGGCTTTTTGGGAGCCCACCTCATGAATAGTGACACTGTCATTTCATTAATCAGTCCTGAAATGTGATTCCATGCAGTTTGCAGCTGGATTTGAAGAGTTCGGACATCTCCGCTCCACCGAAGATTGTTGCACTGGGTTCTGGAGGTAAGTATGGGGTGAGAGGGGTGCGGAGAGGTGGGGTGCACAGAGGGTGGGTGCAGGTTGGGGGAGGGGGGTGTCATGACCACAAGGGACCATTTTCTGTGTTACAGGGAAGAAGAAAGAAAGAACATCATGGGAAGGCTTTTTTTTTTACAGGTTTGCTTTGGACACACTGGGGTGGGATTCCAGTGTGCCACCTGTGTTTCTTGAGAGCAGGGGACTGAAGCCAGTGGGGATTGGGCTCCCCATCAGAAAAGAAAGTGTATCTGTGTTTGGGGTGGCATGATGCTGCAGGAGATTGGGCACCCCCCTTGGCAGACAAATAAAACATGGGGGAACATTATGCCGATGGGGACTGAGCTCCCCATCAGCAAACAAACTGGGAAGGGAGCATGCTGACAGGGGGGCTGGGCACCCCTGATGTCGACTTCCTAAGGACTGTGAGAGGCAGACAGTGGCAGCTGCTGCCATGTTTATTGAAATGTTTCTGCAGGCAAGGCACACCCTGCAATGATGGGGCTCTCCCTCATTGCTGCGGTGAAGTTCTTTCAAGTTGGCACACTTCTCAATTGATGTCATAGACAGCATGCTCATTCATTGATGCCACAGAGACCAGCCCATAAAAGCAGTGGCACCATTGGCCAACACTACCGCACCTCCATAACCTGCTACTCCAGCAAGCTGCCAGAAAATGTTGCTTGTGCTGCGCATGCAAGACAACATAAAAATCAGACTGAGGAAGACTATTAACAAACCAGAGATCTGGTTTCAGATTTATTCGTCATCACAGTCAGTTTCTCATTCTTTTCTAAGCAGCAATTTCTGGTAAATGTGCCTCAACCATATTGATCTCAGTGCTGGTTGGCTACTTCTGGTTTTCTGCTGCTTGTATTAGGAGAAGGTAGTAGCAGTCTTAACGTGGTTGCTGCCAGTGGTGGCATGCTCTGAAAAACGTGGTCCCCATGCTTGTCTGCACATTTTAGAAATGAGTATGATCCCTTGAGTTAAAGGGGACAGGAACTGATTACTTATGTGCAGCTGTCTGAAATGTCTCTATTTTTATGTTTGCTTGTGCACATGCACAAGAAACATTATGTGGCAGCTTAGGAGAGAAACGGGTTTGGGAGGCGCGACAGTGTGGCAGCCAGCAGAGGCTTTACATGCCGGGGCTTGGCCATGGTGCACCAATGGAGGCACAGTGTGCTGATGACACTGGCTTCCAGAAGTGCCACCAACTTGTAACAATTTCACCGCAGCAATCAGGGGCCACCTCGTCATTGCAGCATCAGTGATTCGCTGCAATGAGGGAGCAACCCGTCATTGCTGGGTGGAACGTTGCTACTCTAATATTGTTTATGAACATGGCGGCACCTTGCTGCCCTGTTCAAAACAATAAAGGTAACCCAGTGCCGAGGGTGCCCCATCCCCTCGGCAGCATTCCCCTCCCACAGCAGCCTGTTTTTGCCGGCGGGGCCCCAATCCCGTCGCTTCCATCCAGTGCTATGAATTACGATGAGGAGCCCACTCCCGTTGGCATTATGTCCCCCTCGCACTGTGATGTGCTATGTAGAGCCCACTCTCCATTGGCAGTCTCCCCAAAACAGTAGTGGGAGAGTTGTGCTGAGGGTGCCCAATCCTCCTCAGCTCTTCGTCATCCCTTTGTGCTGATGGGGTGCCCAATCCCGTCGGCTACAGCTGGCCCCCAACAGTTGGTTGGCATGCTTGGAGCCGCCCAGCATGTCAAATGCCCAGAAATGCCCTGTAAAAAAGGTCCCCAATGTCTTTTTTTTGTACCTGTAAAACAAAAAATGGTCCCTCATCGAGTCCTGTGGCCCATCCCAACCCGCTCCACCTCTCGCACCCTTCCTCCCCACCCCTCACCCCATACTTACCTCCGAAACCCAGTGCGACAATCTTCAGTGGACTGAGAACACATCTGCACACTTCAAAGCCGATCATGAACTGAGGAAATGCCGGTAAGCTGTATAATGGTATAAACAGGGTTTTTCAACTTTGATGCATATCTCTGGCATTTTTTGGAATTTTTGCACCAAATTTTCAACATGGGTTTTTTGGGACCCCTCCTCATAAATTCTGGCACTGCTATGGCATTAATCGGCCCCAAAAGGTGATTTCATGGTCATTGCAAGGAATCACCTTTTGGGACCGAATAATGAAATGACAATACCAGTGTTCATGAGGTGGGCGCTCAAAAAGTCTATGTTGCAAATTTGGTGGGAAAAATTCCCAAAATTGCTGTTTTACGAGCGTGTGTTGCACAGTTGCTATGCACGCTCATCAGTTTGTCAATTTGCAATATTTTCACTCCACATTTTCAACATTGCCATTTTTATGCACCTCCTTATGAACAATACAGCTGTCATTTTTCACATCCTGGTCGAAATGTGGTTTCGCAGTTCTGGCGCAGAATAGCGCGGTTGCTGTGGAAAATCCGTGTTCAGAACACATTAAGAAAATCACAGTGACACTGTTGATGAGCAGAGGTACTGAAATGTCTATGTTGAAAATTTTATGACGGAAGTCCATAAAATGAGTGTGTTACGAGCGTGCGTTGTGCAGGTTCCATGCACGCTCATAACTTTGCAAGTCTGCAATATTTTCACTCCAGATTTTCAACATTGCCATTTTTCTACACCTCTTTATGAACAGTGCAGCTGTTATTTTCCACATCCTGGCTGAAATGCATTTTCGCCCTTCCGGCACAGAATAGCGAGAGCACTGTGAAAATCAGTGTTAGGGATGCATTGAAAATCACCATGACACTGTTCAGGACAGAGGTCCTAAAATGCTTATGTGGAAAATTTGGTGATGAATCCATAAAGTGACTGTTATGAGTGTCGTTGTGCAGTTTCACGCATGCTCATAGCTTCACACATTTTAATATGTTCCTCCAGATTTTCAATATTGCCATTTTCCGACCTTCCTTGTGAACAGTACAGCTGTCATTTTCACATCCTGGCCAAAATGTGTTTCCACTTGCAGCACACAATAGCAGGGTCACTGTTGGAAATCAGTGTCGTGGGCACATTAAGAAAATCACAGTGACACTGGTCATTAGCAGAGCCCCAAAATGCCTATGTTGAAATTTGGTAATGAAAGTCCATAAAATGACTGTGTTATGAGCATGTGTTGCACAGTTTTCCAGTCATGCTCATAACAACACATTTGTAATTTGATCACTCAGGTTTTCAACATTGCCATTTTCCGCACCTCCTTATGAACAGTACAGCTGTCATTTTTCATATCCTGGCCGACATGTGTTTCTGCACTTCTGGCACAGAATAGTGCTATTGCTGTGAGAAATCAGTGTTCAGGACACATTAAGAAAATCACAGTGACACTGTTCATTAGGAGAGGCCCTACAATGCCTATGTTGAAAATTTGGTGATGAACATCCATAAAATGACTGTGTAACGTGCATGTGTTGTGCAGTTTCCACGTACCATAGGCTCAGACGTGTGAGCATTTTAAATATTCCCAGTACAGATTTTCAACATTGCCATCTCTTCACACCTCCCTATGGATGGTACAGCTGTCATTCTTCACATCCTGCCAGATCTGTGTTTTCGTACATGTGATGCAGAATGGCACTGTCACTGTTGGAAGTCAATGTTTTTGACACATTGACGTAATCACACTGCCACTCTTCATGAGAAAAGGTCCCACATGCTATCATGAGGTGGGGTCACAAAAAGGCCATGTTGAAAATTTGTAGTGTACATAGCAAGAAACGCCTGAGAAGTTAGGGTTTCTAACCATAACGCCCTACCCTGTACAGACTGACAGGCATCGGGTGTGCCTTTGGATTGCTGACTGTACTGCTCATGCCATCCCACCCCCCCCACCTCTAGCCAGTGACGGGTATCGAGGTGTACTTTGGACTCTTCAGCCCCAGACTTCACCACATTCTCCTATGCTACACCCATTTCAGTCCTTATGAAATGGGGTGACTATAAAGCCAAAACCCTAAGGCACACCTCAACATGTGTCGCTGTCTGCAGAATAGGGTGAGTGACATGGCATGCCTGTCATGGGTGATGACCCAAACACTTACCCCAATGCCTGTCCATCTCTACAGGATGGAGGTGGGGTTAGCATGAACTTCAGTACTTCACTGCCATTCCTATTCTGCATCTGTCTAACTCTGCATTGCCAATGCTAATACCAGCAGGCAAACATTCAACATTGACAAATGCTTGTTATAAATTATATTCATACCTCTAAAGGATTCTTATTTTAACTGTACCTGAATAAAAGCTGAAGCTATCAGTTGTGTTTTGTTTTGGTTTTAGATTTATAGAACTGTTATTTAATACAACAGCAGATTAGGTATATATGGACACATGTTGATACATGGACATATTAGGATAACAGCATTTCATTTACAAGGTGGGCCTGTGTTAGGTTTGGGTTTTGAATGTATACATACACTAGTCACTTGTTGCAGGATTGCAAATATATCATGTTTAAGATAGTATAAGTTTGACTTTTCATGAGTAATATGGACTTGATGTACACAGAGTTTAAGAAAAATGTATCTGAACAGTACACTGTGTAAAATTTGATTGACACCACTGTGTGAAATAGCTAGTGAATGCTTAACTTACAGTAGGGCAGGTTGTCTTCTAACCTAGTTTTTACTTAGCACATATATATTTTCATATTTATAAGACTTTTAACATTATTTACTATGTATTGCTTAAAGAACTACTCCCGCCTCAAAGAAAACTTTGAAAAACATAATAATTAGCTAAAACTCTGCTTGTATTCAATATATATACTAGATTTCTCCTCCCCTTTATTTATTACTGAGAAAACATGCATGAATACATGATTTTTATTCCTTGCAGTCACTTTAAAGTTAATCTGCCTCTATATCTTACTCCCTACTTCAAGTCATAATGCTCTGTTGTGACACCACAATCTGCTGCCATGAGAGTAAGTGTGATGTCACAAGCAGTGCATTATGACGTCAGGTAGGAAAGAAGCAACAGAAACAGATGAACTCTTCAGGAACAAAAAGCCTGTTTTCATGCAAATGACCTCAGCAATATATAATGGGGAGGAGGAATTAAGAACTAATGTGAAATACAAGCTGAGCTTTATCTAAATATTATGGTTTGTTAAAGTTCTCTTGAAGGTATCAGCTGCTGCTTAAGCTTATTTTTCCTTGTGTTTTAATCATTGTCATTTACTAATGCTAGCACAGACACACACACATAGGGGTTTTAAAATGAAGCTTCATCTGGTTTAAAGTTTATGTCAGAAAGTGAACTTTCAGGTCAGTGACATTTGACCTTGGTATAGCTTTCTTTTGATGGAACTAATCCTGTGTTGGCTAAATAATTTACAAAGCTGAGCCTGTTTATAAGTACAATAGGAGTTATGCAAAACAAATATCTCTAAAAGTATACAACTTACAGATAATAAATCTGTATGAAAGTTATTCAGGACAACAAGACCTTTCAAATTAACCCTTTTCATTAAACTGCACAAATTATATATTTTTAAACTATGACCATCTGATTACCTCAATTTTCATTGCTCATAGGAATTATGCCAAACAAATATAAATACCTCTAAGAGTATATGAGTTTTTCATAAATCATCATAATGAAAGGTGTTTGGGACAAAATGACCTTTCAAATGAGCCTATTCATTAAGCTGCACTATTTATATTTTTTAAACTATAGCCATCTGATTAACTGAATTTTCATTTTCATCACAGTATTCACCTTTTGGATGCTTTTATTTAAACAAATCTAATTCAGATTAGTAACTACCCTCATTTGAAAGGTTGTTTTGTCCTGAACAACTTTCTTGTTGGTTGTAAATTATTAACTTGTATACTTTCTGAGATATTTGCATTTGTTTGGCATGACTCTACTGTGTTCACTCAGAGAGAAACAAAAATTAGGTTGTTTGGAAGATCGTATTTTACAAAATATAAAGAATTCAGATTAGTGACTACCCTCATGAGAAAGGTAATTTTGCCTGAACAATTTTCACACTGGTTGTTGTGCACCTTGAATAGTGTAAAAGATATTTAGATTTGTTTGGAAGGTGTGCACATTTCCTCTCAGAGAAAAGCAGCTTGGGTTCTGTGTCCATCATTCTAATTAAACAAAAGAGAGAGTCTTTAACTGCCATGGAATTTGCAGAATGGAAGGATACACTGAAAACTCCTAAAAGATCTGTTCCACAGAAACACCTTTTTCAAGTGAAAGCAGAATGGCTACAGACTCTACCCACAGCCATAAAAAGGAACAAGAAGTTACTGTACAGCCAGCTTTTCTGAAAGGGACTAACTAAATAAATGAGAGAGCAGAAAAGTGAGGAAAACAAAACTGTACCGATTGTGCCCTTCTGTCTCGGCCTTCTGCAACTGATCCACATTGCCATCCTCACAAGTGTGGCTCCCCAACAATAGCTGCCCTAACAGCTGCAATGGCCTGCTACTCCACTTCTCCAACAAACAGTCCTGCAATGCTCCCTGAACTGGTACAGCCATAGCAAAGCCACTTCAGTTCTGCTTCTGTATAATGGAGCACTGCTACCTCTCAACAGTGACTTCTTCAGGGTCCTACTGCTGCCCAGTACTTTACACAGCCACTCCTTCAAGCAGAGAGCCTCCAAACCAGCATTTCATCCACCTGACCACATCATACCTACCTCAGCCCTGTTCCCAGCAGCTCCTGACACAGCAGAGAGTCATACCAGAAACCACAGCTCCATTATCCCGACCAGCTACACCAACTGCTCTGCAGTTAGCCCCAGAGCTGACAAAACAGAGATTCTGCTTCCTGCTTGGCCCCAGCTCACCACAGCACTCTCTCAGAGCTCTGCAGCAATCCACTAGGCTTGTGCAAATAAATAAATTAAACTAAAGAGGACTGTAAATGAAGTGATCCGCTCCCAAATTCCATGCTGCAAATAAAACTACCACTTGGCCACACCCCATGGAGCTGCCACATCTAAATAAAATTGGGCAGGATCAATGAGAAAAGGAAAATAAAAAGGAGCAGAATCACACACAGTCATTTACTAAAAACCAAAGCACAAGCAAAGCATACAGAAATACAGGGGAGAGAGAGACATAGAAAACAAACCCTCGGGGCAGAACAATACACATTGCAATACGAAGCCTAAGAGAGAAAAAATAATAAAATAATGCTCCATAAATCAAATTGAAGTTCAGCAATTAAATACAGAACCCCCCTCCAGCATTCTGCCACTCACCACAAAAGGGAAAGCCCCCCAATTTTCTGTGTGTGTGGGTGGTGAAGAAGGCCTTCAGAGTGGTCATTGCCATTTTGTCTCCAGCACAGTACCCTCGTGGCAAGCAACCTTCATCTTGTGTTGTTACAATAACATAAGCAGTGACATAACCCCCTGGTGGTGCTATCTTGCTACAGTCAAGCACCAAATCACCTCACTCCATAGGAATCAATGGAAAATCTATTGAAATAAATGGACACTACAACACATAGCTGATTTTTGAAACACAAACTTTATTTAAATAACTGACAACACATAACTGAGTGGAAATTGTTTATTATAATGTAATTTGATGGAAATGGCTTACAAATAATTGTACTTTTGTCTACAAAAATATTTTCTTCTCAGCATCATTCATGATGGAAACTCCTTCTCATCCTCACAACCTTTGTTCAATGAAATTACACTCCTCTCCACCTACAATGTCCAATGAAGATGGAGAATATGAATATGGGTGCCAGAGTGTCCAGAGAGCGATCTTCTCCCATCTCAGGGCATGGGGCCTCAAAATAGAAACCATCCTGCATGACATTCAGTCTTCCATTTCAACTCAAGGAGCACCAGCTATGCAAGCCATTCAGGATGATCTTGCTTACATTAAAATTATTTAATCTCGGTCCATGGTCCACACTAGCCTACAGTCAATAACCTTCTCAGCTTTACTTCACGAAGATGATGTTGACTGACTTGAGCAATTCAAAGCATGGAGTTCCTTACATGGTTGGACTGATCCTTTGCATATTTCCAATGCCTGGCACTTGTTTCTGAGAGGAAATGCCATTTCCTGGTTCAACGCACTTCAAGAACAAGCCAAAAGGGATACTGCAACCCAGTAGGCAACTTTCAAAGACTGTTTTCTCCAAGCACATCCACCCTGGGTATTGGAACAACAGCTGTGGGAATGCACCATGCAAACCTCTGAGTCTCTAGAATACAGAGTTGATATTGAGTCATGGTGCAAACACCTGCAGAAGACTGAGAAAGAGCAAATCACAACCTTTGTATGGGGAGTTCTTCCTCATCTCTGCCTGCATGTAATCCAACAGAAACCAACAACCTGGATGGACAGAGTCCAAGCTGCATGACTCACACAAGAGTCCATATCAATGTCCCAGGCTACCACTGTGCAAGTGCCCCAGTTGTCACAGTTAGCTGCACTCGCAACTTGTATCCAGCAGCAACAATCAATGATTGAGATGCTCACCACAACCGTGAATAGTCTGCACCTCAGCTCAACTGGTTCTTCTGCTACCACTGTCAATGCTCTTTGACCACTTTGACAGTGACTTGAGCCACCCCACCTTCAAGAGAACCAATGACCTGCCAGTGGTCTGGATTCAAGGGACACCCTGCTGCTGCCTGCTGAAAGTTAAAGAACTTACTCAGAAATCAAGAGAACCAACGGCACCTACTGCAGCACAATCAGCAAATGATCACAACTACTCCCAGGAGCAGGGGAACACAGCAACTGAACATCCCTATGACTCCGTAACTCAAACAATGCACACCCTCTAGCTGCTAACTCAGCCACACCCTGCCACCAGGGGCAAAAGGTGCCTGTCATTAGGTCACCTCTCCTAGCCAATTATGTCCCTGTAACCATTGGAGATTAGTCTATGCATGACTTGGTTGACTCTGGAGCAGAAAGCTCAGTTATCCATAGCAGTATTCTAGACAACCCAGCTATTCATCATGTACCTAATGTCTCCAGCTGACCTAAAGTACATTATCACAGCAAGTACCGCTACAGTACTTATCACAGGCGTGGTCCATCTCAAGCCATGCTCAGGCTCACAGCAAGCCACTGTCAAGTTCTACATAGTGCCTGATCTACAACCAGCAGTGATTCATGGCCTGGACTTCCTCAAAGCTCACAAACCCATCCAGGACTTTGCCTCAAACTGTCACTAGACCCTAAGTGGCAACTCACAGCTATAGACTCAATTACTGTGCCTCCTAAGTCAGAGATGGTTTTGATTGCCAAGATTTGAGGTGAACCACTTCCACAAGGTGCTGTTGGCATTGTCATGGGATCCCTCACTCTACGTTCATCAGGTCTCCTTGCAGGGAACACCTTGTCTGCTGTGCATGGCAACACAGTCCTTCAAAAATATTGCAACTTCACAGATGAGCCAGTGGTCATCTCAAAGAGTGTCAACATCAGAAAGTTTGTTTGCTTGTCTTCAGGGAACCAGCTCCACTTCCTGCAAGAGCCGCAGCCTGGTTTCACCAATTCTCATCCTGTCAATGCTATCATGACCACTCCAGCTTCCACAGAGTTAACCCTCAGTCAGCAACTATCCTCTTCAAAACTTCTAACCTGTCCAACAGAGAAACATCAACTATTGGAATGCCTGGCGAACTACCTGGATGTCTTTGTTGGTCCAGATAACAAACTTGGATGTTGTGATACCTACAACACACCATTGAGGTGCAGCCAGAAGAGCAGCCAATCTGTCAGAGAGCCTACAAAGTGGGACTCAAACAGAAACAAGTCCTGGGGACATAATCAGAGCGTGCTTGATCAGGACATTATCAATGAATCTAACAGTCCTTGGGGTACACCTGCTTTGCTGGTAGTAAAGAAAGACAAAGGGGTATTGTTTCGTGGTGGATTACAGAAGGACAATGCCTACACAGTTCAGGATGCTCATCCATTACCTACAACTGAAGATGCCTTAGATAGCCTTGGTGCAGCCAGCCCAGTTTACTTCATCACTCTAGACCTTCAGAATGGATAGTACCAAGTTACTATTGATGCAGTTTCTCACCCATACACAGCTTGCTGCTGCCACTTATTTCAAATGACTGTCTATGGGACTTCAGAACAGTCCAGCCAGATTTCAGTGTATCATGGAAGTCATATTATGTGAACTGTCTTGGAAATATTGCCTAGTCTATCTGGATGATGTTATCGTCTTCATCAGAACTTTCCCTAAGCACCTCCAATTTCTCAAAGATGTGTTTGAACATCTCAGATAAGCCACTCTCAAGCTTCTCACAGAGAAGTGTTGTTTTGCAAAGCATCAAATTCATTACCTGGGACATGTTGGTAGTTCTCAAGGCATCTCTCCAGACCAAGATAAGCTCTCAGCAGCAAAAGACTATCTGGAACCTACTAATCTCAAGGACCATAGAGCTTTTCTGGGCTTGTCTGGCTAATACAGAAAATTCATTTGCAAATATGCTAAGATTGCAGCTCCACTGTATGCCCTCACCAAATGAGATGTGACTATGCTTGGACTTCTGAATGTAAAAAGGCCTTCAAAACCCTGAAACAAAAACTAATCTCTTCTCAAGTATTGGCCTACCCAAGGTTTGACCAACCCTTCAAACTCTACTCAGATGCTAGTTCCTTTGCAGTGTGCGCTGTGCAGTGTCAAATCCAAGATGGAACAAAACAAGTTAACTCTGTGCCAGGTGATCTCTTTTCTCGGCTGAACAAAACTATGGCATCACAGAAAAAGAATGTCTAGCCATGGTATTTACTGTAAGGAAATTTGACTGCTACCTTTGCTACTCCTGCTTTATAGCTATTGTTGATCACTCTGCCCTCAGATGGTTATTTGAAATTAAGGAGCCGGTAGGCAAGTTCACCCAATGGATTGCCATACTGCAATGCTACAACTTTGAAATTCAATGCCAACCAGGTTGGTTCACTCCAATGTGGATGCTGTAAGCTGGAGATGGTATCCCTCTGCATCATCCTCAACAGACAAAGAATCCTGCCTACAAGCTCTCCTTTCCACTCCACAGATGTGCTTCCTGTGGACACCCTTCAACACCTGAAGTTGCTTTGCTGCTACCAACTGCTTTCACAGAGAAAAGCACCAATCCTCACTTCCTGTAAGCAGCCAATGAGCTTCTTAACTCCTCTATTACTGATGTCTCCCTGGCGATGATCAAAATGCAACAAAGAACTGATCCTCAGTTTACAGACATAGTCACATACTTAGAGAATGGAACATTACCTCAACAAAGGCAACACTGCGAAGACATACCTTTCCTTGCTTCACAATACTTTCCTCAACCATGGTGTGCTTTTCCACATTTAGACTAAGGAAAGCAAGGACCATCGCACGGATGGAACTCATGTACAGTTAGTTGTGCCAGACTCTCTAGTCAATGAAATTCTTCAATCTACTCATGCCTCTCCACTTTCTGTAAGTCATAAGGGAATCCACAGAACTCTCAAAAAGACAAGGCTTCTCTTCTTCTGGCCTCACATGAACAATGGCATTGTCCAATTTGTCAATTCCTGCCAGCCCTGCTCCCAAAGAAAGCCCCCTGCCAAACCAACAAAGGCACACATCATATCAATGCCTGTAGCCACTGAACCATTCCAAAGAGTCAGTACAGACATTCTTGGGCATTTACCTATATGCTCTGACTCTGGCAACAATTGCATTCTTGTTTTTGTGGACTACCTTACAAAATATTTGGAACTAGTCCCTCTAAAAGCCATCAAAGCTGCCACAATGGCAAATGCTTTCCTCAACACAATTATTTGTCATCACTGTATCCCATCATATCTGCATTCAGACAGAGGCACTAACTACCTTTCAACCATTGTGCCAGAAACATGCAAACTTCTCTACATCAAACAGACTCACAGAACAAGTTATAACCCACAATGTAATGGACAAAGTGAAAGAATGATGTCTACCATTCTCAACACTCTCTCCAAGTACCTGGATGAAACTCACAACACCTGGGACCACTTTGTTCCCTTCTTTCAATTTGTTTACAATGCAAGCCCTTGTGTTGACAGTACAGAGTACACACCATTTTCTAGTTCATGGACATCACCCAAGAACTCCACTGGACAGGGATCTCTCATTGCTAGAGGTTCCAAAGTCAGCTTCATCCTTCATCATTCCAATGCTGGAACAGCTTGAACTTGCCAGACATGTTGCAATTGACGCTGGGCCACAGAAAAACTGCAATGCAGAAAATGTCAGCAGCTAAGTTGCATGAGCCTTCATTCTCCATTGGGGACATTGTATACTTGAACCAACTTGTCCTAGTTCTGGGCGCCATCAAAAATTGCTTCACCCTTGGACTGCTCCTTCTACATTGTGGAAAAGCTTCCTCCTGTTCACGTTCACTTATGCCACAAGTCCAGTGGAAAACTGGTACACAATAAAATCCTCATCAACCGACTGAAACATGGATACCTGAATGATACCCTGCCAGATGATCCCAGTCCCCAAACAATGAAGCTGCACTTGAACCAGCTATATTTTCTGAAGCCAAAATCCCTTCAGACAATTTATGACCCGTTTCTCCAGAATCCTGTGGTCCTGACACTCTTTACAGGTCCTGTTTTGCCTGATAAAACAGATGGACTTCTTAGGACTTCTCAGTCTTTTGCTGCTTCTTATTCTCAGGACTCTCTCGTACACAAACTGGTGTACCAGATTGAGAAGATAGTACGCAAAAAGTACGTAAACGGATCCTGGACTTATCATGTTAAGTGGTGTGGTTCTGACCCCAATACTCAGAACTCTTGGGTCCCTTTTCATGACTTGACCCCACCTTGTCAGAAACTGGTACAAGCTAGACATATGTCTATCGCCACTGACCATAAAAGTTGCAGAAAAATGTGAAGTTTGATTAATGGGCTCAGTGTGGTAATTTCTTGTGTTCATTATAGAACTCAGCATGGTAAATTATTGTGTTCTGATACATTTAACTGTTGCCTCAAATGTTCTAAAAAAAATTACTGTTCTGCAACAAAGTTTTTTTTTCATATTATTTCTAGGTTATTAGCAATGTTCTGTGTTTTGCAACTGTTCAGGTATATTTAACTTGAATTTGAGTACCTCCTGCTGCTCCCTCCCCTTTCCTTCCCTGCACTTTAGCACTTATTGCCCTGACCAAGCTGCAAGTTGCTAGAGTGTTTCCCATCCTGGTACTACTCTGACTGGTCACCAGTGTAGTCCAGATTTCTTTCCTTCCCCTCCTGAAGTGGAGTATTATTTGTGGAAAACAAAAGGGTTCTGTATTGTTGCTCAAATGTTTAAATCCAAGTTTTCATGTTTGCATTTTCTTATATTTCCTCTTGTTTAATGCCATTGCCATGCTCTTTTGCTTTTTCAGTGGTACTCATGCTCACTGTCCGAGGATGATGTAAAATACAGTTAAGTATGGGGCCTAATGCTAGTTGCCTCCCTTTAACAGAACAGGATAATGTTGTAAATTAGAGTCTCTATGGTGATGTGGTATGCTAATTGTAGACCTGCAGGGGCTAGGAAACCCTAATTTCCTGTCTGTTACTCAGTCTGAGTTTAAACCTCATGGTGAGAAGTTGCTTCTGCCTAATGTCATTGAATAAACTCATTTTGCTTATTATTTTATGCATGCGACTCAGTTTGTTCAGTACCAGCAAGACGACAATTGCAGCAGATCCAGATGGGCCTGGCAGAACAGAGAGAAGGTAAAGGTCTCATGGCAGACCAACACCAAAATGCCACAGACCTTATCAGATCACTAGGCCTGTCCCACCCCAGCTTGACTTCCTCCACTGTTTTTATGTCGGTGTGCTTACGCAGCCAACATCTTGCGGTAGTGCAGATTTGGAGGCGTGGTCACTGTTGGGCGAGTGCAGGGCACGCATTAGTAGGTGTGTCTCTCATTCCCCAATCAGCCTGCATGCTGGCGCCACACCATGCATACATAATGTGGTGAGCACATCTAAGGAAAGGTAGGCTGCAATGCGAGCAAAGCTCGTTACATGCAGCAGATCTCCCAACATGCTTCCCCAGCAACAGAAACATGGCGGCACACTGCCCACCAAACTGCCGACTTTGGGGGTGCACTGTGCCAATGGGGGAGCCCACTCCCCATCTGCATAAAGAACCCCCATTTGTTATATGTCGAGGGGTGCCCAATCCCCATCAGCTACAGCTGCCCCCAAAAGACTCCATTGGCATGCTGGGGCCACCCCAGTGTGCCCTGTGAAAACAAAAATGGTCCTGCGATTTTTATTTTGTTGTTGTTCTCTGTAAAAAGAAACTGTCCTCAGTGGTCTCCCTGCCCCTCCCACAACCCGCCCATCCACTGCACACCCTGCCTCCCACCCCCATACTTACCTCCAGAGTCCAGTGTGATGATCTTCGGTGGACCAGGAACACATCTGCACTCTTCAAAGCCGACCACGAACTGAGGTAATGCCAATAAGCAGTATAACAGAGTAAATAGGTTTTTTCCAACTTTGATGCATATCTCAGGCATTGTCTGGAATTTTGGCACCAAATTTTCAACATGGGGTTTTTGGGACCCATCCTCATGATTTCTGGCACTGTCATGGCATTTTTTGGTCTTGAAAGGTGATTTCGTGGTCACTGTGCGGAATCACCTTTCGGGACTGCGTAAGGAAATGACAGTGCCACTGTTCATGAGAGAGGCTGTCAAAAAGCCTATGTTGCAACTTTGGTGACAAAACTCCCAAAAATGTCTGTTTTACGAGCGTGCATTGTGCTCTTTCTACGCACACTCGTAACATCATGAATTTGTAATATTTTCATTCCAGATTTTCAAAATTTGCATTTTTTCCACACCTCCTGCCCAAAATGTGTTTTTGCACATCCAATGCAGAATAGTGTAGTCGCTGTGAGAAATCATGTTTCAGGACAATTTGAGGAAATGACGGTGACACTGTTCATGAGCAGAGGTCCTAAAATGCCTATGTTGAAAATTTGGTGCTAAGAGTCCATAAAATGACTGTGTTGCAAGCGTGCATTGCGCAGTTTCCATGCATCCTTGTAGCTTCGCAAATTTGCAGTGTTTCCATGCCAGATTTTCAACATTGGCATTTTGCACACCTCCTTATGAACAGTACAGCTGTCATTTTTTACATCCTGCCCAAAATGTGGTTCCACACCTGTGGCGCACAATGGTGTGGTCGCTGTGGGAAATCAACTTTTGGGACAGATTAACAGAATCGCAGCACCACTGTTCATAAGGGGAGGTCCCAAAATGCCTATGTTACAAACATGGCTACCAAACTGCAAAAAATAATTGGGTTACAGACATGTGTTGAGCAGTTTGTATGCATGCTTATTGCTTCACCAATATTTCATATTGTCACTCCAGATTTTCAATGCTGCCATTTTTTTACAATTCCTCATGTACAATACAGTTGTCACTCTCCACATCCTGCCCAAAAATATTTTTTTGTCCCTCTGTCGCCAAATGCCACAGCCGCTGTGCAAAACCACTTTTCCGCTAACAAAGTGATTGTGCCACTTTTCATGAGGTGGCCTGACAAGAAGTCCATGTTGAAAATGTGGAGTCAAACTAGCACCACACACCTACAGTGTTAGGGTTTCCAGCTGTAGCACCCCACCCAGTACAGACTGACAGGCATCAGGGGTGTGACTTGGGAACATCGGCTATAATGCTAATGCCATTCTACCCCGCCCCAACCTGCAGCCACTGACAGGCATGGTGGTGTGCCTTGCACTGTTTGGCCACAAAGTTCACCCCATGCTCCTATACTGCACCGTCTGCATATTTCCTTATGGAATGGGGTAAAGTATAATCCCAAAGACCCCAAAGCGCACCATGACACTTGTCATTGTTTATAGGGTAGGGTGAGTGGCATGAGCATTATAGCTGATGACCCAAAGGCACACCCTAATGCCGCTCATTCTCTACAGGGTGGGTGTGGGGTTGTCGTCACTTCAATACTTCACTGCCATTCCTATTATGTGTCTCTAGCTCTGGCACTGCCAATGCCAGTGTGACAACATTCAACGTTGACAAATTGTTGCACATACTACAGTACCTCTTTTGGCAGTTTGTTGTATCCATCTGTATGGCAAGCCATTAGGGACATAATTCAGAATCTCTGGCTGTATAGTAAAACACACACTATATGGTGAAATACATACATCATATAGTGAAATATATACATTATATAGTGAGATACATACACAATGTAGTGAACCACATACAGTATTTACTGAAATATATACATCGTATAGTGAAATACATATACTGTATACTGAAATACATATATTATATAGTGAAACACATACACTATATAGTGAAATGCTTACACTGCATAGTGAAATACATACACTATTTACTGAAATCCACATACTGAATACTGAAAATCCACATACACTATATACTGAAACAAATGTACTATGTACTGAAACATATAGACTACCTATTGAGATACATACACCACAGACTGAAACATCCACATAAACTATCTACTGAAACAAATACTCTATAGATTGTAACACATACACTATATATTGAAAAAAACTGCATACACTACATACTGAAACAAATACACTATATATTGAAATACATACACTACACATTAAAAAAGCATATACACTATATACTAAAACAAATACACTACATGGTGAAACACATACACTATGTATTGAAACACATGCACTGTAGACTGAAAAATTCACTTACTCTATATACTGAAACAAATAAACTATATACTGAAATGGACTATGTTCTGAAACTACCCATCCCTCTGCCCCTCCCCATGAATGTCCTAGAGTTGAACTCATTGCCTGCTGCATTCAGTTAGCTGGAGCTTGAGAGGATCTCTGAAACTGCAGAGCTGAGGTAAACAAAACAGGGCTATCTCATTCTACTTCTTTATGGGTGTTTTCCTTTTGTTTTGCTTGCACACCTTTAGTCAAATATCAGACCATTGTGATGTGACAAGAAACTTTTAAAACTAATTTAAATGCTGTAGTTTATTCTTTTAAATAAGTGCTGCCTTCATTTACTGTCAGACAACACATTTGTATAGGAAGCTAATACAGGATATTCCTAACATACCTGTATATATAGGGATTTGTTTTATGTGTAATTAATTACTGTGTAAGTCCAGCAACTTATCTGAGTTGAATGCTTGGGAAGCACTTCAGGAGCTGTGGAAGTGTAAGCCAAAATCATTGCTAGTTTGTACTCTATGGACTATGTTTTAAGTTTTTATTTTAAAATATATATTTTGCTGCAATCCTCAGTATTCAGTTTTCATCAGAATTTAGCTGGCATATGCACATAATTTGCATTGTTTTACTAAATAACTTTATTGTGAATCCTCACTGAGGCATGCACAGACTGTTTTGGGGTTTGAGCTTCTCAAACTCTGTTTTATTTTCCATAGAGATTTTTATCTCCTTAGTCACCCTGCTACCCCTTTGCCCACTGACATCTCCAGCCCAATCACTTACCATCCACAGGACATATTTGCTCTGAGATCCCCCAGCCATGGCGGGGTGTGCTCTAATGCTGGATTGATGCGATGGGTCGGGGCGTGGTGCGTGTCGAGGCCCAGGGCCGAGGGCTACCACCCGCCCCATGCATCAATCCAGCATTAGAGCACACCCCACGGAGTGGCTTAATGCGTTGTAACAGGCAAAATAGCCGACAACTTCTAACCCATCTACTGTCAGAGGAAGACAAGACGACGGAGACGGCAGCAATGTTTCAAGTGCTTTATTTGTATAACAGAATGTGGTGTAGTACACCTTACATACATACTAGTGTGCTGCAGTACGGCTCGTCCTGTGCAGCAGCTAAACCAGGCACACAACAGTTCTCTCATATCTTACGGTGTTTGGTGCGGCTGGTGAGCCGGTATTCATCCTCAAAGGTCTCCCACTGTCAGGTCCCGGAGTCTGCTGGCGCCGTCTATCTATCCGCTTGCTCCCTCAGACCCTAGGCAACACATGCCATGTTACAAGCTTCCTTTGTGCCTGCCTGAGCCCTCCCCCTTATGCAACTCCACTGCCCTGCCAGCCCTCCTCAGCTAGGTGGATGTTGAAGAGCGGGGTGGTCAGACTTCCCCTCACTGAAAGGAGAACATTCCCTGAGATGCTCAATCATATCTTCCCCCCCAGCTACCCCTGTGCAACTCAGGTCCACCCCCAAAACTGGGCCACTGGCATAGGAGGCAGTGCAATCACCACCAAGCTGCTAGGCCAGCCCACCAGACTGTGTTTTTATAAGTAAATAAAGACAGCATATAGGTAAAAGAGGAAAACAAACTGTATTTTAACTAGTCTGTTATAAACATTTTAAGTCACATCACAATGTTTTGAAATTGGATAAAGGTTTTGCAAGCAAAATATGATAAAACAATACATAAAGAGATAGATAAGATAAACCTTTTATGTTTACCTTCTGCATCTTAGGAGGCATCGGCCAGGATTTTTAGTCAATTGGGGCCCCATTTTCAGTAGGTTAGCGTGCAGAGCTAAACATTACACTGTGGGAACAGCATGGTTGGATTGGTGTCATATTAAGCATCACTATTTTTTTATTTAACCAGGTATAGCACACTAAGCTGAAAGCTTTTTTACAGGAGTGACCTAGGAGCACAAGGAGAGTAAGTGACTTGCTCAGGATCACACAGTATGCAAGTGGAAGCTGTGGGATTCAAACCCAGGTCTAGTCTGCTAGATGTCACCAAATTTGCAGCTCAGAGCCTTAACCCTTGACTGTACTGCCTCCTGATCATTGATGCTACCTGATCATGCATGTGCATGTACATATATACTCGGCCATGTAATTGAGCAATCCTCTCACACCACACCGACACCGTGCTGTATAAAGAGTTTCCTTAGTTGACCATAAGTACCTTCCTTTACATTTTATACTCAGCCTCTAGGCTTCTAGTACCTAGATGCTTGATGTTGCACTTTTTGGCTTTGAACCTGAACTGCCATGTCCCATAGCTCTTTAAGTTTTCTAATGTCCCCACTCATTCTCTTCATCTACCTATCAACGCTATTACAGATTGTGGTGTCATTTACAAAGAGCATATCTCCTTCCAGTTTTCTGTTATGCCACTTATAAAAGACACTGAAGAGGATGTGTCCATTACTGAACCCTCCAGCACCCTACTGGTCAGTCTCTCCTCACTGGAGGGAGTGCCATTTGCCACCACCTTCTGTGGCTGTGCGCTATATCAGGTGCAGCACTTAAGAGTGCACAACACTAATCTGAAAATGGGGACTCAATATACTACTGTAACAGGGACCAGTACTGCATTGTGATAAGCATGGCTGATACTATTTTAAAAAGACCTTCTGTGCAGTGCTAACCTGTTAATATGGCACTATTTATTTTTTTTGCACAGGATTACTAATTGCAGCCAGGTGCTCATACAACTGGGAGTTACTCTAAAACATATAAAAGCGCAGGTATACTAAATACTTTCTTGAGTGTTAACTACACTTGCAGTAGTTAGTGCTAGTTAATGATTCTGGGAATGGTGTTTAACTGCACACCGCAGCCTGCCACAACCCCACACACATGCACACACAGTCAGTTCTGGACACCCAATAAAGAAACAGAGCATTTGTCAATGCTGAATGTTGAGTGCATTGGTCCAGTTGAGCTCGCTCACTGGCCCTCTATCCTTTCGCTTATTCTGTTTCTCCCAGGCTGCAGGCTGCTGTTGTTTTGTACTGAGCTCCTTCCTGCGTTGGCACCCTTTTCTGTCCACAAAGAAATCTGCAGATGGCCGACAGAGCTCCGTTGAGGTCGTTCACTCCCCCTCCTGACTCCCCTTCAGTTTCTCCTTGTGCTGCAAGCTGACGCACTTGTACTGGGCTCCTGCCTCTGTTGGTAGCTTTTCTGCCAACAAAGAAATCTGCTGCAGTCCCAACACAGGTCCGTTGAGGTTGCTCCATCCCCTCTGTCACTCACTCGTTCCGTGTCTGCGGTTGCAGGATAGCCTCTTGTGGTAGGCTCCTGCCTGCGTTGCCACCTTTTTCTGCCACAAAGGAATCCACAGCAGTCACGATAGAGCTCTGATGAGCTCACTCCTCCCTCTCTCACTGACTCATTCTGTTTTCTGCCACTGCTGCGGAGACTGTCCTTTGTACTGGGTCCTAAGGGTTTTGTGCTGCCTTTTTTTACCCACAAAGGGGAGTCTGCAGCAGTCCCAACAGAACTCTGTTGAGCTCACTCCTCCCACTTCCCTCACTCTTTCACTGGTTCTGTGTCTCCAGTGGGTGCAGGCTGTCCTTTTGGCCTGGGGTTCCTGCCGTGCAGCTATTCTGCACACAAATAAATCTGCAGCATTGCTGCGCGGGTCCACTCAACTGCTCACCCCCCCAAGTCACCCATTCAATTTCTGCCTGCACTGCGAGGCTGGCTGCTGCTGGGCTCCTGCCTACATTGCTTCTTTTTCTGCCCACAAAGAAATCTGCAGCTGTCCCAACAGAGCTCCATGGAGGTCACTCCTCCCCCTTTTCTCACTGGCTCGTTTTTTCTCTATGGCGCTTGCAGACTTTGCCCTTTGTACTAGGCTCCCTGCCTCTGTTGGCACCTTTCACAGTCTCGCAAAAGCAATCTGCAGCAGTCCCGACAGAGCTCCGTTGGAGCTAGCTCACTCTCCTTTCTCACTCTCTTTTTCTGTTTCTATAGCGCTGCAGGCACCCCTTTTGTACTGGGCTCCTGCTGGCATTGCTGCCTTCTGCCCACAGGAAATCTGCAGCAGTTATAATAGAGCTCTGTTGAGCTCGGCTCAGTCCCCTCTCCTGCTTTCGATCTGTTTCTCCACACTAATGCAGGCTGCCTTTTTGTAGGTGGGCCCTGCGTGCATTGCTGCCTTTTCCTGCCCACAAAGAAATCTGCAGCAGTCCCAACAGAGCTCCGTTGAGCTCACTTACTCCCATCCTTCACTCACTCAGCTGTGTGTCTCTACGCTGCTGCAGGCTGTCCCTTTGTACTGGGCTTCTGCTGTCTTGGCACCTTTTTTTTGCCCACAAAGAGTTGCCCAGCTGTCCTGACAGAGCTCTGTTGAGGTCACTTACTCTGCCTGTCTCATTCACTCATTCTGTTTCTCCTGGCGTTGCAGGCTGCCATTTTGTAGTTGGCTTCTGCCTCTTGGCACCTTTTTCTGCCCTAGAAATCTGCAGCAGTCCCAACAGAGCTCGTTGAGCTCGCTCCCTCCCCTCTCTTACTCGATCATTTCCATTTCTAACGGTGCTGCGGCGGCCATTTTGTACTGGGTTCCTGCCTGCGTTGCCTCCTTCTTCTACCCACAAAGAAATCTGCAGGATCACCAATACAAGCTCCATTGAACTGGCTCACTCAGTCCCCCATTCTCCTCATTAGTTCTGTTTCTTCCACCATGAAGGCTGCCCTTTTGGTTGCATTTCCATGCATTGCTGCCTTTATCTGCAAACAAAGAAATCCGCAGCAGTCCCAGCAAAGCTTGATGACTCCTCACTCCCCTCCCTCACTCGCTCATTCTGTGTCTCCCAGTGCTGCAGGCTGCACTTTTTGTACTGGGTTCCTGCCTGCATTAGCATGCTTTTCTGCCCACAAAGAGATCTCAGCAGTCCTGACACAGCTCTGTTGAGTCGCTCACTCCCCCTCTGTCACTCGCTCATTCCTTTTCTGTAGAGCTGCAGACTGGCCGCACTGTACTGGAGGCTCTTGTGTGCCATTGCTGCCTTTTCTGCCCACAAAGAAATCTCCGGCAGTCCCGACACAGCTCCATTCAACTTGCTCTCATTCCCCTTCTCTCCACTTTCATCATTCCGTTTCTACTTGGCGCTGCAGGCTGCCCTTTATTATTACTGGGCTCCTGCCTATGTTGCCAGGCTTTGCATGCCAACAAAGAGTATGCAGCAGTCATCGCAGAGCTCCATTGGGCTCACTCACTCCCCCCCTCTCTCACTAGCTCATTCCTGGTTTTCCCAGCACTGCAGAGCTGCCCACTTTGTCTGGGCCCCAGTGTGCATTGCTGTCTTTTCTGCCCACAAACAAAGTCTGCAGCAGTCCCAAAGAACTCCCTGTGCTCACTCACCCCCCTCCCTCACTCCCTTGATTCTGTGTCTCCTGCCACTGCAGGCTGCCCTTTGTACTGGGCTCCTGCGTGGGCAGCTTGTTCAAGCCAGAAAGAAATCTGAGCAGTCCCGACATAGCTCCATTAGAGCTCATCCCTCCTCTCACTCACTCATTCCATTCCTCCCGGTGCCTTGCCAAGCTGGCTCTTTTGTACTGAACTCTGCCTGCGTTGCCACATTTCTGCCCACAGAAATCATAGCAGTCAGTCTGCGCTCTGTTGAGCTTGCTCACTCACCGCTCTGTCCCACTCATTCTGGCCTGCCTCTTGGTGCTGCAGGCTGCGCAGCAGCATCGGGCTCCTGGCCACGGCACTTTGTCTGTCCACAAAGAAATCCGCTGCTGTCCCGACAGAACTCCCGGAGGTCGCCAGTCTATACCACACAGCTCATTCTGTTTGTCCTGGCATATGGCAAGCGGCCCTTGCATCCGGTGCTCCTGCCTGCATAGGCGCCTTTTCCTGCCCACAAAAAGAAACCATAGCAGTCCTACAGGAGATCTGTTGAGTTCACTCAGTCCCATTCTCCTCACTCCACTCATACTGTTTCTCCCACACGCTGCAGGCTGGCCTTTTCTATTTGGCCCTGCCTGCTTTGACACCTTTCTGCCACAAAGAAATCTGCAGCAGTCTGGAAGCACCGTGAGTTCACTCATCAACTCCCCTCACTAGCTTTCGCTCTGTTTCTCCAAAAGCAGCTGCCTTTATACTGGGCTTTGGCAGCTGCAGCGGCCTCTACAAACAAATCTGCAGCAGTCCCAGACAGAGCTGGTTAGCCAGGTCCCCCCCCACTTGTTAGATCTAATTGTCCCAAACACTGATTTCAACAGTGACTGCAAGTATCCACCGCAGGAGTGCCATATTTAGACGGATGAAAACGACAGCTGTACTTCATAGGAGGTGTAAAAAAGTGCACTGTTGAAAATGTACTGTGAAAATTACAATGTGCAAATTCAGAGTGCGAAACAGTTCAATGCACACTTGTAATACTCATGTTAAGGAGTTTAGTCACCAAATTCTCAACATAGGGCTTTGAGACTCTGTCATGAAATGGCACTGTCATTTTTGTAATCTGTCCCAACATGACTTACCACAGTGACAGCTTTATTGTGTGCGTCAACTGAAAACCACATTTCAGTCAGGATGTGAAAAACACAGCTAACTACCATAAGAGGTGGATAAGCCTGTTGAAAACTACACATTAACACTACAAATACAAGGGTACATGGAAAGTGTGCAATGCACTTGCAATGATCATTGCTGGGCTATCATCACCAAATTTTCAACACAAGCATTTGGACCTCTGCCCACGAACAGTATCTGTCATTTTCAATCTGTCCAGACAGTGATTTCAGCAACTGCTTACAATTACCGGAAGTGTGAAAGCACATTTCCAGATGGAAAATGACAAATGTTCAACTAGGTGTGGGAAAATGGCAATGTTGAACATCTGGGTAAAAATAAATTCATGACATTAGCGCGGCGTGCAAACCAACACACGCCGTAATACAGATATTATTAGCATTACAGATTTTCAACAAGCCAATTTGGACCTCTACTCTTGAACAGTATACTGTCATTTTTAATCTGTCCTGAACAAGGATTTCCCACGCCACGCTACCCTGTGCCAGAAGTGAAAACATTTATGATGTAAACAATGACATGTACTGTTCACAAGGAGGTGTAAAACGCAATGTTAAAATCTGGCATGAAAATATTGCAACCACGGTTGCGCCGGCAGAAAATGGCAGAGCAAAAGAAACAGTCATTTTGATTATTCACCAAATTAGAACACAGGTTTTGAGGATCCACCTCATGAACACTGGCACTGTCATTTGTTAATCGCCCTGAAAGGCGCAGGACTGCAAATCACCGCCGCAGTAACACATCACATTCAAGAATTCATGAGGAGGGTCCCAAAACCTATGTTGAAAATTTGGTGAAAAAGTCCAAAAATGTGAGATATGTATTAAGTTGAAAAACACTAGCTATTACGTTATACGCCATCAGCATCAGTTCACGGTCAGTTTGAAGAGTAGATGTTCCTGGTCCAAGAAGATCTTCACGCCAAGCTCCAGAGGAAAGTAGGAGGTGAGGCTGGCAAGGCAGGGTGCAGTAGGAAAGTGCTGCAGGTGAGAAACAGGAACCCGAGAAACCGTTTTTGCTGGTAAAAAAAAATACTTCACAGGACCGTTTCCCTTTACAGGCATGGCACGCTGGAATGAGCACCCAGTGTGCCATCATGGCTTTCTTTGGGGCAGCAGTCACAGGATTGAGCTGCGTCGCAGGAATAAAAGTGGGGGTGGTAGAATGCTGACTGGAGTGAATACGCCAGCACCATAAACACGGGGCACGAGGCCGACGGGTTTAGACCCTGTTGGCACATAAACATGGTGGTTATATTGTTTCAGAACACGGCGGCAACCTGCCGCCTGTTTAAAACAATATCAGGCCCCCCGTCCCACTCTGCAATGATAGGTCGCTCTCACTGCAGCAGATGGCTGACACTTAAATGATGAGGTGGCTGATTGCAGCAAAGTGTCAGAAGTTGGTGCAAATATTCAAACTACTGTCACTAGCAACCTGCACATGTTATTTGCACTGTCGTAATCAATAAAAATGGCACATCCTGTCTGCCCCATTTCCCATGAACTCAGAACCTACTGGCCATGCAGGTAATAGCCTTCATATCTACTCATGGTTCCTCCTACTACTACGGCAGGAGTAACCATTATACCCTTCCTTTGTCAGGCAATGCAGGAAACATTTATGGTTTTGGTGCTAGAAATCTCAGTTGTAAACTATTCACATTTCCACCACCATTTGGAAACAAACTTTCCAATATCCCTCTTGAACCTCCATCAGTCTCTACTTGTACCCCCATAACCTTGAAAAATCACTCAGGCAAGCAGTTTCATTCACCTGTTTATTCAATACAGGACAGGGGTCTCTGTCATATCATTCCTCTGTCTGGTCTCCAGTGAAGACATGTTCAGTGTGAGCAGATCCTCATACGATCTTCCGTCAGCCTGAATCATCCAGTCACCCGCGTCATATCTTCCACAGGCAGAGGTTCAAGTTCAGAACTCTGGACAGTATACCTATGCAGCTAACGATCAATAAAGATAGTAAACCTCTTTTCTACTATCAGAACCCCTTCTGCCATCCTGTCCTATTGCCTTACTAGATGCCTCACTGTACTAGCAGGTTGTTTAAGGAGTCACTAATGAGAATGTAGGTCCTTTCTCAGCTGTGTGCTAGCACTACCACTCCTATCCAGTACTCTGTCCTGGGTTCTTGTCCCCTAAGTGAATCACCTTGCACCACTTTGGCATTGAATTTCAACTGCCAAAAGCCACCTCTAACCTTTACATGTCAGTCTGCATGCCCTGCTTCCCCATCACATTACCCTCCATGAGCTGGTGTCTCTTCAAAGAGACACAGCCCCAGATTCATTCTCAACGTTGTTAATGATAATAAGAGAACAAGAGTCAGGATGGATCCCTGTAACATTCACACTTGACTTCTCTTCTGATTGACACCATAATCACAACCTTTGATGCCTCTCATTAACCAAAACCCCTCACCCCCACCAAAACACTGCTTATATTTCCTTCAAACTGGGACCTCACTTGTGCCGACACCAAGTCACCTGATTAGTCCCTATCTCATTGGTCTGCTCCACTGATTCCAAGCTAACATATTTCAAAACAAAATTACTCTAACTATATATTTTTTAGTTGTTAACCAGGAGTAACACACTAAGCTGAAAGCTTTTTGCAGGGAGCAACCTGGGGAAGGTAAGTGACTTGCTCAAATTACACAGTAGGTGGAAGCTGCAGGATTCAAACCAGTCTGACTGCTGGATATCCCGAATTTGCAGCTCAGACATCACACTGTGTATACTGCCTCTCCTTTATGAGACTGCCAGCCCCCCAGAGCAGGACATGAGAAAAGGTACACCACCTCCCCTAGATCATGGCTGACCTCTTAGCTTACTGCAAGTGCATGATTTGGCCAGGTCAAAAATAAATATAACCCATCATGGCTTCAGGTATCAGCATTCCCAGCAGCAAAAGTGACAGAATAAACACCAAAAGAAGATTTTACCACTAAATCACAGTACCAACATTGGTTACCTGTCTAAATTTTGATAGGTCACAATCTTCTCCTCCCACTCCTTTGCCTGTCCTCAAGTCAGTGACACCCAGTCTCTAACCTCTCCTTCATCACCATAAGATGTAAATTTTCATCACCTGTACCTCCTCTCTCTCCCCCTCCTTCCCTTCCTCACTTCCCTCACCCCACCAGCCTACATGACTGTCATTCCTTCCTTCCCACTATTATTTTTCTCCAGTACCCATCTTATACCTGACATATCCTGCCCAATCCTTCCAAGGGTAGGAGCCCAGATGGCTGGGATAGCAAGCTCCTCATTCACAGTTTCTGCAATCTTTCCCCATGGATGACCTCCTTACCTCTCTTTCTGGTGTTCCTCCATCCTGCTGACTGGAAGGCTGCCACTCTCCTCCTCCTCCTCCAAAGATGGTGACCCACAGGTACAGACAGCTTCTGACTCATTTCTCTCCCTACAAAATGTAGGAACAAATTATCTTGTTACAACTTTCCCTTCGACCTCTTCCTTTTTCACCCAATACAAGTCTGACTTCTGCAAAAATCACTCCACCACCTGCTCAGGCTCACGAATCCATCCATAATGTGGATCACAGCTATTCACTTGCTATCTTATCGATCAAGCCAAAGCATTCAACCCTGTCTACCACCCAATTATTAGCCAAACTCCAAGCTGCAGGCCTCTCTGACTTAGCCATCAGCTAATTCCACCCTACCACAGGGTTAGGTCCCAAGGTCAGTGGCACCTCTCCTCCTGCCTGTATCCACTTGGGTCCCAAGGATCTAAAGAGACCACTGCTTTTCTCTATTTTCATAATGTCTCCCCTACATGTGCTTGTCATCCATTCACATGTACATGGATGACAGGTCCCTTCACAGCAGGCCCACAGACTCCAGCTGACTTTGATCAAGTTCAGCCCTGACCACCACAAATCAGCTTTTCCTCAATGCAAAGTCTGTCTCCATGTCCCTTGGCAGGCACCACACTCTCTAGGCTCCTCCTTCCTACTTTCCATACCCTGGATGCTCTCCTGTAGGTGTACCACCTTTAGTTATCTTGTATCTGGCTAGACCAAAACCTAAATGTTTCTGAACAAGGATGCTATAGTCAAAAAGCTGCACAACACTTGGTACTTCACAGGAACTCATCCTTTTCTGAACCATTTCCACTCTGTCTATGTCATTACAGAGATGTGGACTCCAGAACTGGACACAGCACTCCAGATGAGGTCTCACCAATGTTCTATACAGTGGCATCATCACTTCCTTTCTTCCTTCCTTCTGCTGGAGGTACCTTTCCCTATGCACCCCAGCATTCCACTGGCTCTCTTCACAGCTTTCTCACATTTTTAGTAACCTTCAGATCATCAGACAAGATTACTCCCAGGTCCCTTTTTATGTTGATAGCACACATGTACAAGAAACATGTTGTGGCAGCTTGCTGCAGAAGCAGGTTGTGGAGGTGCGGCACTGTTGTGGCCAATGCCCCCACTGCCTTTTGAGGCTTGGCCTGCTTTCTACAATGGGGTGGCAAGCTGCTGCTGACACTAGTTCAGCCAGCATGCCTAGCCTTGAAAACTTTTAGCTGCTGCAACTGGGGCCGCCTCATTATTGCAGCCTCAGCCATTCTGCTACTGTGAGGGAGCAACCCGTCATTGCAGGGTGGTCCCTTGCATTACTTTGACCCCGTTTGCTGACGGGGAGCCCAGTCCCCATTGGTTTTTGTTGTCTGCCGAGGGGGTGCCCAGTCCTCCTTGGCATCATGTCCACTCCCCCTGTTTTTTGCCGACTGGGGTGCCCAATCCTGTGACAGCATCTGCCCTCCCACAACAGTGTTTGTTTGTTGAAGGCGGCCCCAATCCCACGTCGGCTTCAGTTCCGTCCTAGTTCACATTGCTCATGGGAGCTGACTTTTGCTGTAGCTATACCCCCATCCCAGTTTGATTTTCTGATGGGGATCCTACTCCCCATTGGCATAATGTTCCCCACAAAAACAGTAGATTTGTGCCAAGGAGGTGCCCAATCTCCCTCAGCTCTTCGCCCCCTTTGTGATGAAGCAGGGTGCCCAAGCCCCCCATTGACTAGCTGCCCCCAAAAAACACTTAGTTGGCATGCTGGGAGCCCACCCCAGCGTGCCAAATGTCCTCTAAGAAAAAAAAAGTCCTGCAATGTTTTTTTTTAACCTGCAAAAAGAAAATGGTCCCTCGTGGTCTCCCTACCCCCCACAACCCAGCACCCTCTGTGCACACTGCCTTCCCACCCCCACCCATACTTAGCTCTGAGCCCTGTGCGATGATCTTGGTGGATTGGGAACACGTCTGCACTCTTCAAAACCGACTGCGAATTGAAAGCTGGTAAGCTGTATAATGGCATAAATAGGTGGTTTCAACTTTGATGCATATCTCAGGCATTTTTTTGGAATTTTGGCACTAAACTTTCAACATGGGGTTTTGGGACACTTTCTCATGAATTCAGACACTGTCATGGTGTCATTCGGTCCTGAAAGGTGATTTTGTGGTCACTGCGCAGAATCACCTTTCAGGACCGATTAATGAAATGACAGTGCCAGTGTTCATGAGGTGGGCTCTCAAAAAGCCTATTTTGCAAATTTGGTGGAAAAAATCAAAAAAATGACTGTTTTAAGAGTGTGCATTGCGCAGTTGCTACGCATGCTCGTAACTTCACAAATTTGCAATATTTTCACGCCAGATGTTCAACATTGGCATTTTTTCACACTTCCTTATGAGCAGTACAGCTGTCAATTTTCACATCCTGACCAAAATGTGTTTTTGCACTTCTGGCACAGAATATCGCGGACGCTGCAGGAAATCAGTGTTTGGGACAGATTCAGAAAATGATAGTGACACTGGTCATGAGCAGAGGTCCTAAAATCCCTATGTTGAAAATTTGTTCATGAAACTCCATAAAATGACTGTGTTACAAGTGTGCGTTGAACTGTTTCCACGCACCCTTGTAACTTTCCAAATTTGTAATATTTTCAAGCCACATTTTCAACACTGACATTTTTTCACACCTCCTTATGAATGGCACAGCTGTCATTTTTCACATCCTGGCCAAAATATGTTTTTGCACTTCTGGCGCATAATAGCATAGTCACTGTGGGAAATCAGTGTTTGGGACAGATTAAGATCGAGCGAGTGAGAGGGGGAGAGTGACGAAGCTCAACTGAGCTTTGTCAGGACTGCTGTGGATTTCTTTGTGGGCAGAAAATGGCACCAACGCAGACAGGAGCCCAGTACAAAAGGGCAGCCTGCAGCGCCAGGAGAAACAGAATGAGCGAGTGAGAGAGGGGGAGTAAGCGACTTCAACAGAGCTGTGTCGGGACAGCTGTGAAGATCTTTGTGGGCAGAAAAAGGCACCAACACAGGCAGGAGCCCAGTACAAAAGGGCAGCCTGCAGTGACGGGAGAAACAGAAAGAGCGAGTGATAGAGGGGGAGTGAGTGAGCTCAACGGAGCTGTGTTGGGACTGCTGTGGATTTCTCTGTGGGCAGATAAAGGTGCCAGCGCAAACAGGAGCCCAGTACAAAAGTGCAGCCTGCAGCATAGGGAGAAATAGAACGAGTGAGTGAGAGAGGGGGGACTGAGCAAGCTCAATGGAGCTCCACCAGGACTTTAGAGTTGACCACCGTCCTGCCCATGGTCCTCTGTGGTCCTATATTACAGCAGGTTCTCTGGAGTGGAGGCAAAGCAATGATTGGATACTTTTAGGATTGCTGTAAAAATACAGATAAAGTTGTTCTGTTTATTTCTCTAACTGAGCTAAGTACTGAGCTGTACTGTTATGACTGCTGTAGTAAAACATATTTATTTGCTCTGTTTATTTCTGCAACTGAGCTGAGTAATAAATCTGATAGAAAAAAATCCAAAAAATGAATGTTATACGAGTGTGCATTGCACAGTCGTAACTTCATGAATTTACAATATTTCCACTCCAGATTTTCAACATTGGCATCTTTCCATACCTCCTTATCAACAGTAACAGCTGTCATTTTTCACATCCAGGCCGAAATGCGTTTTCACACTTTCAGCGCAGAATTGCGCGGTCACTGTGAGAAAGCAGTATTTGGGACACATTAAGAAAACCACAGTGACACTGTTCATGAGCAAAGGTCCTAAAATGACTATGTTGAAAATTTTGTGATGAAAGTCCATAAAATGACTGTGTTATGCGAGTGCATTGTGCAGTTTCCACGCACCCTTGTAACTTCACAAATTATTAATACTTTCACGCCAGATTTTCAACACTGGCATTTTTTCACACCTCCTGATGAACAGTAATTTTTCACATCCTGTCTGAAAAGTGTTTCGTGCTCCAGTGCAGAATAGCACAGTCACTTTGGGAAATCAGTGTTTGAGACAGATTAGGATCAAGCGAGTGAGAGAGGGGGAGTGACCAAGCTCAACTGAGCTCTGTTGGGACTTCTGCAGATTTCTTTGAGGGCAGAAAAAGGCACCAATGCAGGCAGGAGCTCAGTACAAAAGGCAAGCCTGCAGCATAGGGAGAAACAGAATGAGCAAGTTAGAGGGGGGAGTGAGCGAGCTCAGTGGAGCTATTCTGGTACTTTACAGTCGCCCACCCTCCCGGCCAGGTTTCTTTGTGGTCCTATATTACAGCAGGGTCTCTGAAGTGGAGACAAAGCAATGATTGGATACTTTAGGATTGCTGTAATAATACAGATTTAGTTGTTCTGTTTCTTTCTCTAACTGAGCTGAGTAATACTTGGCATGCAATAGGATTTCTAACTGGGCTAAGTGAAACTACATGAGAGCCGAGAACAAAAAGTATGGTAGCTGAGGGTGAAGAATGGACAAGGAGGCTTTAGGATTGCTACAGTAATGCAGTATGTAACGGATGAGATTTGAGACTGAATTACCCCTGTTGTAAGGGGTTGAAGGGGTGATTACTGTGGGAGGTACAGGAATTTGAGTAATTAGGGGCCTAACAGTTGTAGTAGGGTACAGAATTTGGGAGTAAGATCCTGTAACATAAGATGGGGCCAAAATGGGGCAGGTGCCACATGTCAATAGGGCTGACATCTTTGGAAGGGTGGAGGGTGTACAGGGTGTGGGCCTGCCATGATCCTGGACTGGGCTTGAGGATGGGGGTGTATAGTCTGTAGATGACTGGCTAGTTTGAGGAGTAACTGTGGAGGTTAGGGAGGAGTGTAAGTGGCAGGGCAGATGGGTATGGTAAGCATCCTGGCAGGGGAATAGGGGATGGCAAGGGGGATGGAGGAAGATAACTAGGTACTGAAACTGACCCCAGTACAGTGGCAGTAGCAGAAAAGAGAGGAGAAGGGAGGGGTGCCGAGGCGGGGTGGGGGCCCTGATGGGGAGGAAGAGACCACGAGGAGTACCAGGAGAGACAGCAGATGGATGCTGGTAGGGAGGGACCAGGGGTGGCATGGAGGAACAAGTAGGAGGGGGAAACTGATAGGAGAAGAGATGTAGGACAGGTATCGACTATGAATAGATTCAAACCTCTGCTATGGGAGAGAGGGGGAAGAGGAACATAGTGAAGTGGGGAGGACAAGCGGGGCATGAGAGGGATGACAACAGGTAGAGGAAGAGATAGTGAGGACAAAAGAGTAGAAGGGGCTAGTAAGGAAGGAGGGGTGGTGACTGAAGGAGAGAAGGCTACAGGAAGGGGGAAGGATGAGAGGCTATCACTATCAGGTAGAAGGGAATGGGGGCTCTAAATTGACAACAGCAGGGATAGGAGAGGGGTTGCAAATCAGCAGGGGAGAAGGGGATGTCGACATGGAAAGTCCAGTAGAAAGTAGTCAGGCTGGGAAGGGGTTCAAGGGGGATGGGAGGAATAAGGCTGAGAAAACAAGGTACCTTTGTAAATGAGCCTATGGCGCAAAGGTTTTCCAAACTGCTGTCTAAATAAATAAATAAAAGGGGTGAGGCTGAAGTAGGGGGTACAGATACAGAAGTCACAGAGTGTGCAGTTGGAGGGGATAAGGGACAGTGAAGAATGAATACTGGGGTGGTGAAAGGGGCATTAGAAGGGAAAGGGAGTAAGGGGCAAGGGGTTTCTTTTCCTGGGGATTCTATACTATAATGGGTGAGATGGGGCGGAAGGGGAAGGCAGAGCCATATTTTGGTTGTTGCTGTCCCAGGTTGACTACAGGATGGGCAGGGCAGGCACTGCTCAAGCGTGCAGCGAGGGAGAACAAACCTCATTTACTGTTGCATGTGGGTACAAACGACTTGCTGGGGGACACTGTGGAAGTAGTCAGAGGGAGGTTTGAGTACTTAGGCAGGCAGTGTGAGGGGGTGGAGAAGTCAGTGGCATTCTTGGAGTTACTGCCGGTACCATGTGCAAGCATGGCGCGGAAAGGTAGGCTTGAGGAGTTCGAGTGGCTGAAGGATTGGTGCCACATGAAACATTATGGGTTACTGACTAACTGGGGTAGGCTCTGGGGGGAATACTGACTTGTTCACAGGGCACAGGGTACACTGCAGCAGGAAGGGGAGTTAAGTATTAAAGGCAGCATTGCTGCCTGGTCACTGGCTCTGAGAGTTGAGGTGCTGGATGCCACACCTCGCACCATGTTGGCGACCTGGGTTTGAACGCAAGCCCGGGCCACCAGGGGCTGGCAAAGAAGGGATAGGATTGAGCATCCAGATGACTGCTTTCCTATTCCAGGGCAGGATCCAGGGACCCACCGCTCTGTAGTGGCCCCTGGTGGTGACTGTGGGTGCTATTACAGCGGTGTAGTAAAGGGTGGTGGAGTGTGGTGGATGTTGGCTTGCTGTGCCTAAGCGTCATTGCACGCCCGCACTCAGCAAAGGGGAGAAAAGTGGAAAATGGGCTACAGTCAGGCAGCATGAGCTTCCAACCCCAGCCCACCCAATGGCACCTCCTCAACCGGCTCCTGCTCTGGTGGGTCAACCTGGGAAGCTCCTCACCATGGGGGTAATCCGTGGAAATGAGCAGGTTGGCCTGATGTGGGGGGCAGGGCTGGGGGGCAGTCAGGATGACCAAGCCGACAATAGACCAGTGATAAAATATGTAAAAAAAAAAAAAAGGCAGGATTAGAGGGGTATATCGCTACTAAGATGGATTTAAACAAACGGGGGGGGTGAACAAAAGACTGAGGTTGGTAGAAAGGTCCGGACAGGGGAGCCTGATGAGCTCACCGCCCTAGATATGGGTAAAGGCAGAGGAATAGTAACCCTGGAAGGGGGCAGACAGAGTGGTCTGAGTGTAATACAGAAGGCACCACCACCCGGTAAGAATAAGGAGGAGAAAGGGTGCGGACTACCTGGAGGAGGGACACAAGCCAAGGAGGAGAAGAGTGAGGAGAAGGAGGGGTACGGGTGGAAGGTGGGCTGACTAAATGGATAGAGACCTGCTTACAGGGGAGGGTGCAGAGGGTGGTGGTGGTGGAGTAGGTGTCGGCACCCAGAGCAGTGACAAGTGGGGTGCATGAGGGCTCAAATGCTATTTTAGCTCTTTATCTCCAATATAGCACATGGAGTGGGGAGCAAGGTAAATCTGTTCACACTTTATACCAAATCAAAAAGCAAATAGTTGAAATAGTTATAGTAGCAGAGCCCCCCCAACACACACACATATACACACTACCGAAAAGCTGCTTAAAAGCCTGCAATTCATTCAAATCAATTCCATTTTCTTACTTACTTGGGGTTCAATGCCAACAACTGTAAAACCATGTACCTAGGGCATAAGAACCCTGATGCTGGATATAAGATGAGGGGAGGTACTGATACTCACTAGACATGAAAGGGTCCTTGAAGTTATTATATCAGAGGACTTCAAGATGGCAGTACAGTGTGACAAGGGTATGGGCAGGGCAAACTGGATTCTGGGGTGCACAAGGAGTGGCATCTCCAGTAGGAGGAGGAGGGATGTTGTGCTGCCATTGTGTCACTTCCTGGTACACCCCAGCTGGAGTACTGTGTCCAGTTTTACAGTCTACACTTCAGAAAGGACATAAGGTGGAGGCCTTCCACAGGAGGCCAACTAAAATGGTTCAGAATTTTCACAGGAATCCCTACAAAGAAAGGCTGGAGAATCTCAACATGCACAGAAGAGTGGAGGGCGAGAAGTGACATGATCAAGACCTGCAAAGTACCTCAAAGGGGTACATTGGGTACAGTTGAGGAGTTTCCTTCAAAATGATGACGAGCACCCAAACCAAGGGACATACCATGATGCTTGGGGGGGGGGCATTCAGGATAAATGTGAAGAAATATTTCTTTACTGAAAGGGTGGTAGACACCTTGAACTGACTGCCAGGAGAAGTGGTGGAAGCTAAAATGGTAGGGGGCATGAAGCACGCATGGGATAAACATAAGGATATATTAGAAAAAGGGGAAGGAGGGGATCAATGGAGATCAATAGGGCTATGGAAGTGGAGTAGGTTCAAGTTCATAGCAGAAAAAATCCATTAAGCAAGCTCATTCACAGGGAGGTCCTGATGGATGCAGGCAGAATAAGACATGCAGTAACATATACAGGCAGGAGTTACAAGTAGGTACAGAACACTTGGGATGACTGGGTGGGCTGAGACAGTCCTTTTCTGCTGACAAATTCTATGTTTCTATGGCATCATGTGTTAATTCAGGTGCAGTGTTTATTTAAAGTTGGGCCTACCATACATTCAGATGTAAGGTACAGTTAATTACCGAATTAGATGCAGCCCACTTACAATACAATAAACAGAACCCCAGTGCTTCGAGAAGTCTTTACTCTTCATAAGGCTGCTAAAAGAGCTGGGTCTGCAGGTTGCAGTGTCCACACCAGTATGCTGATCTTAAAATCGACGCCGTATCTGAATGACAACTTGATTCTTGCTCACTCTATTTCTTCCCCACTTTGAAACCTGCTTGTCCTGAGTTAGTTTTGGACTGGCAGCACCTAGCCTGTGTTGGAAGACGACCAATAAGTGGCACTGAAAGACGTCAGACTTCACAGATTGTGACAGCTGCTGTTCATGGACAGACATAAGGCAATTCTACTGGGGGGTAGGAGGAAGCAAGCTGTTGATTAATTAGAATTTGCCGCTTATCCATCAGGTAGGGAAATGGGCAGACTAGGTGAGCCAAGTGGTCCTTATCTGTCCTCAAATTCTATGTTTCTATATTTCTCACCTACCATCTTGGCAAGAAGGCTGCTGCTGTGGCCACCGATGACTGTTGGGGTGTGGGGATGGGAGGACCAAAGGGGACAGACATAAGGAGATAAAATCATAATAAAAATTGTGAGACCTTCACCAGCTTTCTAAAACACTTAACAGTAAAAGAACACTGTATGAAGTTTTTTCAAATGGCAACATGATCTGGTGAGCCCTCTGTCTGCCATCCGACACCAGGCATCAACCAGCATAAAATTGCCTAAAGAAGGCAGTGTAGTCATGTGGTTACTGAAATACTGGAGAGTACAGATTTATAAGAACAAAAGAATATCACACAGAAGCTGGCACATATGCCTATAGCAGCTGTCTCCTGCTTCTCAGTAGTTATATTTATACCCTTGAGGTACTTGAATGTTTCTATCATATCCCCTCTTTCCCTCCTCTCTTCCAGTGAGTACATATTGAAGTCCCTTAATTTCTCCTCATAAGTCTTGTGTTGCAAGCTCCGTACCATCTTATTCACCCTTCTCTGGACCATCTCCAGCCTGTTAATATCCTTACGAAGGTGCGACCTCCAGAACTGCACACAGTACTCCATGTGAAGCCGGACCGTGGTTTTATATAATGGCATCACTACTTCCCTCCTTATGCTGGTGATACCCCTGCCTATGCACCCCAGCATTTCACTGGCCCTCCCGGCTGCCTTACCAGTTTGAGATTTTTAGGTCATCTGAAATAAGAACCCCCAGGTCCCTTTCCTTCTTTGTGACTGTCAGCAACTGCCCCCCATCCTGTACCTTTCCCTATGGTTTCTGTGTCTCAGGTGCATAATTTTGCATGGTTTTGAATTACACATCAGTTGCCAGTCCTCAGACCATTTCTCAAGCTTCTCCAGGTCCCTCCTCATTTTCCCCACCCCCTCTGGGATATCCACTGTGTTACAGATCTTGGTGTCATTTGCAAACAGCCAGACCTTTCCCTTCAGCCCTTCTGCAATGCCACTAATGAAGACATTGAACAGGACTGGCCCCAGGACCAATCCCTGAGGTACCTCACTGGTCACCCCCTCTCCCCAGACTGCACCCCATTTACCACCACTCTCTGCTTCCTGTCTGTTACCCAGTTTCTAACCCACTTTACCACCCTTTCCCTCATGCCCAGCCTACTCAGCTACTTTATCGGCCTCCTATGTGGGACAGTGTCAAAGCCTTTGCTTACATCAAGGTAAGCATTGTCCACTGGCCCACCCTGATTTACTTCCTTTGTCACCCAGTAAAAGAGATCAACCAAATTTGTCTGACATGACCGCCTCACTATGAATCCATGTATGTGATGGGCCTGGGCCTGATGGCTTCTAGATGCCCCATTATCCTTTCTTTAACCAATGTCTCCATGATCTTACCCACTGCTGAAGTGAGACTGACTGGCCTATAGTTCATCACCTCCTCCTACTGCTGGATTTGTATAGAGGGCCTCATGTGCCCTTCTCCATTCTCTGGTACCACCCCTGTATTGAATGACTCAGTGAACATGGCTGCCAGAGGTACTGCTGCTTCCCATCACAGTTCTTTTAATTTCTTGGGTGTATGCCATCTGGTCCCATCGCTTTGTCCACCTTTAATTTAGTCATCTTCTGCAGGATTCTTCTGCCTGTGAATGGACTATTGTCCACCTCTTAATGCCTTAGTAACTGCTGTACTGCTATGCCTTTGCTCCTCCCCTCTCCTGTGAATACTGAACATAAAGAAACAGTGGATGTCTTGGGGGCACATGACAGTTCTTAAGCATGGTACTTTCACTTCCAAATACCTAAACAGCACATATAAACAATCAGCATTCGGCATTGACAAATGCTTGTCTATTTGGTGACAGTCAGTATCCCCCTTATGTACTCCTCCCTTGCATTTCTGTGCCCTAACTGCATGATCTTGCATGTCTTTGCATGGAATCTTAGCTGTCATACCCCTGACCACTCATCAAGCTTTTACTTCAGACAAAAGAAAGGGCTGTTTCTTGGGGGCCGGTGATCACAAGTCAAACAAGAACACAGTACGGACTCAACACTCATCACCTGAAACAAAGACTGACAGCAAAGCCAGTCCATTCCTAAAAGTTTTGTTTATTTGTATTGAAACAACATTCAGATAAGAGAGAGGGTGGTCCAGGGAGGCTCCCAATAAATGTCCCAACATTTCACGTCTCATACAGATGCCTTGACAAAGCATCCGTAATGGATGCAAAATGTTAGGACATTTATTGATAGCCTCCATGGGTTACACCTCTCTAATATCTGAGTGTTGTTTCAATACAAATAAACAGAAAATGTTTTGGAATGTACTGGCATGCTGGCAGTCTTTGTTTCAGGTAATAAGTGCTGAGTCCTGAATGTTCTGTACTGCACTCCTCAAGCTTGCTTAGGTCCCTTCTCATTTTCTCTACCCCTCCTGGAGTGTCAGTACTGTTGCAGATCTTCATGCTGTCTGCAAAGAGACACACCTTCCCTTCCAGCCCCTCTGCAATGTTGCTCATGACGACATTAAAGAGAACAGATCCAAGCACTGATCCCTATAGAACCCCACTGGTCACCACTCTCTCTTCAGATTGAACTCCATTCACCACCACCGCCTCTCTGTTCTATTGATCAGCCAATTTTGACTCCAGTTTACCACCCTGGGACCCACTCCCAGGTTGCTCAGCTTGTTTGTTAGTCTCCTATGTGGCACGGTGTTGAAGGCCTTGTTGAAATCCAGGTAGGCCATGTGATGTGGACAGCCAGTTCTGAGTGCTGTATGATCATTTTTGTAAACAAAAATGGGCTATGGACTGTCTGTCATGATAGATGCTGAAACAGTATGTGAAACTGACACATCAAAACCCCAGGGATAAGTTCAAAGGACAGGAGGTAGCTTAAACTGTAGATATCTGAGGTGAATTATCTTGTTAGTTTGCTTTGAAGGCAGGAACCTAGACATCCATTTTATAATGCCCTCAGGGAGTTCCTTTGATGTGCACTAGGTGTCCTGAGAAAAGGGACACAGGCCAATGTTATGGGTATCCTCCCAGGAAGCCAGATCATTTCATCAAAAAGACCTTTGGTGTCTGGGGATACCAGGTCCCTGACTAAATTAATGAGTCCAATATACATTTGCTTTGAATATACAGTGACTTACATCAAAGAGACTTTTGAGGTCTCAGTGAAGCAGAGCACGGACCGGTTTAGACCAGTCACAGGAAGAGAGGCAGTTCATTTGGTCATCTATTATTTTTTAAAATATCTTAATAGGACATCCTGTGTTATAATATATAAATTGTAATACACCAAAAGGCGGAGTTAGGTGACCTCAGAGAGAAGGCTGACTCAAGACTGCTTTAAATGTACTGAGCAGACCTTAGAGAGAGTCATTCATTTTCCATTTCCTGACTGAGAGAAAAGAGACCACAAAGCACTGAAAGATTAATAAGTAAGGACCTTAGACAAGACTAGTCTGAGTGAATGTAGGAATTTGCATTTGTAAACCTGTTTGTTTTAAGGCTGTATGTGTTGGGATATCTTGTTCTGTATTTTAATGTTTTGCAATTTTATCTATTTTAAAATAAATATATACATTTTAAAAACAGAAACTGCCTGGTGCACCGTGAAACTTCTTTTTATATAAGTGGAGCTTAGAATGTTTATAGTTGACACTGTGCATATGCTAATTGTGATACCAAACTGGGAAACAGATAAGAGTTCTCTAAGGTCTTGCATAGAGTTCTAAGGGGTTCATCTTGCAAAACCTGGTTAGGCGCCCATAGGCAAAGATATCTAGCCCCTCTGAAGACAGACTTATCTGAGCCTGACAATTGGGTACACTAACAAAAGGTTATCAGTTTGATTCCCTCCAGAAGTTGGGACTAAGATGACTTGAATCCACAAAACAGACAAGAGGGTTACCTTATTATGTTAAACTGTTCACAATTCTACGCTCAGAGGTTGGAACTTTGGGAGTAGAGGGCTGACCGGCTGAGCGGGTTTGTGACAGATTGTTTGGCAGCGGTGGTATATAAAGTTTGGTGGTATAAGCTTTATTGCTCAGTGTGTCAGCTTGAGACTATTCAGCTCACTTAAAAAAAAAAAAGAAAGGCACTGTTTTATTTTAAAAAGGTAACAGAACTATATCCCTTGGCTTGCAGTCAAGTTCCAACCCATTTTATTTTTTTTTAAGTGCCAGTCAGAGTAGCAGTAGTCAGGAAAGATGGCTTCCAACTACAGCAGGCACACTGTAGAATACTTAAAGCAGTTGTGCGGGAACAGAGGAGTCCCGTTTGAAATGATAGCCAAAAAGCTGACCTCATAGAGACCCTGGAGGTAGCAGATACCCAGAGCAGCTGAGTCACCGACCGTGACTGAAAAGGACCAAACCTCAATGTGTGGGGGCTAGCGCCAGTGCAGAGTCTAGATCCAATGAGGATGACAGCAGGGCCACTGTCAGTGAAGGGCCACAGCAGCAGGGAAGGTCACCAGTATCTTGAATCCAGAGGTACTCAAGCTGCAAATTAAGTTGTGCAGGATGGAGCTGGAGTTCCAGAGAGAGAGGGACCATGAACAAAGGGAGTCAGAGGAGAAGAGGAGGTGAGAGAACCGAGAGGCAGAGCAAGAACATGGACAGGCAGAGAGGAACAGTGAGAGGCAGAGAGGAACAGCAGAGACATAGCGACAACAGAGGGAGGCAGACTGTGAGGAGCATCAGTGCCAGTGAGCTGCAGAGGAGAAGAGAGAGGTGCAGTGGCAACACAAACTGGGAAGAACTCGACCCAACCAGCGGCACCAGGGGCAGGTGAGTAGCTTGGGTTTAACTGGGACGCAGGACTGGGTTACAAATTGAACTACAAATTAATAGCAGAGTTTAAGGAGGGGGGAGGACATAGATGCCTTTTTAAATTCTTTTGAAAAAGTTTGATTCAGGCTAAAATTCCTAGAGATTCCTGGAGCTTCCAGCTATCCCTGTTACTTACCTGGAAAGCTCAGGATGCATTGGGTCAAATGGACAATGAGGACAACAATGATTACAGCAAGCTAAAAACTGCACTGTTAAAAAAGTTTGAATTAACTGCTGAATCATACAGAGCTAAATTCTGTAAGCTCAGGAGAAGCCCTGACATGAACTATGAGGAGCTAGCCATGAAACAATGTCAGTTTTTAAAACGTTGGTGGGAAGGAACTGAGGCAAACTCTGTTGATAAAATTGAAAATGTGATTTTATTAGAACAGTTTTATTGGGCATGCCCAGCAAAGCTAAAAACATGGCTAGAGGACCGAGATCCCAAAACAGTGCAAGGGGGGCTGCTGAACTCTTGGACCGCTATGCCAAGAGCAGACCTGCTCTGAGAGAGAATGGGGTGGGCGTGGCAGTGCAGAAAGTGAAAAGCGCGCCTTCAGGGCAGCTTAAACCCTCACTGCCTCCACTGAAACCAGTTAGCCTCAGGTTTCAGAGAAAATATTTCTCTGTGAGAAGAACTGAATGTTGGTTGTGTAAGAAACCAGGCATATTGCCAGACAGTGTCCCAAAAAGGCAAGTCATAATACACAACCGGTACTAGAAAAGAAGTGGGTTGTTTGTGTGTCCCTGGAAGATGCCACTGAACATGAGGGAACACATGCACCCAGTCATGGTGAATGGTGTACAGACACAGGGGTTAAGGAGACAGGGGCATCCCTGACATTGGTAAAAGGGGATCTGGTACAGCCTGGTCAGCTTATACCCAATAAATACATAACTGTACAGGACTTTGCGGGCGGGGAGAAAACATTGCCCCTCGCTAGTGTTCTCCTAGACTGGGGTGAAACAGGGGGAACTGTGCAACAGGTGGCTGAAGCCAAAACATTAGTAGTGGATGTGATCCTGGGAAACAATCTCCAGCAGGGGATAGTATGTGCAGTTACCCATAGCCAAGTGGCAAGGGATAACTTTAGCTCCCTGAACCCCACAGAATCCAGTGTAGAAACCACTGAGAGGCTGGTTCCCCAGACTGTGTCTCCAGATGGGGAGACTGATAAAAGGAGGTAGAAATGTTCCCAGCAGCAAGTAACCCACAGCTACAGAGGGTTACTCTAAAGAGGGAGGGGTGATCCCTTGTCAGAGGGTTGGGATTGACAGTGATCCTGAGGGCCCTGATGCTAGTGCTAGGAACCCTAGTTTAGCAACTGAAGGAGACCTGTCCCATGCCTTGTGACTGTGTGAGGGGTTTTCAGCTGCTCAGAGGAGTGACCCTAGTTTAGAGAAGTTGAGGGCTTGGGCAGACTCAGAGGGCACACAGGGAGGTGACAGCAGACATTAGGTTTGTTGGGAAAATGGACTTCTGTATACACAGGCAGTTCAGACAGAGGGAGGAATGCTAGGCAGGTAGCTTGTCATTCCCCTGGGGTATCGTGAGCAGTTGCTCAAAATTGCACATGATATTCCCTTGTCTGGTCATCTGGGAATTTTGCGCACTATGCAGTGGTTGGCCAGAATTTCTACTGGCCTAACTTCACCCAGCAGGTGAAGGAGTATTACAGGTCTCGTCACCAGTGCCAAGAAATGGGGAAGGCGGGCAAGAAAACCCAAGCCACCCTGATTCCATTGCCCATAGTGGAAAATCCATTCCAGAGGGTGGGAATGGATATTGTGGGGCCTTTAAATACCCCCAGCTCCTCAGGGAAGAGATTCGTCCTGACTGTGGTGGATTATGCCACCCGGTACCCAGAGGCAGTCACCCAATCCTCTCTGAGGACAGACAAAGTGGCAGATGCCTTACTTGGGATTTTCTCCCTTGTTGGGTTTCCGTAGAAGGTAATCACCGATCAAGGGGGTTCCTTCATGTCAGACCTGATGAAATGTTTATGGGAGAAGTGTGGGGTGGTGAAGAGATGCATGACACTGTATCACCCACAAGCCAATGGGCTTGTGGAATGATTCAATGGTACCCTAAAGTCAGTGCTCCGGGCGTTTGATGAACAGCATGGGAGGGACTGGGAGAAATACCTTCTCCACCTGTTGTTTGCATACAAGGAGGTGCCCCAAGATTCGACAGGATTTTCCCCCTTCGAACTCTTATATGGATGCCAGGTACGTGGGCCCTAGACTTGATCCAGGAGGACTGGGAAGGCAAGCACACCACCCAAGGAACTCCCATTGTGGATTACATCCTAAGGTTTAGGGAAAGGCTGAAGGAGCTTATGGGGACAGCCCAGAGCAACCAGGCAGCTGACCAACAGAAACAAAAAGTGTGGTACAACTGCAGAGCCAGAGCTCGCTCGTACATGGTGGGTCAGGAAGTCATGGTCCTTCTTCCGGTCCAGAAAGACAAGCTGCAGGCTGAGTTGGCAGGACCGTACAAAGTGGTTAGGAAGGTAAATTACGTGAACTGCATTGTGGAGTTACCTGACCGTAGACAGACAGAAAGGATGTACCATGTCAACATGATGAAGCCATATGCCAGTAGGACTGACATGGTGTTTGCAGTGTATAGTCATGGGGAGGGGACGGATGAAGGAGACCCCTTCTGGACTTGCTGGAAGAAAGTAAGTGGGAGGCCTCTATGGAGGCAGTAATACTGTCTCCCCAGCTGACTCCGGGTTGGATCCAAAAAGTAAGGGAGGTTTTAGCAGGCTTTTCCCCCTTGTTTAGTGCCAAACCTGGACTAACCCCCTTAGCGACATGATGTGGAGACAATGTGGAGACAGGGACACAGACGCCCATACAGTGGACAGCATATCAGGTGTCAGAGGCTATCCAAAAGGACATTAGGAGGGAAGTGGAAGAGATGCTGGATTTAGGGGTAATCCAGAGATCCCACAGTCCATGGGCCTCACCCGTAGTCCTTGTACCCAAGCCAGATGGCTCGACCCGTTTCTGTGTAGACTATCGTGGACTGAATATAGTCATGAAGTCAGACACCCACCCGATGCCCCAGACAGATGAACTCCTGGACAAGTTGGGAGGGGCAACCTACCTTATGACCATTGACCTAACAAAGGGGTATTGGCAAGTAGAGCTGATAGATACAGCTAGGGAGAGGTCGGCCTTCATCACTCCAATAGGCTTATTTGAGTTTAAAATAATGCCTTTCAGAATGAAGAACACCCCGGCCACTTTCCAAAGGTTGGTGAACCAGGTATTAAATGGTGCTGAGAAGTACACCGTGGTGTAACTGGATGACATTGCCATCTTTAGTACCAGCTGGGAGGAACACCTATCCCAACTTAGGGAAGTGCTGGACAGGATACAGAGGCAGGCTCATTGTCAAAGCCGAGAAGTGCCAGGTGGCTATGGGAGAAGTGGCATACCTCGGGCATGTGGTAGGCTGGGGACAGCTCCATCCTAACCAAATAAAAATAGAGGCAATCCAGGCATGGCCCAGACCAGAAACTTAGAAGCAGGTCAGGAGTTTTCTTGGGACAGCAGGGTACTATGGAAAATTTGTACCCAATTACAGTGCCTTGGCTGCTCCTCTATCTGACCTGACAAAGAAAAAGATGCCCAAGAAAATCACCTGGGGCCCAGCCTGTGAGGAAGCCTTTACCAGACTAAAGGAGGCACTGTGCAGTGCTCCTGTGTTGACAAGTTCTGACTATAGTAAAACCTTTATAGTTCAGACTGTCACCTCAGATGTGGGTATTGGGGCAGTACTAAGTCAGACATCCAGCCAGGGGAGGGATCACCCAATAGCCTATCTGAGTAAAAAGTTACTTCCCCGGGAACAGGCATACTCCACGGTGGAAAAGGAGTGTCTGGCCATAGTGTGGGCCCTAAAGAAATTGGAGCCATACTTGTATGGGCAGCATTTTGTGGTGCAGACTGACCACAACCCCGGTTTGGCTGATGCAGATGGGGAAAAACAACGGTCGATTGCTAAGATGGAGTCTTGCTTTGCAAGGATATGATATGACCATTCTACATATGGCTGGAAAACAATATAAGAACTCAGATGGGCTGTCCAGGGTCTATGATGAGTGAACTTATTTGGGAAGCTCATCCCATGCAGGGATACAGCCCGCATTCAGTCTAGGTGAGGAGGATTGTGATGTGGACAGCCAGTTCTGAGTGATGTATGATCATTTTTTGTAAATATAAAAATGGGTTATGGACTGTCTGTCATGATAGATGCTGAAACACCATGTGAAACTAATTGACACATCAAACCCCCCAGGGATAAGTTCAAAGGACAGAAGGTAGCTTAAACTGCAGATATCTGAGGTGCAATTATCTTGTTAGTTTGCTTTGAAGGCAGGAACCAAGATATCCATTTTATAATGCCCTCAGTGAGATCCTTTGATGTGCACTAGGTGTCCTGAGAAAAGGACACAGGCCAGTGTTATGGGTATCCTCCCAGGAAGCAGCTCATTTCATCAGAGACCTTTGATATCTGGGATACCAGGTCCCTGACTAAATTAAGGAGTCCAATATACATTTGCTTTGAATATACAGTGACTTACATCAAAGAGACTTTTAGGTATCGGTGAAGCAGAGCACAGACCGGTTGGACCAGTCACAGGAAGAGAGGCGATTCATTTGGTCATCTATTATTTTTTTAAATATCTTAGTAGGACATCCTGCATTATAAAATATAAATTGTAATAAACCAAAAGGCAGAGTTAGGTGACCTCGGAGAGAAGGCCAGCTCAAGACTGCTTTAAATATACTGAGCAGTCCTTACAGAGAGACATTCATTTTCCATTTACTGACTGAGAGAAGAGAAACCACGAAGCACTGAAAGATTAAGAAGTAAGGACCTTAAACAAGACTAGTCTGAGTGTATGTAGGAATCTGCACTTTTAAACCTGTTTGTTTTAAGGCTGTATGTGTTGGGATATCTTGTTCTGTATTTTACTATTTTGCTATTTTATCTATTTTAAAGTAAAGATATATATTTTAAAAACAGAAACTGATTGGTATGCCTTGAAACTTCTTTTTATGTAAGTGGAGCTTAGAATGTTTATAGTTGACACTGTGCATGAGCTTATTGTGATACCAAACTAGGGAAACAGATAAGAGTTCTCTAAGGTCTTGCATAGAGTTCTAAGGGTTCATTTGCAATACCTGGTTAGGTGCTCATGGGCAAAGATATCTGGCCCCCCCGAAGACAGACTTATCTGAGCCTGACAATTGGGTACACTAACAAGAGGTTATCAGTTGGGATTAAGGTGACTTGAACCCACAAAACAGACAAGAGGGTTACCTTGTTCTGTTAAACTGTTCACAATTCTACGCTCAGAGGTTGGCACTTTGGGAGTAGAACGCTGACCGGCTGAGCAGGTTTGTGACAGGCCACATCCACCACCCCTCACTGATCCACATTCCTAGTCACCCAGTCAAAGAAATCTATCACATTTGTTTGAAAAGATCTTCCCCCTGTGAATCGAGGCTGCCTCAGATCCTGTGCCAGTTGTATTTGAGATATATCACAAACCTTTCTCTTAGTAGTGATTCCATTAGTTTCCTCACCACCAAGGTCAGGCTGACTGGCCTGTAGTTGCCAGCCTCCCTACTCCCACTTTTTTGGAGAGGGACTACATTCCCCCTTCTATAGCCTTTGGTACTATACCTGTTTCCAGTGGACTGTTGCACAGGGCTGCCAGTGCTCCTGCCAGTACCTCGCTGAGTTGTCTTAATACTCTGGAATTATCCCATCTGGCCCCACTGCCTTGTCCACCATCAGAGAGGCAAGTTCCTTAAAGACACTCTCCTTCTTAAATGGATAGGTGTCAACCTCCCTCCCAGTGGTGCTTATGTAGCCTAACGTTGTTCTCTCCCCTTCCCCTTTCCCTTCCTCTGTGAATAATGAACAAAAATACTTGTTCAGATTTCTAGTTTTTCTTGGTACCCCTCTGCACACTTCCCTCCTTCACTTTTTAGTCTCACAATCCCACTCTTAATCTTGTTTCTTTTACTGACATGCTTGAAAAAGTTCTTGTTCCCTTTTGTTATTGCCTGGGCTATTTTTAATTCTGTTTCCACCTTTGCACTCCTGACTGCTTTCCTTGCCTCCCTCTGCTTCTCCAGATACAGTGCCCTGTCTTTTCCCTCTGTGTTTCCTTGTACTGTACCTCCTGAATGCCACCCTTTTTGACCTTACCTTCTTGGTCACTGTGCACTTGGCAGTTGCACCCCTATTGTTAGAGTTCAACCTTCACTTCTATGTTGAACTCGAAATGCTGCACTTTAATTAAGCAATAAGGCATGACCAAGGGTTATGTTAATGGTCTGTTAATCACCTTCTAGGGGTGTAATGTGGCACAAGGTTCAGCCGAGTGCCACATGCCCCTAGAGGGTGACTAACTGACCATTAACATAATCTCTGGGAGTGCCTTATTGCTATTTTAATAAAAAATGTTTTTAAACAGCGTCAAACCTTGTTCAGCATATGGTTAAGCTCTACATGTATGTTAATAAAATATTAACATAAGGCTATTAGAATGTTTGCAGCCAATCAGAAAGCTCCATTTCTCAGACACTTTTTATAATAACTTTAAACTGTTCAAGCAATTCATATGAAAATTTGCATGCACCATCAGGGACCAAAGATCTCTTGATGTGATAAGTTTCGTTCCAGTCGGATGTCTGGGTGTGGAGATACAGGGTCAAAAAAATGTAAAAAATTACCATTTTTTGTCAAATTCTTTGTCATGCTGCTGTGCAGAAACAGTGTGGACTGTTTGTCTGAAATTGTTAAGGTACAAAAGTCTTGCATCACAGATGTGCCTTGTGAAGATTTGGTGAAAAAAATATTAATCCGTTCCAAAGTTATTAAATTGTAAGTTTTCCCATTATTTCCTATCGGAATTCCATTCTCCAGTTAGATGTGAGTCTCGAGAAGGATCCTTTGTCTCAAATGACTAATCCTTTTTCACAAGCAGGTTGTTCTGTGTCACAAATAGGAAGTCTTTTTTTGTGCTGCTGCCATTTTGTTTTACAGTTCATGACAGAAACAAAGTCAAGTAACTCTAAACAGTTATGTGATAAGGAGAAACCAACACATGTAGCTTGCTTTTTGGGACCCCCCTCAGTTGGATTCTGCTCTTGCCTGTTGAAGCAATGCCCTTGAATATTTTTTCCAGATTACAAATCTTTTTTCTTGACTCGTGATACGAAAAAAGATTTTTTTTGTATCACAAGTAGTCATGAAAAAGGATCCCTTTTCATTATGGGAAATCCTTTCCCTGGTATTTAATGGCACCTGCCAACCTCTGATCACTGTTCATGTAGTTTCTCTGGAGTCTAGTTGCACCCACCACCCTCTCATCATTGGCCACATTGTTTCCCTGGTGTGTAGTGGCACCCTCCCACCCCTCATCACTGTCCATGCCCTGAAAATGTATAATGGTGCCCTGGTAGTCCAGTGGTCCCTCCTCCCCCCGCCATTCTCCGATCACCATCCCCATATGTAGAAAAAAAACCTGGTAGTCCAGTAGTCCTTCCCTCCTACCCGATCACCAGTCACCAATTACCTTTCCACTGATTTAAAAAAAAAAATTCCCTGTTAGTCCAGTGGTCCCTCCCCCATTCTCTGATCACTGTCCCCATAAAAATAAATAAATAACCTGGTAGTCTTGTGATCTCTTCCTACTCCCCAAACACCAATTGCCTTTCCGTTCTTTATGTTTTTTACATTTCCCTGGTAGTGTACTGGTCCCATCCTCCTCCTCGATCGCCGTCCTGTGAAATGCACCTGAACATATCCCTGATGGCATAGTGCCCCCCACAACCCCACCCTGCAAGGTAGTAACCCACCATTCTACTCCCCCCATCCCAACCCTCAGCTGGCAACCAGCACAGCCCTCCTCTCACCACCATGGCTGGCCACTGACTGAGCTGTGAATGAGCGCATACATTAAACTTGCTCTTTATATACCTGATAGTGAGACATATTATAAGGGTGCAGTCAGTTAGGGTTCAACCTTCATTTCTATGTTAAACATGAATGTTTGCACTTTAACAACTTTGCAGCTTTTCAAGCAATTTGCATGGCACTTTGCATGCACCATCAGGGACCAAGCATCTCTTGATGTAACAAGTTTCGTTCTATTCAGATGTCTGGTTGCAGTGGTAAGGAGTGTCACAAAATGTGCAAATTACCATTTTTTGGACAAATTGCAAAAAAGGATCATGTTTCACTATCCCTTTTTCACAATTTGTGAAATACAATTTGGCCATGTGAAAAAAAAAAACATTATAAGTAAAGTATCAGAAAAGTAACCCCAGAATTGGATTGTAGGGGTCCCAATTAGGTAAACACATCTGTTGGTGTACTAAACCCTTCATTTTCTTGAGTTATTTAATTTTGTTGTCTCCCCTAACTGAAAACAAGATGGTGGAAGCATGGAAAAAGATTCTGCATTTGTGGGAAAAGTTCCTGTGTTTGTAAAAAAGTATTCGACATTTGCGATAAAGAACCTTTTCTTTGAATGGGACATCTAACTGGTCCCATAGGAAATAATGGGAAACTTTGAAATTTAATAACTTTGGAATTAATTAATATATTTTTCATGAAATCTTCAAAAGGCACACCTGTGAGTTAAGATATTTGTACCCTAAAATTTTCAGACCAAAATTCCACACCTCCTGAACATGGCAGGTATCATTTTTCAAATCCCCTTTGAAACTTGTTTCCATAGTCTCACAGGGAAATCACCATTCAGACGAGATTTTAAAAATTTCACCTGTCTTGATCATAACATCAGGTCATAAAAATTCCCAACATACCTGCCTCTGGCCATGCTTACAATGGTGTTTAGTGTCTCCCACTATCAATGGGTACCAGGAGAATTCTGACCACACTGGTGTCAGTGTTCTATGTGTCTCCCACTGTCAAGGGGGACTGGAAGAAGTCCACCCATGCAGATGGCTCTGATACCACTGATGCAGCCAAGCTGCCATTGTTTCCTGCTTGCATAGAATGCATGGCAAGCAGCAAGTATGACATCAGCTGTCCATACATCATCCTACATGTCACTTCTGATGTCACTGAACATACTCTACCCCTGGGCTTATGGTCCCTCTCCAGCATGGCTTGCATTGGCCCTCAGAGAGGTTGTATAAATGTACCTCAGCATCAGTGTGGGAGGAGGAGTCAAGACCGGAGCGGACTGCTGCAGCTTCCGGTGTGGCTATGTAAACAGGCTTTTATACTGTAAAAGTGTACCACGCTCTTGTAATGCTTTAAATGCTGGCGTCTAAACAGATAGTTGCAGCAATCAAGCAGGATGACTTTGCAAAGCTTCAGAAATGGAGACCATCTTTCAGATTAAACATTAAACCGAGATCCTATCTGTCTGTTCCAGTGGCTGTTCACGTGGACATAAAAGATCCTGTGGCACTTCTCAGAAAGAGTATGGCCAATTTCCTCCATTCACTAAAAACACAATACCACCAACAGCTTAATCAGGTTCATAGTAGGTTGTCTTCCATCTGTCATGTAGCACTCCTCTCCCGATATTTGCTGGCTTAGTAGGACACTGGCATCTGATTTCCAAATCCTTGAGGACTGGTTTTTGGACAATCAGCTAGTTCTCAACACCCAAAAAAAACAAATGTATGATATTCTTAAACCCCACCACCACCCCTCAACCTCACCTAATTCTCACTATCATCTCCCATGCTGGTGATACCCTTGAATCAGTGCAATCATTTAAATACCTGGGTATCACCTTGAATACCTCCACTCCTTTAATACTCATGTGGCACTCCTTATGAAGACACTAAATCAGAAACCGGGTCTGCTCTACCGCCTTCGCCCATTCCTCTCCTCAGTCTCCTGGAACAAAATTGATACCCCCCCACCCTTCTCCCCCTGCTTACCTATAGCACTTTGCTGCAGTATGCGACCGCATGTTGACATCATGCACTGTGAAGACCATCACAGGAACAGAATCGACGAAAAGCATTGGGTCACTGTGATGGTCCCTGCAGCCACTGCCAGTACATCTCCCGGTGTTTCACCCTCTCTCCAAGACAACTCTGACTCGAGTTGTATAAATAGAGACTGGGGGGGTCAGGGTGGAGCTCCCAACATGGGGGGGGTTCGAGTGTCACAGCCCCCTGAAGAAAACACACCGGCATCCCAACAGTACAATGTCGACACTCAGCATTGTGTCTGTCACTGTCAGGGATGTCGCAGCACTATGGGAAAACCATCTGCTACTTCTTTCTACTAATGCAACCATCCTGACATGCCTTAGATAACTTTACTACCATGTTGGTAGGTTTACCTTAGCGGTTAATGCACAACACCACCACTGTGATGTGCTTTCATCCTTGGGATGGCCTACTTACGAGTCTAAGCTCCAGCTTATAACCCTCGGCTTTATCTACAAGTTGGTTCACCTTCACCTTCCCCATCTTACAGATAAAATTCTGCTAAAGCAGCCCTCTCGCATGCTTAGTTCCTCCTTCTCCCTTCCCTTTCTGGTAATGCCTACTCTGCAGTTATTCGTGTGAAAAAGATCTTTCACCTTCTCCACCTTGTCCTTATGGAACTCCTTACTGCATACAATTTTATCCTGTTCTTCCCGCTCCCTGTTCCAACACTCCCTCCAGCTCCACCTCTCAATCTCCTCTGTCTGTACTTGCTTCAGATGATAGCACTCTCGCCACATGTGCCCCATCTCCTTGGGTGTGGCCAACCTCTTGTGCCTCTGTATTGCTGTATCCATCACTGCCTTTGGGCTTTATGTGTGACACATGATCTAACTGTAATGTATTAGCTTGAAATATTGTTGCACTGCTTGTTTGTTTTACATTCGCTGTAAGTTGAAGATCTCCTTCTAAATCCTGCTCTTGTTCAACTGTAAGCAATGCACTCTATCCCTGTACCTGCATGTAACCATTTTTGTATGCATCAACCTTGTTAATGTTCTGTGTGATCCTGGTTCACCCCTGAAAACGGGACTATGTTGTCTCAGTGGGCCCACCCGGTTACCAAAATCCAAAATAAAATAAATGTATCGCTTCTTCCCCTGGGATGAGGCTGAAACTGACAGAATTGCCTAGGCCTCCTTACCTGATCAACAGTAACTTACTAAATACATTATTGTTTTAGCCTTTTTATGTTGTTTCGGTACTTCATGTTATTTTTCTTATGTACTAATTTTTTTTACATATTGATTTTTTGTCTTTTACGACTGATTGTACCGTTTCAGATTGTTCCTGTTTAAATAAAGATTTTTTTACTCCACTGAACATACCAGGTTAACAAAAACAATGCTGTCAGTCACTATAGTGAACCCCTCTATAAGGAATTTTTGCTATACTGAACACCTGTGATGGTTCCTTCTGTCGTCTAATGAGGCATATTAACAGATCACTAAGTCACTACTGGGATCCATATAGCTATAGTGTACTAATTGTCTGGCTCTTTATAAAAAGTACTGTAACTAAAAATAAATAAAGTAAGTTACCCATTCTGCTCAATGGAACTAAATGATTCTGAAGCTTTCAATGCATTTTAGAAAAACAGCAGCAGATTAATAACAAGTGGGCATTTAAAGTCTCTTTTAGTTAGGCAAGGTACAGCAAATGTCACATGATGTAATTTCTTCTTCAGTTTTGTTCAGTGCCCAAAATAAATCTCTGCAGGATGCAAACAGATCTGACGTGCCTATTAGCAGCTTGGATATCCGATCTCTGAAAAAATTCAGATTTACCATGTTATCTCATTTCAATCTCCACTTATGCAGGTGGACTCCACGCACTCAGCTCGTGTGCCATAATGGCTTGTGGGCAGATTGAACAGAAAATTAAATTAATGCTAGCCATTTCTCAATCATTTTTCATTCTCATAAAATGATTAAAGCTGATGTAAGAGGGCTCATTAAAACTGAAAACATTAGGCTCATTAAAAAGCCATTAAAGCCATCTCACGCCTATGATTTATTTTATCATAACCTCATTTGATCACTGCTTAAAAGTCACTGGATCTCATCTTTCTTGTCTTTTAATATTGCACAAAAAGTTTCATGCACCACGTGGGCTTTTATGTGCAATTTCCTTACCACCCCTCTGTATTATTGCACTTTGGAGATTCCTTAATATTTGATCACAAACACTCAGAGGCCTGGTAAGTGCCAGCATGATTAGAGAGCTGGGAGTAGGTGTCGAAACTGAGATGCAACATGCATCTGGTTTAATGCTGCCTCATATTTACAAGCAAAAGATGTCAATGTCATAGGGCTCCCCTTTAGTATGCTCATACCAAGTATTCTCGATTTCTGTTGCTTTGGGGTTTGACCTGGAAGTATACCTGGCAGAAACAATGACTGCAATGACCCGAGGAGTCCCAACAGGGCAAAACACATTTCTGAATTTTGTCATCCTCCACCCCTAGACTGGATCAGATATTCAAACCTGTTTAAAAGATGCTATCTAAGCTGACCCAGAAGTGCAGGATTAGGGTTCTTCCTTAGCTCCCTATTTTTTTTATTTATATTTGTTTATTTACAGTTTGGTAACTTGGAAAGGCACATTGAGCCAAGGCTCATTTCCAGGTGCAACTCAGGGAAAGGGGGAAGGGAGTACAGACATACAGAGCAATTAGAAACATCCAAATTGCAAATACAGAATACATTGGCAGTCGAACCATGGTGAAAATAAGTGCAGAGCCCTCATGTGACTTAACAACAGCATGGGATCTCACTTTGAATAAAAGAGCAGTACGTGGGTTCTTACATGGCTACAATAAATGACACATGCTAAAATGCATAAGATTAGGCACCTCATAGATTAGAGAAGACTGGGGGCCAGCAGCTCAGGTGGCCCAGTTAGGGGAGAAATAGGTGAGGGGAGGGACAGGAAAGGCTGGGAGAGGAGGGCATAATTCTTATAAGGGATGGATCAATGCAAAGGACTTGTGACAAAAGATTTTGACACAAAAGGTGACTTGCATCACAACCTGGGGCAATTGGGATTCTGAAATGCAGCTGCGTCAAATCCTGACACAGCTGCACCAAAGCCCCTTTGTACCATGGTTGCATCACACAACCAGGTGCTCCAGGTTGCAAGGGGGTGTGCACCAAGGTGGGGATGCAACATCCCCTTTTTGGGGATTTTGCAAGCTCCGCCATGGATGGAGCAGGGGGCTTCATTTAGACCAGCCAGGAGGTGGTCTAAGTGACTTGTGCCTTTGGGAGGGGGGCTGACAATGGGCTGCCAGGGGTCAAAGGGGCATGGAAGGTTGCATGTGGGGGTCAGGGAAACAGCTGGAAATAACAGGAGTAATGTGGCATTCAGCTGGGTGCATTTGCTGTTATTTGCATTTATTCTTGACTATCAATACTGAGTAGAATACTGCACAGTACTGTACCAATTAACAAAACTGTACTACTGTACCATGTATTATTCCACTCCATAATGATAGACATGAATACATTGATTTAACAGCAAACAGACCCCGCTGGGTGCCACATTAACCCCATCATTCCCAGCTGTTTCCCCAAACCCCCCCATGCCACCTCCCTTGCCCATTCTGCACCTGGCCCCGTCCTGTCCAACACAGTATTACAAGGTACTTTTCCCTGGTAGTCTAGTGTTCCCCCTACCCTATGTTCCTAGATACATGTAAATATCATGGTCCTGGTGGTCTGGCAGTCCCCTGTCCTCAGATATATTATTAATATAGCAGCCCTGGTAGTCTAGCTCTCCTCGCCCCGATTCCTGATCTCCCCAGTACCATTTATGTAACAGTCTCTGGTGGTCTATTGGCCCCCTCACCCCAGCAGGCAGTGTCCTGCCACCCTGCTCCTCCCATCTCATAGCCGAGCGGGTGATCCTTCAGCCTCCCTGTCCACCATGGCTGGCTGCCAGCTGGAAGAGGCTGGCCAGTGGCGCATACTGTATACAGTCGTGCTCACTGAATGACAACTCACTCTGAGCTGTCAATCAATGCCAATGAGGCGCATATTGTATACAGTGTGTGCTCATTGATGGCTCAGTTGGTGGTCGGCCATGGTGGAAGGGGAAGGCTGTGCTGGTCCAGGGATTTGACCTCCCTGCCCAGCACAACACTAGAGGGGCTGGTATGCGGTGGAGGGCTGTGACTCTACATGACAGGAGGGGGCCAGGGGCAGAAGGGGCGTGGGGTGCTAGGGTTCAGAAGGACTGGGGGCATAGAAGGGGCCATTCGCTGAGCCATACTGGGACCCCTTGGGGGGTCCTGGGACAGACATTGCAATGGGCCCCGATGGGCACAGCTCTGGTAGCTGCCCCATAGGTAGCCAGCTCACATACGCCTGTATGTGGGAGGCAGCCTGCCACAACATGGGAGGGTGGGTACCAGGGGACATAATACCAAGAGATGTTATCCCCACCAGTGGCATCCCTCACCGTGCACCTTCAGCTTACCGTTTACAGGCTTATGTGAGCTGGCTACCTATGGGGCAGCTGCCAGGGCTGTGCCCACCTGGGGCTATTGCAATGTCTGTCCCTTGACCCCTCCAAGTGGTCTCATCCAGTAGGCAGTATGGCTTAGCAGATGGCACTTCATTGGGTGCCACATTGCAACCTGCTTTGCCCACAGTCCTTCTGACCCATCTATGGCATGCCCTATGCTCCTTCTGCCCCCAGCAGCCCAGTTTCAGACCCTGTCCCTCTTCACCACAGTGTGAGGCACAGGCGCGCATCCCTTAGACCACCTCCTGGCCGGTCTAAGTGGAACCCCTTTCTGCGTTCACAGCAGGGCTTACAAAATCACAAAAAAGGGGATATTGCAGTCTCACCATGACGTAAGTCCCCAATACATGCAGAGATTCAATTGCATATTTTCTTAGACAGACAAACACACCCTCAGATAGGCACCTGTACACACACACACACCCTCATGCATGCACTTGTACATGCACTCTCTGGCAGGCACACACACACACACAGTCAAATATACACACACACTTTCAAACATGCACACACACAACCTCAGACACACGTACACACAACATTCTGATATGTCCACATATATACTCCCAATACATGTACACCATCTTAGACACGTACACCCACAAGCAGATCAACATAATGAGGCACATACACACACACACACACACACATATGCAAACACAAGCACTAACATGAACAGACACCACTTCAGACACACATACATGGTATAAAGCACAGAGTTCTCGGTTTTCTCACTTGTGGCCTAGTGGGTACAATGTTTGCCTTCCACCCATGGCACCACAAATTCATGTCCTGAGGCCAGCTGGCAATGGCAGAAATTGGCAAGGAAGTCCAACAGATGCATTCTCCACTCAAAGATTGCCTCCTGTACACTATATAGACCGACTGCCCACTAGTGTTTTAGGGGAGGAGGGAGCTGTTCTTCCAGGAAAGTCCTTAGTTCCACGTGTCACACTGCTGACAGTGAGGAAGAGTCCTGAGAACATTCAGATGTTGACACCAAGCCCATTCCTGCCCTACTTAGCAGTTTATGGACTGCATGGTAACAGGCTGTGGTTGGATCCAGTTCCTTGGAATGATGGCAGTTGTGGGGCCAGGTGGTAGGTGGGAATCCATGGAGAGAACAAGAAACTAATAAAACAGTATGATATTTTTATTTTCCCCATCCAATGCATAGTACTCCCTTGTTTCAAAGTGTCACCAACTCTTGTCTCTCTTCCATACCATGTAATGTGTGCTGTCTATGTGGCACCACCTTTCTTTCCCCTGTCCCATACCAAGTAATTGCCCGTATCTAAATGGTACCTCTTCTTTCTCCCTGTTCCCATAACAAGTAATCCCTGATGTCCGATATTCAAAATTTTTCATGGGTGCAAAACTGAGTTTGCCCATGCAAACTGGGATTAGCACAGATGGTCAATACTGAAATGATCCGTTAGCATGGGCAAACTTGGTTTGCACCTGGGCAACAGTCAGAAGGGGGCACAATGTAAATGAAGGGGCAGGGATCTGAATATTGGCACAGTCTAATATTTAGAGTATGTGTGCTGTGCAAGTCTGTTTTACATGGGTGGCATGCACACTGCTGACCCAAACCCAAACTTACTCCCTGAGGAAGTGGAGCACCCCCATGACTTTCAACACAGTAGTCCCTGGCATCTAGAGGTGCCCTCCCTGGCTGATTGCTGGCCTGATAATAAAAACAGAGATTTCCTGGTGTCTATTGATCTGCCCCCTCCCCAACTGATCACCAGTCTGATAATAAAAAGAGATATGCCCTGGCATCTAGTGGTCCCCCCTCCACCAATCCACCAATCATCGGCCTGATAAGAACAATAGAGTTTCCCCGATCTCTAGTTTTCCTTCCCCTCCACCGATCACCAGCCCGATAATAAAAATAAATGCTCCCTGGTGTGTAGTGGCCCCCCCACTGACCGCTGGCCTGTGACATACATGGGGCTGTGCCTTACCATGCACTGCTACTCCAAATCATGGGACATAGGCTCCTAGACTCTGCTCCTTTCTGCATCGGGCTCAGGGTCCAGGATGCAGGATTCATTGTCGCAGCTTGCGGCACACGTATGTGAATCCAGCCCTAATTGTCTGAGAGGCATCACCTGTTGTGTGCACCTTGATCAGAAATATGTTTGCATTTTGTATGGTTTTGCACAACTGTACCTGCAAAAATAAAGTAAGCCTGTGTTTTTGAATAATTCTGGTGTGAGACTGTTTTTTTCATGTTCAGAGTGTATGTTACCTATGTAGCTACATTTGTTTGAACTCTGTTTGGTGAGCCTGAACACCTCACTACTTTTGTAGTAGCCCCTCCTTAACAGTGCATTTTTTTTACTTATATTTTATTCATTTTCATAGGTATCATAGGTGTTTACAAGCTAATGTAGACATGAGTCCATAATGCTTGCCAAATAAAACTAACTTAATTAAGACAGTATTTGATTCTGTCCACCATTGCTGAATCCAAATTTAATTTGAAAGAATCAATATTTGGTCTATCTATCACTCCAGCTGGGAAGTAGTTTCAAGTTGGGACATACCTGATGCTGAATCAGTTCTTCCTTCTTTGAGTATTCCATTTACCCAAATGTAACAGTTTTCTGTGTCTTCTATTGCTAACTCTGTAATCCGAAATTGCAAGGCCTAGTCCATTACTGAGGGCAGGATCCCTTAGTGCGCTGTAAATAAGACACATATCTCCTCTCAGTCTTCTATACTGGAGTGTGTACATGTTGAGGAGTTTCAGCCTTTCCTCATAGGTCTTGTCCTCCATCCCTGAGATGGCCTTAGTAAATCTACGCTGAACCCTCTCAACTTTAAAAAAAGATGTCCTCTTTATTGTATGGAGACCACACCTGGACACAGTACTCAAGGTGCGGCCTGACCAAAGCAACATATAAAGGGAGCAATACCTCCTAGTGCGACTAGCTATGTGTCTAAATATACAGTTAATGTTTTGATTTGCCTTGTTTGTTTGGATACTGCAGTGGGTTCTGAATTTTAGATCGGGGTGACAAGAATGCCTAAGTCTTTTTCTTGGATGGTTTCAAGTAAAGTTTCAGTCCCCAGTTTATATTTAAAATGTTGATTATGTAAACCCAAGAGCAGAATTTTGCATTTAGCAGTGTTCAGGACAAGCTTGTTACTACAAGACAAACTTGAAATTTTATCCAAAATGAGCTGAAGGGCGGAGCTGGCAGTTGTGTTGTTCACCACAGTACCTATGTGACAATTGTCAGCAAATTTTAACATTCATATGTTGGGGTTATCGGTGGTAAGTGTAGAGACGTATATGTTAAAAAGGCAGGGACCCAAAACAGACCCTTGTGGGACACCATTAGAAACAGGCACCCAATTGGAGAATTCTTCATTAATAACGACTCTGTTTCCTTCCCTCCAACCAGCTAGCAATCCAGTTTATAATATTATTTTTTAGTTTAAATGCTCTCAATGTGGCTATAAGCTCGAGATGTGGTAACTTGTCAAAAGCTTTAGCGAAATCTAAGAACATGGGGTCCACAGAATTACCCTGATCTACTTCACTCATAACCTTGTCATAAAAGGTTAGTAGATTAGTTTGACAAAATTTAGATTTAGTGAACCCATGTTGAAGAAGGTCGGATAACTCATTTAGACACATGGAGTCCAAGATAAGATCTTTAATAATGTTTTCTATAATTTTCCCAATGAAAGAAGTTAGGCTGATGGGCCTATAATTCTTGGGGTTATTTTTTGAACCTTTCTTATGAATAGGTACCAAGGATGCTATGTTCCAATCTTGCGGAACTTCCTCTGAGTCGAGAGAATGCTGAAAAATATTGGTTAAAGGAAGAAAAATAGATTCAGAAAGTTCTTTTAACACCATGGGATGAATTTCATCTGGACCTGGTGATTTGTTTATGTCCACTCACTTTAACCTATCCATAACATCTTCAGGTTGAATGGTGAATGTGACTGGGTGACGAAGTCCCTACTGTACCTGTTATGCCATGACTGTTTTCATTAAACACCGTACAGAAATATTGGTTCTGTATCTCAGCACAGCAGCCTCTTGGTTACTAGCTATTTTACCAGAAATGGTGGAAAATGGTCCTATAGTATTTGTTCTACCCTTAACTTTATTAACATGTGAAAAGAAAGCTTTTTTGTTATCCTTTACCCTGGTGGTCAACTGTAACTCGTATTGGGATTTTGCTCTTTTAATCTTGGTTTTTATATTTTTTACCACCGCCCTGTACTTGATACTTAAATGGGTTAAACCCTTTTTTATTTGCTTGAGCAATTTGTTTTTCTTATTAATCAAACACTTTTATTGTGGGGTACATCCAACCAGGAATATTTTAATGTTTGGTGCCATATTTTTTTATTGTTGGAATATTATTTTTTATTAAATTATAAAACTTAGCAGTTACATTATGCCACATAGAAAAAGAATAATTATACAATGGCAAGTACAATAGGTATTAATAATAAAGATTTAAGGCTCACAAGAGCTGAATACAAAATAAGGAAAGTAATTTGTAACAGAATGAAACACTTGCAGATTAGCAGGCACAGACAGATGAAGAGGGATACCCTGCTGAAGCCCATGGGAGCAGGGTGGATAGCTGAACACCGAGACTGATTAATGACAACTCTACTCAGTTTTTTGCAGAGCAAGATGGTGGTCACGGTTAATGAGAGACATTGTAGTGGCCGGGGTGCATTACTTGTACATCCCTATCTCACCATTTTATTTTGTCTTTTTTTAGCCTTTTTTTTTAACTGTGTTTTAAGTGCAGCTGCTATTAGATTTGTGCTGAGTGAGTAGGATAGGCAGAGAGCTGTAGCGGAGTGGGTGACAGCTGAGAGAGTGGAAGTGAGCAGAGTCTAGCTTGCCAAAATCGTAGAAGAAATAAAGAATAAGGTAAATGGTTTGCTGACTGTTGGTAGCTGAGTAGAAACCATTGAGAGCTAAAGCAAGGGCTGAGATGAGTAAGCAAAGGCTTGTGGGGAGGCAGGTAGGTGGTCTGTGGGGACTAGGGGGAAGTAAAAGTAAACTGAAACTGTAGTTTAAATAGTGAAAAACTTTTTTTTTAAAGGAAATATTTTACTGTAATGAAATGCTGTCTCTTGATTGTTTTAAGAGGACTGCAGAGGATAATTTTGTGTATGGAGTGAGTAAATAACTATGTTTTTTGATATTGTGAATTTAACTTTTTTGGCTTGTGATGGAGCTGATGCAGAATGAGTGCTGCTTGATAAATGGAACTACAGTAGGTAATGCCAGCCGGCCACGGGGTTGGGGGACTGAAGACGAGTTTACTATATGTATAAATACGCGAGGATGAGTTTACTATCTGTGGTTCAGATTAACTGAGTCATGCAATGGCTTTTGTGTCATATGTATCATTCAGTGACTTCAGAAATAAAACATGGATAATAATGCATGTAGTTAATTACACACAGCGCACCAACATCCTAGGTGGATTGGCAGGTCAAATATGGTGACAGCTTTCTGTTGACTTGACTCAGTTGACAGACACCTGTCACAGATTTTGCAATCATAAATTGTAGAAAATCAAATGGACATGAACAAAATAGGTAAAGATATACTGGTTAGCCTTAATTAACCAGTGCCGGTGGGACCTCAACAGCATATGTGAATTACGAAGCTCCGTAAACCATGGCCATAATAAAACCGCAGCAACACCTGTAAAAGCCATCGGAGATGCTGTACTCGCACTGGACATCCACTTGCACTAGGTTTTAAAACAGTCGGCATGAGAGACAAGCCTCTTGATGGAAACACAGAACGTCGCAAACAGGTAGAAAACTAAATGAAAAAAAAAAATTACATTCGTGAAAACTTCCTTCAGATAAGTGAAAATTTAATGACAGCAACTGATACCAGACTGATCGATGATAGCAAACAGTGTGCTTTTGCTATATGAACTGATGAGACACAATCTCGTAACATCTCACTAGTATTATGAATTGCAATGTTCTAATAGTTTTAAATTGCTAAAAATTAATTGAAATAGTATTACAATACATACGCTGAAATGTGTTTTTAACCTAAAAATGTTTTAAAAAAAAGGTTTGACTTGTTCTGCTTTTTAAAGATGTTCTGGAATAAACGTTTAACTTAGTATTACAGGCACCATCCCTCTCATCTTCTTAAAACCAGTAAATATAAAAAATAAAACATGGGGGAAGTGTAGTTAACTCAGATTTTATGCACACCCTCAGTCTGTGATGCCCATAAAAACCTCTTGGGCTTCACCGTCGGGGTTTATGGGGCATCACACACCTTGGGTGTACATAAAATCCTCATTAACCACACTTCCCTATGCATTATTCTATATATTGCACATATGTATTGCAGTTACACTGCATGATCATCTTCAGTTCCAGCTGCGGTGTGAACGGGAGAACAAAGAAGAAGGGTTGGGTAGACTGGGCCTCTGGGACGTGCACGAGGGTGCTCAGTTGGGAGTGGGGACTGACGGATGGCGGCAAGGGGACTGGGAGTGCTGCCTTGCTGAGATTCCTACCCAGTGACTGACACAGTCAAAATCCAGCTGCTGTCCTACACAAGTAGAACACACGGATGCATGGTCATGGACTACAGGATGGAGGACAGGGCGGAGGCATTATTGTGTACACATTTGAATGTGTAGGTGCAATCTGCCAGCATTAGAACCAGACACACAAGATGGTTGATGATTTTATGACTAAGGATGAGGCATGCTGGTACTTGGTGGCACAGTACTACTATGTCAGCTACAGCCAGCTTCAGTACTTAGATTTCACTGTCTCATCCTGTTTATCTTCCGATCCAGTGACAGCAGCACCACTACCCCAAGACTGTCAAGAGAATAGCTGTCAAAACTGACATGGAGTGAGCAAACAGGGCATTGGCCTAAGTCTTTATTCATTTCAAGAAATGTGAGAATCTCCACATTGCCCATGCTCAGTCTGGTTCTGGTGTCACTCACAATTGCTCCATATAAGTGCTAAAACCATGCTCTGAATGCACACTGCTACATGGGCATGATAAGACATACACAGCTAGCTGAAACACCTCCGGCCAAACATACATTTTGGAGCTCCAGTATTCAAGTGGATCCAAGCCACTGGGAAGAACTTGGCAGTCTCTCCAGTAGTCTTCCAGCTGATGAGTGATATAAAAGGATCTGTTGAGAGTTGATTTCTTCTGGATCCTCATCATCATTAGGTTCATGGAAGACATTCGCTCTAGCAGTGATACCTCTACTGCAGGTAAAGACAAATGATAATCTGTCTCCTCATTCCACTCATGTTCATCTTCTTTTTGATGTTTCTGAACCTCAGGATCATTGGATGGACACGAATCAGCCATCTGCTACAAGTGGTGACATGGAACATCTTGCCACTGTTCAATGTCAGTGTCAGGGGAAGGATATTAATGAGCTGATCCTTGAACCATGGGTCCAATATAGTTGACAGGACATTCGATCTGCAGTTGAAGTCTTCTGTTGCCTTGCAGGAAATTCAGCAACGAGTCAGTGAAATCCTTTCTAATTTGTGATTCATCCTCATGGTCATATTGATACTTGGAACTCTTCTGCTGCAAGAATAAATGTAAACATCTGAGTTGTGGCGTTATCATGCTCATGCATGATGAGACGAACTGACATCCCTCATGACAGCATTGAATGGTTCTGAGACCTCCGCCAATGCCTTGACCAGATGCCAGCTGCTGGAAGACACCATGACATCTGCTCCACTGATTTTATTTCAGAGCAGATAGTCATAGATGGTCAGCTTCTGCTCTTGGAACTGCTCAAACATATGATATGTTGAGTTATATCACATCACACAGTCCTGTATCAGAGCATGTTCTAGAAGGTGTTTTCTCACTGCAGCATGTATGAATATACGAAGAAGTCAGCAGAAGAGGGATATTTGACCTATCTAGTCAGCTTATCTAGCAGTTTCTTCAGCTTAAGCTATTGACCCTGGCCCCCCTCCCCAATCCACCCTTCCCCTCTGTCCACCCCTCACTTGACACTTATTTTCCCTTTAACTCTATCCCAGCCTCTTTTGAAGCCATTCATCATCTTCAATGAAATAACCTTTTCCAGAAACACATTCCAACCCACCACCACCCTTTCCATTATGAAGTGCCTGCTAGCCTTTATTCTAAATCACCCCCTCTCGAACGTGAGACTGTGCCCCCATATGAACACATGCCGTTCCTTTCTGGCCCTTACAGAGTATGAAATTTGGGTACATATTTTGGTAACAGTACCCAATACATCCTCAACAACTCTGTTTTTGCTGAGCAGATTAAGCGCAATTGAGTGTAGGCAGTGGATGAGCTATGGCACATGCTTGTACCCACCATCATCCATAGCTTTCAGAACATTGGAAGCATTGTTAGGTGCAACCACACCAGCCTCTTGACCATTGCTTGTCAGCCAGTTATCTATTATTTCCTCCAGACTGTCCAGAAAATGACCAGAAGCATGAGTGTTGTCAAAACCAACTACAAACAGTGTTGCATAACATCTCTGTGCATTGTCAGAAAGACCAGCACCTTACCTTACACTGCTGCCAGTGCCCTCTAACCTTTTGCCTTCAGTGTCAGTAAGGAACACCCAATGTGCCATCACTTCTATGTAGTCCACTACTTGACCACTCACCCATATGTCTGTTGTCAAATGAACTTGTCAAATACAAGACTGCCATAGCTAAGGAAAACCTTGGAACAAATGTTCTTGTACAACTTGGGCAATGTTACTCAAGTGAAGAAATGTCTTGATGGCACACAGTAGTAAGGCTCAACCACATACATTAACCTGCAGAATGCACTTGCAGGGCTGGAGACAAAGGAGAATGGCAGTAAGTTTTTTTCCCAGAAGCTCTACCACAGCCCTGTCTATCTCTGTAACCTTTGCATGCCCTGAAGCAGTCTTTTCCATGCATTCTGCACATTATTGCAGGGTCAATTGCCACCTTATGGCTATGAATGAAGCATCCAGGAATGATGGAGAAGTTGGCCTTTCAGACTGGGATGAAGTACTACTATTCCTAGGTGTCTGTCTCTGGGGTCGCATGAGGTGCTCACCAATATGTCCCTGTTCTTCAGGTACAGCCAAGCGGTCATTGCAGCCCCTCACAATGATGATGTGTGCACAAGTGGGTGTGCACAGCAGAGGTGCTCAGAGCTGGTAGCCAATGCTTGCTGATCTTCACCAAACAAATCAGACAATGTAAATTTACAGTCACCTGTGCATATTTCTAAATATTCACATAAAGCAGAGCCTTTAGCTTTTTGGCAGGAACAGCAGGTTCAGGAGTTGGGCTCTGTCCTTCACCATTCCACCACCACCACCACCACCACCACCCCTGGTTAGAAGACCCACCAGCACCAGTTTTATGTTTTGGGAGGCACATGACCCACCTTTGGTAGTCATTTTACTCCAATGACCAACATTCTCAGAAATGGAAGATTTCCTGGGCATATTCTGCTTCTTCTTCTAACTAGCAGATACCTTCTCTTCTTCTTCAGTTTCCAGTGGTAACTCAACAGGATCAGGAATATTCTCCACTTTATCAGCACCATCATCAGATAATTCCCCTTCCTGTTCTTCAGCTTCTACCTCCTCAGCTGAGTGCTGTTTCTGTTGCTCATTTACAGGAGCATCCTTCTCAATAACAGCCAGAAGAGACCTGGGTTCTACTTCAACCAATGTAACATCATGGCTCATAGGTGGAACTGTTGTAGACATACTGGTGGCTTGCACTGCAGCTGCATGCTCAGTGGATGGACACTGGGGCTCAGGTAACAACCCACTTATGCACTGCATGTGTCCCATATGTTACATGATCAGTCCACACAACAGTGGTAGGTTTCTTAACCTTTCCACAGTATATGCCTCCATAGAAGATCCCTCCACAACATGATCACCAACACCACCAATGTCCACCCTAAATGTAGTGCTGCTAGCACCAGCACCACCATCATCAGATGCAGTACCACTACCAGTGCTACTACTACCACTACTAGACTTGGTGAGCAACTTGTTGTACACCAACTTGATGAGTCAGACTAATTGTCCACCAAGGCCATCACCTTCCACAACACTTGGAGTGGGGTGCACTCCTGCCTGACCTATCACACCTTTTTGGGAAGAACTCTGTGCCTCCACAATTCCCTCATTTTGAGGATGTACCCCTGAGACATTACCCTTCCCAGTGCCACCAATGCCACTAACATTGCACAAAAATGATCAAGCAAACCACCAATACCCCAAAAACATTTTTTTAAATGCTGTCACTTTAAATGGCTATAGACACTACAAATAGTAGTTGAGAAGTGCATCAACAACTAACTTGTCCAAAAAAAAAAATTAATACAGCAACACTTTATTTTAAATGAGCCTGCTGTCTCACTTGGGACCACACACAGTCAGTCAGTCACAGAGCACAGAGAAATAAACCTTTTTTATATATATTTTTATGCACAAAAATGGTCACGTAACCAACACGGATGGAGGAAGATTTTTTACCTGAAACACAGGTGTCCAGAGGGGCTACATTGTGCAGGATGATCCTCGTGCGCAAAGGTAGTTGCTGCAGCGGGAGGCAATGAGCCTGTTGCTCATTCTGTTCTTGAGGGAGGTTAGAGAGTGGTGGTGTTGATAGGGTGGAGAGGGGTAGCATGTTATCTTCTGTGTTATATGTGCATTTACAGTTTGAAGAGGTTTTGTGCAGGGTAAGGGCCATCGTAATTCCAGTTGTCTGCATGTCTGCATGTTGTCTACATGGGCCATTCATGTTTGTATTAAGGCCTGTTTATATCATTTGTGTTACCATATAAAGAAAACTAGCAAGTAAATGAGGGCAATGCTGTGTGGGGAGGGGTGGGGACCATTGTTGGGGAAGAGGTTCCTGGGGGACTTGACAGTATGGGAATCTTGAACATACTGACCTGGAATATTAATATGATGAAAATGACTTTGAAAACAAAGACAGTCTGGTCTTATATAAAAAAGGTCAAGGGAGACATTGTTATACTCCAGGAGACCCATATGGCCCACAAGGAGGTGGTCCATCTGAACAAAGCCTGAGGGGGGTAAAATATTTGTGGCTATCTTTACATTCAAGGGGGGTAACCATTTGGCTTTAGATGAGTCTCACTGTCCAGGTCCTGTTGCAGGAAGAGGACCTGATTTGGAGGTTCCTGGTGGTGGATATGAAGATGGGGGGAGTAAAAAGGTCATTGGTAGCAGTGAAAGGGCCACATTGACTGTCCTGACATTTTCATAAGCTAGTAGTTGCACTAGCAGCCTTCCTGGGTAGAATCGTCATTGGTGGGTGGATTACAACACTCCCATGGTCTCATAAAGGACAGATTGGCCCTCTGACAAGCAACCCACCGCATGGATCTGTAGCACTTAGAGAGAAGGGCTTGGTCAATGTCTGGCATTTTTTTGCGCCCAGCCAATAGGGAACACTCTTTATTTTCACACACACATGAGCCATATACCCACATTGATGTGGTCTCTGTATCAGTGGAGACCATCCATGATGTGGTTTTGGCTTTTTCTGGGCCACTGATCAAGTCAGATCATGTCCCTTTACTAGTGGTTATAGGAGGTGAGGGAGCAAACTCCCTAAAATGGTAGAGACTGGACATCGTGCTTTTTAGAGACAAGCCATTTAAACTGCAGCTAAAAGCAGCCCAAGTAGAGTTCTTCCCATTTAACAAACAAGGGCCTAAGAGCTGCCATGGCACCTGATAAACTCAGAGAACAGAGTACCCTAAAGGCCTGACTAAACCAGATGGTGTCGGCACACCTAGAGTGAAACCTGCTTCTGGCATAGGCAGGAGATTATTTCCAGGGGGACAGGGTGAAGTGTTTGTTCATTCATTCATTCTTTATTTTTATAAGGTGCTTTTCTTGTAACCAAAGTACATAAAACAATAAATAAACAAGATTAAAACTATCATAAATCATTATAAGCTCTACTAAAAAGATGTGTCTTCAAAGCTCCTTTAAAGCTTTGGACAGTCGGGCAATTTCGCACCGGACGAGGTAGAAATTCCACAGGGTGAGACCATAAAACTAAACAATCTTGCCCCTGAAGTTTTAAATGGACCCTGGGAATCTCTAACAATCCTCATCAGTGGATCGGAGAGAGCGGGAGGACAGTAGGGACAAAGGAGCTCTTTCAGGTAAGTAGGTCCCTGATCGTGTAGGGCTTTATAGGTCAGCAAACCGACTTTGAAGGTGATTCGCCAGAAAACTGGCAGCCAGTGCAGTCCGCAGAGCACAGGCATTATATGGCTAGCCCTAGAAGATCCAGTCAACAGCCTGGCTGCCGCATTCTGCACTAGCTGCAGACGGCGAAGTTCAACCCCAGGTAGCCCCAGGTAAAGGGCATTGCAATAGTCAAGGCGGGAGGTAACGAATGAGTGGACCAACGTTGGAAGATCCTCTGTAGGAACCAGGTGCTTCAACTGGGCGATATTCCTCAGATGATAAAAGGAAGTTTAGACTACCGCTGACACCTGAGATTTAAAAGTCAGACAGTCGTCAAATACTACACCCAGATTCCGCACCTGGTCTGAGGTCTTCAGCTGGACGCCCCCAAGCCATAAGCCTGAGGGCGATCCAGCTAACAAACCCGCTTCATAGTGACCCTTGTCCACAACCAACTCCTCAGTTTTTTCAGGGTTCAACCGCAGCCAACTCCCATTCATCCAGTTTTGAATCTCAGCAAGGCAGTCATTAAATATCGAAAAGGCAGCATCCTGGCTAGGCACAAAAGACATATACAGCTGGGTATCATCTGCATAGCAATGAAAATCTGGAAGTTAAAATCTGAGGAAGCCAATAAAGTCATAACAGAGATCACAGGGGCAAATGGAGCTATATCCCCTAATGAAAAAGACATTAGCTCTGCATTTCAAAACTTTTACTCAGAACTGTATTGTTTGGAGGTGGGAGAAAAAAAACCTGCCCTGGGGACATTTCTGGACCTACTACCCCTGCCCAAAATAGCTTTTCTGGACAGAGATTGTCTGGAAAGACCCTTCATCACAGGAGAAAATAGCCAGGGCATTGCAATTCATCAAGTCAGGCAAAATGCCTGGCCCTGATTGCTTCCCAACAAAATTCTATAAAATGCATTGGGTGATTCTTGGTGATCCATGGAGGACATGATCCTAGAACTCTTGGCTGGGGAGAACACCATTCCTTGCAGTATCTAGGACACTATTACTGTCCTCCCTAAGTCAAGCAAGGACCCCACCCAGTATAGGCTCCTACAGTCCTATTTCTCTGCTAAAGGGTGACTACAAAATCATTGCTAAACTTCTGGTGGACAGCCTGGAGGGGGACCTGCCAGGGCTTATTCTGCAGCACCAATGAGGGTTCATCAGTGGATGCTAGGCAAAACATTACATATGCCACACCTTGAACATCATGTGGCTATGGCTGGAAGGGGGTGCTCGACCTGGTCTGCTTGCGCTAGACGTGGAAAAGGCCCTTGACCGGGTCAAGTGGGCATTCATGTTTGCCATACTGGGGCAGCTGGGTTTTGGCACAAACAGATCTGGGATATCAGTCCTGTACCACTCCCATCAACCCCAGAGCCTTACAAATGGACACCTCTTCCCCCCTTCTCTCTTACCTGAGGCACACGACAGAGGTGTCCCCCCCCTATATTATGAGCTCACTGTCTAGCTCTTGGCACTAACCATAGGGAACATTTGGTGATCCAGGGCCAGTCTCATCGAGGTATCCACCACAAAATCTCGCTTTTTGCAGATGATGTGCTGCTGTTCCTGGCCAATCCATAGCTTGAGCTATGGATGCCTTCACAGAAATATTCCAGGTCCATAGTCCGATTATCAGGCCATAAAGTGAAATGGGCCAAGTGCGAATGACTTTCTGTGGGCAGGGGAGAGGGGTCCCTTAAGGAAAGCAGGAGTGTTACTGCAGCCAGTTACCTCCTTGAAATACCTAGGAGTTTGCCTCCCAAACAACTTGTCTGCATTGTGTGCTCTCAATCTAAAACCCCTCAGGCAAAAGCTAAAAAATGACTGGGACAGATGGAGATTTCTCCCCTTGACTGATAGGGAGAATAAGGACAGTCAAAACGTGCATACTCCCACAGTATCTGGACTGTTTCAGACACTTCAGTGCACATGCTTCCCAAACATTTCACTGCTATTAGGGATTACCTTACCAACTTCCTATGGCAGGGATGCAATGTAAAGGTTAAGCAAAGCTCCTTATGGTATGCAGTAGATAGAGAGGCTTAATGCTGTTGAATCTTAAGTTCTGCTATGCAGCAGTGCAGATGTCTTCTTGAAGGATTCTCAGAACCCCCAAAACAAAAAAGATGTGTGTAGGCAGAAAAGCAGTCAGCAGAGCTGGGAGGGAAGTATATTGCACACACAGTGATCCCCAGTCCTGGGAATAGGACTAACCAGAAGCCTCAGGAACCCCTTCACTAAGAATTCCCTTAATGTATGGTTACAGTTTGGCTGGCCCAGTGGCATAGAGAGCTGAAGCACTGTAAGCACCATATCCCTCATCTCATCACACCAGTGAACTGGGTTTGGGAATGAGCTTGGGTCTCTGGGGGTCAGCTGGTGAGGAGAGGGGGCCGACAGAAAATTGAGCAGTTGCCTGGCAGATCTCTTTTCGTGAACTGGGGTGATGGGTCTTCCTGGCTCTTGGCTGCCATCAGGTGGAGGCTTGGTGGTTGTGCTAATGGATGGGAGACAAGACATAGGTCTGAGAAGGGTGGAAGGGAGCCATGCCACCACAGCCTGGATGTAGATGAAGAAAACAGCGGAAAATGAGCAAACCAAGGCACATGACCCTGCCGTGTTACCTTGACCTGACCCTCCACTCTGGTTGGTGAGCATTCTGAATATGAGGACTCCAGGGCAGGAAAGGATGGCCATGGCCCTCCCCCTGGCCCTGCTTTAGGGAGGAATCACATGGGAACTAACCACCCAGCATGGAGGGAGGAAAGGAATGGTCAGAGGTGCCAAGGGACATGGCTGAATAGCCACCTGTCTGGCTCAGAGGATAAACACCTTTATGGCAAAAAAATAAAAAATATGGTTACAGTTGCATAAGAACATTGTGAACTCTCTAAGCCTCTCAGAAGATATGCAAGCTGCTATTTGGGATGGTGATCCCATGCCCCCCACACCAGGATTCGGGGGAATGGGCTACTGAGAGCCTCTCAAAGTGGTGGATTTATTTCAGGGGTGGGTGAGCTTTCCTTTAGGGATCAAATAGCTGAGTTCTTTCTGCCTCAGGATACTTCTATGCCAATCTGCAGGTGTGTACTAAGCTACAAAAGAGGATCGCACAGGCCCACCTGCCCCCAGACAGATCAGAGGAGAGGAGATCCTGTTCATGACCAGGTCACTGGCCAGGCCTCTACAACAATTTTATAAGCTCCAACTAGGCAGCCTACCTGACTCCATGGGGGTGACAAAAGAAGAGTGGGAATGCAATGTGGGGAACATAGTCTGCTTGTTGGGAGACTGGAATCAAATAGTGAAGGAGACGCCAAAGTGCTTAGCGAATAATAGATTGAGAGGTTTGCTTTAATGTTTTCCACAGGACCTACTTTACCCCAGCATTCGCACACTGAATAGACCCAGAAACTCCAGACTCATACTCCAGGTGCAAGGGAGCCAAGGGTTCTTTTGTATCATGGCCTGCACTTGTCTGAAATCCAACCTTTTGTTCAGAAGTTCCAGGTACTCTCTCAGGATGAAAAATCTCCTTTCATATTGTCTGGTGAGAGTGTGTCATTGGGTTTGAGTACTGGAGGAATTGAGGGTAGGCTACTCAAGCATCCACTTTGGAAACTGAGACAGGTGGTAGCCAAGAAGGTCCTAGCCCAATGTTGGAAGTAGAAGGCCCCTCTAATCATAGCACTATGGGTCTCAACACTGTTGGAGTGTATGAAACTGGAAAGGGTTCAATACACAGCCTTGGGAAGGGGGGAATGAAGAAGTGTCAAAATATGTGGGACCCTTTGGAATCAGCCTTGGGCTTCTTTTGGTTTCTAAGCTATTAAGCCTGTCAGATGAGGAAGGAGTAGGTCAATTAACTCAAACTTGATGGGATAAACCCAGGATAAAACAACAACTGGGGGGCAGTCTACAACCTTATGAAAAATCTTCCAGCATGTTGCAAAACTATGGTAATGTTCCAGATGTACTATACCCAGTAATGTGCATACATGCCTAATGTCACATACATGCTGAACTGTGACAATGTCCTTTGTAAACCATGCCTTGGTGGTGGATCTGTGTCACCTACAGCTTTACCCTCACACCCAAGAATGTGACAATAATGTGATATTCTTAAAATATGCACCATCTTGCTTGCTAATAAATAGAGTTTACAGAAAGAAAAAGATGCAGCATCCCGTACAGTTAGTCCGTGATTCACTCAGTTTTACATCTACCATCAGTGAGGTCCAGAGAGGGCAATTAAGTGACCTCGTCATTCAGTTTTTTCAACATGATAAAGCTAACTTAGTGATTGGGCTTCATTAATACTTTTTTGTGGGGTCATTTAAAGTTTGTCTTTTCTTTTATTTATTTTGTTTTTACTTTTGAGAATTCATTTATAATCCTCTGACAGGTTGCCATGTAGTACTTTGGCACCCGTACAAACAATCCATTTAAAAGTAACCTTGGGTCCACACAGTAGCTTGTTACACAGCTAGAGTTCTGTAACAGCAGCCTTAGCCAATTGGAAACTGCCATCATTTCTATGTTTCAAACAAAACCCTACTCAGGTCAACCAGTTCAAGGAACAGAGCTGATAGAATTTATTTTTTATTTTTATTTATTTCAGTTTAGGATTAATACTTTTGGATCAAGGACTTGTTTTCAAAGGTTCCAAGTCAGTTAAATGAACAGATAGGCAACATAACACATAGCACAGCAGTGGATTACAAAATAAGGTTACAGAAGGTTGCACATACTTTTAAGTTTAACTAATACATAGGAGTCTAGGTTTCACTAGCACATAGGAGTCAAACATTGTAAGTAACAGCACTAAGTGCGGGCATAGTAGTGTTAGAAACAGGAAAGAGGGGAGGCCAGGGATTGAGTCTCCACTGGGAAGTACAGGGGCAAGTGGGGTGGGGCATGGACAGTTGCCAGAGTAGTGGCCAGGGGTGAGAGAATGGGGAGGCAGCCCAAGGTAGGTATTGTCAGATGTTCACGATGTAGTTGATGGAGTGGGCGATCTGTGGGAGGGGTTGACAGTTTATTGTAGTGTAGACTATGCAAGGTAGGTATTTTGTGGGTAGGGGATTGGTTGAAGAGAGTGGGAGAGTGTAGGGGGCAATGGTTGGGTGGTTAGAGCGAAGAGGTGGATGGGACAGTCTAGGGGCCCTGATCATGGGCTAAGTGTGGCAGACACAGATTTATTTTTGTTCTAGCTGGTAACGAAGCCTAATTTTGAATTGTCTGAGCTTGGTGCATTCTAAGAGTGTGGTAGGCAGCTCATTGAACCACTGTGGGCCCAGGAAGGTGAGTGATCTCTGTGCAAGCTTAGAACGCTTGAATGGCACCTGGAGTCCCCCTTTTGCAGCGCTCCTAGTCTGCTTAAGGGGTAATGTCTTTGCAAAAAGCCTGTTAGTAGACTCAGGCATAAGCCCTAGCAAGGCTTTTTTGATAAGCATGCAAGTTTGGAGTTGAGCTCAGAGGTGGAGTGGAAGCCACCCTGTCTCATTGAGGATGGTGCAAGTGTGGATAGAGATCGGCATCCAAGGTTAAGTGACAGGCCTTGTTTAGAGGTGCTGACTCTCTTGAGGGCAGTATCCAGAGCCTGCTCCATAGATTGGGGAGCCCATAGTCAATGGTGGCTAGTACTGAGCTACTTATGGCTAATTTCAGAGCCGCAGATAGTAGAAAGTACTTGTGGTGGTACAGAACACCCAGTTTCATATTGGAGGTCTTGATGACATGGTCAATATGACTGCAGAAACTGAGAGTGTCGTCGAGGTAAATTCCTAGGTATTTAAATACGGAGACTTGCTCAAGAGGGTCTCCTTAGGGCTCATTTTTTTTTAATTTTTTTTAATTTTAGTTTTTTGTTGACCAGGTAAGTGCACTAGACATATCCTGCCTATTTTCAGGCACGACCCGGTGGAGGGAGATACAGATGAATGCCAACTGACCTTGAACCAGATTAAGCTGTTGGTGGTATTTTTACTGAATGAGAAAAATTTGGCCAGGACACCGGGGGAAATTCCCCTACTCTTTTTGATAAGTGCCATAGGATCTTTAACATCCACCTGAACTACCACCAATCCAGGCAGATGGGACCTCGGTTTAACGTCTCATCCGAAAGACGAATGATGATTTGCTGATCATTGATTTCATGATGATTTCATGATTTGCAGTGGGCTGAACTTCTTTTTGTTTTGGGGAACTGTGAACTGCATGCTCTTGGTTTTTTTGTGGTTGAGCAGGAGCTTGGTCTTGCAGAACCAGGATTCAAGCTTATGGTAGCTGTCTTGTAGTTCAGTAGTGATGGTATGCAGGTCTCTGCCTGGGACAGATATGACAGCATCATCAGCGTAGTATACAATGCATGCAGGGGAGGGTATTTATGAACAGACTAAAGAGTAGAGGGCCGAGGATAGATCCCTGGGGGACTCCTAGGCTCACCTCCTTTGGCTCCGAGTATGTGTCTCCTATTCTGACTTGTTGAGTTCTATGGGAGAGATAGCTTCCAAATCAAGTCATTGTGGTTGGAGATAGGTCAGTTGATGACAGGCTGCTGAGGAGAAGGTGGTAGCTCACTGAGTCAAAGGCCTTTGTGAGGTCTATGAATATAGACCCCACTGCCATCCCTTTATCCAAAGCATCATAGAGCTGGGAGGTATATTCGACTAGTGCTGAAAGTGTTGAGTGGTTTTTACGGAAATCGTACTGTTGAAGGCCGAGCAGATTATACTTCTCCAAGTACTCAGTGAGCTGATCTGAGACCATCCTTTCCAAAGTTTTCAAGAGTGGGGGGAGGATTGAGATTGGCCTGTAGTTAGATGTGTTAGTTCTGTCTCCAGTTTTGAAGACATGATTAACTAATGCCAGCTTCCAGGCATCTGGGAACATGCTCGACCTAAGGGAGGAGCTAAAAACCTTAGTGAAGGGGTCAGCTATCTCCTCCAGGGAGTGCTGAGACAGAATCAGAAAGTACTGTATGTCCTCTATTGTTGACTAAGACATGGTTTATATTAAATTTTCTACATTAAACTGTAAAGTTTCTTCACAGATGCATGATTACCGTACTTTGGTGATGGCAAATGTGGAATGATAATTCAGATTATTTAAATAAAAAAACAAAACATGAAAGGATACTATATATAATGCATTTGGATCTTTATATGCACTTGTATAAACAAACATAACAAATTAGGGTCTATGAAGAGAATAGATCAGTCTGAATTTTTAGTTTCAGCGATTTAATATCAACAAGCAAACATGTTTCTAATTATCAGAGTACTTTGTACAAATGTAAGAGTTTCTAACAATTGGATCTATTCATCAATGGGGCAGAAAGTACATACCATAGCGCATACCCCATCCGTGCTGCTCTGCATCCATGGATAGGTGTACACTGGCGGTATTCACTATTACTGGTGACCTGTCCACAGCTTGACCACCCAGTGCACAGGTTCATGGGGGCAGATGGGTGTGGAGGGGTGGACCCAGGCAGGCATCCATTCTGATGCCTGACCAGGGTCCCACAGTGGATCCCTTGTGCCCAGGAAGTAGGGGTGCATGGAAAGGCGTGGATCTCTCAACAAAATATGGGCAATCACCCGAACAGCTGCCCCCAGCCCTTCCCATCTGCCTAGTGGGCTGGGGAAAAATGGATGGTCATCTCCCAGTCCTGCCATGGCCTGCAGGTGTTAACCTTGCAGGTGCACACTGAGTTACTGCAGGGTCACAGAAGCTGTAACCTGTGCTCCCATGTGCTTGGCACTATGCACCATAGTGAATGGCGCATAGTGCAGGCACGCCCCCGGTCCTCTCATGGTGCAATGCAGTCTGCACAGCAGTGGGATCCAGTGCGCATCTGGCCTGTGCACATTTGGTGAATGCTGCTAAGGATCCAAGAGAACCCTGTTGCATGGCATTTCAGTGTATGTATGCCTATGCACCAGGTTTACGTGTCACTTTGGCATGATGCATAGGCCCCAAAGTTAGTAATGACCAAAAACACTGTATTGGATTAACTTAGATAGAAAATAATTACTCTATTAACTGCAGCTAGGCACACCAAAATGGAGCCATGGTGGACTGAGCACCATGAGTGGGACATAGCCATACCGACTACTCTGTTGAGCAGAACAGGACCAGAAGGAGGGAGGAGGGACTGCACTCTATGAATAATGTATGGATGGAATCAAGGCCACTGATGTACAGGGTCACCTGCAGGAAAAGGAAGGGCTAGAGCTGCTATCTATAACGTGATCATATACAGAATTTGCAGCACAGGGAGAGGAGCTGGATAAGGCACTTGTGGCAGACATTATCACAATGGCGAGCATGGGTGGTGCTACTTGTTGGTGACTTCAGTTTGCTAGACATGGAGTAGAGCCTTCCAACAGTGGCTTCAGCAAGGAGCAGGCCATCCTTGACTCCCCACAAGGAGCTTTTCTCAGGCACATATTCAAAGAATACAATAGAGGCAGGGCAGTGCTGGACCTGGTGCTTTCAAACACGGACAGCATTGCAAATGTTACAGTGAGCAGCCCCCTAGGTGCCAGTGATCAACCATACAGTGTGATTTAACATAAAGATGGGACCAGAGGCAAACCACATGAGAACAAGGGTCCTGGATATTAGGAGGATGAATTTTAGGGAACTGGGTGACTGCCTCAGAATCTGTCTCATAGATGGTCAATTGCCAGGGAGTGTAACGACACATGTAGCAGGCCGAAAGGTTCCCTAAGACCAAGATGCAAGAGGTTTATTTACCAGGGACAATAAAGACAAGATAACTCTTTTCTACAATGCTACAGGATAATAAAAATAAACAACAAAACAATATGATCAGGACCAACAATTGGTCGAACCCAGAAGAGGGGGCTAACCCCTTTTAGTCCAAGTCCTATTTGCACTTGGCCAGGATGATGAAACCTGATGCACCAAGCTTGGACTTTTCTCTGCGTCATCTGATCAGCAGGTGGGCATTGACCCCACCAAGTGCTTTTATACACAGACCATAGTGGGGCATCCCCAATGGAACAGAACACAATGAGGAACACTGCTAGCTGGTCAGTGAAGAACCTGGCAATCCTCTGTGGCTCTGGGCAAGAAGCTGAAGACTTCTGGTTGGCTGGAGGTTCTCTGGACGATCCGCTGCAGTGATCACTGGTAGGTCCCCAGCCTCAGATGCCCTCTCATTAAGATGATTGCCGATGGAATGATCTTCGGGCTACCTCTGTGGAGCGACACTGGCACGCACACACTTACAGATGGCCAGCAGAATAAGAAAAAGGAAAGGGCATGCACGACGTTAACTGTGGTCCTTCAAGCTTGAGTCTGGTGGCTCCTAAGCTGACTCACTACTGGATACCTCACTGGCAGCTCTCTACCACTTACCGTAACAGGGCTGATACTGGAACACTTGTGGAAGGACTTTGGCACAGGCTGACGTTACAAACATGTACACCCTGTAAAAGAGGAGAGTGAGAGGTGACATGACAGGGACCACAAGTACGTCACAGTGGTCAACATGATGCAGGAGAGAATTCTCTTCCAAATGAAAAGAAGCACCAGGATCAGGGGCATGTGACGAATGGGGGGGTGAAGGGGGGAGTGTAGTTTAAGAGATATAAGTAAATATTTCTTCACTGCAAGTGTGGTGGATGCCTGAAACGGACTTCCAGCAGAAGTGATGGAGTTGCAGACAGTATGGGACTTCAAGCATGCATGGGACAGACATACTGTAGGGATTTATTAGAAAACAGGAAAGGAGGAGGGAGGGAGGATCACCGGAAAAAAGTTAGGGTCTTCGGACACAAATTAGGCAGGAATATCTGGATGAACTGGATAGTCCAACATTCATTTTTGCCATTAAAACCAAAACACCAGTGCACAAGTCTCCCCAAAACATGGTACATATTAATATTTAAACAATTTCATGGCCACTGGCTCTGCTTACTTTAAACTTCATGTAAAGAAGGAGTCCTCTTAGTTTTCAGATTGGAATTCCAATGTGAGCAAGCTATACCACCAATCTATGGTGGGACCCTTTCGGTATAGTCCCTACACTAGATAAATAGCTCTGAAATGCCTGCAGTGGCTACTCACAAATATAGAGTGCTGCCTGAATTGGCCAGCCTAATTGGCTCCTTAAGTAAGGTACTTCCACCCAGGAACATTTACAGGCGGTGGAAGGAAGCCTGCTGTAAGGGCGCACACCTTCCTCAAACCAGCGTGCTCCCCTCTGCATTGCCCACGAATGTAATTCACATTTCTGCTAGGGGGCGCTACTGGATTGAGGTAAATTCCTTTTTTGCCGACAAATTCTATGTTTCTAATATGCATTTTATGATAGAATTATATTGTCTGTTATGATACATGAGAATAAAAAGCTACTACTGTTGTTATTGTTGCGTCAGGAGCTGCTTGCCAAGCTGAGATTTTTTCCATTATTATTGCTGATCATGTCTGTACTTTTTAAAGTTATTGTCATTTTATTTCTATCTGCTTTGCTTATTGCAGTTGTACTGAATTTTGCCATTCTGATTCTTACTGTAAAGTTTCATTTGTGCTCTCTTGTGTTATCCTTCTAAATAGTAATTTATTACATTCACTTGCGCTTGTGTAAGGAACTCCTTGCTACTAATGGCATTTTAGAGGTGTGTCACTGATGAGCCAATTACAGCTGAAACTGCAATGGGCTTGGCAGTGTACACCAATGAGCAGGCACTCTGGTCATGACAGAAGTTCTGTTTGCTGACGTGGCATGTTCTGTAGTTGAAAGAGATGAATCACTCCAATGAGAGAGCGCTTCATTTCTTTCTGTAGCCATAATTCTGGGCATGCATATTAGAGTTGATACTAATGCATATGCCTGGAGTTACGGCTACAGCTTTTACATATGTGGCTCCTGCCACCCACTGCACTCTCTCTCCCCGGTCCTTGCTCCCACGACCTCCCAACCCCCAGGCTTCAACATTAGCTGCGGTGCAGTTATACTTAATGGTGGCTCCTGCCGCCCGCCACACACTCTCTATCCAGTCATCGCTCTTCTGACCCCCCCCCACAGGCTTCAAAATTAGCCACAGTGTGACTTATTGGTGGCTCCTGAAGCCCACTGCATTCTTTTTCTCCCAATCCTTGCTCCTCTGAAACCCCCCCCCATCCAGACTTCTACAATAACCACAGTACAGCAAGTGAATGTTCGGCATTGACAAATGTTTGTTTGTCTTTTTACCTACCTGGTTAAAAAATGAATAATATAATCTGACATATGATATATAATAATATAAATAATATGATATGTGGGAAGAGAATACAATCTGCTATAAGAAGGTAATGTAATCTGATATATGAGAACATTATATAATATGTAATATGTGATAAAACAGTACAATGTAATTCATGAAAAAATAATGAAATGTGATATATATGAACTATGATATAATTTAATATATGATTGTTTTATTGTTTTGTATTTATTATTTTATTTTGCCAGAAAACATGGATAATAAAACTAAACTCATGATTTAGGCTTGCTGCTTGACTCCCTTCCTTCATGCAGTTTTCAGAATCTGTTAGTGACAATGGGGGTGGGAGGTGCTGTGAGGAATTGGGAGGCGAATGTGAAATTATTTATTTAATTTTTTAAGGACAAAAATTTACATTTCAGGATGCCTCACTTCTATTTTGAGTCCGGGAACTGGAAACAGTGAGGTAATTGGGTGTGCTTCGGAATTGTTTAGAATAGTTTCATCACCAGATGCACTGGGTGACTGACAGGGAAGGCTCCCTGCACCACAGAGGGAGGGGAACCAGTAGATATCTGGGGACTAGTGAACCATGGTTTCTTTGGCTATGCTAGCATGTGCCCAGCAGTCTTTGACCTCAAGGCCCCATGACTGTAACTTCCAGTCTTTATTCCACCTTGTCCCATTCCCTCTTCACCACTCTGACTTGCAGAACTTGTACTTGATGGAAATGGCATGGTGCAACTTTTATTCTGGGTCAGTGTCAGTGGCTCAGTAGGTAGCACACTCGCCTCTGAGGCCGGGAGATCAGAAGGCTGTGGGTTCAGTTCTCACATCTGGCATTTGAGTTAATATCCCAGTACTGACACTGTAGTGCAGCATGAGAGGGGTGCTGCACTTCTGAGGTGCCATCTTTCGAATGAGATGTTAAACCGAGGTCTCATCTGCCCGGATTGGTGGTAGTTCAGGTGGATGTTAAAGATCCCATGGCACTTATCGAAAAGAGTAGGGGAATTTTATTAGACAAAGAAACATAACATCAAGTGTGTATAAAGTAAACAAATGAAACATTATGATACATAAAAAGCAAAACATGTCCAGTCATGTAGAAAGAAACATTGCGGAGAAATAAAAGGAAGAGCAAAACAATAACAGTCATGTTAGTAATACAAAAACTTAACATCTGTCCATAAAGAAGTAAAAGAGGAAGCTGAAAGTTTACGACTCTCGGAGTCTCTAAGAATCAACAATGTATTTTCAATATGCTGAATAACAGTTTGAGGAGACAGTTTTATCTGCTATAAAGTATATTGACAGCGAGCTTGCCACAAATAAAATTTACAAACTGAAAATATCACTCTAAGTGTACTTGGGTGACATGGCATCCGGGAAAAAGAAAAATCATTCAGTATTAACATTTGGTATGTGATATGGCTGAGAAAGGGCCATTTCCATTTATTGGCCAATGTTTTCCAGAATAAAAGCACATCCGGACACTCAAGGAAAAAATGAGACATGGTTTCCTCAATAGTAGGGAATGTAGATTTGGGGCAATATCTCTCTTGCGATGATTTACGCTTTAGGTTCCCCCTTACCAGCAATCGGACATGACAGCATAACCATGTAATGTCTCACATATGTAAGGGTATACTGGTGTCTTGCAGCATTAATAAAGCATTCCCTGTGCTGGAAGGGGGACAAAATGTGATTTGTATATCGGGCCTAGAAAGATTAAGTAAAGCATCATACAAATGTTTCCTCGGAAGTAATATTATAGACACTTTAGGAAGTTTCCAACTACGTAGTTTCTTGAAGCTATCTATGGCATAAGTAGGGGAACCAGGGATACGGGCAAGGATAGGAAGGAGTAAACCCCAATTATCCCAAATATCATGCATGTGATAAGCAATCCATGCATCACAAACATGAGTAGTAGAGCGAATTCTAGTGAATAGTTGGGAAAGAAAAAAAGATAAATAAAAAATGACAGGGTTTACCATGTCAAGTCCTCCCTGTTTTGCAGGTAAATATGTGAAGGTACGTTTAACAGGGTTTAGACGGTTCCCCCATATCATTTGAAAGAAAATGCTCAAGAGTCTGGTCTCTAGTGCACGGGGTGGGGCATATATATAACTAAGATATAAAAACAGTGGAATAATAAATTGTTTTACCACTAACACTCTCTTTTTCTTTCCCAATTTCCAAGATTTCCAAAGGGCAACTTTAGCTTCTCCTAATCCTAAACATTTTTCCCAATTATATGTTGCCAGATGTTGGACATTGAACCAAATACCCAGAATACAGTGAGGGTTTAAACATAAAAGAATTCCACCCACATCAGTAATTTGAACAGAGTCAGTAGCTAAAGGGATAGTAACACTTTTACATAAATTAAGAGTACCTCCCGAAAGTGTGGAAAATGAATGAAAGACATCTATGGCACGGTCTCCAGATTGTTTATCTTGAACAAAGAGTACAACATCATCCGCATAAGCAGAAATTTTAACAGAAGGCAGAGTCGGGTGTGGCGCAATACCCACAATGGTAGAGTCCCATAAAATATGTCATATAACAGGGCCTAACGTAAAGGCATATAATAATGGGCTTAACGGGCATCCCCTACAAAGGCCTGTCTTCTGGAGTAAGGTAATACCCATATGCCATAGAAAATAGACGTGTTATCCAATGTATGAAAGGAGTAGGGATGCCATAAGATTGTAAAATATATAGTAAGAAGGCATGTTGTACAGAGTCAAACGCTTTCACTTGGTCTAAGGAAAGTATAAAACCAGAGAGAGCATTGTGATTCTTAGCCTCAAATAGTTCTTGAAGGAGAAATGAGTTATTTTAGAGAACGTCCTGGGACAGCACAGGACTGAGCAGAATCTATCAGGTCAGGGGCCAGGTATGATAATGTAGAATTTAAAATTTACGAGAAGTTTGTAATCTGTATTTAGAAGATATAACGGTCTCCTATTTAATAAGTCATGAGCATCACCTTTGATAGATAAATTTCAGAAATGACAAACCAAATTCTGTGGTAACCTCAGGACAAGCCAAAATATAGTTGAAAACTTACGTTAGGATTTCCAGGAGATTGTCCTTGAAAGTCTTATAAAATTCATGGGTTAATCCATCAGGACCCAGAGAGACTTGTAATGATAAATGAGCTATAGCAGAAGCTACTTCTTCCTGCATAATGGGAGCAACGAGGGCCTGAGTATAATGATCAGGGCATTGAGGAAACGGGGCAGAAAAAAATGTAGAAAAATTTGAAGGTAGAGGAGAAGGTCTACAAAATAGAGTCTGTAAATGGGACTGAACTATAGTTAACATATTTTGTGTGGTATAAGTGATGACGCCATCCTGATTAAATAAACCATTCACTACCGTGTGTTTCATTCTGTCTTTGCGTGTGAAAAAAGGGTTCATAGAGGGCAGGCTTGAAGATCCTACTCTCATGAAAAAGTCTAATGTGCGGGCACTTTTATATTGATATGAAATCATCTGACATTTAACAGAGGCTATTTGGGAAGAGTAATCTATAGGAGACGTGGTAGATAAAGACAACAATTTATAGAAGTGATTCCTATGAGAGAGGTATGTAATGTACGCATCAGGAGCTATCCGTTTACCCATTGACTGAAAAAGGCATTTAAGTTCTAACTTAGTGTCAAACCACCACTGTAGCAGGGAATCATAAAAACATATAACTGAAATCCGGGCATGGAAAAGTAGGTGTACACGATCTTGCAGTTCTAGTGAAGAGATGAGAGAATTGTTTAATTTCCAGCTATTAGAGGGAGAAAGTAATCAAACAGGGAGATGACCAATAGAGAAATTACACGTAAGTAAGAAATGATCTGATATCTCCAGAGGTCGAAGGACAGCTGATTGTGCAATACAGTGTGGTGAAGAAAATAAATAATCAATTCGTGTGTGAAAGTGTGACCTATGATACGTATGACCAAAGGTAGTATGTAATGAGCAGTAGGCATCAGTAAGATTCATTTCCTTCACCAAGTCAGATAAAGCCAATGAGTCACAATATATTTTCTTCCTTCTTCTGTAGTTCAATATTTAACGTCTAATGAACAATTCAAATCTCCCCAAAATAATATGTTTCATTGTGCATAAACACGGTTGAAATAATTTCACAATGCAATCTGAGAGGCCTTTGTTTGTGGGCCATATATATTAAGTAGCGTAGCTGACAGTTATTGTATGTACAATCAAGAATGAAAGCCCTGCCAGGAGAAATATCGATAATATGTGTAATAGAGAAATGTATGGAAAAAAATAAAATAGCTATCCCATCAGCAACACTGTCTCCAAAGGTCCAATAAGAGGGCCCTTTAATCCAACTGTGTTTAAGGTGTTTTACCTCAAACAGGGAGGTGACATGTGTTTCCTGAATAAAAAGAATGTCAAGGTGTAGGGAAGCAGCTAGATGAAGAAAGACCATTCTCTTCTTGTAGCTCTTTATGCTACAAACATTAAGTGTAGCTACGGTAAGCGATGTCAGGAGCAAGTATAAAATCATCCACTGCCATCAGTGATCGTCATATTTTTTCGTTTTTTGCTACTTTTAAGAGATTTGCCAGTTTTTTAAGGGATACATCAGGAGGTTTGGGGGTGGAAAATTCCATGTCTGAAGGAGGAACCGAATGGTCAGATTCACCATCTGACTCTTCTCTACCACTTTCAAGACAGTCAAAGGGATTAGAAAGGGGGAGGTCAAAGGATTTCACAGTCTTCCTTGCAGCGGCTCTAGTAACTCATCGGCTAGGTTTAAAACTTTCCTGTTCTGTAGAAGGGGTTACTGTGTTTGCCTCTGAACAGGGTGAGGAAGTGGATGCAGGTAAAGAAGGGGTAGGATGATCCAGCATTGTATGTGGAACCTCACTAAGCACTGGAGGAGGAACAGGGGTGGGGGGGCAGTATCCATGAGGTTTGAAACAGTAACTAGCGAAGTGGGTACATCCTGTCTTTTATCCTGTGCCTTCTGTACTAGCGTGTCAGGATCCCAGCCTTCCTTACTGTTTTTGCTCACCCAAGGGCATTGGTGGTAGGCATGCCCTGGTTCGTCACATAAATTACATTTAAAAACATTCAGGCAAGAAACACTTGGATGACCATATCCCCCAAAAAGACCACATTTCAATAGATCACACGTGCTACTCAGGTGTGTGTACTCCACATTTGTAGCATGCCCTGGGTTGACCTCCATAAAAGCAGACACCTCTATCTTTCCCTAAAAAGAAACTGTTAGGGATGTGTTGAAGTTCAGAGTTAACTAAAAAGAGTTTGACTTTGAAATTCCATCCTCCCGTCCAGAGGCCTTCGTCATCTAAAAGTGTCTCAGGAGGGGATAACACTGTGCAATGTTTCTGTAGCCAGTGATTAATGTCACTGACACTTACTCCCTCATTCCAAAACATGATGGTGACTGTACGAATGGAAGGTTTGGTGAGGGGGATAACATAAATGGAGTCCAGGGAGAAGCATTCTTTAAGGAAGCATACTTATGCCAACATTTTTCCAAACAAACAGAGGTTTTAAAACTTACGTCAAATGTTTCTTCCCCTGAAACATGAATCAATGATATATGTCAGAAGCTTGGAGTTGCATGGTACCTTTCAATAATGTGCGAGCTACATAATACCTGTCCGGAAACTCCTGAAGCCCACCTCTATAATGTAGACGAACAGCATTTCTACATGGGGCTTGTTCAACTTTGTTCTTAAATAAGTCAGAAAGCATAGGACCAGTGCAGGGAGTTGAGGGGGGCAATATAGGAGAGGGTTGTAGGGTGGGAGTTATGGTGGAGGTACCCTCTCCAGGATCATCTAAAATGGAGAGTGGGGGGGTATGGCAGAATCTAGGAGACTTGATGAGGGCTGTATAATGTCTATAGCTTGGTCAGGGGAAGAAGGAGTATGATGTGTAATCTTTCATTAGAGTTTGGAGAAAGATGTAATAAATCAGATTCAAATACTTAGTGGGTTTAGAGGTTAAATCATCAGTCACATCCATAACATCCCCCCAAGCTACCTTATTCACAGTATTTTGTTCTATGCACATAGGTGGTAATATAGAAGTGTCCTTTTTCTGAATAGGTACCTCGTTGGAGCTCATTGATGCAGGCCTGAAGGGGGAGAACAAAACACCATGTCTGTTTTCGTCCCAAGAAGGGTCAGGGGTCCATGAGCCTGTCAGTGTTTCTTTCCAGCCAGCATTGCATAAGGCAGTTGAAGCAGTCCAAGTGGGATCACAAGCTGATGCCGTTTTTGGAAGTCCAAATCGAGAACGTAATACTTCCGACGTAGAAGAAGAGTCAGGAGTGGGTAATTTAGTAGGTGTTTGTAGCTGTGAACTGTGTGTTTCAAGCTGTGATTCTCCCAAAAATGATGAGTCTGTCGCATCTCTGGTGAAAACGGAAGTGCACAGGGGAGTATCCAGTGGGAAACACCGTGGTTGTCCGGCTGTAGAACAAAACGTTCTGGTAACAACTTGGTATCAGAAGGCAAGTCCGGTGGAAAGGAATCCAGCATACAAGAGGGATCAGGTACTTTGTTGGCATCATCAAACTGTAGCGTTACTGTGACCTCTGGTAAATCCTGATGTTCCAGTAGCAAAGCATTTGAAGAATGAGTAACTGATCTAGGCTCAGGCAAGATAGGAGGCTCCAAAGGCGGTGCAGCACCTTCGTGATGCTGACACCGCTCTCCAACATCCATGGCTTTTGACAAAATCCCCTACCGGAAAGAGTAGGGGAATTTCCACGGTGTCCTGGCCAAATTTCCCTCATTCAATAAAAATACCACCAACTGCTTAATCTGGTTCAAGGTCAGTTGGCATTCATCTGTATCCCCCTCCCCCAGGTCGTGCCTGAAAATAGGCAGGACTTGTCTAGTGCACTTACCCGGTCAACAAAAACTAAATAAATAAATTCTCAGCTTTCCTCCCCTGCATTGCTTTGTCCTAATCTTCTCTTCATGTTTTCTACATGCATCAGCAGCACGTGCATTACCCATGATGACATGGTGCAGCCACCACCGGACGCTAACAGTGATAACTCAGAAGAGTTACTTATGATCGTTAGATGCCCACATGACATTGATGCTATCCAGCAAGCAGACAAATAAGATATACAGTAGTGCCGTATGACTCTCATGACTTGCAATATATGGAAGAACAACACCATCAAGCCCCCCCCCAATGACAGACCACACACCATCCCACTGAGAGACCTTGTGTCACAAATAGAAGTCTACTTTAATTTTCACTCACTTCTTTGTCTGGCTGGAAAACTCACACACATGACAAAAATAAAAAGATGGATTTTGGGCCCTGTTGCACTACCAATAGTCAGTAAATGAAATTTGTTATCAAATAAATCCTTCAAAATCCTCCCTGCACTTTTCCTTGCCTGCTACATTCAATCTGGCCTGTTCCTCCTGCAGGGGAAAAATGCAAAAAAAAAACCATGCGTTTATGTGTCCTCTGCTACACCACCAGCACTAAGTACGAAAAAATATCTGTCATATAAATTTTCCATATACCCATCCACACCTTTTTCCAGTTTGCTAAATTCACTCTGCTATCTGCTGTTGCTGTGCCTGCAGCACAATATCACTAACTAGTCTGACACTACTGCTATAGGGGTATTGTCAGCATTGCTAGGCAATTTCTGGCCATTTTTTACCAGCTTGTCTCTAGTCACAGACTTGACAACTAAGCTGTAAAATGCCCAGGCAGACAAAAAAATTTAGCATTTTTGCCTTTTTAATACAGTTTTCTAATAATGTTCAGACTAAGTGGTCAACTCTTATTCTGCAACCATCTGGAAGCATATCACCTCTGAGAACGCTCGTCTGTAATGGCACCGTCATCGAGCACCCAGCTGGTGGATAATGCTGCAAATCTTTTTCCAGGTGCATAACAAATGAAGGATTGCATCCAGCAGAGTTGCTGCTGCTGAACAACACTGTATGGTTCTTTTATTAAAATGAGCACTGGTAGTGATAGCAATTAACTTGGAAAAAGGGAGCTGAGATTCTGCGCATGCGCGTCAGTGCCAGCATCCTTGTGACTCTAAGTCCGTACATCTCCCACCTGCAATTGCCCTTAGTCTAATGTCTTGCCCCCTTTCTCCTTCCCCATCTACTGCAAGTCTCCAAGCTACTATACTACTACTAAATGTTTCTACCTCCGCACTCTTCCTCTTCCCCTTTTTCCCATTTCTCTCCCCCTCCTTCCACTGCCTTCCTCCCTTCAACAGTTTCCATCCCTACCTCTTATCTCCCCCTCTCCCCTTCACTACTACCTCCAATCTATTCACACTCTCTTTCTTCGTCTCCCTCCTCCCCACTCCCTACTCCTCCTTTCCTATCTATCATTCTTGTTTAACAATCTGCCATTTACATTACTGTATATACTGTACATAGCTGTGCCTTTTGCTTATCAGATTACTGCGCTTTGCTTATGCTGTGTATTTATTCCCACCCTGTTCCCCCAGGACACATCTGGAAATGAGCTTTATGGCTCAGTATGTATTTCCTGGTAAATCTCTTTCAATAAATAAATAAATAAATACTATCACTATCAGTGCTTGGTTTAATAGAAAAAACAGACAGTGTTGTTTAGCAGCAGCAACTCTGTTGTGCAATCTTTCATTGCTATGCATGAAAAAGATTTGCAACATTATCTACCAGCTGGTGCTCGATGATATTGTCATTACAGATGCACGTTCTTGGAGGTGATATGCTTCCAGAAGGTTGCAGAATAGGCGTGGATCACTTAGTGGAACATTATTAGAAAACTGTAGGAGACGGACGTGGAGCAGAAATGAGATATTATTAAACGGGGATTACAGAGGCAACAGAAACCTGCACCAAGGCACAGAGTAAGAGGAACAGACCAAGAAAACCATGCTGGTTGAACAGTGAGGTTGTGGAGGTGGTGTGGGCAAAACGAGTGGCGCACCAGAGGTTTAGGAGGATGGGAAAGGAAGTGGACAGGGAGGAATATGCATGATGGTCCAGGGAAGTGACCAGAAAAGTGAGAGAAGCCAAGGTCAAGAGGAAGCTGAGATTAGCACAGGGAATTAATGGGGGGAGGACTTTTTCAGATACATCAGGGAGAAAAGGGAGTGCAAGGAGACAACAGTGAGGATAATAAGGGGGAGTGGATGGAAAGGGAGAGGAGCAGTCAGAAGCACCAAATGAATACTTTTTCTCAGTGTTCATGGAAGAACGGGGGGGACCACTACCAGCATTGGCTGGGAGGGTGGGGACAGGGGGACAGGAGGCAACAGATGGAAGAATTGAGTCAAGGAGAGTCCTAGAGGGACTGAGGGCACTGAAGATAGACAAGGCACCAGGGCCAGACAGTATTCACCCCAGGGTGCTGAGGGAGATGGCAGAGTTGTTGGCGGAGCCACTTGTGGATCTGTACAGCACCTCACTGGAGTCAGGATGTGTACCACTGGACTGGAGGATGGCACATGTAGTACCATTACACAAGAGCGGGCCAAGGGATGAACTGGTAATTATCATCTGGTAAGTCTCACCTCCATAGTGTGCAAACTCATGGAAATGATACTAAAGGAAAGACAGGTGTCGTACCTGAAGGACAATGGCCTCCAGGATGTGAGGCATCATGGGTTTGTTTCAGGGAAGTCTTGTCAAACCAATCTCATACAATAATTTGACTGGGTGACAGGTGAGCTGGATAAGGGTCATGCGGTGGATGTTCTTTACTTGAACTTCAGCAAGGTTTTCAATTTGGTGCCTCGTGGGCAGCTTGGGGGGATGCTAACAGGTGTGGGGTAGGGGCAAAAATGATGAACTGGATTACAAGCTGGCTGAGTGGCAGGCAGCAATGGGTGATGGTGATAGGGGAGATCTCAGCTCCAAGGCCGGTGACGAGTGGGGTGCCACAGGGCTCTGTGTTGGGGCCACTATTGTTTGGGCTCTTCATATCAGACATTGCACACGGGGTGGTAAGCAAGGTAAGTCTGTTCACTGATGACACCAAAATCGGAGCAGTGGTGTATGGAGAGGAGGGATGGAAGTGGCTGCAGGGGGACCTACGCAAGCTAGAGGAGTGGTCAGAGAGGTGGCAGCTGGGGTTCAGTGCAAAGAAGTGTAAGGTTATGCATTTTGGGGTGAAGAACCCAAGGAGAGAATACTGGCTGGGGATGGGTTAAGCTGGGGATCACTGAGGAGGAGAAGGACCTAGGGGTAATGATAACAGGGACCATGAACAACACTGCCCAGTGCAGAAGAGTGGCTACAAAAGTGAACAAAATGCTGGTATGCATAGCGAGGTTTTTTTTGTCCATGCGAAGAGAGGTGATCTTGCCCCGCTACAGGTCGCTGGTAAGGCTGCACTTAAAGTATTGTGTGCAGTTTTGGAGGCCATACCGAAAGTGTGATATCAGGCTACTAGAGGGGGTGCAGAGGGGGGCAACAAAGATGATATGTGGAATGGAGGGGAGAAACGATGACAGCAGACTGGGAGACCTGAATATGTACACCCTGGAGGACAGAAGGGATGGGGGACATGATAGAGACATTCAAGTATCTGAGGGGAATCCAATAAGGATGGGGCAGATGGGGTCTTTAAGTTATGGAGGGGAGGGTCACCAGGGGCATGGGCTAAGAATAAGAGGAGAAGATTTAGGAAGGAAATGAGGAGACACTATTTCACAGAGAGGGTGGAGCAAAATGGAACCACCCTACCAGAATGGGTGGTGTCTGAAATCTGTGAACAACTTCAAAAGGGCATAGGACAGGGAACAGGGGAGTGTGAGGGTGGGGGAGATGGGGGTGGCAGTGGGATGACAAAGGAGAGGGGCAGCTGCAAACTAGGGGTGTTGGCTGCACACTCGAGCAGACTTAGATAGACTGGGTGGTCTGTTTCTGCTAGCACATACATATATTCGTATGTTCATATGTTTGTATTTAAAGAGAATAATGCTAAATTATTTTATCTGCTTGGGAATTCTACAGACTTAGTTGCCAAGTCTGTGACTAGAGGCAAGCTGGTAAAAGATAGCCAGAAAATGTGCAGCAGAGCTGACAGTGGTCCTTTAAATGTAATAAAACTTAGCCAACTAGAACAATAGGATTCTGTGATGATTTCACAAGTTTTCTGATCAAAGGTCATTCATTTTCAGTTGAGGGAGCTCTCTCCTGCCACATGCACTTCCCTGTGAAAAAGACAGAAAGAGTGAGAGAGAGAGAGAAGAGAGAGAGAGAGAGAGAGAGAGAGATGGAAATGACATTGAGATGGGTTTTGACATCCAGTGTCACTGATTGGCTGCTAACAGGTCATGGAGCTTGTTATCAGCTTAGACATACACACTGTGTTCCCCTATAAAAGTGTAGTGTCATGATGTCAAAGTGCCAAAATGCCGAAGTGAAACCAGGTTCCTTTGGATCTGCTTTACTAATGTACAAAACACTGGATTTTGTTATAGAAACCTAGAAATGGACAAATGCTATGAGAAGAGGCTGGAGACCTCTAACATGTTCACTCTGGAGAAAAGGAGGCTGAGATGGGACATGATCTCCAGCTTTTGCTTATTTAGGGGTAGCGACAAAATGGAACAAATGGAGGTATTAGGCCTGATGTTCTTCAACACATTGCAGGGACACTCCAGCTCAGAGGTAAATACATGGGGTAATGTTAGGAGTTACTTCTCTCAGCGTGTTGGGAACCTATAAGACAGCCTACCAGTGAAGACAGGGCTTATGTAGTATGGGCCTTTACTGTGTGGGTACACCTGGGCAATTTTCTAATAACCAAAGGAATTACAGGGTTCCCAGAGTAGTAGAGTCGGCAGGATCCTTATAAATTTCTTTTTTCATGCACAGCATACTTATTAAGACCTGTTCATGAAGGAGGGTGGGCCAGATGGACCTGGAAGTCCTTTCTGACCTTAAATTATTGTGTACTATATGTTAATCTATAAACAGTGCCTGTACTGTTCTGTAATGCTATTGTTCTAAAAAACAGATCAATAAACAAATTCAGTGGTCTTAAACTTAGAGTTAAAGCAACAGCACAATGAAAACTGTTTTTCCAAAAATCATTTCAGCTATGACCAATAAAAATATAAGCATACCAGTCAGTTCTAGTTTTCCAGGCACCTTTTATGCTGTACAGTATGTTTTTTTTCTTTGTTCTTTTATTTTCATGATATTAACACTTGCAAGGTCTGCAATCCTATTTTCATACCAAATGTGGCAGACAGTTTGTTTTTTTTTAACAAAGAAAACTAAATTAAAACATTTATGAAAACCCTTATTTTGGTGGAACTTGAACATTTTAACACCAAATAAATCTGGTGGATACATGGAATCTCTTATAGTGAAACCATGGTAGGGTAAATGTTTTGCCCAATTTGTTTGTTTATTTTGTTAACCGGATAGGCATTGAAACAAGTCTATTTTCAAGCCCAGCCTAACACAGATAGAGACATAACAAACAATGATGCACACAATATATAACAAATTACAAAAACAATTACAGTTATCATTAGATAATAAAATTGCTTAAAATTGACTTTAAACCTGTAAAAGAAAATATATCATGAAGATTAGCTGGTAACCTATTCCAAAATGTTGGTGCTGACCTAGAAAAAGACCTAGAGACAGATTTGGTTTTGTGAAAAATAGGTTTCAAAACTATACCCTGAGAAGAATGCAAAGGAACTTTAAAAGTCCTGAAATGAACCAAATCAGCCAGAAGAAATTTTGGAGCAAAACATATATGGCTTTGAAAATTTGACAACCAAAATAATATGCAGTTGTTGACGTTGATGATAACCAGGATAGTTGTGAGTACAATGAACAGTGATGTGTTCTAAATGATGATCCAGTAACATATCGGCAAATGTTATTATATATCACAGAAAACATTTTCATTTCCTTTGCCCCTAGGTTCAAGTATAAGCTTGCATAGTAATCCAAATGGGGTATAAGAGAACCAAGGGCAATTACTTTATGAATTTATGGGGAAAAATGCTTAATCTTGTAAAGCACACCTAGCTTTCGATTTGTGGTGCAACTAACTGACAAAACCTGGGAGTTAAATATTAAACCTGGGTCCAAAAGGACACCCAGGTATGTAAACTCAAGAACCTGATCAAGTGGAACTCCCAGGACTTCATGCATGCTAAAGAAAGGATTAGCTTGAAGCATATTTGGGGTTACAAAAAGCTTGGGTTTAGTCTTTTTTTATATTCAGAATGAGTCCATTCTCCTTAAACCACCTGCCAAGTGCTGCAAACTCTGTTTCAGCAATAACTGAGAGTTCAACCAAAAAACTGGATTGGTGAAACAGTACCAAATTGTAAGCATAAAGAAGTGTATCACGACAGATCACATGATGGGCTAACCGGAGAAAGGACGTTCTGAGTGCTGCTCCCAGGCCCTGCCGAATCTATCAAATATTAAATTTACCTTACACTCCATTTTGTGGTGGAAATCATGCGATCAGGCTTCTGAAGGGTAGTTGCATTCTTTGGCAGAACTTTCCTGTGCAGATTGTGGATTTTATCAGAACTTTTATGGAGACTCAAGGGCCGATCATGATGGCCGAGATGGAGTGCGGAAGCCCGAAATCTTGATGCATGAGCACCGATAATGAAGTGCCCAAAACCCCACTCGCCAGTGCCGGAAGACCAATAGAATCAGCTGAACACGGAAGGAGGAGGTCAGGCATCCCTAGTTGATATTTCAGAAATTAAAACCCTAATTCAGGGACTAGTGGCTGATTTCTCTACAGTTAAACCAACACTAAATGCTCGGCGCAGAGAATAGGGGATGTGGAGGCTAGGGTTGCTTCCCAGGAACAAAAACCTCAACACACGATCAAGAGCTGGTGGCTTTATGGAAAAAGACAGAAAGCTCGAGGATCGAGTCAAGATCAGGAATCATGCAGCCGGAAAATAATTTGATCATGGTAGGTCTTCCTGAGGGCCAGAAGGAACAGATTGTATAGCCTTCATTCAGGATCTACTATTGAAGCTGTTCGGCCCAACACCATATGGGGACTCATACAATATCGAGAGAGTGCACTGCTCACTAAGAGAATACCCCACCGGAGCTCAATCGTGGGTCCTCATTATGCAATTTTAAATTGCAAGAGAAACCCTCGTCCTCAGCAAAGCCAAAGCACTTAAAATCTACAATGGAATGGAGCATCCATGTGGCTATTTCAGGATCAGACACCCTCGATCCGTGAGAACAGAACGAGTACCTAGATATAAAGTAAAAACTATACCTTGCTGGGGTGAAGTTTAGAATTCAGCACCCAGCCACCTAGGTGGTGAAACTGTAATCCGGAGACCGGAGGTATTTGACTGCGTGGGATGCTGCCGAGGGACTGCGAGTTGAGCTCCCGGCTTTGTTTAGGCCTGCGACCTGACTGTGTGTGGTGGGAGGAGAATTCAGCCAGTTTTGAGAGTTGCTAATCGCGTGAATGTAATCATTTAGAGCAAGACTGAGTTGCAGAAATGTCTGAAAAGTTTCCTGGAAGATTATTTCATGTTCTAGATCCAATGGGACTGCTGTTTTGGTTAATTAACATGCAGTTAGACTGGTCAGTAATGCTGAAAAGATATAAGCAATCAAAGGCAGTCTAGTACAAGTTGGTATGTTTATTTGAACTATGTGCGCCTAAGGAAACTGTGCATAGATCTAACGCTGGACTCAAAGGGACCGGACCCCAATATGGGGCTTGAGAAGGACAGGAAGCTGAGACATTACTATCTGTGATTATAGTTGTTTTCCGGTTATGTGGGGCTACATTATTATTGTTTTTTAGTTTTTTGCATAGCTTGACATGTTATAATGGGGGCTGGGAGAACATTAATGGGGCACAATACTTTATCAAGGCCTAGCCCTATCTATTGGGTGGGAGTGGAAACACAGGTGAGCCAAGAGGCCCTAAGAGCTCCTAAAGAGATTCGGGGGACCTGGGGGCACTCAGGTGATGGCTTATCTTCATACCAACTTGTTGTAGGAGGGTGATCGAAGGACTGGGGACTATGGTGAGGTGGGGAAGGGATCAATAGGGTTGGGGAAGAGAGAGAGTCCAAAGCATATACAAGTATAGGGGAAGACCTTGTTGGAGTGAGAGAAAGGGGTATGGAAATACAACAAAATAAATGTTAAAATTATTTCCTGGAATGTTAAAGGCCTCAGAGGGAGGAAGAAAAGATTGGTAATCTTAAAACATATTCACCAGCTGGGGGCTCAAATAGCAGTACTGCAGGAAACCCACCTATTAAAAGAAGAGCTACATCTTTTAAAGAGATTGTGGGTGGGCCAAGTCATAGGAGAGGGAAAGGCAAAGGCTCCAGGGGGTAGAGATTTTGGTTGGGATAACTTGTCCATTTACAGTATCGCAAATTAAAGCCAGAGAAGATGGCAGAGAGATCTATGTCACAGGCACTATCATGGGTAATCTATTTTCGATTGCTTCTATATATGGCCCCACGCCATCTAAACCTGATTTTTTTGCCTCGTTGGAAGTGGACATAGCTACCTTTACATCCCACCCCTTAATTATAGCAGGAGATTGGAACCTGTGCTTAAATAACTTGACGGACAGGAACCCTCCATCTAAAAAGCCACCTTCTACAGTCCAGGTAGCTATGGCTAGACTCCTAGAGGTCACAGTGATGGTTGATCCATTCTGGGTTTATAACAAAGGGGACCGCAGCATGACCTTTTACTCAGGGGCACATAAAACTCATTTGTGAATTGATTTTTTCTTGGTCAATAAGGAAGCACTACAGGGAGTTAGGAGCTGACTATCCACAGCAGATTTTATCCGACCATTCCCCAGTTCAGTTGACGTGGGTGATGGATTCTATCCGAATGAAACCATATAGATGGAGGCTAGACAAATCTCTGTTACTGGATTATATTATTTTGTCTCTGTTAGAGGATGCCCTGCTGGAAATTATCCAGATCCAAATTCCAATGCTTCAAAACAGGAGATTAGCATGGCCCACCTGTAAAGTATTATACGCTGGCATAGCCGAAAGGTATACAGCCAGAAGAAATAGTATGAAAAAAGCGAGGGAAGAGTTTATATTAGGTGCTATCAATTCACTTGCTCCTTTGGAGGGATCTTCCAATGAGGTGGATACCGAGCTTAAAGAGTTAAGAGACAAAATGGCAGGCATTCTTTACAGCAAGATAGATTTTTGGCTTGAAAAGCTTCAAGCTAAATATTTACTACAGGGGGATGTACCTAGTCGTCTTCTTGCAAACAGAATCAAGGAGTGGGAAGCAGCCCATACGATTCCATTAATACATTTTGAGGGGGAAATAATAACAGAGCCTCAGAGAATGGCTGATGCCTTCACAGCCTATTACGCAGAGATTTATCAAGGGGCACACCCAGTAATGAGACAGATGTATTGGGGTTTTTGGAGAACATACCTTTACCCAGACTGGACCAGGCACAAGCCCAGATATTAGCAGCTCCCATACTAGAGTCTGAAATACTGGAGGCGATTAATTCACTACCAAGTGGCAAAACACCGGGACCAGATGGCCTATCAGCAACATTTTATAAAGCCCATTCTCTAACCATATTGCCCTTATTGAAAGACCTATTCTCTAATGTTATGCAGGAAGGGGTCCCTCATCCACCGTTATATCAGGCCTACATTACACTCATCCCAAAACCAGATAAACCAAAAGAATTTCCTAGAAGCTATAGACCAATTGCCTTGGTGAACCAAGATCTTAAGTTGTTGATGAAGATATTGACCAATAGAATTCTGGAAATTGCCCCATACCAATCAGTCAAGAGCAAGTTGGGTTTCTGCCAGGTAGAGGGCAAATGATGCATTGAAGCTTCATCCCATACTTGGCAAGGCGTCCAATTCTAGGTTACCCATGGCATTAATTTTATTAGAAGCTGAGAAGGCCTTTGATAGGGTCTCCATACTTTTCTATTTGCCACTAAGGAGAAGATGGGTTTCCGGAGGGCTTCTCGGAGGCATTAAAATCTCAATGCTGCCCCCATGGCTAGGGTTCTTTGCAACAGCTATTTATCGAAGAAAGTTTCGCCTTGACAACAGGACTAGACGGGATGCCCCCATCACCAATTCTGTTTATAATCTACCTGGAGCCCTATTAAGATCAATTCAGATGGACCCAGCAATACAGGGATTGTGTCAGGGGAGGAAATGAAATGTTCTGTTTTTGCAGATGACATGTTGTTACATGTAAAGGAACCAGCAAAAGAGCTTCAATAGGGCTCTTGAAATTGTAAGGAGATTCTCTATGCTCTCTGATTATAATTTAAATTTGAGTAAGACACAGGTTCTGCCTCTCATGCCATATACCTACAAAGCATATTTAAACCTCTACAATTGAACTGGCCCCAAATCGGATTAAATATCTTGGCATTTGGATCACTGCTAATATGGTGGAAGGGGTGGAAGCAAACATAAACAAGGTGCTTTCAGTAGTTAGATCTGACATACTTAGATGGAATAAACTCCCTTGAATTTGACTGCCAGACTTGGTCTAATTAAAATGAACCTATTACCCAGACTCTTGTATCCAATACATTTGTCCCCATACAATATCCCAAAATGCTGGTTTATTAAAGTCCAAAAATGAATCTCTGACATCCTACGGAAGTTAAAACCTCCTAGGAGAAAACATAATATCTTACATCTTCCCCACCATATGGGGGGTCTCAAAATTGCAGACCTCCATTTATATTATGTAGCTGGACAACTAGGATCGGTGGAACAGATCTTTGGAGGGAGAGGGATACGTGCCAACTTGGCTACACATTGAGAGACAAATTCTCAATGACTTGAGTATCTCCCCAGTAGCATTGCTCTTTTCAACCAGGAGGCTTACAGGATGGGGAAGCAAACTCAATATACAAGTCAATGTTTGCTTGGTGGGCTCTTTTATCTCAGAGTCAGAAAGAATCCAAATGGTTTCGGGATCAGCCTATACTGGGTAATCCTAACATGACTCTAGGGGTCAAATAATTAGAAGACAATGGGCTCCTCAATTATTTAATCCTAACTTGGGCAGACTTTATTGTAGAAGACAGGGTTGTCCTCCCAGCTCAGTGCAAGATATGAACTTCTTTAAGAGGATGCAGGTTGCTAAAATGGTGCAAAGGGTGTTGAGAGAGAATAGAGGCACCCAGGATATCCTGTTTACCTGGAATAACCTTAAGGAGATTAACTATTCACAAAAACCCTCTCTAAAATATACAAGGTGCTGTTAGATTTTTAAGCGGGATTTTTCTGCAAAGGTTTCATACTGGGAGAAAAAAATATCCCCTGAATCCTGATTGGAAGGAAATTTGGAAGAGTTGTGGTTTATACCTATACCCAAGTACAGGACCATGCAGTTTTTATATTCTCTAATATATACTGTACCCCCCTCAAACTATTTGTCTGTGGCCTTAGACAGACTGACCTATGTTTTAGATGGCACGAACCCAGGGATATACTACATGTACTGTGGGATTGCCCCAAAATGTACACCTTTTGGGTTCAGATTAAGCAAAATATGGATCCCATATTAAACTATTCAGAATGTATTCTGCCTAAGATCTGTGTTCTGGGTGATATGGCCCAAATCCCACTGACGCTTCCTAAATACCACATATCTTTGATGTCCACCCTAGTTAAAGCTTTTGTCCTGAGGTATTGGAAAAGTGACATTATTCATACATATGACCAGTGGGTGGGGAATTTGTTGAAGACAGTTGAGTTGATAGACTCAGGAGGCAAATGCTGAGATGGAAGAAGGGAACTTATGACAGGAGGTGGATGAGCTTGAGGCGGTTTATTCAATACAAGCTAAAGGTGCCCGACCACTGGTCTGTCTATTAGATTGTGACTAGTTCAAGATTTACAGATAGGGAGTAGATGAATAACATTGAGTTATGCTTTTATATTTTAGGGTTATGCACAAATTTATTGGCCATTATTAGGGCCATAAAGCATGAGTCTCAGAATCTGCCAAATGATTGTGGGTGGGGGGTCTCTCTTCCTAGGAACACAGCTGCAGGGTTCTACCCTAACCTGTGGATACTTATATGGAGACTACTTTAACCTTCTGGGAAGCCTCTTGAAATCTGTGCTGTTTATTATAGGAACTAGTTGCCTAGGCACAAGAACTCTCCCAAAGAACAAACTGTTACAGTCATCTATGATATTAGAAGGGGTACTTATCCCAGCTGTGTATGTACATAGTTAACATTGTATATAGTGACCACACCCAGTTTTGGGTGTGGGCCCAGGAGCACCCGGCATGAATGTATGTCTGTCTTTATGGTTATTATAATGACAAAAAAGAAGTTATAAAAAAAAGAGGTGTATCACAGAGGCGCAGACAGGCAACTGATTGATGAACAAACTAAACATCAATGGGCCTAAAATCGAGCCCTAAGGAACCCCAAAAATAACAGCTGAGATGGAAGAAACAGATAAACCTATAGACACATATTGGAAACATACAGCAAGATAATCTGCACACCAATCCACACGACCGATTTAGAAAAATATAAGGAGTGTAGTTTCTCAACCAAAAGCCCATGGCCAATAAGATTGAATGCTTTGGGCAGGTCCACAAACACTGCACCCATCATAAAACCCCATTCAAAACCAGAAATGGTGGCATCTTTGAACCTGACCAAGGCAGTCTCAGTTCCATGCATCCATCGAAACCCATGTTCATTGTTCTACTTATGTCATATTTCTAAATATACTATAATTTGCTTAGACATGATTTTCTCAAAGATCCTGCTAATGGGATTTAGTAAAGAGATGAGCCAAAAATTATCTGGGGATACAGCATTAGGTTTATTTGGTACTGGCAACACTCTACATACTTCCAAATTATAAGAACTGACCAGAAATTAAATATGAATTGAAAATAGAATTTAGTGGCCAGGCAATTAAAGTAGCAGAAATATACAGACATCTGCCATCAAGCCCAACGCCACAATCACTAAATCTGTTAGGAATAAGTTGTAATAATTTCTCCACCTCCCTACATATCATCCAAAGAAAATAGAAAGGTGACATATGCAAGGGTGAATGTTCTTGTTCAGGCACACAATGTAAGGGAATGTTTCCGCTCATCTTAAAACTGGAAAAATCTGAAATCTTGACATTGGGTATGTTAGCCATAGCAATGAGATCAGAAATATCACCCTCATTAGTGATGAGTTTTTTTAACTGAAGCCTTCTCACTGCCTGAAAGCAGGCCATTAACAGAGTGCCAAAATATACATGGATCCGACCATCTGGAATACAGATGGTTATTCAGAAAGTCTGCTTGGCAGATTTAATAAGCCTGCTGATCCTGTTATGCAAGGAATGATAACTGTTGAGTGTAAAACTAGAAGAAGAATTTATAATCAAACCAGGCTTGGTCTTGCCACTTCATCCTGTCCGAAACTCACCTGTAAACCATCTGTTATGTTTGCCCTTGACTCTAAGGGACCGCAATGAAAATAACTCATCCTGAATCTGTATTAGTTCTTTGAAAAATAGTCAACTGCAATGTCCATATAAGGTATATAATCAATAAATGACCAATCCACAGAAATAAAAGGTGTTTTGCAAAACCTGTTGATCAACATTTTTAAATTGCAGTACTGGATGAAGCAGGAGGATCCTTAAACTCCTAAAATCAAGAAGACAATAGGTGGCTTGATGAGTAGACAGTGCCTCAGACAACACTCCTACTTGTGAAAAATTATCCGCCTATTAACCAAAACCCAATCCAAAATGGTATGGTTCCATATTTGAAGATTTAATCTGGTGGGTTCCTTAATAAGTTGATGCAGATTGAAAGCCTGTAGCATCATCATACTCTAACCGCACTTTGACCCCAGTTCTAATTTACATCACCCAATGACACCAAGTCAAACTCTGAGAGGTAAGGGGAATTAATAGACAAAAAGTCCTTCAGTCCAGCTACACCAAGTTCGGGTGGATTATAAATACAACCTATAGTTACAAATTTCCTGCCACCCAAGGTCAGCGAAGTATTAACCAAGCTGAAAAAGGATTCCAAGGAAACACGTATGTTAAGTACAGAAATTTCTAAATGATCTTGGTAATAAATCACAACTCTACCACCTTTTGCTTACTGCAGGGTCTGCTCTTAAGATGTTAAACCAGGGATATTACATACTGGGTCAGGGACCCGGGATTTAAGCCACGTCTCTGACACAGCCAAGACATCTGACCTAAATTTCAAGATACCAGCTTCAGTCTTCACAAGTTTGGGCACCAAACTCCTCACATTAAAATGCAGTAGTTTTAACCCATGAGACTGATACCAAATATTTGTTGCATCCCCTTGATTACCAGTAGCTGGTTTCAAAGGTCCTGGATTTAATTCTACATCCCCCAATAGTATTATTAATTGGAGCAGAACCACAAATCTTAAACTATGGCCCATCATACCCAAATCCTGCAACCACTGCCTTCTGCCCAAACATGATAAATGAACCCTACATGTATAGGCAATATCCCTTTGGAGACTTCCCAAACTAAATTTAGGAAAAAGATAGTAACTTGCAAACAATAAATTAGACATTGAAAAATTATCCTGTTCTGGAATAGTAAAATGTTCCACAACAGGAAAGCATAAACTAGTAGAATTGCATAATAACAAGCAGATAAGAGTAACACATAACCACACCCAATTTAGCCCCATGGCAATGTAACAATATCAAACACAGAAATAAATTCCGAAATAACAACAAGTCCCTTGGACTCCCTTAGACTCCAGGTACACTTTACTACACTTCACCACATGAGCTGCAATGGCCACCACACTAAACACCACGCATTTAGCAGTAATTAAATTTAAACCCTCAACCCCACAAGCTGGGCTGCCACCACCAATCGGGGGGAGAAGGTGCAGTAGGTCTCTAATCAGGAGTGGCACCAAAGTGTGGACAGTTGCTATGGCAACACGTATGGCAATGGAAACCAGATAAAGCAACTGTAGCTGGACAGCAATTACAGTGCACCCCACTATACAGAAGTACATTCCCAAAGGTGAGAGCAGAACAGTTAATATACAAATTCCACAAAATGTCACTAATAGCAGGTTAAACAGTTCCAACTTATATGTATCTTTCAATCCTGAAGTAACACAAAACCAGGGAATGAATGACAGTTCAAACAGCAGTTCAAATGACAGTTCAAGCGACAGCCAGAGCCGGCATTAAAACAACTTGTAAAGCTCACAGTCGCATATTATCACTTACAATCTTCCCAGGGCACACTCAGATACAGCTCTTTGATGTTATCTGGGCTGAAAGAACTCAAATGCAAGGTGCAACACAATAGGTTTACAACAGCTTTTACTGAACTCGGGGGTTGCCATACTCCTTTAGACTCCCGGTACACTTTTATTGCACTGCTACTTTAAACTCTATGTTTAAGGCACTAACAATAATGCACATTAGTTTCAAAGGGCCACAAAAATGCAAGTGGGGAAATTATAGTGCCTGACTATATCAGAGCCCTATCTTAACTTTAAAGGAGTAGTACACCCATAATTTGTGAAAAAATATATGTTGTGCTGAGTATTTTGATTTGTGTGTGAAGTCCTAGTCTGTCCTTCCCTCTGTCTGCTATCAGAAGTTTTTCCTAATTAGCCTGCTAGCTTTATGGTAGTTTTACGACCCCTGGGGATCACCATCTCAGCTAAGTTTATTGCTTTTCTTGTGCCTACACTGCATCCTGTCTCATATGACAGTGATGTAGCTGAGTCCATAAATTAAGCAAAAAGCACTGCTTTACAATACAACAGCAGAGTTGGCTATATTTTAAAACTATACGGAGTTCAGCATGGTGACTGCCCTCATTGTAAAGGTACCTTTGTTGTGAACAGTTTTGACGCTGATTGTGTCTATGTAACTTGTAAGTTATCAAGATATTTAGATTTGTTTGGCATGTCTACTTGAGTGTTCACTCAGAGAGCAAAAAAGCATCTGCTGTTTATAACCACATCTGCACACATGCCAAACAAATCCAAATGATAATAATAATAGCACTTTATTTATTAAGTGCCTTTCAAGCACCAAGGTGCTGTACAAGTGAACAATAAAATCACAGAAATAAATACACGTATAAAAATCGTAATGATATGAACATCAACCCATAAAAGCTTGTCTCCACAGATGGGTCTTAAGTTCCCAAATATCTTGAAAACTATACAAGCTACAGTACACAAAAGCAACAAACAGCAAAGCTAGTACCTAGAGGCCAGTGGGGCACAGGACCCAAGGCAGTATGGATTCATGATGGGAAGGTCATGTCAGATGAATCTAATAGATTTCTTTGACTGGGTGACCAAAGTAGTAGACCAGGGAGGGGCTGTGGACATGACTTACCTAGATTTTAGCAAGGCATTTGATACAGTCCCACACAAAAGATTAATACACAAGTTAGCCAGCCTTGGAGTGGGTCCCAAGGTGGTAGCCAGGATAAAAAGTGGCTAGACAACAGGACGCAAAGGGTAGTAGTAAATGGAGTCCACAGTGAAGAAAGGAGGGTTACTAGCGGGGTACCACAGGGTTCAGTACTGGGACCAGTCCTTTTTAATATCTTTATAAGTGACATTGCAGAGGAACTGGAAGGAAAAGTATGTCTCTTTGCAGATGACACAAAGATCTGCAACAGGGTTGATACACCAGATGGAGTGGAAAGGATGAGAAGGGACTTGGCAAGGTTGGAGGAATGGTCAAATGTATGGCAGCTCAGATTCAATGCAAAGAAGTGCAAGGTAATGCACCTGGGAAACAAAAACCCAGGACAAGAGTACACAATGGGGGGTGAGATACTGACAACAGTAAAAATGGAAAGGGACCTGGGGTAATTATATCAGATGACCTAAAGGTGGGCAAGCAATGTGAGAAGGCAGTAAGGAAGGCTGGGGGATGCTGGGATGCATAGGGAGAGGCATCAATAGTAGAAAACAGGAAGTTGTTATCCCTCTGTACAGACAGTTGGTGAGACCCCATCTGGAGTACTGTGTGCAGTTCTGGAGACCCCATCTCCGCAAAGACATAGACAGAGTGGAGGCTGTCCAGAGGAGAAACCAAAATGGTGCAGGGTCTGCACCAGAAGACATACGAAGAAAGACTAAAGGAGCTTAATATGTATACCCTTGAGGAAAGGAGGGAGAGAGGGGACATGATAAAAACTTTCAAGTACCTCAAGGGAATCAACAAAGTCCAAGAGGGTGGCATCCTTCAGAAAAAGAGATGTGCAAGAACAAGGGGACACAATTTGAAGATAGAGGGGGATGGCTCAGAGGTAATGTGAGGAAGCATTTTATCACAGAGAAGGTTGTGGATGCATGGAACAGCCTCCCTGAGGAGGTCATGGAGTCAAGAACAGTGGGGGAATTCAAGAATGCATGGGACAGACATAAGGCAGTCCTAGTGGGGGTAAAAGGAAGTAAGCTGTTGGTTAATTAGGATCTGCAGCTTATCTGTTAGGTAGGAAAATGGGCAGACTAGGTGGGCCAAGCTGTCCTTATCTGCCATCAAATTCTATGTTTCTATGTTTCTAAAGCTGTTCAGGACAGAAATATTGTTACAATGAGGGTAGTCACTAAGCTGAATTCCTTACAGTTTTTAAAATATTTGCCACCCAAAATGAGAAATTTGGTAAAAAAAAAAAGTGGACATTTGGTTAAATAGATGGCTATATTTTAAAACTATAGAGTTAGTTTAGTGACTACCCTCCTTTTAAAGGTCTTTTTGTTGTGAACAGCTTTGCTTTGAGTGGTTTTGTATAGCTTGTATAGTTTTCAAGATATTTAAATCTGTTTGGCATCTGTGCAGATGAGCTTACAAACAGCAGATGCTTTTTCTTCTCTCCAAGTGAACACTCCAGCAGACATGCCAAACAAATGTAAATATCTTGAAAAGCATACAAGTTGCACATACACAACTAGTGTCAAAATTGTTCTCAACAAAAAAACCTTTACAATGATGGTAGTCACCATGTTGAACTCTGTATAGTTTTTAAAATAAAGCCATCTCTGCCGTTGTATTGTAAAGCAGTACTTGTTGCTGAATCTATGGGCTTTGCTACATCACTGTCACATGAGACAGGATGCATTGTAGGTACAAGAAAAGCAATAAACTTAGCTGAGATGGAGATCCCCAGGGGTTGTAAAAGTACCATAAAGCTAGCAGGCTAATTTAAGAAAAACTACTGATAGCAGACAGAGTGAAGGACAGACTGGGACTTCATACACAAATCAAAGCACTCTACCAAAACATATATTTTTACAAATTCTGGGTGTACTACTCCTTTAAGTGGCTGCTTGATATAGCTCAGTGAATCCACTTTCATTGCTTTTGCATAATCTGCTCACTATCTTGTCTGCTGTAGGCCATTCAGGCCTTCTTCTGCGTGACCCTGCAAAGCTGCTTCCACCTCAGGGATCTGCATAATTTTAATAAATGTAACACATTGTACAAGGACATTTCCTAGAAGGGTTTTCAACATTTAATCAGTGTCCTTTTTATGTGTGAGATAGTGACTGGAAAGGAAAGAAATTTGGGATATAGGGTGTATGAAAGTCATTATATAAACTCAAAGTGCTTTACAAAGCGATGCACTAGATACTGGTAGTGTAGGGACTATACAGTGGAACAGAATTAGGATTTATATAACACCTTTCATACACACAATATCCCAAAGTGCTCTAGAAAACAATGAGTTAGATACTGGTAGTTCATGGACTATAGAATAAAACAGAATTTTGTTTTATATAGTGCCTTTCATACACACTATATCCTAATGTGCTTCATGAAGCCATGAGTTAGATACTGGCAATAGAGATGTTATAGACTAGAATGGAATTTAAATATACATAGCAACTTTTTATACATACTGTATCCCAAAGTACTTTAGAAAACAATGAGTTTGATACTGGTAGTGTACAGACTATAGAACTGAACATAATTTGGTTTTAAATAGCATCTTTCATAACCCTCTATCTCAAAGTGCTTTACAAAGCAATGAGTTAGATACCGGTAGTGGAAGAGATTACAGAAAAGAACAGAATTTGGTTTTACATAGGGCCTTTCATAAACACTGTATTCCAAAATGCTTTATGGAGCAGTGGGGTGGATACTGTTAAATGTACAGATACCATCAGAACAACATCATACAGTAAGTCTGAGTCATGATCAGTATGTTAGCATAGTAGTTTGGCCTTTAACCAACTGCAATGCAACTCTTTTAATGCATGATGACATCACAGCTCTGCTCAATGCAACCTGAAACATCTAAACTCAAAACGCTAAAGTAATGGCACTAAACTGTAATATGAACAATTAACAGGACGATATTATTTCTCTAAGTGGTAAATGTTTTGCAGTGGAATGAGTGGATGTCCTTCCTAATGCACTTGTGGTTTTGCTGCTTGTGTGACCCATGGGATGAATCTAATAGCCCATTCCACAGTCCCATAGTACCCTCCTTTTACTCTGTGTTATTCAGGAGCTAAACGGGACCTCTAGAAAGTTATTGCTTACACCATTGAAAATGAGAGCATCAATTTCAATCTTTCATTTAAGTTGTGCTTGTGATTAGTTACACTGTAACTGTTGTAACATATTATTTATTTGATAATGTTAATGCCCTTTGTGCTTGTTGTCAACAAATATCTGTCATATGTATCAAAAGTGTAAACCATGAGGAGGTCATTGTAAACAAGCGTGACAGCTCACATGGTGTAATATCATCCTGTTTATTGTTTTAATAAACAAAACTGAAATTAAATTGAACTGAATTGAAAATACATTTTGTTCTTCTATTTCACTACTCTGGATGCTGCTCTTTATCAGTGCTTAATGAAAACTGTAAGTCAGAAAACAAATGTTTGCCTTATTTCTATAATCCTCCATGTTGGAGGCAAACTCTCAGGGGTCAAGAAATATTGTATATCTCTAGTGCAGCATATGAAACTGGATAGTGTCTATTTCTCTACCAATGCAGTGGTTAGGTACAACCTAAAATTCTGTGTGTATGTGTGCGTGTGCACATGTAATATTATACTTATTGGCATAACAATTTTGTGCACTCTATTGTTTTAATTATTTATTTACTACCCAAGACAGCCCAGCTGATATACAACATCTTATCTCCACTGGGGTCCTGCTTCTACCCACTTCCACAGTGGGTTGGGCTGTAGCACTGGGAAGTTAAGTGACTTGCTCAAGACCACACAGTGAGTACTTGTCTCTAGTGGGATTTTAAACCTGTGATATCCCAGTTGCCTTGCCAGTATTCTAAATCACTGAAGTATGTTGTGTGTTTCATTGAAGCCTGTCTGCAAGGTTCAACAGCCTTTGAGACAAGGTGCCAGAAAAATAAATTTGCATTTCCTTTGTTGAAACCTGGGCTCAGTTTCAGAGTTTTTGGTATTATGGCCTTATTCTGGATACTATACAATAGATGTATGGAAATATTATGTCACGTAGGGTTGTCAATATGTAAAAAGTTCCATGGTATGTTAACCTTGAAAAAGTTATCATGATTATTGTAGTACCCCAATAATGTGATGCCTGGTTTGGGGCTTGTGGTTTAGTTAACTAAAAAAAGAAACATTTTGTGACACTTTGTCATGATGTCTTAAGATAACTGAATAGCGTGAAAAAGAGTTACTGCAATATAAGAAAACAAACACAATGACAGTATCATCAGTGAAAATTACCATGGTTATCACAGAATTTGGTTATTGGGACATCCCTGATACCATGATGAACAATGCTGGGTCTCCCATGAAAAGTTGCTGACAGACCTGAAGTGGAATTCTGCCATTCGAGCTTGCAGTGCTCCAAGCTGTCCAAATTGTAGTGGAGCAGTTTGCAGCTGCTCTAATGGCCATACTTTAACAGAAAAGAAAAGTTGGATAACTTACTCACCACATGATAGAATGGTATTTTCATTTACTTGTCATCATAAGAGTCACCAGCTACCTGGTGTTCCCACTGGTGTTTTGTGGCTAAGTCCACTTCTTGGATTGGGTGGGAGCTGCAGTTCATAGAAGTGGAAGTTATATTTCATAAATCTCTTACTAGGCAATCAGAGTTTAGCATTTCCAGCTGTGAAACTAGTTGGATATTGATTATTAGAGGTAGCAAATATCATTCCCTATAGCTGCCAGGACAAATAACACCACTCCACCACCCTAATAATGTGGCCCAAGTCACGAACGTTCATGGGAGAATCAGGTAACTGGTGATTCTTGAGATGACAAAAAAAATGCCTTAAAATGTCCTTCTGTCATGTGGTGAGTCATACCCTACACACCGTCTGCTTCTGTTTGCCAGTTAACCTCATTAAACAGACTGCTTGTTTCACTGGGATGCTAGGCAACTTATGTAGTGATGCTTAAACACTGTGGCAATGGTTGAGCAACATAGTTGATGTGACTGGTAGAAGGACTGATTATGATGTTAGGAACTGAGTATTAGAGATGTGCAAAACTGGAATAAACTTCCCCTCAACAGAACTTTCTGAAGTTGGCCAGCTCGTCAGAGTCCAAAATACCAACTTCAGAATGTTTTTTGACAGGTGAAGTGGCACCGTTTTCTGCAAAGTGACCAAACTTTGCTCACAAAGTTGCCATTTTGTGGGAAAAAGTGCCACTTCACCTGACAAAACATTGCAAAGTCAGCAAAAGTCGATGTTGGCGATGCCAACAGGAATTTCACAAAGTCGAAGTTTTACAACTTTGTGGCAATGTTGCTTACAAAGTTTAACTTTGCTGCATCTTTACTGAGTATGTTGGTACTGAAGTTGTCAGACCAATGAATAGCTGTTGTATGGTAGGATGATGGAATACTTGTGCAACAGAAGTTTGGTCATATGCTGTCTCTGTCCCTGCTACAGGAACTACTACTCATTTGAAGTACCATGAAGAGATAGGAGAACTCTTGAGGAGGGTTCCACCCCTAGAGGAGCCACAGAGACAAGGTCCTTTGTGAATAGTAAATGTTATGCTTATTTTATGCACTCAAGTAATTAGTTTCTTATGTTTAGTATCTACTCACTTGTACATATCCTATATATTTATTTATTTATTTATTTATTGAATTCTGTTGACCAGGTAGGCCCACTGAGACTAGAAGTCCCTTTTTCAGGGGTGAGCTGCAGGGGGGGATTCAGATAGTAACCAACTGAAATTGAACCAGATTAAGCTGTTGGTGGTATTTGTTGTGTGAATGTGTAATATCAAATACCACATTTTTAGTTTAACTTATGCAGTCACGCAGGGACAATCTTGCTAGTAGGCTTTATAGCTCTAATGGTTTAATTCCTGTTGAAAAATAAACATTTTCCTGCTAAGGTTCCCTTAGACTAAAGGTACATTAGGGGAAAAAAGACCCACGATAGCAACCGAATAGAATACACAGATACACATAAGGACAGAATGGAAACAGCCTGATGGCTTGTATTTGGAACACAGAAGCCAGTGTAGAGGAATTGCAGAACCATCATCTAAACCCAGCTCTCAAAGAAAATATATTATTTACCTACAGTATTTATTGCAGTACTTTTAGCATGGATCAGAGGAAAACCACCCTGTAGAGGAATTCTCTGCAGATCCAATGCCTTGGTCTCCATCCTTTCAGGATTAAATCTATAAGGAATTATATTAGATTATGAGCGCCACGATTTCAGACCTTGTACAAGCTGCAGCATGAATTAGGGATCCTTGACATCTTCTGTTTTGTTAAAAGTATCCATCATTGCCAAATTACTACAGGGCATGGCCCTGCAACTAATGGGGCCCCTGGAAGTGGTGGACTCTACTCATAAAATGTGCCTAATGGGCTAAGGAGCCAGTGCAGCCCAGGGTTTACTGCTGGAACCTCCTGAAGAGAAGATGATGCTGAACAGCTGCTTCCGGCTTGACTGCCCACCTTTTTCTCTGAGTACAAGGCCCATGAATATAACACAGCAGGTGAGCCCTTGAAGGGCTCAGCCTGGATCATGATGGACTGTAATGAGAGCTTAGCCTGGGAGGAACCACCCAGTTGTTGATGGAGCTTGGCTTTTGTGAGGAACAGTATAGCTTTTAAGAGGTGGGGGCATTTGCTCTGGTGCTGGGGCAGGGGCCCAGAAGCATTTGAGAATGGTAGGAGTGACTGGGAGGCTTGGTGGTATCACTATCACCCACCACGATATTGATATGGATTGAGAACAGACTCGGGTTGATGGAGATTGGTGATGGGGGAGAGGATGGAGCATCCAGAGGACTGCTTTCCACTCAAAGGAAGGGGAGGCTTGCCACTCTGCTGTCTACTGTGACCAGGTGGAGGCCAGGTGGCAATGTGTGTGAATGACATGAAGGGAGAGTGCTGTAGGACTGACTTTCTCAAGCATTCTCCATGCAGCACATGATGACATCACACCCCCACAAGGGAGGACCTGGGAGGAAAGTGAAAACTTGATGGCAGGCAAGACTAAAGCCCCACCTGCATTGTCCTGGCCTGATCCAACATGCAGGACAGGGGTACCCCAATTGGGATAAACAACTCCTGGGGGAGAGAATGTCCCCCCCAGCCCCTGGCCTACCATTGAGGGTAATCCGTGTGGAAGTCATGGGCCCAGTAGGTCCTGGGAAAGTGGTTGCCAGTTGCAGGAGGCAGGGACAGATCTGACAGCTGCTAGTTCCAACCAAGGGGAAAAAAACACAATTATGACAAAAAAAGAGAATACTAAAAGCATGACATGGTGAAAATCTATAGGTATAATTTATCAGAGGTGAGCTCCAGGGAGTTGGGCTGAATGGCTTCTTGTGCATGTTGGGTGTAGTACTTACATGACAATGAGTATATTGAAGGCCTGCAAGTGACTGTCATTAGAGCTATTAGCCCCTTGCTTTAAAACTTGACGAGTGTTGCAAATCTACAGACAGTGGCTTCTAAGGTAGCAGTGAAGTGGGAACAACAGCGGCCAACAGCCAAAGTCATCATGGACAGACTGGACAGCAGTGGAGAAGCCAGTGAGATGCAGTAGTGATGAGCTACAGCACACAGAGGGTCCAGTGTGGCTGTGACTGGGAAACTGCAACAGGGTGCAAGAGTACGCCAAGGCTCAAGAGACATGGCAGAAGCATGACTGCAGCACTATGGATAAGCTGTAAGTAAACCCTGAAGTGCAGTGAGAGTTCTTGCCCTGACTGGCAAGAACTGTAATCAGGATTTGAGGGGGAGTAGAGGTGAAGGCTCTGGTACAGTGTGAGCTGGAGCAGAGACCCAGACTGCTGAAAGTAAAGCAGAGGAGAATGGGAGTAGACATGACCAAATGTGCTGTGAGAGTGACCCAATAGACAGGGGAGCACAAGACACACAGTAGGTAAGCAGCATTAAAATAAACATCTGAAGGATACTGAGGCACACGTGGTTAAGTATTGCTAGATAGGAGACTTGCTAGGAGTCCCCTGATTACTCACCTAACCAAAGCCAGCATACAGTTAAAAAATACATATAAAACTAGACAAATATTAGGAATTGGCAAAGGATACTGAACAATTTTGCCACTTTGCTCCACCTCTATTTTATTGCCCCTTTAATGCCTTCCAAGATGAATGTTTATACAGTCAGATTGTTCCCCTAATTACCTTCCTATGATCAGTTTACTGAAAGGGAACTTTACAAGCTATTCCTTTTTTTGAACTTACTGTAACTCCCAGAAGAGTAGACTTACTATTCTTACACCATGCTACCAAGATCACCATTATGATGAAACTAGAGGGAAGAGGAAAGGTTTTAAAGTTGTTACAATTTTTGAGACATTCAAGTGACAGTTTCTGAGGAAAATGAGGAAAAATGTAGAATATCTAAAATGATTCAGAGCCAACAGGGCAGTGCCTATGAGTATCGGCGTAGGGCACGAAACATGTACTCGCTGGAGGCCATAAGAGAGAGGTGCAACATGACAGAGACTTTCAGATTCCTGAAAGGAATAAACAAGGTAAACTGTGAAGAACCATTTAGCAGGAATGAAGGATCAAAAACAAGGGGACGTGAATGCAAGGTGGTGGGGAAAGATTCAGGATGGATGCGAGAAAGTTTTACTTTACAGAAGGACTGCACTATGGAACAGTCTACTGGCACCTTTAGTGGGTGCAAAACCATTAGTGGATTCAAGCATGGTTGGGACGGAGTCAAAGGCTGTATAGTTATTCTGGGGAAGCAGTAATGCAGAGAGCAAGGGTGGGGGGACACAGCAAAAGCATGGACCAGGCAATCAATCACAAGAGGAAAGAGTAGGGTAAAACTGGTAAAGTACAGTGCAAATCTGGGCTCTCGGCTCCAAAACCATGCACAAAAAGTGCTGTAGAACAGTTTTGACTGAATAATTTTTTAATATGCAAAATCACAACATACTGTAAAAGAGGTACTGTACTTACATTAAGAGCAGTCACAAAAATGCCACCTAACATTTTCGCATTTACACACCCTTGATCATGGCTCAACTAGTGTCAACCAGAGAGCAATCTTTTTAGTGCCTTCAATTATTTTTAAATGTATAACTACCTATCACATCCTTAACTTATTTAAAGTCCAGTGTTTAAATTCTAGTATTCTGGTGGCACACATCCACAGGTTAAAACTAATTTAAAGTGTTTAAATCCAAATTAAGAGAAACAAAGCAGTTACTGCAATACATAGCAATGTGCTTCTAAAACATGCAACAAGCACAATAGGCCTATGCATGATACCAACGAAGCCATGGAAATGGGGTGCATTGGCATCGTCACATAAAGAATGCTGCACAATAGAATTCTACGGATCCCAGTGGCATTCACCAAATGGCGCAGGCCAGGTGTGCACCCACATACCCAGCTGTGTGGGCAGCTTTGCACCAGGGCAGTCCAGGGGGAGGTACACTATGCATCTTGCACAAAGGCACATAGTGCAGTGCACATGGGGCATAGGAGGGTGTAGCTTATGCCAAGGGGGACCCTGCCATAACCAAAGTATGTGCCCAGCTCCTCACATACAGCACCCCTCCTGGCCCCAGAAGCAGTATGGAAACCCCCACACACATATACCCGAACACCTTCCCCAGTCCCAGCAGTACAGTGCACCCCCCCCCACAGGACTGACTCCCTGGCCCAATCCTGTTTGGCAGCCCTCCCCCCACACACACACACGGCTGCCCTGTCCCTATCTGTGTACTGTAATTCCCCTGACACTCTGTGCCCCATCCCCATTTGCATTGCACACCCCTGCCCCAACACATCTGCCTCAGCCCCTGTATCGCATAAGCATACTCCCCACCCAAACATACCTGCCCCAGTCCTCATATCACATAAGCATACCCCTGCACCACATGTCTGCTCCGGTCCCCGGTGTTGAACAAGACAGACCCCCCTCTGCGCAAACAGATGCCCCCATCCTGGTGTTGAATAAGAACCCAACACACACACACACACAGGTGCCCCGGTCCACACTAACCCAATCTCTGAACCTGGTACCCCTGTTCCCTCATTGGTGTTCAGTGGTGCCCCCACCCCCTGTGGCACTGACAACACCACACCCCCAGAGTGTCTTATTGCACTTGTAAAATGGGCCTCTGTATGTTACATTGATGTGAGATACAAAATTGTTATGGTTATATAAACAAAAATAAACTTCTTTTATGTATTTCATCATAAAATAGTTCCTCCACCTATGCTACATTTACTAATTGCATTTTGAAAGTTTGGATTACCGGAGCCACCATAGTTGAAGATTGCTGTTGAAGTTACCATAGTTACAGCTGTCTACCCCAATACACTCATAGTGTGATGCTATCAGTAAATCGTTTTAAGAAACCCTTTGTTAAAATAGTTTTGCTTTGTTTAATTCTTTTCTTTCTTTTCCTTTCAATTCCATTATATTTGTTCAAATGGAAAAAGTTGCAGTGGGTGGCGAGAAGAAATGTGGGACTGGTACAAAAGGCGTGCTCTTCTGGAAGGAGCCAGCAGGAAAGAGCTGTTTATCACACTAATTTTTTTTTTTATGATTCACATAGGTTGTGGGTGCTGATTATAGTGTGAGTCACTGGATCCAGAATCGAGCAGGAGGCGTTGCTGGTAGCGAGCATCACCATTTCACTTTTGCTTGCTGTGGCTGTCGCCAGCGTCAAACCACTTTCACTTTTGAGATTTTAAGGCATCCCTGATCTGTGATGTCTTCCTCTAAAGAAAACACTTGTCTGAAGTAAAACTGTGGGGCTGACAGTATCTGGACTGCAAGTGAACGGGAAGCAGCAATGACCAAGTGTGTGAACGGGTGAGCGATCAAGGGAGTGGTAGGGCAGGGGATTGTTTGGGTTGTAAAATGAAAGCTGATGGCTAATGTGGCTTGAATTCAAAACAAAAAAAAGTTGTTTACAATAAATATTTTATGCAGGGATGCAGTGTACTGTATAGGTATTTGTGATTTATTTACTAGTGAATTCCTTCACTTAAAAAACAAGCATTTGTCAATGCTGAATGTTGTCGTGCTGGCATTGGCAGTGGCAGAGCTAGAGACGCATAGTGCTGTGATTTTGTTAATGTGTCCCAAAAGGTGATTTTGCACAGTGAGCATGCCATTGTGCGCCACAGCTGCGGAAACACGTTTTGGGCATGCTGTGAAAAATGGCAGCTGGACTGTTGATAAGGAGGTGTGCACAAATGCCAGTGATGAAAATTTGGCATGAAAATATTGCAGATTGACAAAGTTACAAGGGTGCGTGGAAACTGTGCAATACACGCTTGCAACACAGTCATTGTATGGACTTTCGGCACCACATTTTCAACATAGGCATTTTAGGACCTCTGCTCATGAATAGTGTCACCATCATTTCCTCAAACTGTCCCAAAAACTGATTTCACACAGCGACCATGCAATTCTGCGTTGGACGTGTCAAAACACATTTCAGCCAGCTGTACTGTTCATAAGGAGGTATGGAAAAATGCCAATGATGAACAGCTGGAGTGAAACTATTACAAATTCACAAAGTCACGAGCGTACATGCAAACTGTGCAATGCAAGCTCATAAAACACTAATTTTATTGACTTTTGTCCCCAAATTTTCAACATAGGCATTTTAGGATACCTGCTAGTGAACAGCATCACTGCCATTTTCATAATGTGTCTCAAACATGGACTTTCCACAGCGACCGCACTATTCTGCGCTGGAACTGCGAAAACAGATTTTGGTCAGGATGTGAAAAATGACAGCTATACTGTTCATTAGGAGGTGCAGAACAATGGCACTGTTGAAAATCTGGAGTGAAAATATTATAAGTTTGCGAACTTACGAGCGTGCATGCAAATTGCGCAATGCACGCTCATAACACAGTCATTTTTTGGAGTATTGTCACAAAATTTTCAACACAGGCATTTTAGGATCTCTGCTCATGAACAGTGTCACTGTCATTTTTGTAATGTGTCACAAACACTGATTTCGCACAGCAACAGCGCTATTCTGCGCTGGAAGTGCGAAAACACATTTCAGCCAGGATGTGAAAAATGACAGCTGTATGGTTCACAAGAAGATGTGGTAAAATGCCAATGTTGAGAATCTGGCATGAAAATATTGCGAATTCACTAACTTATGAGCTAGCGTAGCAACTGCGCAGCACACACTCGTAAAACAGTCATTTTTTGGATTTTTCCCACCAAATTTGCAACATGGGCTTTTTTGAGAGCCCCCCTCATGAACAGTGGCACTGTCATTTTGTTGCTCAGTCCTGAAAGGTGATTCCACGCAGTGACTGTGAAATCACCTTTCAGGACCCGAATAACGCCATGATAGTGCAAGAATTCATGAGGATGGGTCCCAAAAACCCCATGTTGAAAATCTGGGGCCAAAATTCCCCAAAATGCTTGAGATATGCATCAAAGTTGAAAAAAAATGTTTATTTCATTATGCAGCTTACCGGCATTTCCTCAGTTCGCTGTCAGCTTTGAAGAGTGCAGACATGTTCCTGGTCCACGAGATCGTTGCGCCAGACTCCGAGGTAAGTATGGAGTGGGGGTGTGTGGGGAGGCAGGGTGCACAGAGGTGGGGTATGGGTGGGGGCAGGAGACTACGAGGGACCGTTTCTTTTACAGGTGACAAAAAAAACATTGCTGGACAGTTTTTTGTTTTAGGGATTTGTCACGCTGGGTGGGCTCCCAGTGTGCCACCTAACTGTTTGGGGGATCTGTAGCCAATGGGGATTGGGCACCCTTGTTGGCACACAACATGGGAGGGAGGATTTTATGCCAACAGGGGATTGGGCACCCCTTGACACACAAGAAAGTGGGGGCGATTGGGCACCCCCCTGGCATTTAACAATGGGGTGGTTCTTTATGCCGATGAGGAATGGGCTCCCCCATCGGCACATACAGAGGGGCAGGGTTAACTGACAGGGGGATTGGGTACTCCTGAAGTCCGCAGTTTGGCGCCATGCTCATAATGTTGGCAAGCACGTCCAGGGAAGGTCAGCTGCATCTGACAAGCTTTGCTCGGATTGCAGCAGACCTTTTCTTAGATGTGCTCACCACATTATGTCTGCATGGTGTGGCATTAGCATGCAGGCTGATTGGGGAATGAGGGGCGCACCTACTGGTGCGTGTCCTGCATTCGCCCAACAGTGACCACACCTCCAAAACAGCACTACTGCAAGATGTTGGCTGTCCAAGCGTGCCAACATAAAAATGGTGGTCTTTAACATTCTTAACATTTTTTAAGATTCTAAATGCGTATTTATATCCCTTTTTTAACAGCACCCAAACTGTCTGCACTTGTTTTTAGCTGTGCATTAGACGGATCTAATGCACAGGTAGCAGCCAATCAGGATGCAGGATTTTCCTTTCTTGTTTTATAAAATAAGTTTGCTTTGTACCACAATAAGTGTGACCCGTACATTTTTTTTTGGGGGGGGGGGCATTCACTCTAGTATGTAAGGTTGACAGCTATTAAAATGCAAGACTTCTGTAGTCTATCTTTTTCAATACAGCTCAGTTTAAATTCCCATATCTCTGCTTGTCATGACTATCACATCCAGGAAACCTACTTTGTGAGCATCACAAGTTATTACCATAAATCGCAAAGTTTCATTACTGGTCTATAGGTATTTCACAGACATTGTCAACTGACCCACCAAGCCCTTCCATATCATAAGTATCTCGTCTATATATCTATGGTACACATCTGTGTACTATAGATATTCATTTTAGTTATATCCTGAGGATATTCTCTTCCCAAATGTCCAAAAATTGTCATGACTCAGCACGAAGGCCACCTTCATTGATGTGCTTTTTATCTGTAGGTAGAATTCACAGAGGAAGGTATAGGAAGTTAAACATATTATTTTAGTACTGTACCTTCTCTGCAGTTAGTGTGATGAATTCTACCTAGGCTTCACTCATGCTGCTGCCATTCTGAAGACCCTGCTTCAGTGGAGTAAGTCCTTCATTGTGTGGTATATTAGTGTAGATAGACACTACATATATCCATCCTGTTGAACGACCAGTCAGGCTCCGTATGCATATTGTCCAAAGTAGCCAGAAACTCACTAGTGTCCCTGATGTAGAGGCATATTTTAGCAATACCCTTAATTGGTCATCCATATTTTGCAAGGGGCTCCATAAGTGAGTCTATGATTTAAACAATGGGATGTTCCAGTGGTTTAGATGGTGATTACATAAGGTTTATGGAGTTTAGGAGTGTGTATATTGGTACTGCACCAGGTCAATATAGCACTTTAAGAAGAGCGTGATAATAACCGTGTTGTGCAAAATGCAAAATTCTTTAGAGACCAGGGTATAATAGTGGTAGAATTACCACTACCTATTGCTCTGTGCTGTTACCTGGATAAGAAAAAGTTGCCGTGTGTGTGGTGACTGGTTGAGCTGCTCCGTGGTGGAGCGGCTAAGGCATCAGCACACAGCAGAGAAGAAGACCTGGGACCACAGTTTCAGTTCCCCCGGGTGTTGACATTTTTATTTTTTTAAAAAGTAGTTTTCCTCCACCCAATTTTCTTCCTATCCCCAAATTCCACAACCCCCTGGAGTTGATTATTTTATGTCCAGGAGTATGGGGGTGCATGGGGCATAGCCCCTGCAAAAACAAAGAAGTCCCATTGTTTTAAATGGGTGTGTGCTTTCTTTGTTAGGTCGGTGTTTTTCCTGACCTTATTTTCATGGACGGCATTTTGTTGGTGGAATTTATTGCTGCGTGGTTGTTGTCCATGACATTATGACCCTGTTCTGTGTAGATCGTTGCAGGCAGTGGATATTCCACTTTTAGATATTCAGACAAATTCTTTGACAGTGTGTGATTCATCAACGCTGTTTCCAGACAAAAGTCAATGTCTTTCTTAAACCTTGTAGTGGGATCAGACATGAGTTTAATATAAAACTGTTTATTTTGGAGTTATGCTAGCAATTCAGCCATGTAGTATTCAGTTCAGTTCAGTTGGGGGTTATTTGTTCAATTTTTGAAACCATTACAAATTTCACAGTACAAAATATAATTTACGATATAAATTAAACACCTCAATAATGAATCACCTTTCAAAAACAAATTATGTTTCACTGCACATTCATTTCTAACATACATATCAATTTCTTGTAGTTTAAAGTGTTTATAATATTTCTTTCTTAGCCCTAAGTTTCCCACTACCTTCCATGTTTAGCTTGCAAAGACTAGATGAAATGATTGGCAATCTATGCATGATAAGGCAACATCCTATAAAGGCCATGCTAAGCATTTAAGGAACACTTTTACATCAGATTATCTGGAGAACTGCAGCATGCATCTAAGAAGGGAGAGCAGTTTTCTAGTGATGGAAAACAATCATTCAGTAGTTACCTCTACCAAGGTGCAGTACAGTACCTAATATTAGGGAAGGTGTCCTCTGTCAACATCTAGCCTCAAAGTACACTGCAATACCTGGCTATACTCTATTTTTACCCTGTGACTCCCATCATATCATGCCAGGAGTTTACTGTTGGAGCATACTGCAAACAATGTCACTGAGGTCATTCTAAGGACTTCCCCATCCCATCAGTATGCCATTAGAATGTCAACTTAAAATTGGCACCGCAATTAGAGTGCCACCAGGGATGCCGATAGAAATTTCCAGGCCCAGGACACACCTTTAGGTCTAGGCTCCCCCACCATACTCAAGACATATACATTTGTAAATTTGGGCCCCCTGAGCCACCTGGGCCTGGGACAGCTGTCCTGGCTCTCCCTCCTTAGCACCCTGGACACCAAAACAAGGGTGACAGTGACAGGGTGATCTTGATTCAGATTGCCCCTCACTGATGCCACCCTCAGCTCCCACAGTGTTTCTACCCTCCAGGGCATTCCAACCCCCGAGACTGCTATATTTATTTTTGGGGGGTGAGGGGGCAAAGCCCCCTACAAAACAGGACTGTTTCCCAGGATGGCGATTTGGCACTACGCTTCCTGTGAGCTGCAATGCCTGGCACCTAAGGCCAGACAGCAAATTGCCTTTGCCCATATCGACATCAACAAAATGACCATCACTCCGGTATGGGTGAACCATCCCATCCTGTACTATCTGTCCAGACTTAAGTTTACATACTAGAGCAACACTTGTTATGCTGCATAACAGAGCTATGCTAATGTATTGCTATGACATAGTAGACAGAGGGGACTCTGGAAGCAAGTGACTGAATACCTCCTTTGTGTCTTTCCACAGTGGAGTTGAAGCACATGCGTTTCTCTCTATGTACTATAGTGCTGTTTGTCTGCTCCGTGCTGACTTCCATTTCACTTCTGGGTTCCAAGCAAGCACTTTATTCCTCTCCTTATATACATCTAATAATCTTTGTCTGGTGTCTAGTGACACCTCCACACTTTGATCGCTGTCCCCATATTGTATTACTGTTTTCCTGGTGTATAGTGGCACTGATCACACTCTGATCGCCATCCCCACTGTCTAGTGCTGCTTCCCTGGTGTCTACTGGCACACCCCCACCCTATGATCACTGTCCCCAAAATGAATTCCTCTTTCCCTGGTATCTAGTGGCACCACCATCCTTCGATCAAATCCCTTAATATAAATCTCTTTCCCTAGTGTCTAGTGGCACCTGCCCTCTCTGATCCCCATCCCATAATGTATTCCTCTTTAGCTGATGTCTAATGGCACCCCAACCCTCCGACCACCATCACCATAATATATTCCTTCCCTGGTGTCTAATGGCGCCCCCCACCCTCCAATCACCATCACCATAATATATTCCTTCCCCGGTGTCTAATGGCACCCCCCACCCTCCAATCACTGTTCTGGTCTGAAATAAAGCCATGGTGCCTAGTAGCACCCTTCACGCTCTGATTGCCATTCAAGCAATATGTTTCTCTTTCCCTGGTGTCTAGTAGCACCCAACTCTCTGATCACCATTCCCATAATACATTTCTCTTTCCCTGGTGTCTAGTCGCACCCCCACCCTCTGATTGCTGCCCAGTCTGAAGTAAAGGAAGCTGTCTCTTGATTCTTTTTTAAACCTTCAAAAAAGAAAATGGTCCCTCACTGATCTGACCCCCCCATGCCCACCTTCCACTCAGCACCCACCCCCACACACCCTCACTCACCTGAAAAGGTCACAAGGTGAAGATCCACTCTCCAATCAAAGACATGTCTTGCTGCTGGAACGGCCAACTGCGATAATAGAAACTAAGGTAAGCATGGTTCAATATATTTAAAAGGATTTTGAACTTTGATGCATAATGTTGTCATTTTGCATATTTTATTGAATTTTCAATATTAGCTTTTGACATCACAGCTCATGACCAATGGTGGTGAAAGTATTCAAATCAGGCCCAAAAGGTGATTTTGCAATTGCATTGCAAAATCACCTTTCAGGTGGGATTTTAACATTTTCACCACCCTTGTTCATGAGGTGGGGTCATAAGAATGCTATGTTGAAAATTCGGGTTCAGTATATGTAAAAATGACAAAGTTATGAGCGCACATTGACATTTTTGCACGCTGGCTCATAACTTTAGTAATTTTAAATATTTTGACCACAAGTTTTCAGCATAGCCATTTTTTTCATACCATGTCATGAATATGACAGCTGTCATTTTTCAAATCCTGCCCAAAATTTGTTTTCGCATCTGTTGCACCAATGATGTTTTGGTGGTGTGGAATCACATTTCGGTGGGGATTTGATAACTTTCACCTATGGGGTTCAAGAGGTGGGGTGAAGCCACCTCTTACTTTTATCAGCAGCATCAGTACCATCATTTTGCAGCTGTATTGGCTATGAAAAGATCTTGTGGTTATAGCTACTCTCACCGCCTGAGTGCTGAATGTATGGGTGGCCTCTCAGTACCATGTTTTCTGCTTTGGAATACATGTCTGCTTCTATTATATTTCCTGGTAAGACCCTGCTTCAGAGATTGCTAGTTACAGAATAGAACTTCTTCCTGGCTTAAGCACTTCATAACTGAGGCCCAAATAACCCACCTGGGGCACCTTCACCACCATTTAGTTCTGCATCCCTGAATAAAGTCCCTGGATTTAGTGCTCTGAAGATTCAGGGGAGTTCATCCTAATTCTTCAAATAACCACCTTCACAGTTAAACAGATAATGTATATGACAGTCAACTTGTACAGCAGTGATCAACAGGACATATACATGGCCTCAGGATTACCTAGCAGAATATATGACTTTTGCAAATAGAAGATATCGCAATCTGCAGAATTATAGTCCATTTCATCAGCAGTAAGTTTGTTTTTCAGACATAATTTGTGGCTAAATGCCCAAAGCATATATAGAATCTAGCTCTGAGATCAGCTTTCATGTGGCTTGTATATCCCAAAGTCCAAAGAACCACTAGAGCAAAAAGGATAATGGCTCAGAGTTCTCGGCGTTAAATACTCAACTTCGTAGTAGAGGGTCAGTCTTTTTTAATTTATGAGCATAAAAAATTCCCCCAAGATCAGCATACCTTCTACTCTATGTCTAGCACAAAGTTAGTTCATAGCTAATGGTAGCTAGTACATAAATGTCAAAGATTTAAATTTAAAAAAAGTATGCACTAATGTTACAACTTTGATTTTCATTTAACTTGCATACTCTTTGCTCCATTATCCTTATGCTAGCAACTAGAATAAGCTCTCCTTCTACTTAAAGGTACATTTTGTAACTTATTAAGACCACATGTGTGGTTCAGGTTTACCAATGCAAATTTCCCAAGCTGCAAAAAGCCAGAATATCAGTCTAAGGTAGCTTTTCTTGGTATTTTCAGCTCTTTAAAGGGGGCATTCTTTCCCTATCCAAGGGTGTCTATATTCATCTTGCAAATTATCTTACCCCGAGAGGCCTGTGAGCCAATGAGCTCCCATCTGGGGGTTTAGAAGAATTCCAGCACAGGGAGAAATGGGAGGAAGCATCAGCAACCTGTGCCAAGATGTTCATATATCCTTCCTTAACTGGTTACTCCCACAACCCAAAAGGATGTTTCAGTGCGGACATTGCAATGTATGCCAGAACTGCCATCAGTCTAACAAGTCTGAAATGCTAAACACTGAAAAAAAATTTGCACAAGTCAGACAGTTCACCAACTGCAGCTCAAATGTTGTGGTCTACACTTCAGGATGCCCATGTCCCAAAATGTATGTTGGAAGACCTATTAGACCAATCAAGGTGAGACTGTATGAACATATTAGGAGTATTAAAACCCCTAGAAATGAAAGCCTGATGGGAACTCATTTAAGAATGTCACATCAAGACATCTACAAACTATTCAAATGTATCTGGTCACAATTAGTAGAGACTTGTATTCAGTGCCCATTACCAACACTAGCTCTTTTCTGTAGGGTAAAACTGGGAAAGCGTGATGGACCAGTGTTTTTTTTTCTATTAACATTGTGTATGTTTCTTGACTCCCAGCCATGTACTCTAACTACAGTGCTATGCTTTGCTGGCTTTTGTTTTGCATACTTGTACTTAGACAAGTCTGACACAAACTGGCCGTGGATGATTTTGGCTTGTGTACTGATTCTGGATCATTTTGGCGTGTATACTGATACTGGATCAGTTGGGTTACTAAACTGATTCTGGAGAGATGGACTGTTGAATTGTTTCTGAGGGTCAGCCTGCCAGTTCAGCACTGGCGCTATTGCTGCGATGCTGACAACTGGGGTTCGAAGCAAATATCCAGTGGACTGCTTTTCTCTCTTGGGAGGGAGGGATCTGATACCTGACAATACCTTGATCCCTAGTGGAGGGTGGGTGCAGGTGAGCCTGGGACCAGTACATCAGCAGAGATTGGTGGATGCTGCTAACATCTGCACATCGGGAGCTGAATTATGCCCAATGTGCCCTGATGTCAATGCACATCACCAATACCAGGGTTTCCACATAAGAAGAAACACACTCTGGATGATCATGCAGCATGACACCTTGGAAAACATGGTCTCCTCCTCCAGCTGAATGATGCCTGATGTAAGTCACAACAGTTATTATAGTTGATCTTGGTGTCTCCTTAGCCCCCTGAGGAGGAGACCTGATATGAGAGGCAAGTCATGGGTCTCACGCTTAGGCTGTGAGGGGGATGTTGGGTGGAAGAGTGGTTTGCAGGGCCTGTGGGTTGATAAAGCAGTACATTTCCACAGATGACACAATGTAAAAATAGAATTAAAACAAAAATACACAAATTGCTCCTGAAGCAGTTGTTCTGGGCACCTTTCACCTGCATGACTAGGTTACAATGCAAAATAGTTTGCAGCAGCAGAACTGCAACTCTGTTAGCACAGTATTGGAAAATATGAATTTCTGTAGGTTTTATAGCTCAATAAAACTTATACTTGTTCTTCTGTGCTATGAGCTTGTTACTGAATCAAGCCAGCTCCATGGATCACTAGACTAATGATGAACCAGGCAGAGAGCAGCAAATTAGGACTGCAGGGGACGATGTGGGATCCAGATCTGATAACAAATGTGTCCCACAGGTTTCTCTTCACATTCTTCCACTGTTTCTGCTCATTATAAGCAGTATTAATTGTAGGGGAAAAAAGAAACAACATGACCAAAGTGGGAACTTGGTTCCCTCGAGTGTCATCTAGATGCTCTTCCAGCTGAGTTACCAGGGCAACTGATCAGCCTGAGAACATTCTGCTTCTATCCCCCATCCTATACTGAAAATCCTGTAGCTTGGAATAGTTTACTGGAAGAAAGTTGTTGCCAAACCTCCCTACCCCCTAACTTAACAAAAGAGAGACAAGGTTCTAAACAATCTTGGGCAAATGCAGTATCAACTCAGGAACTTATAGGAGAAATAAATGTATTCAGAATTTTTGGCTGGGAAATGCATTCTGAGCTGAAGCTCATTTCCATGTGTCCCAGAAGCACAGGGAGGTTAAGTGACTTGCTTAGGACCACACACAGCATGCAACAAGTGGTTGTGAGTTTTCAACCCTGGACTGCTTGGTGTCCATCTTTATAGCTTAGTGCTCTAGCCCTTAGTATATACTGCTTCTGTATCCTAAGCCTGGATTAAGAAATGCATGGGTGCTGGAATGTGTGGCAAAGTGGGGAGTGCTGAAGTTCTAAAGGGCTCAAAGTAAAAAAAAAAAAAACAATTTATCCAAACGGTATCATGTTAATATAGCATGGCGGTTACAACATATGAGTGAATACAATTCAGCACAAACAATATCGGTGAATGACCACAATATGCAACTGTTTGAGTGACTATACTGTATGAGCAACTAGGGTAACTGAGTGACTCACTTGTGCGGCAACCAGTCTTATAGCCTACCCCTAGATCCGGAGTGCTATGGAGTTGTAATCCTTTAGATAGTAGGGGTTCAGGGGGGCACTGCCTCCTGTGTGATGTGGGTGGAGCAGTGTTATAAATGTGGGTGTGTTTATGGGGCAGGTGGTGCAAGATGGAGGTAGAATTCATAATAATTTCACTAAAACCTGGGACCTGGCGGGATTGATCCCAGAATTCTAAAGAACTAAGGGAGACCTAGTAACACCACTGACTACCCTTTTAACAAATCATGGAGGATAGTGTGGTATCTGAGGACTGGGGAAGGTGGATGTGATCCCTCTTCACAGATTGGGAGCAAGGCAGAGCAGAAACTACAGACCTGTTAGCTTGACCTCAGTGGTAGAGAAAATTATGGAATCACTTCTGAAAGAAAGAATTGTCAAGTACCTAGAGGCCAACGGGGCACAGGACCCAAGGCAGCATGGATTCACAGTGGGAAGGTCATGTCAGATGAATCTAATAGATTTCTTTGACTGGGTGTCTGAAGTAGTAGACCAGGTAGGGGCTGTAGATATGGCCTACTTAGACTTTAGCAAGGCATTTGACAGTACCACACAAAAGATTAATAAACAAGTTAGCCAGCCTGGGAGTGGGTCCCAGAGTGTTAGCCTGGGTAACAAATTGGCTGGACATCAGGACACAGAGGGTAATAGTAAATGGAGCACACTCTGGAGAAAGGGGAGTAATTAGTAGGGTACCATAATGTTCAGTACTGAGACTGGTACTCTTTAATGTCTTTATAGGTGACATTTCAGAGGGGCTGGAAGGAAAAGTATGCCTCTTTGCAGACAACACAAAGATCTGCAACAGTGTTGATACACAAGGAAGGGTGGAAAGGATGAGAAGGGACTTAGCAAAGTTGGATCAATGGTCAAGAGTATGGCAGCTTAGTTTCAATGCAAAGAAGTGCAAAGTAATGCACCTAGAAAACAAAACCCAGGGAAGAGTACACAATAGAGGGTGAGGTACTAACAACAACAAAATAGAAAGGGACCTGGGGTACTCATATCAGACGACCTTAGGGTAGGCAAGCTATGTGAGAAGGCAGTAAGGAGTGCTAGGGAGGATTCTGGGATGCAGAGCGAGAGGCATCACCAGTAGAAAGCAGAACATTGTTATCCCTTTGTACAGACAGTTGGTGAGATCCCATCCAGAGTACTGTGTGCAGTTCTGGAGACCCCATCTCTACAAGGACATAGACAGGTGAGGCAGTCCAGAGGAGGGCAACAAAAATGGTGCAGGGTCTGCAACAGAAGCCATGCGAAGTGAGACAAAAAGAGCTTAATATGTATACCCTTGAGGAAAGGAGGGAGAGGGGTGACATGATAGAAACTTTCAAGTATTTCAAGGGAATCAACAAAGTCCAAGATGGTAGCATATTTCAGAAAAAGAAGCGCCAAGAACAAGAGGGCACAATTTGAAGATGGGGGATGGCTCAGAACAACGTGAGGAAGTATTTTTCATGGAGATGGTGGTGGATGCATGAAACAGCCCTCCTGAGGCAGTCGCAGGGCCAAAAACAGTGGGGAATTCAAGAATGCATACGACCAACAGAAGGCAATTATAGTGGGGTAGGAAGAAGTAGGTTGCTGGTTAACTAGGATCTGCAGCTTATCCAATAGATAGGAAGTGGGCAGACTTGGTGGGCCAAGCCATCCTTATCGTCATCATGGTCTATGTTTCTATGTAAAATACAACCAACAGCTTAATCTGGTTCAATGTCAGTTGTCATTTATCTATAACCTCCCAGGGACAAGGCTGAAAATAAGCAGCATTGTCTAGTTTTCCTTCCGGTCAACAAAAACTAAAAAAAAAAATTATAACAGAAAAAGCCAGTGTGGGAAGCCTCTTTTTTGTTTATGGAGGCTATGTATTTGACAGAGACAAGGTAGTACCACAATTTGACAGAGCGGATGATTCAGGTGGTTGCCCAGCACTCCAGCCATAGGTGCCAGGAATGTCTTAGTGATATCATATACAATCTGCAGGTGCACATCTGAAATGTGTTTTATTTGCCCTACTTAGAAGTTCACTCATGTTGCAGTAACCTGTTAATACATGTGCGTGTAATGTGTTCTCTGAAATTGCATTCGGTTTAAAAAGTAGCTCAAATTGTCCTCACCCAGTAATATGAGCTGTATTGACATGGAACCGTGCAAACCACTTTT